>CM063505.1:112068699-112323699 GCA_032207245.1 Pardosa pseudoannulata | reverse complement strand
TAATGATACATATTTTAATTTTTTAAGGTAATTTATTTACACAATTTAACAAGAAAAATGTTACTATGTGATATTGTTTTAAGAAATTGTCCCGAGATGGCAGCACTTTTCGAGAAGTCGGTTTCATGTTATGTTTCACTATTGAAAAAAATAATTCGATCAAACGTATCATTATTTCATATTACTCTTGTAAAATGCTAGAGTTTCAGAATATATAGAGTTTCAGAATACTGAAAAAGAAAACATAATTTCTTTTATTAAGTAGAATTAAACAAAAAAATTGTAAAATTAATTTAATTGCTAAATAATAATGTCGGGGAATCAGTTTTTTGTGCTGTTATTGCATTACTAGCATATAGCCCGTCGCATGACGAGATCAACAAAACTTTTAGTTTTCCAGAATTGTAAAGTACTCTACGAGGCAGGTAAAGAAAATGGTTTGTTTTTTGGCTGAGAATTATCTGGTACATGCTCAATACTTTGTTTATCTTCATACTCCTCTAAAGTCTCCCGATACTGTGAATGCAGTTTAGAATCACGTCTAATTCACTTAGAAAGATAATTCAAAGTTTTCTTAGCTACGTTGAAATGATCGTTCAGTTCTTCCCAATTTTTCTTGCCACAGTAATTAATGGAAGTAAAGGAATGAAACTATCATTTCTACTACACCCTGGAGGTCAATAGAATTTGTTGTTAATACCAGTGATAAAATTTTCATTGCAAAAAAATAATAATCGATGATTAAATTTAAAATTATCATATATGTACCTAATTTATTATTTAAGCCAAATATAAAAGAAAATCATTTACGTAATAGCTAAGTCCATTGATAATACGTATGAAAATAATGCAGACGATATTTAAATAATTTAAAATAAGAAAGGATTAAATGATATGGTTAAAGAAATGACGTCATAATTCTAGAAAAAATGTTATTTTCATCTACTTATAATGTGATTAAATGATAAAATTTAATAATAGAGCTTGAAATAATGACATTAAAAGCCAGAGAGGGGGGAAGGGGGATTTCGAACGTTGTTAACCCTAACTCATCTAGAATCCAATATGGATGTCTCTATCCATTCCAGATACAACCGCCTCATAAATTCGAGGAGAGACGCACAGATAACTTAGGCTATTATTATATAGGGTATATTTCCACTCATATGGAACTAAAAAAAATAACAATGAAGTTATATTTCAGTTTTATTAATATTCGATTACTATTAGTACTAAAATTGAGATGTTTAAAAAGAAGAAACACTTAACACCGTAGATTGAAAAGTTTAAAAATTAGGTTATTGATTTGGTTGTTGATTTAACGGTAATGTTTTTGCAGCCATAGCAGTAGTACACGGTTGCCAGGCCGTAGTCAAGGAGGAGGGGATCTAATATTCTGTTTCCGTCAGAGATCCGCCGAACGATGGCCGAATGGTTAGGGTGCTGACCTTTGGAACCGGAGTTCATGGGTTCGAATCCCACTACGGCATGGATGTTCGTAGCCGTTCCGAATCGGCTTTAAGCAGTAGGTCCCAGTCTCATTAGCCCTCGTGTTGCAAAAAGTAGACCGTAGCGCTCCAAAACCAAATCAAACCGTCAAAGATCCTTACAGATCTTAATAGCTACAAATATAAGTTAGGTAAAACGAGAAATTTACCACTCCACTGAGTTTCTGTTTTTCTTTTTTATTTGTGTTTCACTGAGAAGCTTCTTTCTTTATCAGAGCCAACTATAGTAGTTTTGCCACGCCTGACAATAAGGCGATTTCCCAAAACAGGGCACATCTCAACTTATTATAATTCTGGTTTTTGTTTCAAACGAAAGGGCAATTTATTTTTCACCTATTGGCTGCTGTAAACATGAAAATGAATGAGAAGGGCATTAAAATAGTTCGTGACGTTGCGCGAAAATGCTCTACAATGTAAAATGATGTATCCTCCCCTTAGAAAAAAAATTACTATTGAAAAAGTAAAATTATTGATTACAAACCCATAAAACTTAATAACCGCTATCTAAAAAGCAGCTAAGTGACTAAAGTGATCGATCGCTTGCTACTTTAATACCTCAAAACGAATAGCTTGCGAACAATCTGGCCGCAAGTTAAATACTCGCATACATGCCGATCTCACAAAGTTTTAAATATAATCGCAACGGTTAGACTAAAAGAAAACTTTTACTTTCATTCGTGAGAAAATCTCAGCTGCCAAGCGCCGAAAAATGAACAGATATGAACTTTTCCATGGAGTTCGTGGATTTTAATCCCAGACCTGACATGCACATTTGAATCCCAAACCTGTCATGGGCGTTTGCAGCCTTTTGAAATAGTCTTTATGCAATAGCTCCTTGTTGTAATGTACTTACAACCTTAACACCAGTGTTCGTTTACAAAGGGGAAACACAGTAAGAATATAATAGTTTATATTAAGATTCAGACATTTATTCTGTACATTCATTTACAAATTTATCCTTGATTATCATATATCATAATAATCAATTATTTATGTCTTATATTTACACCATAATTATTACAATTCTCTTTATAATGCGTTATTACTTACAAGGTTAAATTACTAATAGAGGCCTAAATGACCGTTGTAAATATTATTTTATTTTTACCTCCAGTAAAGGTACAGGGGAGCAGGCAGGGGCTTTCCTCATGCGGTGTCTGTCCAGACTCACGGGACGAGTCGGTGCTGGTGAGCTGGCTTGGATTTCCCTGCCCCCATAACTCACGGTTACATCTCTGTGCGAGCTTGACCGTTATTCTGCCATTCCATAATCTATACCTTCTCTGCAGGGGTCCCTAAACTTGACGTAAACAATCGAAGTCCTAAATTCCTTTAGGAAATTTCTCCCACGGCTGTGCATGCACGTGCAGATCATCGTGGGAAAGTACCTCGGTACACTCCTAATCTCATAATTAGTTCTAAATCGGCTTTAAGCAGTAGATCCCTTCGCATAGCAAAGCAATAAACCGTAACACTCCAAAAAACCCTTGTTTTAAAAAAATGGTCGAAGTGTTCCAAATCAAATAATATCTTAATTTCTAATTATTCAAGTTATACTGTATCAGGAAATAGATTTTAAATGGAGGAAATCAAAATTCCTTTTTTAATTCATGAAACTAAGCTGAGTATTTAAAAGAAAAAAATGTAACCCTCCTTCCAAAAATACTGAGACTTGCTCCGCAACACTCTAAATATGCTAAATATTTTATTAGAGAATCATATCAGTGATTAGGGGAGTACGCAAGGGGGTGTTTAGGGGTTTAAACACCCCCTTGAGCTCAGACAAAATGGCAAAAATAAAAGTTTTAGTAGAATTTTATGCGGGCTGTTATTTTATAGAATTATGGACACCCCCGCCTTGAAAATATTCTTCGTACTCCACTGTCAGTGATTCACTGTACTTCCTACGAGGAAACACAAAAAAATATCTGAATATGTAGGGCCTGTTTTATTATTATTATTATTATTAAAGGAATTCGTGAGTTTCAATACTGCTGCCGCAATCATGTGTGCATCCGTTAGATATTGATTTCAAATATTGAGTCTCGACTGATTAGAGCTTGTAAGATTCGAATGACCCACTACCTCTCCAACATGTGTTTCTCTGGAGTGCGTGTCATCTAGTTTTAGATCCACAGATGTCGCCCAAGAATTGTCCCTGCATCTCTGTTGATGACAGTGTGGGGATTAAGAAAAATGAATAAGAAATGTTGAGGATGTATTTTCTCCAATGCGATAAACTCCGACTAACGTTACAGAACTCATAAAGTCTCCGAATTAGACATTTCTGGAAACAGTCTGAGCACCAGAAAATCCTTTGAAAGTAGTGTTTTTGGAGAGGCGTCCGCCGACAGATTTCTCAAATTGAAGCTCCGGAGAAGACCAAGAGTATCGACTCTTGGATGGAGGTGATAAGAATGTGGAGCGACACTTCGGAGAGAGACTTGACAGAAGATATAATTTCCCCGTGTCCTCAAGGGAGTTAGGGCTATTTTGGGATGAACGCATTTGGGTATTCCTAGTACTCAGTCAGAGCCATCCGGACATTTTTAGCTGTGACCGCTCGACCATTTTGTAAATTCAAGCAATGATCGAGCTTTGAGAAAAGTTTTTTTAATGATATAAGTTTGGTTTTTTTTTATCTTGTAAATAATTTTTTTTTATATTTTAACGATAAAATCGGAATGATTCTTTCTTCTCATCTACAAGGAAAAAAACCACCGCTCCAGTTAGTAAGCGAGTCAGATGCATATAACATGAAGGTTTTTTTGTTTATTTTTTCTATGGATGATTATATGGTAGAAAATGATCAGATATTCTGATTCGTCTTAAACGTCTAAGGACATCTACCCATGGTTTTTCCTGTGCCAAAAAGATAAAAGAGGACCAGCTTCCAAACACAATGGGCTCCATTGTTATTCCAACCGGCAAATCCAGGACGCAAGAAGAGAATGAATTCTTGATGTGTTGTTTTGACGATGTTATGTTGCAGTCTGACGATCGTCCAGAAAGTTAGGTTAAACTAATACAGTTCATGTAGAACTGTATTAGTTTTTCTTTCCTTCTTATGCTTGAGAGGATACGATGTAAAGAACACGCACGAATTAGGGAATGAGTATTTTGTTAGCGTGTCTGTATTATGTGTTTTTAATGGCATGCTCATTTTTTCTAATTTTTGTTATTGTTATATAAGTATTTTAAGTAATATTAGTATCCTAAAGTTCACTGTTCTTCTATACTCTTTCGGTCAGTGTAACAATAAGTTACAATCGGTTCAGCTCTTTTTACTTCTTTTTGTGAGTCATCATCAAACGTACCAGAACAGGACTGGTTGAACTAGAAAGAAACTTCTGACTTCTCTCAACCAATAGAAGTGTCCGTTGGTTTGGGGGATTTTGACCCGCCGTTCTGGAGTGGACCCCTGTTTTTCTCCGCGAGGCAGGCGGATTTTTTTTTTTTCAGGGGACAAGGTTGTGACCAGAGGAGAGTAGAAGGTGAAACGCTGCTGGCATCCGCAGCAATATAGACATTTTTTGAAACGTCACAAAAAAAAAGAAAAAACGACGCCATGGTGATTGAGACCGACGCCGAATCCAGAGGAGTTTTCCCTATCTACAAATGATAAGTTGTATTCCAGTTGTGTTCCTTAGGCATTTATTTAATTGTATAAAATCATTTAATCAAAATCTATTTTCCATTAGTTTTAATTTCTTCTTTTTCAAACACTAGGCCAACGTAACATTATTTTTACAGTCAGTATTTTTAATTCTGCATAGAATGCCATAATTAAATTTAACAAGTGTTTTTACTCATTTTAAAAACGTAGGGCTGTTTTCAGATTGCTGTCAAAAGATTGATAATTTAGCAGCAGTTGTAAAATAGCTCATTTAAATAAAGCAATACATTTTGTATACAGGCACAAGATATGAAATGAGGCTTCTAGATAGATTAGCAAAGTACAACTAAAAAAGATATTGAATATATAATTACGACAATAAGACGACTAACCCAGAGAGTGCAGAATTAGCATTGAAAACGGGAAGACTATCTGGGGGAACACAAAAAAGCACTAAAAGAAGAAAAAATAAGGACAGTGAGTTGGAAGTTTTGCTATTAAAGGTGAAATTGATGCTAAGGGAGAACGGAGTAGTTTAGAGGTAAGCGGAAAGTTCCAGTAAGCAATAGCTGTCGAGCGAGTCAGGACTGAATAACGTTAAGACGATGAGATTATGAAAATAGACATTTGACGGTGAAAGTCCCATCTAAATCCGACGGGTGAAACTTCTTTACCAGTCTAGAAAACGCATTCGCAAACAAAAGGGTGGAAGAGGAGCAAGTATTAACATGTTTTCTCTGAGATACGGCTGTAAATCTCTTTGTCTTTTTTGTATTATACGAATGTAATGACTGTGATGTAGTGAAGAAGATAGTTCTAAAAGAATTTGAAGCATCTCCAAAAACCGGCCTAGGAAATTTTCCTAAGGCTTGATGAAATGTGGAGGAAATTTTCATTCAAAACGCCACGAGATGAATATCGATGTGGAAATAATATTACCAGCTAAGGAGAGCTGCGGATGCTGAAACAAATAATCATCTGATTGTTTCTGACAAAGTAATGTCCACCTTAAAAACACGAGTAAACTTTGTCTCATATTCTCGTGCAACCGGGAGAAACTTGTTTCAGTCCGAGTGATCTGGTACAAGAGGGCAATAGCTACTTTGCGGCAAAGAGCAGAAATTAACTCGAACTGATTCCATAGGATAAGAACTAAAAATCGACAGGGGATCAAGAAAGATCTCTTTAAAAATCGTAAATTAGAGATGGATCTTAATTCTAGTTCAAGGAAGCATTTTAAGAGGAATTATCCACAAATAAAAATAGGATCTAGGCTTTTTAAGAGCTTGGTATATAAATCCGCGAAGGTTAACACTAAGATTGAAAAGCAATAAGAATTCAAAAAACCTAGAGAGTAGCAGATTGTTGTCTCGAGAATTAAACCTCTAACAAAATGAAAAACCTTGCCGTTCTGTGGAAAGCTGCGCCGGGTGCAGGTGACAATAAATGAAAACCCGTGAATGCTGTCTTAGATGTGAGGAGCGAGATCGACGTCATACGACAAAGATAACCTGGGGAATATTTCACTAGAGAGACTGCCCAGTATATATTTAAGCGAAATTTTCTGAACGTTGGTGAAATGCCCATTGTTTAAAGTGAGAATGGCTTTTGATGAAATTGTACAACATAATTTGTTCCCTACGGAAGCTATATGTACATCTACTGAGCAATTAGCTCATTGAATGCTGTTGTCTTGGGGAGAGGAGAGTTACCAGTCGATCGGAGAGAATCGGAGTTCATAGGTTTAATCAAAAAGAAACAATCAAATAAAGTTATTTCACTAGAAAGGGGATATTGGAGCAGATGTTAAGATGTCTAATCCCTATGGAAGCGAGAGTAAGGTCCATGAAGGAGAAAATATCGTTGGTGAATTTTCACGCACATATGGAATATGGGGAAAGGTTTTGCATTATCTATCAGACTGGAGTTCGTTTCGAAGGGGGAGCAAAACTTAGGTTTGTTGTCCGAAGAAATTAGTGTGAGACTCGAGAGTAAGAAAAGACCCCGATCAAAGCCGATCTATGGCTCACTTTGGTCAAGAGAATTTAGGAAAACTAAGAAAAATGAGCAATAGAAAATACTGGGAGTTGGAGGAAAAGTGGAAAGTGTATTATCTCATTTTACGAAGGTTTTTGTACCATAAAGAGAGAGTGTTGAAGAAAGAAATATGCCAACTGGTCTTGCCAAAATCAAAACAGATAGACCTGATGGGGGTATCACTCAATTCTTTTTTGGTGGATATATGGGTTTAGAAAAACATTGGAAAGTTATGTTACGGTATGTTAAAGTATGACTCAAAAAACCAAAGAAAATAAGGCATAGGACGTCGATAACACCAATGGCGAGACCTGAGTTACCGTTCCATATACTGAAGATGTAATCGGACCCATTGATCACTATAGGCCTTAAATGCATCTTGTATTTTGTGGGCCAAAATATGAAATGGGCCGAGGTCTCTGTCAAAGTTCCTAAAGCGAGTTTTAAAGAAGGGAGGAAAACGTACCTACTAGGTGTTGTTAAATATTTTTTCGAGAATGGAAATCTGGAATATTATCGCATCTGATAACGGAACGAATTATACTGGTATCGCGGTATACCTACTAAACTCTGCGATGTGGGTATTATCATTCCAATTTTCATACGAGAGGCCAGCTCAAAACCCCCGTACATTTTAAAGCGTACGTGGATGGTATTAAGTACGAGGACACAGTTCTATCCTAAATTAATTCCTCAATATCGGTACGACTTAATATCCAGGCTAAAAAAAGGCGGAAAAGTTGGCACATGTGACTGCTCAAATCTAACAAGAACGAATGGCCCACCAATACAATTTAAAATCAAGTAGAACAGAATTCAGTGAAGAAGTTCAGAAACTTTTAATAGTGCCGAATTCCACGAATAAACTGTATGCCCGAAAAGGATCTGCCAGGGTGAGGGAAAAAAACAGTTGTGGCCTCATTCCTTTTTAGTGAGAATGGAGGATTAAACAATTAAATATATCTATCAAAATGAGAGAATTTGTGAATATCAGTGTATTAATGTTATATGGAGATGGAAGAAGAGTTAAGAGACTAAAATACCTTACCAACGCCTAAAGCGAAACTAAACTCTGGAAGGACTTGTTAAACACCGTAACTACTCCGGAATTATCTGTGAAACAAGCCAAAAAATTTAGGGTGGTACTTAAAACATTTAGGAATTTATTTACCAGATATTTCCTACTGCGAAGATAGAAAAAGATTCGATCGAGTTAACATCGATACAACGAGGTGGAAATCCCATTACTGTGGAATTCCGTTGGCCTACAGGAATGAAGTGGACAGGCAGATAAGGAAACTGTTAGATCTGGATACGATTGAGCCTTCAGACACAGGTATAGGACTTTCGGTGGTTTGTATGCCCAAACGACGATCCGTATGTGTATAGACTTTCGGGTACTAAACGTGGTTACTAAGGTGCCGTATTTTCTTTTGAAGAACATGCACGATATGATTTACGAAGCGAGGAAGTTCTATTGGCTAACTATTCTGGATTTACATCCTTATTACTGAAAAATAAGAATAGCATTGACCGCATTCACCACACGTAAAGGTACAAAATGATGAAAAGTTGCGCCTTTTGGATTGGCTGAGGCATCGGGTACTTTTCTCTCCAGAGCGAGATGATTAGGGCGCAAAAATATTACGATAGTTTTGCACTTGCAAACATAGACGACATCATAATTTTCTACCAGAATTTTGAAGACCAACTAAAGTACTTTTAGAAATGGTTTTCAAAGATCAAGATAGCTCAAAGCTCTCTGAACTCGTCAGTAAATGCAATTTCGCGACTAAAAAATTAAATTACTTTACACATTCACAAAGTAGGTAGAAAAAAGCATTCGTTAGGTGAATAAAAAATGAGGCATCAGAAAACTAGAAAAGCCTAGGAATAAAAGAAAATTGAAATCGGTGGTGCTCCACTGGCAGAACTCACTCAAAGAAAGTGCCAAATAAGGTAATTTGGGAAAGAATGAAGGGAAAACATTCACAGGTCTAAAGAAGGCGATGGGCAGAGTTACGTAACTGTCGATCCTGAATTTTTTAAAACCTTTGAAATCGATAGGGTATAGGCGTAAGTGGGTGCCTGACGCAAAAAGATTCTCATGAAAATTTCATAGCCATTGCATATGTTTCGCAAAATTTTTCAGGAGTGAAGGATTGGGCCGCTATCGAGAACGATTCGTATATGTGCGCTTGTGTGTGTGCGGGGAGTGAAGTTAATCGCATAGTCAAAATTTAAAAAATGGATTTGGGGGTAAAGGTACAAATTATCACAGACCATAACCTCTCAAAATATTTAAATAAAGCATCCCCCAAGTGACCGCCATGTTCCACTGCCATCGATCGGTGGTGACAGAATTTAAACTCAGCCTCTTTTAAGAGCTGTGTTTCAATCCTGGTTTGAGCGTCTAAGCTACGTATGACCAACAATCTCTCCAACATGTATTTCTTTAAGATGCACGCCACTTGATTTTAAACCCATGGATGTGTGTTCATATGAACTGCGTCTACATTTCTGTCAGTGACAGTGTGAAGATTTTAAAAAAAATGAGCGAGAAACATTGCAGAGAAATTTTTCCCAGTGTGATAAACTCTGACTCAAGTACATCAAGGAAGTTGCGAATCCATAAGGTTTCCGAATTTGACATTTTGGTAGACAATCTGACCACTTCATAAAACCTTTGCGGGCAGTGTTTTGAGAAAGGAGGCTACCAACAGATTTCTTAGACTGAACAGCCGACGAAACAGACCCAAGGTGTTGACTCTGGGGTGAAGGCGATAAGAAAGTCTAGCGAAATTTCAGAGAGAGGCTGGAGAAACAATAGAACTTCCTCATTAACAAAACGGTATTAAAGCTATTTTGAGATGAACGCATTTGGGTTCTTCCCGACACTCAGCCAAAGCAGTTAGAACTTTTTTCGCTGAGACCTCCCGACCATTCTGTATATTTAATGATAACTCGACTCTTAATTTTTAAGGCTATTTACTAATTTCCTGTTTTTAATTTTGTATATATTTTTGTTATACGTTAATGCTGGACATAGGATTATTTTTTCCTCTCATTTACATGAAAGAACCGACCGTATCTCTCCCAGTTTAGTAGACGAGCAGGATACGTATAACAACACTTTGAGTAAGAAAATATTGACTATAGCTTTATCAAACAAATCCCTAATATAAAAGTAAGACAATTTTTTTCTTATTTTAAGTTTCGGGGTACTTTTAAAAGCGAAAATGGGATCATTGAATACTGAAGAAACTTTTAGATTATTATTACATTCGATTTAGAGTTTTAGTTTGTGTGATAATAAAATGCTCTTTTAATGTCAAGTTTCTCTCTATTGATATTTATATTCTTTGAAGTAAAAATATGTATATTTTAAAATGAACATTCTGCTGCATAAATGTGCATAGTCCTTAGTCCTTATTTTAGTCTGTACTCTTTACTTAATTCTAAACCAAGCCCTGCACAACACGAAACAACATGAATACATTGCAGATATAATTCCCCGATTATGATCCTGCAGAAAATCGGCGCAGGCCGAGAACCACCACTTTATTATCAGGCATTCGCCCTCAGGTTTAAAATGTCAATTCTAATGTTGTAAATATATTCATGCAAAAAAGAAAAAAAAAACCTCTGAAACTCTCTTATTTGATTTATGTAATTTATTGTATATCAACCAATCTCTTGTTTCTAATCTTGTCTTATACTATGTTATTTAACTGATTTTGTATTGTACTCACCCTTTGTAAAGAGAATATTCAGAGTGGAAAAAAAATTATGGGCAATGTTTATATCCTTATATAATTGTATATCTTGTTTGCTTTTATTCTGCGCTGTGTTGTCTATGTTCTTTTCTCTTTTCCTTCCCCTCTCCTCTTTCCTTTTCTATATATATTATCCAAATATCAGCCAAAGGATTAGTTGTAATGTTGATCACATATATATGTCCAATACTGGGGATAAAGGGCCCTTGGCCCTAGGCGCCCCAAAATGTTCTTTCCAGTGTTCCAGTGATTTAATTGCAAATCAAACCGGGGCCATCATGATCACGATGACCCCGATCAATCCCACAATCTACTTCTTCATGATTGCTCGTTATGTTAATCGATATACACTGTCGACAACTTTCTATCGGGAAAACTGATGGGTCCCCCCTCCCCCAAATATCAAGCTGTCAGTAATGTTACTATTTCCTCTCCGATAAGTAGAAAACTAATGCATATACTTTGATTTATTATTTATTCTGTCTCGGTTAATTTCTCTGATATAGCTGACCTACGATTAGTGCACATCGGCGAGGGTGATATGCAGTCTAAGAATTATTTCAAAATTGGTTAGAAGATAAGTCTTTGCAGAATATACACAGGAATTTAAATTTGCATTACTGACAATATCATAGTCATAGAATACGGAGAATACTCTCTCGTAACTAGAACTAGTCGTACATTAACTGGAGTACAATTTATTTAACCCAAGGTTAACTCTATTTGATTAAAGAAAAATAAAGTTTAAACTGTTAAATATCCATCTAAGTATATAAAATAATGTAAAACATAATTACTGCAGTTTCTTAATTCTACTGCATGAAATATATTTAATTTTTATTTTAACTGTTCAAATAACGGAAAATATTCTCGTGTGTTGAGGTCTTTAAAAATTTTGCTCTTCGTGTTCATTTGTATTTCGAAGTGTACGGTGCATAAAATTCTTGTTTTGTTTCAAATTTAAGGATGAATGAGTTATTGCGATTGTAAAAATAAATGAAAATGAACAGTTTTAAATCTCTAAGCGGTATGACATCATTGTTTATTAAAAATGTTAAATAATCTGTTTCACTTGTTTCTAGTTCTGGTTTATATTTTCTTCCCAATTTGTTTATTTTTTTAAATTCTTTCTAAATTTTTAATGATTTTTTTTATATGTGGGTGTTAGATATCATTAATAATTAAATGTTTTTCTTTGCTTTAAGTGGTACATAGACCAATTTCGATGTTTTTCAGGACGATGTATACGCGTAACATTTTTTGTGTGATTTGTTTTACTTCTGTGTACAACTTTTATCGCTTGGTAAAATATGATTGTTATACCTGTAGATAATATCGCTTATTCTTTTATACACTGGGCTATTAAATATGTACTTGGGTGTTAACATAACGATACTACCTTAGATTAATTTTGAGCACTTTAATCATATATTTAGTTTCATAGGAGAAAAAATCTTTTTATTTATTTATACTGTTGTGAAGAGTATCAGTAGGTGTCTGATTTAAAATTCACCTGTCTTGAGCATTAGATCTGCATCTGCATATTTCCATACGAAATTCGAAACTTAAGTAAAAGTTATCTACCAGTACATTTTTTTTTCCTGGAGAATAATAGTAATAAAAAAAATACTTTTTGTTATTTCTTCTGTATAGTTAGAGATCATGTGACAACATTCTCATATCACAAAAAAGAAAAGTTAAAAATTTAAATCATTTGGTAGTATTAATTTTAAAAAATATTGTTCTAAAAGTAGTACTTTTGACATAATGATCCTCAAAATTTAAGATTTAACGATTTTCAAAATTTATCGCATTCTCCAAGCAGTAATAAAATACCTTTGAAAATTGTACCTTTATTTGCTTAATTTTTATATTTTTGACCAATTTTGCACCATATTTTATTAAATATGAGAAACATTACACTTGATTTAGTTTTCTTGGTAGGTGTAAGTAGCTTTTAATGTGCTTGAATTCTGTTGATTCATGTACAGTAACTTTCTACAGTCATTAAAGGTACAAAGTCAAAAGATTAATAGCATTACATAAGGCTAGTTTCAAGTATATGTAGTGTGATTAAATTCTGGTTAACTTACTCTTAGAAGTGGTTTGTTAATTGTGAAAACATTCCCTAGCAGCACAATCTTAAAACTTATTTTTTTCCCCACATCACATTTGAATAAAATTTGATACATATGTTGCTTCAATATAGACTAAGAAAAATATTAAATTGCATTATGCATTGGGTTTGAAAATACAATTATATAAAGCTGCCTAAATACTATAAAATTAGAAAGTTGTTATGTTTTTAAATTGTGATTGCAGCCCTCTTAATTAAGATAGACTAGAACCAGAGGTTTGTCCAGGTATTTCTGATAAGTTTCTGTTTATGTAAAATTGAGAAAAATCTACTCTTAGTTTTGTGAAACTGAAATTGTTAAATGGTTCTTTACTTTGAGGATCTTGTTTTGTAAATTTGGGAAAATAGGGTCTTATTTCTGTGATAATATGTACATTTGCAAATCTGAAATTAGTTAAGTTCTATTTTAGGGAAAGTCTTATATAAGAAAAACTATGTATACATTTCTGTACATATAAACTTATACAGATTTATAAGTAACTATTTCACTTAATTAAGGAGTTCAGTTGTAAAATGAAATAATTAAATGGCATTTAAAATCTTATAATTGAAAAATAAAATTGCCTGATTTTAAAATGAAATTATGTGAAGAGTCATTAATATACCAAAATTTCATTTAAGCCAGAGATGGGCAAACTATGGCCCACAGATAGAATTTTAAGTTTCCGGTCCAAGGCAAATTAAAAGAAATACATATTCATACATTATATATCCATCTCCTTTTCTACTTTGCTTAAATATTATATCCCAAATTTATTATCTCACACCCAGAAGATCAGCAGTATATTTGCTTCTTATATATGAACAAGTGTTTTCAACTTTGAACCTTAGGAAGAATAATTTCAGAAGTAGACTAACAGATGAGCATTTAGCATCGTTCCTTAAAATCAGTATATCTCACTTCGAACCTCAGTATAAGGAACTTTTAAAAATGAAATCACGATTTCATTCATCTCATTAATGTATTTAAACTGTTAGGTACTTTTATATTGTTTTTAAAATTTTAGAAAAATTTATCTGGGCCTGCCAAATTTATTTTCTTTTGATTTTTGGCCTGCAACAGAAAAAGTTTGTCAATTCCTGATTTAAACAAACTCTAAGACCAGTACTTTTTTGTAGCTGTTAGTATGCATGTGTGATATGTAACACAGTATTTAAAAAAAAAAAAAAGAGAGAGAGAGAGAGATTTTTAAAAATTTGAAATTTAGGATGTGATACTCAAAAAAAAAAAAAAAAATCAATTGCTTGTTATTTGGTTGTTTTTTAGTAGTAATAACAGGATGATAGTGGGTTTACCTTAAAAGCTATGTATTTAAATTCCGCCATACACAAGTATAATAATATAAACCTGGATTATAGACACACCATGATAATATTTTGAGTTAAATTGCTTACATTTTATGTAGCAATATTTTTAGCATAATCCTAAAACTCCAGAGTTGACTTGAAATTAATCATACCTGTAGGACCAGGGTGATTTAATAGTATTTGTAGCTGTAGGTTCCTTAAAAAAAATTTCATAAAATTTATGGTATTATATACCAAATTAAAGGTAGTTTATGAATATAAAACTGATTTCATCAAAATAATAAGAAATATTTTTCAAATTTCTGGATATATTTAAAAAATAAATAAAAAGTTAAAATACAAAAAAATATTTCTCATTACAGCATTCAACTTTTCCAATTAAACATGATATATCAAAATTTGCAGTGTAAATTGACAATTGATGACTAAGAGTGCTGCATGTATACCTTTTTATATTTCAATATGGGCTGTTTTTAGAAGAATATTCTCACATTCCAATAAAATATTTATTTAATTATATTGCAGGATTGCTATTAATTGGTTTCATTTTTTAAATATTATTTACTCTGTTATAGCAATATAGCTTAAAAAAATTTATCATTTTTTTTATTTTTAATGTTAAAAAAATATTTTAACTGGCCATGTGCATAACATAGCAAAGATAGCAACAATTACTAAATGTTATGTAAACCTTTAGAAAAAAGTAGAGTTTAATAAGAAAGCCACAACTAAAATTTCTAAAATAATTGTGATATTGTCATATTTATAAAATAAAATATAAACAGTTTTATTACTTATTACATGGCAGCAGCAACAGAGTGATTACAGGCACATATTCTTTTTATGTGCATTTGAAATTGTTCTTTGATTATAAAATTTAGTACATTTGTATTTGATTTTTTTTAATGTTTTAATCATTTAGTAGTAAATAAAATTTATAAAACTTGTGATGAATTTCTAAAATGCTATTAACATAATGGTCTTGTGTTATAATTCAGAAGTTGAGAGCTGATGCAGTAAAATATGAAGCTATCAAAACAGAAGAAAGCAGGAAAAAGGAATTCAGACATTTAAAGGTTATCACTAAAAAGCAGAAATATCACTTAAGAGCAAAAAATAAAGAAGCACAGAGAAAATGCAAGAAGAAAAGGATAGAAGTGGGAAATTTAAAACACTAGTTCACTTAGCTACACAAACAGACAATCTGTGATAAAAGCTGTAAAGAAATTTAACAATGTGCTGTGAAAATCACTAGACTAGAAAATTCATGAATTATCAGATGTTATCTTAAAAATGTCTCCCTTAAAAAAATAAATAAATAAATAAAAAGAAAATACAAATACAAATTTTATGATTAAATTCTGAAACTAGTCATAAGTCAAGGAGCAAATCGAAAAGATGCTGTCAATAGCATAGGTTGTTCTGTCAAGAATAAAGTTTGTAGAACTGTTATGGAGGAACAAGAAAGTCGTAATTGATACTAAGTCTTTTTTTATGGAACTTGTAGAATTTCTGATGACACAGTTGAAATAATTTTCTTATGCTAGGAAACTGTTAAGTAAAAGACACTAAAGTTAAAAGAAATGTTCAGTTTGTGCAAATCCATACAAATACGCAATTATTGCATTTTGTTCGACTAACAACATTCAACTAATGATTTTTCTTTAAATTCTCCAGTCTCCAAAATATGCATCTGGAGGTATTATTTTTCCAAGTATCAAAGAATTCTCTTACGTCACTTGATTTGGTTTCAAAGTCAAATTTTGAAAATGTTTTGACTAATGGATAACTATTTTTTGATGACTCTTGGTGGCCTAGCCAAGTAGTTTCAGTTTTTATTTATTTATTTTAATGATACTCGAACATTATTTCAAGCATCTGGCAGAAAATAAATTCAAATATTTGGAGAAACCACAATATGAAACATTTACTTTGTCATGTTATCTTTCTCATGATCATGCATGTTTTTTTTCTTCCATATGCTACAAGAATTGCTTTAAAGAAGAATCATATAATAAACAAATTATAATGTAATTATATATCTGTTATCTGTATTTACTTTGAAAACATTTGACTATGTATTATTAATAAAAGTTAAATGTAAAATTAAAGTGTTAAAATGATTTAACAACCATAGCTTATTAAATACTTATGCTGTTAATTTATAAAATATAATATATTAATGGTATATTTTAGTTTTGGCAAACTAAAGTAATTTATTTGCAGACTGTCTTGTAATGTGGTTACTTTTTCAATAGTTGACTCATTTGATTCTGTAAAAATCTTCATTTTCATTTTTCCGTTACTCAATAAGATAAGAAGTCCAAAAATATTTCTAGGCAAAGTGAAATGTTCTAATGAGCTTTGCCTTTACATTATTAACAACAAAACTAAAAAAACTATCAAATTTATCCTTGTTGCTTGCAGAGTACAGTGTAGAACTAAGTCATATAATAAAGTGGGAGGAATAAATACTAAAAGAGTAAAGTTCAAACTATGGATAAACAGTAATTTTAGTTCAAAACTTTTAAAGCACAAAGTTTATGAGTATTGTTGAAGACTTGTTCAGGAAATTTTCCCAATATTTCAGTTTCAATGTATTTTTGACTTATGTATGTAAGATTTGCCAAAAGAATGTTCTCATCCATTTAAAAAAAAAATTGTGTTCAAATTTAATTTTTATAATGGTGTAAGCTTTCTTAATGTAAGGAGCTAATATTTTCACTTTGCAACCCACATGATCACATGGCTCATTTCTATGTTCTGTTGTTAAGAAAATGCCGTTCAGCATTGGTGTTGAAGTCTTTGTAGAAATATAATTTGAAAAAAGTTTTCCAATTTTTGGCTGGTCTGTAGATTTATGAATGAAAAAGCACAGTTTGTTGAAGCTGTCACCTCACTCACTTTTTAAGAAGTGAGTTTTCTTTGGTAGCAGTACAGGGCAGTTGTGTTGTACTCTACTCTAAGCATTTAGAAATTATTACAGTACTTACATGTTCAGTCTTTTCATTTTTTTTTTTTTTTTTTTTAAATAGATTACAAATTGGTGAACTGTGACTTATCTACTGGGCCAGCGATAGGTCTGAGCTTTATCTTAAAGAAACTAATTTTCAGAAAAGTCACAAATTATTAAAACTTCTGAGTCTTTGAGGTTTGTCATAATGTTCATTAAAGAGCTCTGCTGCTTAGCAGTGAAATTAAGCCTGACCAAAGCTAAGTATTTTCTTTTTGCAAAGCAAATTTATAAAATCTGAAGTATTCTATCTTGTCTCCAAGTTAAATATTACAACTAAGATCCATTGATGAAAAGTTGTTTTTTCAACCAAATTCTTTGCAAAACTGTCTTCTAATACAGTTTTTACTACCTCATAACAAGAAGGATAGTTCTCTATTATAATCTAGGGAAGTAGGGTTGCACAATACTCTTAAAAGACAAAAATTTGCAGGGTTACTACATATTTGGAAAATCAGGAAATTTTCAGGGTTTTTTATGATTCTGGAAAATATCAAGATACTTCCCAAAAGTCTGCAAATATACAGAATTTTTCCAAAGTTTTACAAATTCGAGTTGAGGTCCCCCCCCCCTACTGCCAGAATAAACGATTACCTTGACTTGATTTAAATTTTAGATTTAAGAAGTGCAGTTTTATATTTTGTTAAATAGCTTTAAATTATGTTATTTTCTTTGAAGATAAGGTAATTTTGTTTTATTTTAATGTAATGCATTTTTAAAAAATATTATGTAAGTTACATTATTTGGATTATTTTCCACCCCAATTCAAATTTAAGAAAAAGATTTCATTACATTTAGTTGCATCAATCATATATTATATAATACATAGATTTAGACTGTTTAAATAAGGAGTTGCAACTGTAACATATTCACTGCACATGGAAAAGAGACATGCTTTCGACTTACAGGTTTTTGACTAGTTTAATTGTAAGGGTAGTGAAATCATGAGGGGCATCCATATGGAAAAATTTCTCCAATATATACCACAAATTATATTTTTTACTGCACAAAAACCCTTCACACCTATAAGAAATGCAGACTTAGTTGGATCAAACTTGAGTACACAACTGAGGAATACAGCTTAACTGGAATATGTCACAGTAATTTTGTTTTCTCTCTTGGCTTTTTGCACTACACAAAGGCTTCTTTTGGGTTGGTTGAACCTATTGCAAAGAGTTCTATTTCGGCAGAGCTCAGATCTCTTGCTTTACATACTATTTATGAGATTTATCCCATTGAGCAATGGACACATATATATACTGGTGGCTCTGCAGTTGATCGAATTGCAGGTAGCAATGTTTATTCACAAATTTTTCAACTGAGGCAATTGGACATTACCATGATAACTTCGATGCAGAATTGTATGCAATTTGTATGGTTATTAGAGCAATTAAAAATACAGATAAAGAAAAAATTGTTCTGTTTGTGGATTCTATGGCTGCCATTCATACAATAACTAATTATACTCAGGTACTTAATCTCATTGAATTCAAGTGCAAAAAAGGAATTAGCTCCTTGATTGAATCAGGGAGGAAGGTAATTCTGCAAAGGATCGATAGCCACTGTGGTGTGCCTGGGAATGAGCATGTGGATGCGCTTGCTAAAGAGGGCTGTTTTCTGCACCAACCCATAACTTGTGCCCCTCTAAGAAATGTTAAACGGGCCATCCGTGAACATGTTTATAAAGCTTGGCTATACCATTATAGGGATATTGCTTCTGGAAAAAAAAATGGTCTTTTTTGGATAGGCAAATATGGGGCACCTTGCCCAGAGCTATTGGTGTGGCCTATTTCTGCCTTCAGACTGGACATGATTTTCTTCAGGCCCATCTGTACAAAGTTGGTCTTGCTGATTCACCGAACTGTGTCCTTTGGGCTTCAGCCCTAATGCATGGAGATCATCTTTCTTCTTCTCCTGCTCTACAGAATGTTATTTCTTCGGGTTCCTTTCCGACTCTCCCATCTAATGGGGCAATTTCTTGTCTATATTGAACTGCAAGGCGTCGTATGCTCAAAAGAGTTCAGACGGCCATAATATAATTTTTTTTTTTTTTAAAGTAATTTTTATCTTAATTTTTGATGCCACCGTAGTTTATTATTGAGACAGTTTTGGCATTTTTCAATGTTTGATTTTGATGGGTGATAAGTTCACAATAAATAAATTTGTTTTTTAAACTTTGATCTACTGTTGTTATTCTCTTTATTTACATCTTAACATATTTTTTGATGACTTGATGGTAAAGTGCTCAGCTTTCAGGCTGCCAGGATTGAATTTCAGATTGAAGAATTTTTTTTTTCTGTTTATAGATATAGCTTGAGTTTTTGTCAAATTTATTTTTTGTACTTTTGATAGGTTTTCTCCCAGAGTTTCAATAAGTTAAAATGAGTTCCTATATGTAATTGCTATTGAAATCAAGACCAGTCAATGACTGAACAGATAAAGCACTATCTTTACACATCTGAATGTACAGGTTCAAATTTCACTAGAAGATATGTTTTTACTTTTATTTTATTCAGAATTTACCTTAATTTTAAGTACTCTTTTTTAAAGAGCCCTTAATTTTCAGGCCAGGTTTTCATATTGGATCCATAATTTTTTAACAACAGCAAAATCCAAATTTGAAATGAATCTCTAAATTTGAAGGTTAAACAAGTTAAATCCTCTGGAAATTATATGAATTTGAGAAAAAGATTGTAATTAAAATTATAAGTCTGAGTTCTGTCATATTTACTCTTAGAGGCCCTTAAAAAATGTTGACTCTTTCAAGTCCTCAAAAGTCTTTTCAATATATACATTCCGTAAAACCTTAATGTTGAAAAACTATTTAATTTTCACTTTTTCAAAAACCATTATGAACTCTATTATTGAAATAAATAATCAATTTAGGAAGACAATAAATAATTTTTAAGCATAGAAGGTCATATAAATTATCATTCATCATCATTCAGGGAGAAACAAAAATATATTATCCAATATTTTCAAGCTCCTGATAAATAAGAGCCATTGTTAGAAGGAAGATTGTGTAAAATTCTCATCATTGCTATTATTTATTTCATAATAAACTTTTAAAAGTAAATTCTTTTTGGTACAACATTCTGTAAACATAGTTTGATATTGTTCCCTTCCCGAAAAATTGCTAAAATCAGCTGGAATCATTTGTCTTATTTCTGATGAGAAACACCTGGTCAAGCTATTCATTTTATGTTAAATAAAAAATAAATTGTAAAAAGCTGATTTTTTTACTGTTATTTAAAGAATTAAAGAGAATTTTTAAATATATTTAAATCATTTTTCATAAATAAAAATGGGTTTCAAATTTTAACTATAAGACTCTATTATTTATATTAATTATAACTATTTGTTCTTTCTATTCTACCCTTTCTTCTTTTTATATAACTCTATAAATTTTAGCATTGAATTTTGAGAAACTTAAGAGTGACTTCTATGGAAATGTTCATTTAATTTCAAGAATAAATCTGAGTGTAAATAAACACCAAGCAATATTACTGTTTTTTTTTTTTTTTTTTTTTTTTTTTTTTTTTAATATACATATCTTTTATAATAAAATTTAACTGAACATTTTTGTAGGAGTAGAGGTTTGAATTATCCCCCTCCTTTTTTTTTTTTTTTTTTTTTTTTTTAAATTGGCTATGGAATTAAGCGATTACTATCATAAAAATAAATGTTAGTATTAATTTAGACGTATATTGAATGTCAAACTATAGTTTAGGAATAATTACCGTACGTCTGATTGTCCCCAAACGGGGGTTAGGAGGCTGAAATCTCCCATTTTTTAAAAGACAGCAACCCATGGTAACAATTTCCAAAAAGGTTATCAAATAATCTAAGAACCACCTAATGGCATTACCTAGTAGCACAGAGATGCTGGCATGATAATGTTTCACATGTTGCAAGTCAGCCAGATTCTGCTATTTTGCTCATTCCTCAGTTGCAAGTAACTATGGCTTAGCCTGGCATATGAAGCAAATTTCAATCTTTCTTAATGATAAATAATTGTTTTTTTGTCAACAAGTGTTATTGTTTACAGTTTCATGTATATAAACCCACTTTGATGAATTTTCACTTATTTCTAAATACATTATACCACTAAGAGTGACATAATGAAACTGGGATTATTTCTATTGAGAACTATTGGGTTGATTGTCCAAAAACTTTCACACCAATAATTTGGAATGGAAAATTTTTGTATAAATATTGGATATATTTTTTATCTACCCAGCCCTGAGAATATTTTTCCTTATGAATAAATTATGAACAAATAAAATAGCATAAAGTCATTGTTTTCAAAGCCATGTTACTTATTAACACTTTGACTGCCATGGCTATCATATGTGATATCCAGTGATATTTCCGTTGAGACACTGGCTATCCGATATGATAGCCATGGTGTTTTAACACTTCAGACCATGGCTACGAAAGATGTTATCAGTTACATGAAAATCGTATTGGAGTTTGATTGTTGGGCTCCCTACGATGTGTTAGGTATACGTGGTTTGCGCAAATTGGTATATGTGACGATTTTATGAGCTAAGTTTTATGAAAAATTAAATATTTGGAACATGCAACAAAAAAGGGAATATATATAAATAGAGAGAGTTTGTTTTAAAATATTGTTTGTTTTGAAATATTGTTTTTATATATAGTTTTATGTTGAAAAAATACAAATTACACAAAAAAAAAGTTTGGCCCCGTTGTGAACATTTGCAATTTTGGCTTGGCAGTCAAAGTGTTAAAGTAAATTTTCAGAAGTCATGTTTAGAATTTCATTCATATTTAAAATCAATGCTAAATGTACTGAAGCAAATGTGTTCTTCATAAGTTCATGCTTATTTTTCATTAATAAATAGAAACTGTGAAGAAATATTCATTCTCTTGAATACACGTACTATTACTTAAAATTTCATAGGTATTTGATTTTGAGGGAAATAAATGGTCAAATTTAATTGTCTCTTTAGTAGAAGTCCACCTATGAGAAATGCCCTTGAATTTTACACACACACACACACACACATATATATATATATATATGTGTGTATAGATATATAACTTTTTTCTTTGTGGGATCAGTAGAAAATTTTATTTCTATTAGCTTGTTAAGTTTTTTCTATTTTTTGCTTTTATGTTCAATGAATTAGTTCTAATTCCCTCAAATTTCTGTTTAATTAAAAAATAATAATTCTCTTCTTAGATTCTAGCACCAGTGAAAGTGAGGAAGATGGTAAGCGTCTTCAAAATATGTTATCCTGTGATATTCGAATTCCAAGAAAAAGAGGTATACCAAAAAACTTTTAAATATTTGGATACTGTTAACAATGACTGTACTAAATGTCCAATAATCAAGTTACTGGTATAGAATGATCTATGTACAGTTCTTTTTTTTTTTCTCAAAAATTATTTTATTTTTTTAACACATTTATAAAGCCTTAAAATTAAATATTTTCTCTTTCTTTTATTATAAACAAGACTTAATTTGCAGTATATATAAAATTCATTATAAAGTTTTACATTTCAATAACAATATTGTTAAAGCTTTATTTGTAATCTAATCATTTTCATGTCATTTAAAATCTCATATTATTACTAGTATTCCCATTCAGGCTACTTTACAAATTTTTTTAGTTTTGTTTCTTATTTATTTCAATGATCCTAGATTTTATATCATTTTTTTTTTTTAATCTAATACATGAAATTTCTTTTTCTTATATTTATAAACTGTATGGATTTTTTGTGTGAATCTTTGAATTCTGGTATAGAACATTTTTCTATTCCTATTAGATAATTTTTAATTTTTTTTTTTTTATGATGTATTTGTGAATTGTACCGATCTTTTGATTTAATTCCTTGAATTTATAAACAAAGAAACAGTTTGGATCTATTTTTACCATAATGAGAGTCATTCATTATCATTTAACTGTGGCAAATGTTTCAAAAATTGCATAAAAAAATAAACTTTTCTGTTTGATTTGTACATTTTACCAACTAAAAGATTAGAAAAAAGGTTTGAAGCATTTCAAATCAAATAACTAGTATTTAGACATACATGTTACTAAGAAATTAATTGAAGAGTTATATTTTGCATAAATATTTGTGTTTATTTTACTACAATAACCTTTATTATTTATAAAACAAAATTGTGACTTTGTTAAAAAAAAAATTAAATCTGATTAGAAATCTTTTTTATTTACACTTACTGTTCCATGTAACTCAGTAGAACAGGGTTGCTCAAGAACAACAACCAAATGTACAGCGTTGTTGATGGCCAAACATTATCCTATGTCTAATTACAGTTCCATCAACATCATAACTATGTGGTTAGACATACTAGATGTTTGTAAACATCAGCAAACTCGGTTCTTATTTCTGTATTGTCGTTGAAGAATTTCCAGGACAATAACTTGTGTAAATTATAATCAATCTAATTTTCTTACAAAGGATAAATGACAAGAACAAGTATCAACATTTATTATAAAATAGCTCTGACATATTGTCTATTTGAAAACAAAAATGAACTTAGTTTTGCCTTAACAGAATTGGAAAGTCAATTTTCTCTTGTTCAAAGTCCTCTTAGGGATTACAAATATTGTAAGTGAATTACTCAAACTGGATTTGGGTGACATTGTCATGGGATTAATTAAAGGTAAAATATTTTTTCATAGATATTAAATTAACTTCTTAAGTGATCAGTTTTATTGCATCACACTGTCTTTACTGCCAACAGTAGTAAACATTTTATGGAGATTTCCTGTGGACCTTTATTTTACAATTTATTTTTTCTACTTTAATTCTAAGTTTTTGATTTCAGAGATCAGTACAGATGATACAGAAGATGAACATTCAGAACTGTTCTCTCCTCCAAAAAGAGCTAAAAATGAGTTTAAAAATCCTTCAAAATATGTGGAGAGAAGTATGTAATTTGAATCTTTTAATGTTTAAATTAGCTTTTTAAAGTTTATTTTTGAATAGTTGATGATGTTGATTTCTGTATTTTATGACTAGTGCATATGTTTTTAGGTCTGAATATATTTTTCTAATTATATTTCTCTTATATTTTTGTGCCATTTTTAGACTAAATTAAATATATAAAGCTTTATTTTTAATATTAAATTTTTACTTGCATAGATAAAATTATTCTCTGCTGTTAATTATAATTTCCCCATAAAAAATTTAAATTGTTGATTGAAATTTTCATCAAACATTTATGCAATTTATTTAATAACTGTTAAAAGATAAGATTTTTAGCTTTTTTTAAACTGAAAGATATACATGGTGGGTATTTTGTATTCAGCTGCAGCTTCAATGTTAATGTTTTTCTTTGTTTTTGCTTATAATTTCCAGAGCTATGGAAATACCTTAAAAGAGCATAAAGGATAATTTTTTAAAAAAAAATTACTTTAACAAAGATATATTTATTTATCATAATTTGTGTGACATTTATTAAAAAAAACTTTAGATATTAGCAGTTATGTAGGTAATAAATGAAACTGTATTTCTAAAATTTCCGCCATCTTTCAGTTAAATAGTTTGTTCCTGAATTCCACACAATCCTTAAGGCTAATGTTACATAAAGTAGAGAAGTATAAATTGTACTTAATTTTGTAATCTGTAAATTTAAATTCTTCTTTCAAAATCTTTGTTTTAAAAGTTAAATAAATATAAAAATGAGTGTATTTTTTAATTTTATGCAGCTATAATATTTTTGTATATGCAGACATTTTAGACCATTTTCAATGAATATTCTTAGCAATATTTTGCATGTACAAAGAGAGAAGTAAATAAAATATTTCAATTTCTAAGGAAATTTTCACATATGCAGGATTAAAATTTGTGTTTTAAATGATCTTTTTTAATTATTGACACTGAAAAATTATCAACTGTTGTCTTAGTCTATGGTGAGCCAGGTAAAATTTCTCAGTGTCACATCTAGCCTACTAACTGTAGTTTGTTCATCACAGATATAAAGTGTGTTTTTTTCCAGGCTTTAAGATTTTTTACATGCTTTCTAACTTTCATTACAATTTTGTAGACCTTTCTGATAGCGAGAGTGATGACAAAAGCTCCACCATGACAAGCACCTCCTTTAAACTAATGGCAAATATGCCAACCAAAGATTCTCTCAATGACAGTTATGGTGTTGGAATGAAGATGATGGTAAATTGTATATTTTTAATCTATTTGAATTAATTCTTGGACTGTGAAATCAAGTTACGAACTGGTTTCACAATTCAATTTTCCTCTAGAAAATGAAAACAATTATTCAACATTTTTAAGCTGCTTTTCTATATTTACAATAGCTATAGTTCATAGAATCCAAGTTTAAAGAGCCAGTTGACTTCTTGACAACTTTTGAAAATGATGCTCAATTATTTTATGTTCACTTTGTAAAAATGATTTTGTAGTGTAGCATATTATGAAATAATGTGAGAAATCTTGCAGAAATAAATAAAAAAGACAAATATAATAAATAATTACATACCTTGGAAATGTTTAAATAATCTCATTAATTAGTTCAAAATATTACATATATAATTTAAAACTTTAAAAAATAATAAAACAATATTTTAACCATTTTTAAAATTTAATTTTAAAATTAAATTTAAGCTAAAATTAAAATTAAAGTTAGAATAATTGCAATGGTTCTCGAAATTATGGCATCTAAAATTTGGCAACTATCACCAATGATTTGGCATGTTTGCCTAAGCTTGGATTCAGCTGTTATGTTATATATTGTTATTTGCTAAATTTATTTTTAATTTATTACCCAAAATGATTTTAAAAATTGATTATTGATTTTAAAAATTATACTCTAAATGCAGAATGTAGTAAACATTTTTAGATTTAAAAAAGTATTTCATATATCATACTCTCAATTTTCTAATATCATATAATTTTCACTTTAAAGGAACAGTTAGCAAATATTCTTAATTGTTACAGAAAAGCCAGTTGTTTTCTGAAACGACAATTGGGTAAAGGATTTTCATAGTTTAGGAATTGTAAACCCTTGAGTGAATATATGCAATTTTTGCTGTTATAAAGTTATAATTGTTATAAATACATCTGCTTTTGTGATTATTTTAAGACATGTCATTCTTAAAGCACATAATTGGAGGAGGGGCGTAATGGGTTTGAGTACCTTCCCACTCAAGTTTGCTGAATAGCATTTTTGCACTAAAATAATAGTATATTTTAAAATATAAAGTTTTTTTTAAACTGCATACTTATTCATATTGTTATTTACTGTTTTAATTATTTTATACATTACTGTAAGTTATTTTATACATTCACTGAAACATATAACACAATATTGTATTTGGGCTTTTAGGTATAATAATATTGAATTTAATGTAATATTCGAATGCTATTATTGTTAAATATTTGTATTAAATTTTATGTAATTCTTTACTATATTTTAAACTAACCCCTTTCATTCCCTGATGCTAAATCCTTGTTATGGTCCTGCAAGTACCTGAAAAAAGCCAACTGATGAAGCTATATACAAGAAATTTTCTACACTACTATCACAGGGGTGAAAGAATTATTTAGCTTATAGCTATAGTTAATAAGATGTATTCATCTACTGAAATGCAACATTTGCATTTTTCCTTTTCAACTGTAGAACCTCCCCTTTGTTAATCTAAGAAATTTACAAGAGAGAAGGAAGATGCAGTAATATATGGGCTACCTTCTTTTTAATGCAGGAAAAGCTGTGCTATTATATGTTCTTTAGGTTCATTAGAAAAGTCATAATTCAATGCTTCTCACTAATAAGTCCAAATGTAATTACATATCAAAACAACACTTATAAATTGTTCAGCTATTAAATTATTACCCCATTTTAGTGCCAATTATTCATTGTTTTCCCAATGTATAATTGTTTTTAATATTATTTTAAAGTACCATTTTTACACTGTACAAGGCTGGTGCTTTTGGAAATTAAATATCCCAAATTCTTCCCTGAAGAACCATACAATTTTTTTTCATGTATTTCAACATTTATAGGATTCATATGTAAGATTTATAAAAGAAATTCATTAAATCTTATAGAATTTTTAATTATGCATGTCAAATGATTAAAATAATTGCTTATCAGCTGTAGATTCATATTTTTTCATATTGTTAAAATACATAAATCTGTTTCTTTAGGAAAGAATGGGTTATAAATCTGGTACTGGTTTGGGAAAATATGAACAAGGTCGAGTTGACATTGTTCATGCTTCCAAACAGCGTGGTCGACGTGGTTTAGGTCTTCATATTGCTGGACTTGAACCATCTGATAGTACATGGGATTCCAATAAAGATCAGGTAACTTTTAATTTATTTTGTAATATCTACTATATTTTCTTATTGTAACACATTTATTTCACTTTCTTATAATTTTTTTTCAAATGGCAATTTAATTATATGCAGATCAAATGATATTATATATGTATATATATATAGTTTGGAAATTTGAAAATAACACTAATAATTGTTATTATTACGATTAAGTAAAATATTAAGTTTCAGATATTTTTAAATGTTCAAGATTGTCAAATAATTAAATATTGTGAGTCTTTTTATGCATTTTTTCCATATGCCTTCAATACACTAATCTGTTACTTGTACCAGGCCTGTTTTAAAACGTTTTATGCAAACAAATTGAGTTTGATCTGCACTTTGAAAATTCCCCTTTGAAATTGAAGGTTGAAACATGATTGATTGTAAGTTCATTGGATCATTCAGCAGATAAATCAGAAGTGAGAAGTACCTTTAGTATAATATTTTTTCCTTCAAAGCACCTGTTTGAAGCTAGCAATCCATACCTAAAAGAGAATCATACTATGCAGTCTTATAATATTCAGCTTTATCTTTCATAACCCAGAAGGCAGATTAAAATCAATAAAATTCTTGTAACCAAATGCAAAATTTATAGAACTTAACAATTGACCTGTAATTTAACAACTGATGTAATTGCTAAACTTTGACATCTGTTTACTTAATTGCTTATACCTCCTAAATTGGATATTCAAGAAATATGACAGTAATAAAACAGCAAAGTATTTCATTTTTTCTAATATATATATTATAAAAATGAGGTTAGAAAACTTCATTAATCATATCATTTATATGCACATTTTATATAGAAAAGTAAAAGTAATGCATTTTAATTTTTTTTAATATACATTTTGTTTTATATTCTTAAATTTTTCTATTAATTCACTTTTCTCTGTAATAGTTCACACTTATTGACAGCTAGAAAGTATTTTATAAAGAAATACAAATCAAAATATCTGCAGAGTATTTAAAAAACATCACATTTCACTAACCATATTATAACTAGAATTATAAGGTGGTATATTATGACTATATATAAAATGCTCATACGTAAGAAATCTCTTGGACGTCATTCAAATTTCCAAGTTTTCATTCAGAATGTAATTTGCTGTTTAAAAATTTTATTTCTATTTTATTTACATTATTCTTTATTTTATTAAGTTTTTATTCATTCAGGCTTGCAATTCCGTCACTTTTCTCAGCTTTAGTCACTTTTTTTACAGTTGATCACTTTTAGTCACTTTTTTCATGATGTATCACATCAAAAGTCTGTTTTTGAAAAAAGAAAATCTGAATTAATAACAAAATATTTCGATAAAAGACCAAAAATGGGATTCTCTAATTTTATTTTTCTTATTAAAATGTAATTAGTCATATGGTTTCCAGAATTTAGTGATTTTAAAAAGTCGTAAAGAAGTTCCTGAAATTTACATTTGTACTGAAATGTACATTTAATACATTAAATTAATTTATGTCAAAGCACACATTTCTCTTTTTCTTTTTCTTCACAATTTTTTTTTAGATACTCTAATCTAGCTATGACGATATTTCAAAATATCATTAATATATGCAGGAAATTGTGATTATAAAATAAATGTATTGTACATATTCAAATCTAATTTATAGATTTTCTTGAATAAAAAGCAATATTGAGTTGTGTTAAACAAAATTTTTAACCTTTTTTGTATTTGACGTTAAAATCATGTCTTGCATGAATCATTTGATTTCGAGTTAAAATAAATAGAAAAATCTTAATAATAGCATCTGTAATCAAGAGGAGAAAAAATATCCCTTTTTGTTTTCAATGTTAAGTCACTTTTTTTAGTCACTTATTCTGTATTATTTGTCACTTTTCTCACCTTTTTGAAAGTACCTCAGCAGTTGCAAGCCTGTTCATTTCATTTCCTGAAACAGCATTGGAGTTCCATATAATTATTTGCAGAATCTAAGGGCTCCACAGAGAACAGATTGAAATTTGTGGATTAATACAATAATTTTAAGAACTTTTAGGCTATTAATATAATTACATTTAGCATATTACTTTCCAGAAAATGAGTATTAACCATATAATATTTTTCTTAGGTGTTTATTCAGGAGCCAGTAGAATGGATGCCTGAATGTAAAACTGAGACATTTAACATAATGCTATTACGAGAATGGATTCAGGAAGGTGAAGTAAGTGATCTTGTTATTTCTTAGGTGCTGTTTATTAGGTATTTAATATAGCCACTTTACCTCACTGTAATACAAAGAAAATTAAAATGAGTTCAGCAGTATTTCTTAAGGTTATAAAATAAGAAATTTAATAAATATACCTTTGAAATTACCCTTATTTATTATTATACTTTTCTGAGAAATTAAAATTTCTGTCAAGATTTTTCTGAAGTAGTTAGGAGAAAAATGTACTTGTCATTTTCTTTCCTAGACCCCAATCCAGACTTTTAGGGAGGAAATAATTTTTAATTATAATTCTACTCACTGATAAAGTTTAACCTTATATTTGTTATATTAAATGAAATATGATTTTTTTTCTTTTTTGTTCGTCTCATTAATTTCAACAGTAGTTGCCTTGTATCGTTTTAGAATTTGGAAATTAAATTACAGTACATTGCATTATCTACCTGCATTCAATATTTACTCTCAAATAGGAAGAATTTTGTATCATTTTATTTATATTCTTTATGTTGTTAAAGCACAAAATATTTCAATGTTATATACTTTTTGATGCTAGAATAGGAAATCTAATATCTACTCTCAGTAAATGACACTTAAGTTTTATTAAACAAATATCCTTTTTCAAATGAAACTATTTAAAATTCACAAAGTCCACAGATAATTCTAAAAGCTCTTTAAATCTACCCTCTGTTCTTGAAATTAGTCCTGTTGTAGCAATTTAATAGTCAACTATTAAATTTTATGATGAGATTTTTGTTGAAGATGCATACAAATTGCATAGCACTTAGTAAAGAGTATGTAGTTGCAAAACAACATTTATTTACAAGCTGTTTAAAGTTTATTTGAATTCACTATTGTACTGTACACTGAAAAAATTAGTGTATGAATTATTTAGAAAGACAATGGTTTTATTTATTAATAAGTGTGGAACTGTAGTATGAAAAAAACTTTATATTTTTATCAATTGTTTTAATCTTTTAATTATGGCTGTTGTCAGTAAGTGATTTAGCATGTCTGCCTTACATTCCAGTGATGATCAGTAGATGATTGGTGATGTTAAAATTTATTATTATATATATGGTAGTCATAAATAGTCCTACAAATATTGAGCAATAAATTATACATGGATAATGTCATATTTGCTCTTAAATCAGCAAAATTGATCAAAAGTCAAAACACATTACATCAGGGTGTCCAGAATTTCAAGTAAACATTTGTGAGCAAAACTTCTATTAAATTTGGTCCCATTAGAAAAAACAATGTTGGAATAAATTATTATTTTAGTAGTTTTTATTTGTAAAATTTATAGATGTTATTTTATTGTCTTACGATATATTTCTAAAAGTTTTTATAATTTTTCTCTCAAAGTTAATAAATTGTTATTTTAGTCTAAGATATTCTAAAGCATAAGTCTAAATAATATTACCAATTTATAAACAAAAATAATAATTTAAATTTGTTTTTCTCTATTTAGCATTGTAGTCATGTATAGTTTTTTTACACACAAGGCTTAAGCATCTTTATTTTATTATTCTTCATTTAAAAACATTTTTATTTTTATTTTTCTAGAAAAAAGTGACAATCAATGATGAGACTGAATTCTGTGATCCAGATATTTTAAAAGATGTTCTTGCATACAAGGTTTGTGTGTTTCAAAAATATTAAAATTAGTAATTTCTGTTAAAATGCTATAAATGGCATGCAGCAAAAAATTATTTTTGCTTCAGAAAGAAAGCATAAAACAATTATTTTGTTATATTTACTAAATATGTTAACAGTATTACTAGTAAATTTTTTAAAAAATCAGATTCTTAATTGTAATACAAAAGAATGTTTAGATATCCTGTATGGCAGTGGTTCCTAAATTTTTTGCCTCTCTATTCCTAAAAGAAATTAATCAGCACTATTCCTCTCAAGATTTACATTTTTGTTAATATATGTTTCTTTGCATTAAATATTTTTCTACCAAGCAGATCTCAATTAATGTGATTGGAGGAAAATCTGATTCACCAAGGTGTTGCTTAGTTCTCCACTACTCTATTATACCCATGCTCAATTCCTGTCATAACCCAATTAATTGATTGCATTTTATGTAATGAAAAAGTTTCAATTAATATATACCATGATTCATCCTTGCACATTGACCACTTGGCCATCTTGAATCCACATGTCTTGTTACAAGAAATCAAAATACAAGCAAATCAAATTATCAGTTCATGTACATGGTATAAGTAAACCACTTGGAATAAAGTGTAGGTAACCTGCACATTCTACAGGTAAACCAGTTAAGACCTTTAGCCAAAAAAAAGTGAAAGTATTTTAATTTAATTGGTTTTATTTAGCTTAGCTTTGAAGGCAGGGAGATCAGAAATTATATTTTCAGGAGTTCTGATTGATTCATATTCATTTAATATGAAGGGGTCTTAATACTGTTCCTCTAAAACTTGAAAAATTATAAAATTAATTAAAAATTTAAACTATAATCAAGTTAATATTAACTCTGTGACACTACTGATAAAACAAGTACGGCCTAGAAAAAATTCCTTCCTATATTTATGCTTCTACTATATCCTTGTTTTTATTCAGTGCCCCTAATTCCACATAAGGCTGGTGCTGCTTCTGGATTGTTCCAGCTACTCTCAGAAGAAGATATCACCTACTTTTGTAACCCCTGCTGTACAGGGTAACATTCTACATAGAAGACATCTCAAAAGCTACCTAATTATGGTTAGAAAGTATGAAGTTATCAGACTGTAAAAAATGCCATTAATATACATAGTGCTGCAGAATTCAAGTGACAAATTGAATGTTGATAGTAGGCAAGAGAATGAAAAATTACCATAGAACATGCTGCAAACCATGTTTAGTATGTGAAATTTTCTAAAATAGTTATAAGGATATTACATAGGGTTAAATAAAAAGTTCCAATAAGAGATAGAAAACTGTTTACTTGGCATAAACCAGATTATTATACAGGCAATGCATCATAGTTCAATGTCAGAAATGAAAAAGTTTTATAGGAATTATTAAAAATTCCAAGTCTAGTGGCATTGGGGTAGCACTTCACACTCCGATGTTGCAGTTCTAAGGTTCAATCTTTGGGCTGGGCAAGGTTGACTGATCCTCTTTCCCTTTGATGGGTAATAAACTGAGAACCAAGCATGCTTGAGAAACTAAGCACTGGGGATTCCACATAAAACCGTGTTGACCACCAAACTGGGACATATGCATAACCGCACCTCAGGCCCCTGGTCTGGCAGGAAGTTTAGTTTTCTTCAAAATTGCTTTATGAACATCATAACACATTTAATACCAAAGGACTAAGAATTCTCTGACATATTAAATGTATCTGGTATCCTGCAGAGTCTGTCAGTTCCTATAAAACCTTCCTACTGTCTCATTTCTGACATTGGACTGTGTTGCATTCTTTATATTACAATCCTACTGTACATCAAATAAATGTTTTTCTTATTGTTCTTTTGCCCTTTTTGTTTCTCTCAACATCACACTAGCAATTTTCACTAACTAAACATGGTTTACAGCCAAGTTCTAAGATTAATTGTCTTGCTCTTGCTGCATACTATCGCCCTTCTGAATATTTTAGTTGAATTCAGCAAACACTCTGTATTTAAAACATATAATATTTCTGGATGGTGTGCCAGACTAATTACCCATGTGTACTTGATTGAGATCTGTGAGATTGTTTCAGATAAGTTTCCTTAATTTATTGTAAATATGAAAAATATTCATATATAAATAATAAAAATGTAATCAGTTTTAAATAAAATATTGCATATTTCTATGCATACAAATAAATTCTTGTGTTTGATATATCTAAATATTTTAAATGATATTTAAAACTTATCTTTTTTATTTTAGTCAGTATTTGATGAATTAGAACCAGAAGAAATGAGAAAAGCCAGAACAAGAAGTAACCCTTTTGAAATTATTCGAGGTGGAATATTTTTGAACAGGTGCTTATATCTTAATATTATTAAAAAATCTAACTCAATCATATCCCTAAATTAGTGCTATATGTTTAAATACACAAATGGTTCTCAATATATATCCTTTAATACTATCTAAGCATTTACTTGCATTGAAACTGCTGTGTTTAAAGATTTTGTTTTTAAGTTTTCAACTAAAGAGATTTTTTTTCTGTCCACTTAAATTGCTAGATAAATTAAGTTTCTGTACTGTATGAAATGTAAAATAATGTGCAGTTGTGTATTTATTAGATAAATTTTTCAAGCTATTTTTTAAAATGTTTATAACATGTTTATTTCAATAAATTGTTTAATTGGTCTGTGTAACTTTATATATGCATATAATTTATAGACGGGTTTAGCAGGAAAATAATAGTTTTTAAAAAGTCAATATTTTTAATTTTCTAAGAAAAACAATTTCTTCTCTGTTAGGGCTGCTATGAAAATGGCCAACATGGATGCTGCATTTGATTTTATGTTTACAGATCCTAAAACCATTGATGGTGTAAGTGTATTTAGATTTAATTTTATAGTACATATTATATTTTTACCCTACTGCCAGTCCATTTTAGGTGGGATGTGCAAAAACTATTTTTCGGAAGTTTGTAGAATCGAATTCCAGATTTTGCAATGTCTTTAATCCTTTATTTAATACATATAGCTTTTTTTCCCCTCTGTATTGAAGATATAATTAGGTCTTAGAATTATGTGAGTAAACTTTAAATTTTTCAATGAAAAAAATAACAAAAAGAAACAAATAAGATATGATAAATTGGCCTATGAAAGTTTTCACACAAGTGAATGTCAAAATATCCTGTTGGCAGTATGAGGAATGGGACCCAAAGGTCTTGGTTATCAAGGGCTATTGTGGGAACAAAAGGGTTAAAGTGTGTTTTTATGTTTTCAACTTAAATTGCTAGATAAATCAAGACTTTAGGCTGTATATAAAATGTAGAATATATATTAATAAATCATTAAATGCTAGTGTGTACTTATCAAATAAATTCTTCAGCTAATTTTTAAAATGTTCATAACGTTTTGCTTTTTTAATAAAGTCTAATATACCCACACAACTTAATATTTCTTTTAATCAATCAATATTTAATATTTTTCAATGTGTATGTAGTAAAATAGCCATAACTTATCTTACTGTGAAATAAAATGTGTGAATTGAATACTTTATATGGTACATGTTGCAAAAATTCTCCTTGTATATGTATTTTTATTAATTTCAGTTTCCAGCAGTAACTGGTAATGAATTGCTATACTTTGCTGATATTTGTGCTGGACCTGGAGGTTTCTCAGAATATGTGTTATGGCGGAAAAAATGGGAAAGTAAAGGGTTTGGTTTCACACTTAAAGGCCCAAATGATTTTAAATTAGAAGATTTCTTTGCTGGTCCTCCTGAAACTTTTGAGCCTCATTATGGTTAGTATTGTTAATTTTTTATATTATTAATATGTAATGAATAGTTATAGTTTGTTGTTTTAATGAATTGTAGATGATATGTGGTAAATATGTTTTGTCAGATAAAAGGAAAATTCAGACTTTGGATAGTATAATTACACGTCAATGTATAGATTTCTTAAAATATTAAATTTTCATGTTAATGTGTAGAATCTTTCTGTGTAGGCCTCAAGGGAAGAGTTTTTAAAGTTCAAACATCTTACACAAAGTCCATTTTTGGAGTAAAAACCATTAATTGAATTCGTGACACATGGAAACAATGATTAAACAAAGATGAAAAATACTAACATAAAACAATCTTTTCAAAAACCATCTTTCTTTTATCCACCTCATAATACACTCAAATGCCAAAACATTATGAGCCCCCCCCCTACATTTTTCAATGAACTTGCTTGGATAACGTTGAAGGGATGTGATCAGGTGGCAGTGGTATTTAACTGCTGCTGGAGAGTCTGAATTATCATTCTTTCACTTCTGTGTGTTTTGGGAAAGGCTGCAGATCTAAGCAATTTTGATAGAGGGCAGGTAATGGCTCGGAACAAGTATTTCTGAAACTGTGTCCCACTCGTGTGCCTTTGCTGACCAAGCATCATTGGCAACAGCACCTACGCTAGGCCTGGGAACATCGCAGCTGGTCCATGGATCAGTGGGAGAGAGTTGCCTGGTCAGATGAATCACGGTTTGTCATTCATCACATTGATGACCATGTCAGGATATGCCGTCTTCCAGGCGAACAGTTGCTCTCTCAATGTACACAGTCATACACAGGCTGGTGGTGCTGATATTATGCTTTAGGGGACGTTCTCTTGGGTGTCTCTTGTGGTAGATCAGGCTATGAATGCTACAGGGTATCTGAACATCATTGCAGATCAGTTGCACCCTTACATGGCCTCTTTTTTTCCAGCTGAAAATGGAATGTTCCAACAGGACAACGCCCTGTGTCACAAGGCTAAAATTGTGTTAGAGTGGTTCCAGGAACATGATGCTGAATTCCAGTTAAGTCCTGGTCGCCTAACTCACCGGATCTCAATCTGATAGATCACATTTGGGATGTCATGAGACGGCAGCTCAGAATTCAAGGACCACCAATTCCCAATATCTCAGATTTGCGTAACTGTTGGTTAAACATCACATCTGGTACAATCTGTATCTGGCCATCTACCAAGGACTTGTAGCATCCATGTCAAGGCCGGTTGAAGCTGTGTTGCATGCCAAAAGTGGGCCAACTTATTATTGACAGGTGGTCATAATGTTTTGTCTCTTGAGTGTACATCTGATTTACCTCACAGACAAGCCTGCCTGTTTCAAAATCATTTACCAATACCTGATGGTCAAGGCTTACAAACACAAGATAACACATACTTAAAAAAAATGCAGTATTTATACTTAACCTTTGAAGTAGTTAAATAAACAGTTAACATCTGTTAAATACATGCAAAAAAAATGGGAAAACAAACAAAACCAGGGTTTGACAAATCTCAATTGGTTTAAGCTATTACGTAGCCAACAGTTAAACCTTGTTTACATTTTTGCCTGGACAGGTATAAATAGAAGGTAGGGTTAAATAAAATATATTTAAAAAAGTGACAGCAAAAGAATATTGGCACAAAGTAAGAATATAATAAATAAAACTACATTTTGTTTATCTTTAATTGATTAACTTTATTTGACCATGTGCGAACAATCTATTAATATAAGTCAGAATATTTTGTATACTGTTACATTTCTTCTCTCAAATGAATTGGGTAGAAATTACTCTGCATGCCTGTAAAACTAAAAAAAAAAGTTTTGAAGGAGAAACATTAAGTCATATATATCCTAATGATGGCTGAATGTGTGAGATGCTGCTTTTCTGAACATAGTTCATGGGTTCGAATCCCACTGCTGGCATGGGTGTTTGTAGCCATTTGAAATTGGCTCTAAGTAGTAGGTCTCAGTCTCATTGGCAGTTATGTAGCGTGGTAGTAGATCACAGCAATCCAAACAAACTTTAAGTCATATATATATATATATATATATATATATATATATATATATATATATATATATATGTATATGTATATATAGATGGTCAACATTTTTAAAAAATGTATTAAAATTTAAACATTTTTGAAAAAAAGTTTGATGAATTTTAACCACATTCCACTCTAAGCATGTTTGAAATATACTATGAACGGATCAATGAAATTTTAAATTTGAACTTAATTTATTAAATCTGTTTCATCATTTTAACCCCTTACCATACAAACAAAATTTGATGCATCCCCCAAAAATACTATTTAATTTGGTACAGTTGAACAATTACATGCAAATTTAGAAACAGAACATTTTATTTTTAAAATTTGCATTGCTGTATAATATTTATTGGGGTTGATCAGTTGGTATAATGTTAATGGACAATTATTTAGTAACATTATAAAATAATAAATTAATAGCTCTGCAAGTTATGAAAAATTTATAATTAAAACATTTAGGAATATGTAGCTACAATGTCAGCATTGTAATTTGAAACTGTTATTGAAAAGCAGCACCCTACTTCTGTAGTCATCATGTGACCAAAATCGTTTTGAATCTTACAAGATTATTTGCTCCTGTTTTAAAATTTCATATCAGCATGTAATAATAATCATTTTGAAATTGAAAACACACATATGTATTTTTAAAATTTTATTTTTATATATAAACATGTGCTTCTGTTTACTTTTTAACATAATTCCCCTCCAATATAACAGCACATGTCAGATTATAGATCCAGCTTTTGAATTCCACCCTCATAGAAATCTTAACACTAGCTAAACTTTTGGTTTTTGTCCCTAATTAACATTTTTCCCATCATGAGACCAATTAGCAATAATTTGTTGTACTACAATTCCATAAAAACCACATCTTAAAACTTGTGAAAACTCTTTCAATAAAGGTGAAATTGTAAAGGTTTGTACTATCAAATGTTACTTTCATCTTCCTTCACTAAGTCTTCATAAACAACAAAAAATTGCTCACTTCATGCCTCATGATACTCAACCTTAAATGCCCAAACATGGTTTCCTAGTATTATTTCTCTTAACATTTTCTGTATGTACAGAAGACATGCCAACTACTCCGGACTCTCTGGAATTGCTCCAGAAAAATGAGAAAAATCAGTAACTCTGGAAACTCCTCAGATTGCTCCGGAAAATAACAAAACTTTTGAACAGCTAAAAGATTACAATTCAGCAATTAAAGACAAAGTTTTGCAAAAAATAATACTGAATATTACTCTTGCCACACAGTAATGTCGCATGTTAAAAGTTTTCAGCACTGTGCGGAAAAAACCAAACTGAATTTAGGTCTAATTTCAGTAGACAAACTCTAGAATCCCTGATGATAGAAAAATGGAAATACAGTCAAACTTCGATAACTCAAAGTCCCAGGGGACCCCAAAAATATTCGACTTATCCGAAGTTTGAGTTATCGAAGTTACCTACTATTCCTCTCAACTGGCATTTAAGATAGGTCGACATGATTTAAAGGTTTGATATGTGCCATAATACTATAGTTGTACGCATTTTACTTTTTTAATAGCGTATGTAAATAACAAGAATGGGTTCAAAAGGTTTAAAACTCAAGAAATTTGACCTCATTACATATTAATTAGCATACATACCATGCAAATCTCATTTTAAAAAAAAGCAGTTATTTTTAAGGTTGTTGGCATTTAGAAAGTCACCTAATTTTTTAACACAGTTAAATAAGGTGTTGTCTGTACCTTTGATGGTCTCCAGGTATTGTAAAATGTGAATAGCGTCTTGTGCTTGCTCGTGACCTTCGAGATAGAAGGTTCTCGAAGGTCACGAGTGGACTGGCATTCGAAGTTTTGAACAGAATTGTGTTTTTTACCGGGGAAATCTATCACAAAAACTTCGACTTAGAAGATGTTCACTTCGAGTTATCGAGACAGTTTTTTAAGGAAAAGTATAGAAATGATTCAGGACTTGATTAAAAGTTCGAGTTAGCAGATTATTTGACTTATAAGAAGTCGAGTTATCGAAGTTGGATTGTATTTTAATCTGGGTCAATGTTGCTATAAGAAACACTATTCTGAAAAATAAGTTGTTAAAGCTAAATAAGCTAGTTACAAATTTTTAAATGCGTAAATTTTAATTTATCTTTTACAATTTACTACTGTATAAATATTTTAAATTTAATTTATAAACCAATAAGATATGTGCTTATGTATAATTTGTAGTAATTAGCATGTTAAAATTTCAAATCACGCTGTTGCTCCAGACACAATTGTCTGAATGTTGGCATGTCTGCATGTATTTCACTAGTCTCCTGGAGAATTTTAGCTTTCTTTGCATATTTTGCATTAAGAAAGCAAATGACACAATGTATTTCACTGTAAACAGGATTAATAGGTATTTTAAATACTTAAAAAGCAGTTGATTTCTAAAATTCTGTCTATGGCCAACCAACTAGAATAATTACTCAATGTGCATTCACAGAACAGTTTCCACAGTGCTGCAGCTATTGAATTTCAAAACGGTACTTTAAAATTAAGCCATATATCATAATTACCTATTTTCCCATGTTCCAAGACCAAATGATTTTTGTTACACATGCATTAATCATTTGTGTTTGGTTCTTATATATTTATTTTAGTCCGTTCATTCCTTATGTACTAGCTATTCATTGAATGGAATTAACTTTGTGTTTTTTCTACAAAAATAAAAAATAATCTGTAAAATAATTTATAAGTTGGTAATTACAGTTAAAATTCATTAGAAAAGGAAAATTTATATTGTATTTTTGATGAATTTATTTTCTCTGATTTTTTAAAGGTGCCAAAGATGATGGTAATATTTATGATCCTGAAAACTTGAGAGAATTCAAAAAGTTTGTTCTTGCAAATACAGACAATAAAGGAGTACATTTTGTGATGGCTGATGGGGTAAATACGAAGTTATTAAATGCATTCCTTTATACTACTTCTATTTATTTCTTCAAAAGATTTTGCATGCAATTATCTGAAATTTTACTTGCTTTAATTATAAATTTTTTATAGAAATAAAACATTCCTTTGGAATAATTTTATAAAAAATAAATATTTGTGAATTATTTATAATTATGTAAAATTACAAATTATGAATATTTTTCTAAAAGGTTCTGAATTAAAACCTTAAGGTAGAGGTAGAACTGTTAAAAAAGTTAGTTAAATGTGCTTTTATTGGTAGCAGCAATGCATATGGGAAATTCTGTAATGATCGTGTTTAACTGAAATTCTATTTAACAGGGCTTTGTATAATTCTTAAAAATGCTTTAAAACTTTTTTAATGTGAAAAAAATTTTTGAACTGCTTTTATGGAATTAAGTGCTTTTTTTTTCTTTTTTTTTCCCCTCACACATAATTATCCCACATTTTTATAATAATATTAATACCAAAGGCATCTGATAATAAATTACAGTTTAATTTATGTAATATCAGTTTATTGCAAAAATGCATCCTCATTTTATTACTACTACAATCTATTTTGATGTAATATTTAATGCTTAACTAACTTCATAGTATAAATCTTTATTTTATTTTATTTATTTATTTATTTATTTTTTTGTTACTTTATGTTGTCAGTATATACATAAATAATAAAATTCAAAAATGCAATAAGCTTGTTTCAGTAATGCTGCATCTGTTGATACATTACTTAATTACTTAGAATAAAACCAGTACAGAATTATAATAGCTAAATCTACATTACTATGATCTCATGTCAGTAGGTGCTTCTTTTTACCCTGCTAGTTAAGTATGAACCCTGTTAATATAATAAATGCTTTACTTTTTAATATCATTATGCATTCTGGTATACATAAAGAGTAAAATTTTAAAATGCAATGTGTATTCCTTAAATTATTGATTTCCCCAAAAAGATATAGAAATAAATATATAGAATGTAATGATTAAACCTAGACTACTACAATGTCATGTTAAGGTTTTTTTTTTTTTTTTTCCCTTTCAAAATTGAGTTATGAACTCTATATAAAATTTGCAACTTCTGCTGCTAATTCCTTTACTTACAAATGAAGCCTCTTTTAAAACCTATGTCCGTAGTATCTGAAATGTATAATATTTTAGATTTGTTTTTTAAGCATATGAAAAATGAACAAATGATGATTTTTATGGTGATTTTAAGCTCTTATTAGCAATATTATAAATTTATTGTAAAAGCTATAGATTGTTTTATTTAATTTTGTAAATGATATTTGTTAAAGTGTAGCCCTACATTAACGTTTATCTTTTTTCTTTGTATTAGTTTGTTTTAATCTTTAATTGGTATCGATGACATAAGAAATTAATTTCATGCTAAAATTTTTATTGAATCCAAGTCTTAATTGCTTTGATTCATCTAATTGGTGAAATTTATTTTGAATTTGTTAATCTTAAATAATTTAGATAGGAAAAGCATGTCAAATTCTTTTTTATGTTTTCATGTAGATAAATACTTGTTCTTTTAGGGGTTTTCTGTTGAAGGTTCTGAAAATGAGCAAGAAATATTATCTAAAAGACTGTATTTGTGTCAGTTTTTGTGTGCCTTGTCTATTCTTCGTATAGGTGGGTTTATGCATTGTCTTTTTTATTTATTTTTCTTTTTTAGAAGAATTCTAAATATTGCAACTTTATTTGTAAATATGTCTCCCTATCATTCTCAATCTATACAATTCCTATGACTATCTTCAATGATGATTTTTTTTTTTTTTTTTTTTTTTTTTTTTGCCTTTTTTCTTTTAACCCTTAAAAAAGTATTTAACAGGCAGGTACACAGTGAAATAGGTGCTTAAATTAAAACTAATTAGTTTCTGCATGATGAACATTGCTTTTATTCTTTTCAAAGCATAATGATTGTGTGTCTACAGATACTCAGTATAATAGTGGAATATGGAATAAAAATACAAAGTCTAGCACGTCTTACAGAAAGATTAATGTGCTTGCTTAAGTGATAGCAGGACAAGTGAATAACTGAAGCTGCACTTCTTATACACATAATTGGGTAAAGAAATCTACATATTAGAAGGTCTTCAGTTATACAGGTAGTCAAACACTGTCTGCAAAAATAAAAGTAATTTTATAGATTAGAAGCAAAAGAACTATGGTACTTTCAGACAAGGATTATGAAATGACAAGACAAATATAATTTCCTATTAATATTGGTACCTGAAACTATTTATTCATGTGAAAGTAAGGTTTTGATCCAAAAAGTTTAAGGTATATAGGAGTTTGAAATATGTTTATTCCTTTGTAGAACAGTTCTAGTGTAGTACCCATAGGCAACTTTTTCATCCCCTAGCCAAACATTGTATTATTAATATTGTATCACCCATAGGCAACTTTTTCATCCCCTAGCCAAACATTGTATTATTAATATTGTATCAATTACATAGAAATTTAATTCTGCAAGATCTTAGTTTAAAAAATACTGTAATAAGAAAAATAATGTGAATTTTGTATATTCAGATATTAAAGACAAATTTACATGGACATTTTTCATTTTGCTTAATTTACATCCCTTCTAATTTAAATTTTCTAAAAATATATATGAAAATGTAACCAATGAGATCCTATACTAAAGCTGTATTCCCTTTGTATATCAACAGTGCAGAATGGAAAAATATTTCCTTAATATTAAGAAACATTATTTCAAATGTGTAAAATAAAATTTGAAAAGTTTAAAATGTAAAAAATACAAATGTTTCAGCAAAATTGAATTTTCTACAAGCACAAAACTACTTATTTCCTATGCATTTTGTATTACTTTGTACAGAATTTAACTTTGCATAAAGAATTTGAAACTATCAATGTGAGAAATTTTCTAACATTTAGGAATTTTAATGATATATACTTCTGTCATCTTTATATTAAAAAGTATAATTAATTTATAACAAATCCAAAGATTTTTTCAGTAATGATCATGTGCATCCAATCAAATAATAAATGAAGCTATATGAAAATTAGATTTAGTTTTCCCATTCGTTATAGATTCAATGAGCAAATTGTGTTAAGTTGCAGTGTTGGAAGAGAGCATATGTCAACAAAACCATCTTTTAAAGCTTTGTAAATGATATCATTATTTAGTATGTTGTAGATAAGCAAAAATGTGATATAAATTGTTGATCTTAAGATATCTTACGAAAATATTTAAAGTTTCAAATCTTTTCTTATTGCTTCAACCTATACTTAACCTTTCAGTATTGGGATTACTTTTGTTTAGCCATCTTTATTTCAATTTTGACCTAAATATTGGTACCTAACTATATTTTTTCAGCTGTAGGCAGCAACATAAGATAGCTACTTAAAAAGACTATCATTTTGAGGTCCAAATTTTATCTTCTTTATTATCCTAGTTAAAGAACAAGTCATATATATATATATATATATATATATATATATATATATATATATATATATATATATATATATATATATATATATATATATCCTATATAAAATCAAAAATAAAATTTAAAATTTTATTATGCTGTCTTTTTTTTTTTTTTTTTTTTTTTTTTTTTAATTGAGAGCTTAACCCTTTGCAGACAAAAAGTGCACCACAAACAATATTATATTTCTACTCACTAGATTGAATGTCACCTTTGCAGCGACAGAAAATAGTTTTGTAATAAATAATCATTGATCTCCTCCAATATGCAGCACTTAGTTGTCCCAAAAAACTTAATTCTGCTGCAATACTTGGCCTTGTAAACTTACTGTGCATTTTAAGGATTGCTTAGAAAAATTTCACACTATAGAAAATACAAGAACTAAAACATATTTGTTTATTTTAAAATAATGATTATTACTGTTCTTCAATGAAATCCTTCAATAAATTCCATTAAACATAATATTTTTCAATTAACTTCATATATTTAGTGCTTTAATTCTTAATGCTGCTCTCTTCAATACATTTTATTTCAAAATTAATTTCAAATAGACAGTAAACTAAGAACAGACTAATTTCAAAAACAGACTAATAAAATAATCTGTAATCTAAATTTTAAAACTGCTTAGCTTATTTACCTTTTATATCCTATTTTTTTCTCTTTTAGGTGGTCATTTTGTATGTAAGTTATTTGACTTGTTCACTCCATTCAGCGTTGGACTTGTGTATTTAATGTATAATGCCTTTGAAAAAGTTAGTATTTTTAAGCCAAATACAAGTAGACCTGCAAATTCTGAAAGGTAGGGTGTATTAGCATATCATTTGTTCTTTTTTAACTTGGTGTAAATTTTAAAAAAAATTATTAGAGCTCATTTCATAAAATTTTTGTGACATTAAACCTGTTATAAGAATTTATATATGTGCAGGCATTTAACAGCTGCTATTTACCTACTTCATGTTTGTCATAACTATACAACACAGTTAAAATAATTTAAAATAATGTTCATATCAATATTCTTATAGTATATTAAGTGTCCAAAATAGCTTAGCTTACAAAGAGGTGAGTCCATTTTATCAATTTTAAACGTAATGTGCATTTAGATGGTTGTGGCCAGTTAAAAGACAAAATAAAGTCATGACTAAAGAACATGGAAAATTTGGAACTATAAGTTTTTATTTTTAACTATTGTTATTCATCCTATTTGATAGTAATCTTTGTATGGTTGAAAAATAAATTGTGGTGCTTCAAACCCAAATTATTTGAAAATTACTGAACAATACCTTCAAATCATACTACATACTTCAAATTCAAGCAATTTTTTATGCTTAAAAGTGATCTTAATGGTAAAAAAAATTCAGTAAAACAAATGAACTATATTTAGTTCTGCCTTGGCTGCTAAATCTTGCTTATTTCTGCGCTAAAGAAGTAGCTCTATTTGTTTATATTTAAAACAAGCCACTTCATACCCAGCCTTCAGTTTGTGTATTCATAATTATTGAAATTACATGGTCTTTTGAAAACACTTGTGGGCTATTTTAATTTAAATAAGTAATGACTGATAAATATACTGTATTCAACGCTATTTGACATTTGATAAATATATTGTATGCAACACTATTTATCCTTGTACATAGAAAAGTACTATTTATTCATACATTATAATCCTATTTAGTTCAATGATACTTTTTATTTTTAAAAAGTACAAGAAAGGTCAGTGATTAGCTGCAGTAAGGTGTGAAAGTATTTGCAGAATAACGGTACCAAAGTATCGAGTTTGTTACAAAGGATTTAGCATGCTAACTAAGTTTTAATTCCTGTCAGTTTGGCACAATTTTCATTATACTACACTTTTAAATAAGAATTTTTTCTGTAATATATTTATATCTTAATTCAAAAGTCATTTGAAATTACATTGAACAATTTTATGTTCAATTAAATTACTGATTGCTAAGTTACAAATTAGCTAACTTATTATTTTTTCATGGTAAAATACACTACAATATATCCATTGTACTGTCACCAATCAGCAAGGGAATATTTAGATGGTCAGAAGAAGTTTTTAATTTGGATAGTCACCATTTGATGATGTTAAAGAATGCCATTCAAAATTTGATTATCTTATATGAAACTGTGTGTATTGGTTTAAAATACAAACACACAGGCAGTTGCTCTTTTTTATGTATATAACTAGATTTTTAACATAATCATGCTTAAATGTGTTTGTAATTGGTTTGAAATAATACTATAGATAAAAAATATGCAATATATCAACAACAACAAAAAATCCACTGGATATTGGTAAACTGCATGACAAGAAGCTTGAGATATACAGTACCCAGTAAAACCACTATCCATTTCATCCTTAATTGTTACTGATTATTAATTTCATTAAGAATTTCTCTATTCTGAATCTCATTGGAATACTTGAGGTTTTTAAAATGTTTTTTCCATTCTTTCCCAGGTAGTGTGTTTTTTGATTTTCTCAATAGAGTGGACATACCTACTACTAAATAAGCCACCCATAGTGTTTTAAAGACTTTTACAGTTAAACATTTTATTGGAGTTAGATTTACCGAATCCCAGATTCAAGTCAAACAGATGCACTAAACATCTTTCTAAACCCATAGAATATGCAAGTTAAATTTGTAGGTTGTGAAAATTTATTCACTGAAAGGCTGACACAAAGAAGAAAATTATGGAATTGGAATCAAAATCTATCCTCCTGAAAATTATCAAAATGGTAGGAATTCTTCAACATGGCATCAGAGCACTTTATCCAAGACTTGTAACCTGTTCCAAGATATCAAGTAATAATTTGTAAAGTAGTAATGAAATAAGATGACCACTTTAGGAAGCTCATTTTTAAAGGTTTATCATGTTGGAATATGATTTAAATAAAAGAACTTGTACACATTTTTGCTCTATAGCAGCACTGTCCAACTAGCCTTAGCCTGCAAACCATTTCACTTCTAGTTTTGTCATTGTTTTTAAGAAAAAGTACCTTATATCAGGATTGGCTTGATTTAAATCAGTTGATTTTCTTTATTTTTTTTTAAATCATTGATTTAAATCATTTTTTTTTCACTTCTTTTAAAACCTATATTCCAAAGACAGGATAATTGGGAATCAGTCAGCACAGTAATACCAATAAGTAAATAAGTGTAAATAGATGGTATGTGCTTTTCAAGAATTTAGGGTTTGTTATCAGAAAGTATGTAGTAGGGGTAGTACAATTATTGATTATGACTAATGGAATTCATTTTATGTAATGGGAGGTAAAGAGAATATTACAGAACTTGAAATCCAGCTTGTCTACCAAATAACAACAGTCGTGGCTTCATTTGATGGAATGGAAAGACAGTTTTCTTCTTTTGGTATTGTTCATTCTAGCCTTCATAACCAATTAGGAGTGGATAAAGTATCAAAGCAAGTGTTGTTATTGAAACAAACCCATAATTTGGTGCTTAAAAAATATTCAATTTATTATTATTATTATTATTTTTTAATTTATATCTTATTTAGTTTGCACTATCCAATTACAAAATAATGGAATGTATTTAGATTAAAATGTGCATATTTAATTTTAAGTAATCAGTGTGTAGAATATACCAGATGAATAAGGTGTTACTTCTTATAACAAACTATTCTATGTATATTGCAAAAAATATATATAAAAACAACAATTAAAATTAGTATTTAGAATAAAATCAAAGAAATATGATTTAAATCAAATAAATCTGATTTTTTTTTATTTAAAAAAAAATCATGATTTTTTTCCAACCCTGCCTTATATTTCAGTAATGTAAATGAGTTTTAAAATGTGTGGTATCTGGTAAAGATATCATTACTTACATTTTTAAAAAATTAGTTTTCTTGGCAGACTGCAAGAATTAATTGGTCAGCACTGTTCCATAAGAGAAATGCCGTATTATCAAATCTTTTGTTAGAATTTATGAAAATTAATATTACTGTGCTCTGCATATTTAATTCCAAATTAAGTAAATGTTATGAAATGTCCTAAATTATTGAAACAGACCATTCATGTATTGAATATGATATTCAACCACCTACTTATTTTGCCTTTTCATTCTTGTAGGTATATTGTATGCAAGTGGTTGAAAGAAAACACCAGAGACATATGTGATTACATGTTTGAAGTAAATTGCATTCTGGACAAATATTCTCTAAGCAGTTGTAATCAGGATGTGACAGAAGTAGTTCCTCTTTCTGTTTTAAAAGCTGATGAAGAATTCTATGAATATATTGTCAACTCAAATAACACGTGAGTAAAGAGAATTTTTAAGTGATGGGGGAAACCTATTATAAATTGTTTGTATGTGATATCTTATATGTATTATCTTGATATCCTATTAGGATTCTATGCATTTTTAAGAAGCTATATGAAATATTCAAAGCACAAGAATCCATTTTCTATGATTTAATTTCTGTAAAAGTAAAATCAGCAAGTTGATTTAGTTTTAACAGAAAGAATCAATTTGCTGATTTATTTTTTTCTGTACTTCCAACACAGTAAATTATTTATTGACAACATTTCCACAACTTCTCAGTATATATTTCTCCTTGCTATTGATGTTATCCTCATGATTTGTATACATCTTTTGTAGTTAAAAATGACATGTGTGATATTTTGATTAGCTTTTAGAGTTAAATGTTCCCCAATGTGAATATCCATCATCAATGTGTTTTTCAGGCGTAGTGTAAATCAACTATATATATATATATATACACACACATATACAATATATAAAAAATTATTGCCTTCAAAGTTTTTCAAAATTTTTCCAGTTCAGGTTCTGTTTTTTTTTTAATCTTAACTTTCTCATCCACCTAAATTAAATCAAGGACATAATCATTGAGATTACATTCTGTCCACAATTCTCAAAACAAAAAAATAACTGCAACATGTAACCATGTCTTACACTTTTCTAAACCATATTGGAATTCTCTCATACAAATCCATAGATACTTATAATCTTTATGTTGTTTATGCAATTTTACTGTCACAGTTGTTTTTACAGTCCACAGTAGAACTGTTGCTTAAGCTTTCTCCCATGATAGATAACATGTCCTTCAATTCTCCAAATTGAAGATAAAAATAAAGGATTTTTGTGAAGTATTTCACCTGTCTTGAATTTCCTAGAAAAATCCTTTCTCGCATTGACTGCATTCAGATTTACATTTCCAAGTCCTGGCAATTAAATATATGGCCTAACTCTTTGTGTGATCGGTAAAGAGTAATTTTTACTGAATCACATAAATGTATGTATATATGCTGAGACAGATTTTTACTATAGTTATTCTATATTTTTCTTATTTTTAATTAAGGAGTTATTGTGAAACTTTCTATAAGAGAGTAAATTTATTTTTTAAAATATCAGTAGTATAGAAAGAAATATGTATATTATTTAGCATTCACCTTAAACTATCCTTGTCCAAAGCTATTTAACATATTCTTTCACTGCTGTCTAACAATGTTATTTGATAGATATCACTGTTATTTAAAATTAAATATAACTTTAATATCAGTCTTAGTTCAGTAGGAAATGTTAAAAATTCTCTTTAAAATATGTTTATATTAAAATTGCATGTAAAAAATTATATTAGCTTCATATATTGTCGTTTCTGCAACATATTTAATATGTAATTATATTACTGGGTAATATTTTTTTCTCTCTTTTCAGTCTTGGTACTAGGCAAATTATTCATTTAGACAAAATCAGAGTGTTTGCACAGAACACGTGAGTATAATACAATGAATCTATAATTTTAAAATCGATAAGAAGCATACAACTGAATTTAAATTGTACTTTTATTGGAATAAATTAATTGACTCAAAACATTTCTTGTAAAATAAAGTTGAAATAATTTATTTTGTATACAAAAAAAATCATATGGTACATAATCTATTGCAAATACTAATAATATGTTTTTTAAAATAAAAATTCTGTTTTATTAGAGAGCTTCATGAGACAAGGCAAGCTGATCTAAAGAAGCAGTGTTTGGCATTTTGGAAGGTAATATCATTTATATCTAATGTAAAATACTGTTGTATATAATACTTGGGATTTGTTTATCTGTCAAGAACTTATCTAGACTTATAACCCCCCCCCCCAAAAAAAAAAAAAAAAAAAGTCTAAGGACATCCTCTTTACCATTCTTGGATGTTCAAGAAATATAAATTTAGAATTTTGGCACTGAAAATGTTATTTTAAATTGCTTAAAATTATAGTTTCAGGCTATTAAGTGATATTGTGCATTACATTTTTTACTATAACTTTTTTAAAATATGGACCTGAATCAAAATGTGCCATTCCCAGCAAAGTAATACAGTAGATCTCAATTAACAGAAATTGTCAGGAACTGCCTTGCCCTGTATAAACAAATTTCCCAAATTATAGAATTTATGCAAATTTTGATTAAATGTTTTAAAAAATGGTAGAAAATGTAAAATTAGTATACAGTAGAACACTAATAATTAAGTTATTACAAAAGAGAAAGATTGAACATAAATTTTAATGATATTTAGATTTACAGTTAGTTCAATACAAAAATATAAATAGAAATGTAGTTTACTTCACTGTTTTTATGAAGAATGAAAGATAGAAATGTGTTAGTTTTTCATTTACTCTTCTATGAATTTTACTAAGAAAGTTTTTCAACATTGTATTTTCAGCAGATGAACTTTCATCTTGTTCACAGTAATTATGTTATACCTTAGTGCATACTATTGCATCACCATGACTGAATATTTAATGAGATAAGATTATCTTCAAAATTCCTTGTTTCTTCTAGACCACAAGTTACACAATCTAACCATCATTTAGAATTTTGTAACATTCCAATTATAAACCATTGTTAATCTTTTATTTAACTGCTTCTTCATCCATACTTTCAGAACAATTTTAGGGTTTGCAAACATTCTAAGATTTTTCTCCATAAATGTGATTTTCTTGTACTTGTATTCCATGCTTGTTTTTTTCTTTAAGTGGGGGGAATCTCAGATATTCCAATCGTAATTAATCAAGATTCTACTATATCATGGATAAAAACCTAGAGGTTCTGGATGAAACTTTTTTCAGTTGTAAACTTTAAAATTTACTTAAAAATGATATTTTAAAATAATAATAATAGATGTGAGACAAAACAATACATTAAGTTATTTTTTTAATTAATATTCTTGTTTAAAACAATATAGCCATAAAAAAAATTATTCATGAAAGTTACTACTTGAGAGATTAAAAAATACCTTGGTAATTTTTAACTATACATAGACATTTTATGTAATTTATTTTTTGTTATAAGTTAGTTTAAAAGTGTTAATATCAAAAGATATCTTTGCAGTTAGTATATTCTTTTTCGGTCATTTCACTGTATTTTTTCTACATCTTTACTCACTTTAAGTATTGGTGGGATTTCTGCTTGCCATGCACTAAATTTTTAATGTATTTAATAAATATGAAACTAATCTATTTGTATGTTTTCCATACCATTAATATTTTTAAATTCGTGTTTCAATGACTTTTTAATGTTATCGCTACCTTAGTATAATTTAATAATCTATTTATTCTTTGAAGGTACCTGATCAAGCTAGATCTGCACCTAGTATTCCTATACCTGAAGATAGATACAAAAAACTAATGGAGGTTTGTATAATTTGATAAATTTAGATAAATATGTTAAAAGTAATTAAATTTAATTATATGTAAACAAATGAATTTTAAACAAAAAACTCTTTTTAAATTCTATTAGTTTCTTTTACAAATTTTTAATAAAATATTCTAAAAAAATGTGTAGTGTATTTCTTAAATACATGATGCAAACTTGCGCCTTTAACCTACAACTGAAATTAAAAACATTTATGAAATTTAAAATTCAAATCCATATCCCCACCAACTTATTCTGGATATTTATTGCAAAGATTTCAACTTTTTCTTAAACATCATTAATTTAACCAAGAAGAATAAGTCTCAAAAGCATAAGCTTAGTTGAAATATGTACCAGCCATTTCCTTTCCCTATTGTTCTGCTGTCATACAAGCCACTGTTATAATCACTTCAGCTAATGATCCTGTTTGAGCCCACTTTTATCAGGGATAGGTGGCAACATTAAGTTCATCAGAATGTAATTTGTCATTTCCCTTCTTATAGTAAATTGTTTTTATATGCATAATGTTAAAATACAATAGTTTGTTCATTTTACTGTAACTTCAGTCAAACCAAATAAAAGTTGTTTTTAATCACAGTCTGCTATAAGTGCTTTTATTCACCATATATTTTCTCCTATAGGTTCTGTTTTTGCAGGATTGCTTTTCAACCTACTTTGAAAATTATCTTTATTCCTTCCCAAATAAAAAGTGTTTTTATTTTATTTTTTCTATTAGTTTTTAAAAGTGTTCAGTTAATGAGTTTTTCCTTCACAACTGAGAAGTATTATTGTATAGGAAAATTTTTCAGGAAAAATGATTTTCTCTTTTTTGAGTGATAAAAAGTCAATATTATTTATACTGGCATATAGCCCGCCATATGACGGGATAAGTAAAAATTTTAATTTTCTAGAATTGTAAAGTATCCTATAAGGCAGGTAAAAAAAATAGTTTGTTTTTTGGCTGAGAATTATCTGGTACACGGTCAATAATTTGTTTATCTTTTCTGGTCGCATGTTTGTTGCCAACTTTAATTTATCTTGTCAAATTACATGATAGGATAGACAGCAGGGGCTTTAATATTGACAGTGATTATTTAGCGGTATATATGAATGATGTCCAAAATTGAGTGGATTGCAGACCATGTGATTATGTATAAAAAACAAACACACAAACAAATTTCTGAATTTTCAATGATATATATAACTTAAACGCTACATATTTATTAGTCTGTGAAATAGACTTCTAGACTTTTATAAAAAGAATTCGTTGTTAATACCGGCAATAGAATTTTCATTGCAACAAAAAGTAATCAATGATTAAATTTAAAATTAGCACATATCTACCTAATCTATTATTTAATACAAATATTAAAGAAAATTATTTATGTAATAAGTAAGTTCAGTGATAAAACATATGAAAATAATGCCGACGATATTTAAATAATTTAAAATAAGAAGTGATTAAAGGTGTTTAAAGGAATGATGTCATAATGTTAGAATTAAATGTTATTTTCATCTACTTATAATGTGATAAATTGATAAATTTAATGTCCTGCTCTTAACTGGGTACAACAGAACTTGAAATAATGGCATTAAACACTCAAAAAGGAGTAGATTTCGAATTTGCTTTGAATTTTGCTAACTGTAACTCATCAAAAATACAATATGGATGCCACTATCCATTCCAGGTATAACCACTTCATAAATTCGTGGACAGACAACTTAGGCTATTATTATATAGGGGATAAGAGACAATGTCAGACAAACTGCTCAAAAGAGGGAAAGCACTTATAATCCCCTCTTTATTTTGTATGAATATGACAATGCCTCACTGCGAAATAGATTAATCACATTGTAAAGTTGTTTGCCTTTAAGCTAATATTGTACAATTTTGAACTATCTTGGAGTTTGAAATTGATTATTTGACATCAAAGTTAAAAAGTTCCTGCAAAACTTGAGAGAAAAGAAAATGAAATGGATATACAATGAAGATATTTTATAGCATTAGGCAAAAGTAAAAATAAATAAAATAAACTCTTTTGATTTACTGATTTTTTGTAATTAAGTCAGTGTAAAACTTAATATATATGTGTAATTTGTGCATGCAAAAAGAAGTCATTCAAACAATAAAAATATCCTGAAACTGTGCTGAAATTTAAGTGTTTTAATATTCATACGTAAGCCTCCTATACTTTAGTCTAAATATATATTTCATACTTTCATCGTACACATTGATAAGATTTTCAAAAATGATATATATGATTATAAATGTATATTATATACATGTATACCTTTTACTGTGTACGTGGTTAACACCTTTTTCATTTTTAGGGTGAAGTATTAAGTAATGTGCAAAATACACCTGTTCCATTAAATGAAAACTCTTTGCAAAAGTTAAAGTCTGTATTTGAATTCCATTGTGTTGTATGTGGAGAGACTGAAGCAAAAAAAGTATCATTATTTTTAGGTCAAGGGGTAAGTATCTATTTAAGACACTAATTTTAGATTAAAAAAGATTTCTTGACATAAAAGTACCATATTTTATGCTAAATGAGCATTGATTCAGTTGGAAAAATATTTGCAAATTGTAAATCTTCCTTCTTGGGATGTTAGATTTCTGTATTTGGTTTACTAGCTATTTAGCACCCACTTGTTACTCTGGATATTTATCTTTTCTTTAATACATATTATAGTATCTAATTCAGTACCATGTATTAACGCATTTAGGACCTGCAAAAGGAGAGTGCCAAATGATTATGGCACTGATCTTAGGTAGCGGAATTCGTGGGTTTGAATCCCACTGCTGCATAGATGTTCATAGTCATTCAAAATCATTTGAAAACATCATTTAAGCAACAGGTACCAGTCTCATTAACCCTCATGTTGCTAAAAATAAACCATAGTACTCCAAACCAAACTTACAAAAGGAGAAAGAAATGCTTTTCCGGGCCCAGGCAATTTCATTTAAACATTCATATAAAATTATAATTTCAATTCAATATGCCAAAATTTACAAATTGTAATTATTGATAGTTTATGAATCTTCTATAAATTAAACTCTGTGATACTTAAAAAGCAATCATGATTTAAAAAAAAAAAACTTTAAAAAAAAAAGAAAGAAAGAAAGTGGTGTCATTTGAAATTAAATTTATATTTACTCCCCCCCCCAAAAAAAAGGAACATTCTTTTGAACAAATTACTAATAAAAGTAAATGATATATATGTAACACATCAAAGTTATTTCACTTTAATCTCTCTTAAAAGTTCTCCGCTTTCCATTCAAATCTAGTTTCCCAGCCGCAAAATATTGTAATTAAACTAGTGTTCTCCACTTAAAATTCTTCCAACCCATTTCCAAAAGCTTTATCTGCAATAGATGCTAATTTTCTGCCCACTCTCCATATTTTCCAGCTGTCCCCAGTTCACTTTTAAATGATTTAAGCTGCCTTTTCTTGTTAATAATGCCAACTAAGCTACTTTCTCTGGGAAAGATTTTGTCTCTCTCGTTCTGGGGTAGAACCCTGTTCCAGCATATGTTTCAATGATCATTCTACCATTTGCCTTTGACTGTGAAACATGTGTCGTTCTCTTAACTAAAGTAAAATGCTAGTTCTATTCAGACTTGTGTGACATTCTCTTCAATACACACGACTACAACATCTTCAATTAGTCTAGTTCCTTGGGATTCTCCGTACCCAGTAGCCTGGGCAGATAAAAACAATAGGGAATACAATTTTACTGTGACCGGCGGAATTAAATTTTGGTGTGGTTACATATATATCTTCAGACAAAAGTCATGAATTGAACAAATCGAATAAATAAATAGATAAGGTTTTTGTAATAGTGCAGTCTTCTACTCTAAATATTGTAACAAGTTGTTTTTGTTTTGTTTTGTTTTTTCCCATATTTTAAAAGTTTATTATTGATTATTCTGATTTTTTTTTTTTTTTTTTTTTTCAATCTAATTTTGTTCTCTTTTTTTTTTTAGAGGTCTAATATTTATCGTTTAGAGTTTAAGAAAAATAAATGGGATAAAATAGATACAACTTTAGAACTTCCTGCCAATACATTGTTCTTTGGTGAGCTAGTGTCAGAACTAAAAGGAGAGGTAAGTAATTCATATAGTTTTTATAATGCAAATAAAAATTATATAATTATATATATTTTTTAAAAAGTAATAAGTGACTTATTTTACATTGGTAGATGACTATTTTTATCAAATTTACTTTTGCTACTGATAGTTGTATTAGTTAAGTCTCATATTCTGTGTTTGGAAAAGCATAAACTATTCTTAAATGACATACAAGTTTTTTTTTTTTTTTTTTTTAAATACTTATTCAGGAACATTATAAAGTGCTCTCTGAAAAAAAGAAAACTGAAAAACTTAATATATGACCATGAAATGCCTTAGTTAAATGATAAATATGTGTGTGTGTGTGTGTGTGTGTGTATGTTTGGTATTTTCCTCTGCATAATGCCCTAGTTATTTATATTATATGTGTGTGTGTATATGTATGGTATTTTCCTATGTATAATGCCCAGTTTCAAATTTTAGTCCTAATTTCCTTTAAAAAAAATTTCACCAGATAATCCATACCAGCATATAGTCTGCAGAATGTATGAAGATTACTCATTGTTTTCAACATACCAAAGTACTTCTAATAAACAACTTTTTTCTTTATTTAGTTGCTATATTTAATTGATGATTGTAATGCAATTAAGATAAATATTTTATAAATTAAAATATATAAATCCCTTTTATATTATTTAAAACATAGAATTTTTTGTAAAGGTTTTATTAACAGTTAATCTGCAGATTATACACAAGAAAACACTGCGTTAAAAATTATACTAGTAAGTCCCAATATTATTCCTTGCTTCATGATGCAAACAAAACCTTAATTCAGAGAGTGCCGTAACTTAACCCTTGCACTCTAAATTATTTTCCAGTTTTATTAGCAGCAGCTCTCAATGATTTTTAATGGAAATATTCCTTAAGTAAGAAATAGGGCAATTTACGTTAAATGAAAAGACAAATTGCATTAAATGTAAATCTTATTTACAGTATTACACATTTCACACATAAAATTTAAAAAGAAAGAAAAATGTTTGTTTTCTTCCTCATGTTATTTTTCTATTTGAGCATCTATTTGTTTGGATCTGAAAACATGTCATATCAGCTGAGATAAAAACTGATGCCAAGTCAAAGGAATGCAAAGAAACAAAATTACTGACTTCTCTTTTTACCTCATATTCTTCCTAATGGTCTCAACCTGTCCTAATGTCTGCTAATGGTCTAATAATCTGTCACTTTCAATCCTCTTAATTATCTCTTTTTTAAAACCTTAGTTAGCAGCTTGGGTTAGAATGCTGATATGACATAATTCTCATGCAATTTATTGGATGGAATCACTGGAATCACTCTGGGGTAACAGAAAATAACCACTTTAAACTGGCTGTACTTGCTCAGGATGGATACATTTGAGTGCCATCTTGATTGTGTGGCGATAAATGAATAAATTGAATTTACTAAAGAACGAACTCCAGCCAGAACTATAATTTTCCTGAACATTTATTTCTAAAGTCTTTTTATTCTTCTTCATATTATTATTTATTTGAAAAGAAAGAGAAGTGTAAACTTTGGCCAAATTTAGCCCTTGCAAATCTAAAAAAGACTTGTTTGTTTATAAAAAAAAAACATCTAAACTTTTAATATAATATATACATTTATACATCTTGAATTGTTATAACTTCAATTATTTTTCCATCAATTTTTTTCTTTTAATTTAATGAAGTATAAAATCTTGGTAAGCTTACCATTAGGAATCCTTAGATTATTGAGCTAAAATATTATTGCTAAATTCTCTGGCTGCAATTGTTGTTTTTTCTCTGTCACAATTGCTTTTGAAATTAAGTATTATTTTATGTGGTGGCAGCAGGTAGGTATGTAGAAATATTAAACTTCATAAGTAATAATTAAATATTTAATGTAAAGTACAGCAAAAAGAGAATAAGCTAGTTTTACTTTTGCTTTTTATATTGAAGGAATAATATTCTGAATGTAAATAATTTAACATTGTGTTGTATTTTTGTTCAATGTCTGTGAAGCTAAGTGTCTTAAAGAGGAGAGATCAGAATTTGCTGTCTGAAAAATATTACATTTTATATTAATGTATTAATTGCCTTAATTTTCAACTAAAAAGAAAAAAAGATTAATAGTACAAAAATGGGGTTAAAATATTGTACATTATTTAAGAAAGTAAATAAATCTGTATATTAGCTTATGATTTCATATCAGTTTAAAGCTATTTTCTTTAATGCTTTGGAAAATACATTAAAGAAAATCTATTGTTTTCATTACTTTATGCAACATCTGTTTTAAAAAAAATAAAGTTATAATGAATAAAAATTATGGAAGGAGAATAGTATAAGCTTATAACGAATAAAAAAAAATGATTATTTTTCTTTGTTATTGTTATTTTCTGATAACAGCATACTATTTTATTTACATTACTAAATGTATTTATATTTTGTTCTTGACTTGTAAATTTTTATGCATTTTCTTTATCTAATTATTGCTTTATATTCTGCTCTTATATTCTTCGATATTCCAAGTGGAAAGTATTTTCTATTACTACTCCAAATGATGACATTAATTTATTCCAAATTTTTTTTTTTATTAAAAATGTTTTTTTATTACATTCTGTAGGGTAAAGCTCAGAAAAAAATTACCTGTTTACATATCATAGATGCCATATGTCTAGGGGGAAAAGATGTAAGGAAAAAACATTACACAGACAGGTACAACTTTCTTTTCAAAAATCTTTTTGCACAGAGGACTTCATGTACAATTCCATTAATTCATTAAATGATAAGGAGTTTTTTTTCCTTCAACATGTATTAATTACTATCATTAAATCTTACTTTTTCAGGATGCAGTTAGCTCAGAAACTTGCTAAAGCTGTCTCAAAACCAATTAAACCGAATTATATACCTTTGAGAGTGAAAAGAGTTTTTGAACTCAAAAATGTTGAAGAAGTTTTTGAATGGTAATTTTTTTTTCTCGGTTTCCTAGCAACAATTTACAATAATGCTACATTTATACCATTTTGCCTGCTGTGTGAAATAGTTATGAAATTATTCAATTGTTACCACTTTCAAATGCTTTCTAATTTTTTTATAAAATTAAATGTTTTTACAATCATTTTTTAAAAAGCATATATTTATTTTATGTTTAGGATATCAGAATTTTTCTTAAAAAACTCACTTTTTATTGGTATTTTACGTATAATTTAGACTTTTGATGAAAATTCTAGATTTCTCTCAGGAAATAAAATTTGATTTATTTGTAAATGTTGTACCTAAATTTATTGCCACTTTTAACCAATTCAAGATCATGATCACTTATATATGATCAAGCAGTTTTCCTGTCCTGCTTACACAGGATTCCCACGGTCCATAAGAACTCCTTAATTTTAGCTTTCATTTTTAAGGGCCCTTAAAACTCCTTATTATTAATATTTGTCAATTAATATTTGTCAAAGGTCCTTAAAAACTCCTTAATTTTTAAATTGGAATGTGATCAATTTCTCCACCAACGCAATCCACCGTCGTCACATGATTTCCTATCAGTTTTTTTTTTTTTTTTAAGTTATTTGACCAATAAATAATCTTTTGCATACTAAAAAGTCAGCTGCCCTTTCCTAATAGCTAACAGTCATGCAGATTTTAATTAAGCAAAGCATGGAGGTTGGGGGGAGGGTGTTGTAGATATTTGAGTTACTTATGGAAGTTTAATTTTTCTTGCATTGAATGTAATAGAAAAGTCTAAAACTTTCTTTCCAGGGAACGTCGGGTATATCAGCTAGTGTGTGTATATATATATATATATATATATATATATATATATATATATATATATATATATATATATATATATATATATATCAGAGTCATTTTTAAACCCTCAGAAAGTACTGTTTATAATGTTGTTTTTATTCACAATTTATTTCTAGTTTGATCACTCAAAAAGCTTTAGATGTACATTTTTCAAAATTAGTTTTTGTCAAATAGATTTATCTTATAATAATTTTTAGGTATTTTTAAAAACTTAATTCTGAAATATTGTAGGGCATTTATTGAACTTTCCTTGTCTGGATTATAATCATTAAAATAGGTTCCTCAGGAAATAGGGTTTATGTCATTGTGTCATGTATTTCAAGTAGGTCCTTATAAAATGTTACTTTGGTCCTTAAAAAGTCCTTAATTTTTGTTCTAGAAAAACAGTGGGAACCCTGTTACAATATCATATATGTGATTAACTATTTTTAAGTCTTGAGTTCTGTGATAACCACACTAATGACATCATACTAGAATGATTTACTGAAATGATTAAATAACTGTAGATTAGATTTAAATTGAAATCTGTTATATTTTCAATAATGTTCCACAGAACATTAACCTTCAATATGTTCTTTTAATAATCAGGGAAATTTGATCGATTATTAGATCAAAGAAATTTAAATATGTAAACAAAGGGTTCATATGCCCCTTCAAAACTCCTGCATTATTATTATTATTATTATTATTATTTATTTATTTTTTTTTTTTTAAATATAACTTGATGTAATAACTTGATGTATTTGGCTACAACTTGTAACTATACCTTTTTTATTTTTTAGCCTTGCTCTGAGACTTATAAAACATAGTCAAGTTCCTAAGCTGTGCTTTGATTTGGGCAATGATAGACATATTTTACCATCTGGTTTACTTATATTTAGAACAACAAAAGGTTTGTAATATTTTTCTCTTGTTCATGTGCATTAATACCATAACTTTTGTTTAAAATTCTATTCTGAATTCAATCACTTAAAGGAAAATTTATTAAATTTTTTAAACTATCTGTATAAATATGTATTGTGCAGTACCAAAATCAACAGTATTTTTACACTCCAAATAGCAACAATTGTAACTACCAGTTGTAAACATTAGCTGTCATTTACAAGTGTTAATAGTAGTCCTATGTATTAAATTATATAAGTGCATGTTAATGAAAAATTGAGCAATGGTTATAAAATATTTACCCTGGTCTCTTAACATTTTGACTTTTTTTTCACTATGTGGCAAGAACTTCTATTACATGTAAAGCATTTATAATTTTTAACCTTGATATTTTAGAAAAACCTTATGTAGAGAATTTAGCAATATTTATAAATTTAGTGGCTGAACTTAGCTCCCCAGATCCATTAGCAACTTATGTTATGATGACAAGTATTAGTAGCTTTTGTCACATCTATTTTACAAAGGAAAATATAAAGGGACCATGTTAGTCTCAGAGTGACTAGTATTGTTTTATTTTTTATACTCATTTATTTTTCTTTGTATTATAAATTTAAGTAAAACATTAGTGAGAGTTTTTTTTTTCCCCTAAGAAAATTTAGGATTTCCTAAGATTATTATGTATAATTCATTTTAACCTCATTCATAGGCATGTAACAACTCTTGAGTAAGAATAGTTAATTATATCAGTAGCACAAAAAGTCTGACAACAAATTGAAACTTTAGTTTAATTAAGTAAGAATTACAAACATTTTCATATTTGAAGATTATAACATGTTGTTAAAAAATAGTTAATATGCAATTTTTGTTAAGGCATGTGTGCATACATAATAATCATACTGGTTCTTCTATGTCTTGTGGCATATTGCTATTGAATTCCAATGAATCGTGTTTATCATACATTTGTTGAACAGTATTCTACATTTGGGGCATGATGGATTTTGCTTTCGGGTGCCTGGCTGTGAGCCAAAAAATTAAACTCACTATTTTTAATGGATTAATATAATATTTTGATTAAAGAAGAGATACCCATTATTAAATCTGATAAAGTCTGTTAGTTAATATACTTTGTCAGTAGGTGATTGGTTAACTAGATAAACACATTTTGAGATGCATTGTTAAAAAACTTTTTTTAAGTGAATGAAATCTATTTTTTAAAAAATGGAAGTGTATTTGTTTTATTCTGGGTTAAATGTGACTTAACAATATTTTAGAATTGCTATTTTATAGTATTCTTGTATTCTATGTTATGCTCTCTGTATATGATGAATAGGCTATTTTTAGCTATTAATTTTCTAGCATGAGGTGAAATTTCAGTCTACATATGGCACTTATTTTTATTTTTCACTGATATTATCTTGCTTTCCAAATTATACTGGTTTTAATGCTTAGTAATTGTTTCCTCATTATAATGATTTAATGTAATGTAGACTATTGACTATGACTGCCGAAAGTAAAGTAAAGTGCAGTTGTTTAACATTGGCTGTGTTTCTCCTGTACTTCACAAATATATTCTCAAATTTAACAATAGCCTTGTTAACAATTAAATCTCTAGTTCTTTTATATATGTGAGAAGTTAACATTTTTTAAACTTATTTTTATGTTTATGTCTTTGTATTTTGTAGAAACTAAATAATTAAAAATTTAATTTTATGTTTTTATATTCTCATTAGATCCTTGGGTCATTGCCTATAGCAAAGGTCGGCAAAAACCATATGTGTTTGATACCAAGAGGAATAAATCTAGTTTTGAGCCAGTGGATGAAGCAAATGCTGATTTTATGTAAGTAATTTTAGAGATTTAACCCATTTGGGATGAATGCCACAACTATGCATTTGTGCTAGATGTCAATCAGGGACTAACGCCACACAGTTGCATTGTGGTTTTAGAACGAAATATTTACTATCAGATGGCGTTACTAATCCATGTTCCTTTCGAAAGATTGCTCTTGTACATTAGTATTTCTCTCTGTGAGGTCAGAATGGGGTCCTTCAAGTGTCTGTGATTTATTGGATTTTCCTGAATATAAACATAAACACATGCTAGCAGGTGAAAAGGTTAACACATTGTAAAGAGCCTTCTAACTCATTTTGAAGTGGTTGTTTATAGTTTCGATTCTATTTTAGGATGGGATATATTCTAGCATAGGTTTTACTTTTAGAATCATTTCTGTAACCATGGGTAAAAGACCATGTTATCTTTCTGAGGAGGAAATATCTAAAGTTATGAATGATCCATCTGTGGATCTTTCAGCACAATGACACTGAAACAACTATAAATTTTTTTAATTCTTTATATAGTAGTTTTAAATCTTTTGATTCTAAATTAGAAGATGATAATCCATGTGAATGGAGTTCTGACAAAGAGGAAATTCTTAAAATTAATGTTAATTCGAAACGGGAACTTGATATGAAAAAAAAATTCAGTGCCCATGTAGACTGAATTAAACTTCTTAAATTTATTTTTCAATGAAAATAAGATCCAAATTATTGTAGAAAAAACTAATTCCTATGCAAAAAAAAAAATCTGTGAAATAGATATTAATGAATCAAACACATATACACATTCGTTTCCTTGCTCCTGAATTTAACGGAATTGTACAATCAATCTACCGTTGGAAAGATGAGGATTTCACTTTTGATAAAATTCAGGCTGAATAATTAACTGCTGAAGAATCTAGATTGAAACAATCCATTAAAGACCAAGAAAGCATGGCCTTTTCTTCAAGTTTAAAAGGTTAAAGGGAAATCACCCAAAAAGCAGAAAACTGGGAATAAACAGATTTTTCGAAATCGTCCACCTACAAAACCTAAGCTGGAATCGTGTTTTATCACCGAATCGTGCCTAAGTCAAGACAGAGACGATACATCTTGGGTATTGGACACAGCAGTAAGCTCGCATTTCTGTGGTAACAAGAGTCTCCTATAGGACTTTAAGCCTATAAAAAAAACACTTCTATGGTAGTTGCCATTGGTGGTGTGTCATGTAAAGTAGAAGGAACCGGCACTGTGAGGATGAATTTTAAAAACAAGGGTGTCAAAAATTGTTAATCTTTATAATGTATTGTACTCTCCCAAACTAAGGCATAATTTAATGTCAAGTTCTTTAATTGACAAAGCAGGTGCAACATTTACATGTAGAAAGGGACAAATTACAGTATATGCTAAAGATGGTCGTAAACTATTTGTAGCTAAAAAGAATAATGGCCTTTTTGTGTAAATCCCCAGTATAAAACTATTAAACCTTTCAAGTTAAAAGAACATAAAAGTAAAAATCTTATTGTAAATAAGCCCTGTAATATGAAATTCAAAGATTCTAAGAAACAGAATTTTTCTACTTCTAATCTAAACAATTTAGAAATTTGGCATAACAGACTATGTGATACAAATACGAAATACATTGTTCAAACTAGTAAAAACAACTCTGTAAGTGGTTTGCCTGATTTGTGACACGTAGTTTTAATATGTAAACCATGTAAAATTGCTAAATCTCGACAAAAATCATTCAAACCGATAGGTAATATTAGGTCACGAAAACCCCTAGAACTATTACATTTGGACCTATGTGGTCCCTTTCCCAATATAGCTATTGGAAGCTATCATTATTTTTTAAGTATCATTTATGATTTTTCGCATAAAGTAACTACCTTTCCAATAAAAGAAAAAAAAATGAAGTTTTTAATATCTTCTCTAGTTATCAAAAGCGGGCAGAACGTTTTCTTTTTATCTATTATTATTTAATGCATATTGAGCAGGAGAAAATGCCCCAGCCTGTAATCACAGTTCGCGTGTAACAGCTCGCTCCCGAACGAGTTAAGATTAAATTCCAGAATATAAAATTGTTTTTGTTCTTTAATTATTGGAGTTGATTCATTCAGTCCCCAGATTATGCATTTTAAAAGTTTCAAATTTCATTTTGCATATTATACGCTGCCACAGATAATCTGATTATAAAAAAAATATTCTCCATCAGGAAAGCCATTTCTTTTATAAAATAACTAGAAGTTATGGAGGGGGCTACTGAAGTAGGAAATCAGGAAACTGCAAGATTGTTTAATGTTGATGAATCAAATATTCAATTGTTAGGAGATGGTATTTAAAATAAACAAAAAAAATACACCATGTGATTGATCATGGGTAAAAATTTTCTAATTTTACAATAGATGGCATATTTTTTAAGTATAAAAATGAATTCACTTTAAAAATAATAATAACAATGTGTGAAGAAGTATTCCTTAAAAACTAATCTTGGTTTATCTTTGCAGTTATTTCCAGATACAAAAATAAATATATTCTTTAAATTCACTAAATATTATGATTACAATACGCCAGATTTTTAAAAGATACATTAAAATTTATTATTAAACACAACAATAAACTCCCCAAAATAAAAGTTAATGAATTAAAAGTTAAGGGAAAAAAACATAAAACTGATAATCTAATTAAATATTTTTTTTCTGGCAATTTTATATGTTATTAATTTCAGTGATAGCTTTACACAATTCATAATACTGAATAAATAAGTTAAATGTTTTTTTTTTATTTCTCTGTCTCATCTTTCTTGGTTCTCTACATCTATGAAGATGAAATCCAAAGGTAGAAATTCAGTACTTACAAACACAAAGATTAACACAAAACACTAAAAATGTATACAATATAATTTTCACCTGCAGTGCATTCATTTAATGCAAGTCATGTTGTATCCCCCTGCGTGATCCTCTTTGATAGAGATTAGCTTGCCAATATCAGAGAATTAAGAGGAACAATAATTGATGAGATTTTTGAATGTTTAAAAAATGATTTTAAAGAACTAAGTAAAAATAAGGCATTGTGAGGATTTGTAAAAATGTGAACAAACCCTGTTGTAAATTTTTATATATATATTTAAAAAGGAATTTCTCTTTTAGGACTTGCTACAGCAACAGAATTCTTTGGAGCTGGGGCCCTGGTATTCATCTCATAGCTGACCAAGAGTTAGATGAAAACAAAAAAGCTATGATTCATAGTCATACTATCATATCTTTTGTACAGAAAAATCTTAATCGGATAATGGGAATTCATTCCTAGCACTCAATTCCAATGTTTTATTTTTAAGACGTCTCCTTACTTCAGCTGTCTGAGAAACTTAATCAGAGCAGAGCTTGGGGTATTTTAATAGTTGTAACAATAAGTTGCAAGATATTTAATTTTCATATAATATATGATTTCATAAACTGCAAATCACAATCATGGTAGTATATTTAGTTACATTTACATTTGTTAAAATACAGTAATTACACATTTAATTCAGTCCTGCAATATTCTCTATATGTACACTCATTTGAATATTCAACAAATTGAAGGGTTGGGAGAATGATATCCTATAGAATATCAAATAGCAGTGAAATGTCAATGTTAAAATAAGAATCAAATGTATTTTTTCTGCTATTATTTTTGCATTCATATTTTAAACAATGTTATTTTAGTAAATCAGAATAATTTATTAAGATTTCCTCTAGTCTTATTACATTTGATGTGATCATCTGCAAAAATTCTAGTCCTTGAATACTTTTTTCTTTCATAAATTATGAAACTGCTTAATCTATAAATTTGTTAAATGGTAGTGAACTTTCTTTTGACTTTTATGCACATTCCTTATTTAACTTGTGTGATGCAAAATCCATAATAAAATAATATATACTCCAATATTTATAAACTAACTCATTAATCAAAGCTTAGGTTTAATGATAAAAACTATAAATGAGAAAAAGAAATTACTGTCAGTATTTAATAATAAAAAAATACAACCATAAAAATATATCTAATTCTTCAATTTGGTTAACCTTAAATGTATCAACTGCAGCATAATTTCCTCCTGATTTTTATGTATATTAATATAGATATTTCTGTAAATACTGCTTTGTTATACTTTTGTATTCATAAATATATATTTTAAAGTACATTTTAATTTCTTTCTTTCTGTGCACAGCATTTATTTTTGATTCAAGGGTAGAATTTTCTGCTGTCAATTGGTTACAGTTTTAGTCATGTTAAGCCTGGTTATATGAAAGGAAATACTTCATAAGATTAAAAATCTAGACTTGTGCATATTAACACTGCTTATGATAAATCCCTTCTACTTTTTCCCCCTTTTGTTGCAATAATTTCACCCCTTTCTGCTAAAAACATTTTTAAATTATGCTTGTAAAATTTTATACCTAATCATACCAGCATTAATTTTTAACTTTTTATTTCTCACTATCTCAAGTTGCTAATTTATATAGTAGAGTGTCAGCTCTTAAAAAAATTCAAAAGTATTTTTACTATATATCAAAATTTATTTGAAAAAAATGTAATTGCTGTTTTTTGTTTTAGATTGTATCAGTACTTAATAAAATGTATAATTTATTTACATCATAATTCTCATTGAAAAATATACTTCTTATTTTAATAAAGGTCAACAAACTTTTTTTTCTATAAATATAAATTAGAAAAATTTGTCCATTGTTACAAGTGTTGCTTTAAGTTTTCAATTTTGTTCTGTTTTAAAAATGTGATATAATCCTTCGTAATGCAAAATTATGTTTCCCTTTTGTTATTGATTCATTTGCCGCTCTGGATTCTTTGCATTCATGTTGACATTGGCTCATACTGGAATGAATAATTTCCAAGATGTTATCTGGGAATTTTGTCATTATGTCAAAATATTTATGTACATAAGCAAGAGTTGTATTTGTGTTAATTAAAAAGAATGTTAAACTATGTGCAAGTCTTACATATGCCTTCAAGCCATATATATTGCCTCATATCAGCAATTTTTTCTGTTTTGAGAGAAACTTATTTCCTAGATCTCTCCATAAACAATTTTTAAATAGTTCAAAATCATACAAGTTAGCAGGTATGCATATCAAAATAAATCAAGAATTTAAACAAGACCAGTCAGTGAATTATTTCTAATCCTATTTGCAGTTCAAAGAAATTGATACTTCACAAGCTTGTCTTTGCATTCAATGATGTGGTGTAAGTAAATTTATTCCTGGCCTTAAAGTGAACTAAATTAAAACCAAAGAAATTTTAATCTTTCATTTATAACAGTCATGATGATTAATAGAATTCATTATTTGGCTTATTTACATTTCATCAAGTAAAAGAAGAACTTCATAATACAGAATACTTTTTTCATGTACAATGATTTTCTTTTTTACAGTCTCATAAAACTGTGTACAAAAGTTAAATATACATTTTGGTAGGTATGGATGACAAGCATCTACCAATCCTTTTTTGCAAAGTTTTTAGATGTTTTTAATTGCAGTCATCACAGATTGCCTTATTGCTGCAAGTGGCTTACTTGCAACAAAAAGAGGAAATTTGTTTCATTAGAAATTTTAAGTTGGTCATTTTCCAGACCTCATCATATGACCAAGGTTATTAGAAGCTGCTCCCTGTAGTTGTCGCATCATACTCTGTAAGCCACTGATTCCTCCTGTATAAAAAATATTCAATATGTAAACAAATCATTCATAGCAACAAATTTTACTTATATGTATGTAATTCATACTAATCTAGAAAAAAAATTAGTATGCTAGAACTTTAAAACAAAAGCAATGTAAGCATAAATTACTGAAAAATCACCCATATGGTTTTCACACTTCAAATATTCATATTAAAATAGCCACTTTGTGTATATCACCAATCTTAGGCTGTTATTTTTACTGTTTCCATTCCCCTGATATTTTTCGAACAGTGTAGAACCTTTATGGCATAATTTAAGTGCACTGATCTGAATTACAAGTTCAATTCTATTTAATTTAAAGGGAAAATATTTAAAAAGATGTAAATTGGTAATTTAGTGCTCTAATTTACATGAATAATATTTTCAACAGGGAAAGACATCAGAAGAATATCATTTTAATTATTGTACTTAAGATATATTTTTTTTAAGCTTTGATTTAGTTTGAACCTCCACAAAAATTAAAAGTAATTTTTTGCTACTCAGTAACCCAAACATCTATATATATATATATATATATATATATATATATATATATAATTTTATCTAAATTTTTAAAAACATCAAATTATTTAAAACCCCCTTTACCTCCCAACTCCCCCCAAAAAAGGTTGGGAAATGTACATTTCGCCATTTAGTAGACACCCTGAAACAGCATTTAATATCTATACAGCACAAATTTTACAAGCCATCTCAGTAACTTTTTATATATATATATATATATATATATATATATATATATATATATATATATATATATATATATATATATATATATATATAAAGAGCATGTGATAAAAATGAACTTATGAGTTTTTGACTGTACTGAAACAAAAATTGTCTCAACACATACTAGAATTAAATAATGCAAGTAGAAAAGTCTGTATTTAGCAGTAACAAAATAATTAAAAGAAAATACTTTGATTGAAAGACCACAAAACTTTCCAGGAGGACACAATGCATTCTGATTTAGATTCATAAAATACTAAAATTTGTCAATTCACTCTTTTGTACAAAATATTATTAAGTATATAATAATATTTAGCACAGGCAAGGCAAAGGTATGGCTCTATTATGGTAGCACTGTTTCTTTAATTCAAAATATAATGAAAGTACAAATTCCCAATAATTATATTTCAATGATATTAATACAGCATTATGATATGTTATAAACCCCAAAATTTGCAATATTTCTAAATTAAATTTTTTTCTTTAAAAAAAAAAAACTTTTTTTTTTTAAATATACTTTTTTTTTTAAATAACAAAAAAAAAAGTTATTAAAGCAAATATGGAGAAAGATTAAGATTTTGGTTCATATCTTAGTTGGAAATTGACAAAACATTTTGGGACATATTTTTGCAAACATATAATTAACAAAATTTCTCTGGAAATATGTTTAAAGCTTTTTATACTGCTACTGTTTTTAAATAAAGAATAAATTACAAAAAAAAAGCTAATATTTAAAAAAAATTTTGGACATTGTTTGACAGTAAATAATCATTGGATCTAATTGTTTACTTTATTATAACTTATTAAATGTTCACTTCCAGTTTATTATTTATACTATAATTTTGCCATATTTATCTAAAAAGAAATGGCATTTGTGAAATCTTAACTATTTTAGATTCCTTTTTAAAAGATAAAGAGAAATTGTATATAAAAGAATAACTTACCCATTTGTTGAAGAACTCTTGGATCCATCATCTTTGCCATCTGTTGGTTTAATTTGTTTATTTGAACAGAATTTACATTCTTTGCTATGTCACCACCTACAAAAATAAATTAGTTTTAGTAAATAACATCACACAAATTATTTTAATATTTAAAAAAATTAATATGCAATATCAACAGCAACTTTATCTCCGTTTCATATAAGTTTCACAAATCTATATTTGATTTACATGTGTTTTGGCTTGAAAAGACTACATAACAATGTAAACATGTTCAGAGAGCTTGCAATGTTGTTTTAAATATTCTTAGTATTGCAAAACAGTTCCCAAACTCATATTAAAAGTTAAATACAAAAAAAAAGTTAATGAGAGTTATTCTGGGTATTTTTTTCTTTTTAAATTTTTAAGACTGTGAATGCTGTAAAGAAATGATTTATTTAATGATTAATGTTTATTAATAAATTTCTATTTCTTTCATTTTATTTATCTCATTTATATTTCTTTAAATTGTAGCATGGGAAGGTTGATTTGCCTTACACCAAGACATGAAAAAGAGAAAGTTAATTGATCTTAGACATTTTTTTTTATTTGCTTTTAAAGGCAGTTTATGAAATATAAGCAGTATAGATTTCTTTAAAACATATGCTATATTATAAGAAATTTCCAGAAGCAAAAATAATTAGAATAGGTAATTAAACTAAACAGATTACTTAGCACATTTATGGGGTAGGGGATTTTAGTTTTTCTCTGTACTTTAGATACATTTTTGTATGTACTTAAGTAAAAGCACATTCTAAAATATGGGCTAAAACTTTTAAACTCTTCAGTACTTACCTTTATCCTATGGGACAAACATGCAATTTTTGTACATTTAAAATTATATATGGAAACTCAGTACCTCCAATTTGACAAAAATTTTAAAAAATGATAAAATATGCCAAATTTTATATTCTTATTCTAAATTATTCCTTAACGTGTCTAGAACATTCTGTTCCAATCATTAAATATTTATCATTTCTTTATTCCCTTTAGATGCCATCTATTTTAAAGTTCAAAATTTGATACATATATATAAAATTACCTATGAAAAAGTGGAAAAATAATATCTATGATAGAGAAATTTCAGTTGACTACAAGCATACTTTCATTTTCTCAAGGGTTCATTGTAAATGTTTAAAATAACTAGTTAAAAAAGGACTTCAGTTGGAACCAGTTTAAGTTCACTATAGCATTGTTTAACTTTTAGTCCATTTCTGTCTCAGACTTGGTTAGTCAGAGGGTTAAACAAAGAACAAAATATGAATACCTTCATCATTATTAAATAATTAATTATAATAATACTTTACTAACCTTTAAAGAGGCCTTTAATTCCTCCCATTTTCTTGACCATAGCAGCAAATTTAGTATACTGAGACAAAAGTTCTTGGACATCCCTTGTTGCAACACCAGATCCTCTTGCAACCCTCGTGATTCGGCCTGGTTGCCTTGAAAATAGCTTTGCTCCTTCCCGGTGGTCTAATTCTGAAATAAAGAACTAAATAGTTAATAGAAATATAATATAAAAATGATAAAAGCAGTTAACTTTTCAGTATTTTCATTGCATTTTAATTTCTACTAAAGAGGATGTAACAATATTTGAAAGATTTATCAACAAATAAGTATAAATAATATGCAAAAAAAAATTTATTTCTTTAATATTTATTTATTTATTTAAAAGAAAATATGTTCTATTGTGTTTATTTCCACTTATAAAAATTGAGATCTAAACTCCTTTAAGAAATCTAGAAATTATTTTTAAAATATGTTCTTTTATTTTGAAAGTAAACATTTTAATTTTCCAATATCTGTGGTAACATGATAAATACTTGAATACTAAAATAGCACGTAAACTTATATCCATATATATACTTAAACCATTTGTAACTTATTTTTTGTTGTTATTTTCCTAATAACTTCATTTTCCCCCTAATACTAGGGCTGAGGATTGTAGGTGTGCATAGCACACATGTAGCCTAAATTTTAGAGCAGCAGATAGTATATATTGTAATATATGCTTTAAAAATAAACTTTAAAAAAAGATAATGGAAAATATTCAGTGAAAAATCTTCCATTTCATAACTTGTTATAAACTTTGATTAGTGCTTAAAAAATACTTCTTAGCATAATTTGTTAATAAAAACAGAGAGATATTTGCAATAAATTAAAAGGAATTTTTACTGAAATTTCAAAATTGACAACTAAAATCGAAACAGATTTCTAATATGAAATAAAATGTAAGTTATGATATTTTGTTACCAAACTTTACCTATCTCTCTCTTTAAATAGTATCTTTACCAATTTAAAAATGACTATATAAATATTTTAATTATATTTCTAACGAATTGTCAAATAAGAATGCAATTGTGGGTGTATTTATTTTTAACTTTTGTTAAACTGGATTTACTCCCTCCCTAAGTCAATTAGAGGGAGTACTCATATAAATGTAATAATACGCTTGTGTGCATTGGGGTAAGTTATGAATTTACTATGAATCCATATTGGTAGGAGTGGAAATATTCTATCTTGCATGCAGGTGGCTAATAATAGACAAAAACTGGCACTCTACTGTGCCATCTGTAATTTTATATTTCAACTCAAAGGTTGTTTAATGGTACAATAACTTAATGTTACAACTGCTAATAAAGAAATTACTGACATTGTTTCATACTATGCATTTTAAAATAAAGGAAATAAAAGTAAAATAAATTTTTAACTGTGAGTATAAGAAAAGTGATTAACCTCTGTCATTCATACTATCCATGATTGTCATAAGCTTTTTTAATCTTGCCATAGATTCTTGTTCATTGCCTTTTGTCATAAAGTCACTACTAAAACCAGGAATCATACCCTATAAATGGAAATATACTTTATTTTAGATAGCTTTGTGCACACTAAAAATAATATAATAGGTTGAACTTTAAGAGTACAAATAAAGCAACATTTTAGCTGAGTATTTCCAGCTGAAAACAAGTTTTTCTTTTGTTAGAACAAAATAAACTAGACCTCCCATATTGTGATTAGTTTTTAAAATTATATATCAATAAAACTTACACCCATACTGTAATTAAAAAAAAAAAACAGCACCTTTCAAGGACCTAATTTTTAAATTAATAAAATTACTTTTATTACAATACCCTTAAAACACAATTATACCTATGATAATTATTCTTTTGAACATCTGCTACACAATATAAACAAGTTTCAAACATAGGCTAATTTATGCAATAAATAATTTAATCTACACAAAATTAACTACGAAACTCATCTAATAAATACATTTTGCTAGATTTTTCCTCTGGTTACATATTTTTTATCAATTCATCTTTTATACACTTAAACAGAATATAATTTCTCACTTTCAAACAAATTGAATTGTATGACATGACAGTAGATTTTAATACTTTATGTGATTTCATAAATTATACAAAAATAAAAAGGCATGGTAAAACCAAATAAGCAATGTCAATTATTTTCAAATTAATAAAATTATGTATTATTTAAAAATGTAACAAACAAATTTTACCTTAAGAAAATCTAATTAAAATTACATTGTTTTTGAATTATATCAATTAAAAAAAATTCTGCTGATGATTCTCATGAAACTCATTAATTACTTTTAGAATACTGAAAATTCTAGATATTAAATAATGATTATTTTTAGTTTGGCTTGTCGATCATGTTGTACTCAAATTTATTGCTCCAAACATTGCACTTAAGAGAAGGTTAATAAAACAAATTTACAAAAGTTTAAACCTACCATTATCTGACTGAAAGGGCCCATTTTCATAATATTTTGAAATTGCTCGTACATATCTCTTAAAGTAAATTCACCTAGAAGTAAATAATTAAAACAGATAAATATTTGCATAGACATACTAAAAACTTAATATTTAACCAAATTTATGTACATTAAATTACTATTGTATTTAAGTACTATTTTATAGCAATTTTGCAAAATATATAAAGTGAAATAAAAGGCAAAAACAGAATTTTAAAAAAACGTTGCATACCATGCTTTAATTTTTCAATAAGTTCTTCATTGTCATCTAGTTTTAATTCATTTACTTTATCAATTAAACCTTCAATATCTCCCATACCTAGGAATAAGTAAAAGATAAAGAAAAGTTAAATATTTGTAACATTTACATATCTATTTATAAAATGCACAAAATTATTCATAAATATTAAAATAAGAATCCAAAACTATTTGCTGTTTTTTTTTTTTTTTTTAATTTGTATGTAGTGGATAAGTTTTAATATGATTATTTTAAATAGGAATTAATTTTCACAATAATGTAACAGTCTAAAAAATAAACTATATAATTCAAATGCATCAAGAAGTGTAAAAACCTTATTTTTAAAATAAAGGCATGTAATTGTTTAGTTTGGTTTGGAGTGCTATGATCTACTGTTTTACTTCTTGAGGGCTATGAGGCTGGAACCTAATGCATAAAGCCAATTCTGAACAGCTACAAACATCCATGCCAATAGGCAATAAAATTATATATTTACATAAGGCCACAAAATCCAATGAAAAGTATCCTGATATTTTATCTAAAATTTGCTGATATATCAGCCATGCAAGATTTCTTAGGAATTTCTAATTATAAACCAATGGAGGCTGCGTCCCTATAGGAGTACAATTTGCCACATTTTTTAAAAAAATTACCTTATATTAAGAGAAAATTAAAACTTTAAAGTTGTTAATAACATGTAAAACTATTGGAAGTTTTTTATTTTAAAATTTAATCATGACATGGTGATCACTCTTTTGGCAAATAGAAAAGACTTTTTACCTAAAGTTGGTGAAATTTTGGAAAAATTCCTGATTTGGGTGAAATTTTTTAAAAGTAACCTGAGGATCCCCTGATGCATGGCCACCTTGTATTTAAAACTATTTAAGATGGAGCATTATGCATGCAACACACAAGGGAATATAATAAGGAACTGATAAAAATTTTATGCTCAGGGAACTATGGGAAGGTTCTCGGCAGCCATGCTCATCACATTGGCCCTTGCTAAATTTAATTGCCAACAGGATATATTGTTATTGAGCAGATTAATTTCCACTGCAATTAAAATAATTTTTTTTTTTAATATAACATCTATTTAACTTTATATTACCTTATGACTAAAATATACTGCTCCTACAACTTACCTAAAAGCTTACTAACAAATGGTTTTACTTTAAAAGGCTCAAAATCATCTATGTGTTCTCCAGTACCAATAAATATAATAGGACTCTGTGTGGCAGCAACACTAAAATAGAAAAGATGTAAAAATAAACATTTTAATAACATTAACATGAAAGATTTGTTACTTATAAATAAAAATACATAGTGAAGTAATGATATAAGACATAATGATAAAAGTTTAAAAACAAGACCGAGTTTCATTAAATTGCTGTACGTATTAAGTAAAAATCTGACAAGAATAATGTTGTCAGTATTGTTACAAATTTTCATTTTACTCCAAAATAGTAATTTAAAGTGTTTACATTAACATTTTATTCTTTCCTCAATCAATGTTTAACATTTATGTACTCTTTTTAACTGTATATAAAACTGCACCATATTGATCTCAATAACAAGAAATATACAAATACATAATTAAGTTCTTTTGCTTTTAAAATAAATCTTAACACAAATTAAACCTTAAATATGATATAAAATAAAATCCATAACAATTATTTCTCATATAAAAAGTGAAACAATAGACATTAAAAACTTTTTTTCTTCACATAAAAACCTTTATATATGTAAATACAAATTATCGCTTAAAAATTTACTGTCAAATAAATCATATTTCTACTAAAGGAATGGATAAATGGAAATTTTTTCAGTTGTTGAATAATTAAAAAAAAATTTTTTTTTTAGTTCCCTAAAAATCTTCAATATTTTATGTTTTAAGGTCACTTAAAAATTATATCAAAAGATTAAATGACAAAGCTAAGTTATTAAAATACTATTATGAATTATATATACAGAAAAAAATACTACTAGCACTTAATATTGTATTAAACAGAAATATAATTTAATAATGCAGATTAAAAACATCTAAATTACTTTAAAAACAGTTTATGCTTTAAAATCAAAGATGTTTTTAACTGTGCAACAAACAAATTTATTTAATAATATACTTTACAAGGTTTGTATAAAAACTAATGAGACCAAGTTTGTGGATGAAAAAAATATTGAAGATATCAATAATAAAAAGAACTTTTGGGCATCAACACACTTTTGCCAATGAGTTATCTAGACTTGAAAGGTAACTAGAAGTTCTAGCATGCCCTTCAAGCAGTGTGAAGCCCCCATGAACCTCTAATATGATCCTATGGCAGTATTCTTTGAAGAGTTGTTTTCATTTGGAGGACCAGGAAAAGTCTGCCAGGGTCAGATTGGAAAGCTGAAGAAGCGTTGTGATTCCAATCGAGGCCAGGAAGTTAGTGACTACATAGCAGGTAGGGCAAGCTGCAGTGTCATGATAAAGCTTCCAATTGGCCTGGATTTCTTTCATCTGCAAATTGCTGGTATTGATGATGTGCACAGTCATTTAATCCTACATGATCCGTGATCATTTGAATACTTTTAATGTCAATTTAGGTTCATATTATGCATACATTGCATACTGTCCTCATTTCTGCTTGTGGATCAGTGTCCTTTATTGAGGTTCTTTTCCACTCTCTCAAATGACTTTGAAGCACTAATGCCATCTCAACATAGCAACCTTTACTTCTGAACACTTGCTGGATCATGGCCATCATCTCTAAAGCTAATTTTCCAAAGTCCTATATTAAATATGGTTACTTCTATTCATTGTATTTTTAAGCTTCAACCAAGCTTATAGACGAGTCCACTAGATCACGAAATGAACCTCTTGGTAGCTTTTATACTACTGATACCAGGTGCACTTTAAAGCTTTCTTCTTTTTCCATTGAATCCAGCAGAAACCAGCTCACTACAATACACAATTCCATTAAAAATAAATAGATCTCATTACTTTTCATTCAAATCCTGTAATATAATTTAAACCTCTACAAACTTTATAATAGTAATGCTTATTTTTAAAAATATTGTTACAACAGAAGTGTTCATAGAATTTTGACCCTTAAAAAAATTTTACTCACGCACTTAAAGCTCCACCACCCTTGGCATGGCCATCTAATTTAGTTACAATAACTGCACCGACATCTACTTTATCTTTGAATGCTCTGGCCTAGAAGTTGTAGGAAGGATTCAGTTTAAATGATGTTCAAAGAACAAATAGTTCAGGATTAAACAAGTAAATATCAAATGTTAAAAAATCATACTTGAGCTTCACAAGCTTGACCAATAGAGGCATCCATGACGAATATAATATTATCTGGATTCTAAATAAAATAAAAATATTTGTAAAATATAAAACATAGATATTTTATTCCAAATGAGAAATTTAACCCAAGACATGTAAACAGTTCTAATAATAATTACAACCCTATTTGTAAGTCATGATAATTATGAACATTTTTGAGAGTCTATAAAATTATAATTAGATAGTTTTGTTCAGTTTTCAAACAAAATTTAAAGGAAATGATATTTCTTAAAAGAAAATTTTTGATTTTTATCTCCTATTTAAAAAAAAAAAAAAAAAAAAAAGCCAACATGTAGTTATGAATTTTTTGAGAATGTAATTTTTTTTAAGAACTACTGATAAGAATGAAATACAAATGCTGATAAGTTTTGTTTATAAATAACAATGACTACATTTGAAATAACTGCATAAAACAGAGCAGACTGCTACTACAGAACCCTTCATATTCCTTAAGCTGAAGTCTATAGAATTAGTTATGAAAATAGTTTCTTTCAAAAAGATAAAATAAGAACATAAAAATAATTCTAAAACAATTTTAGAGCTCAAATGACCAAATTTACTATAAGAAAAATGTGCCTTTAAATAACTTTAATACTTCGTTCAAAAGTGGTGATGGCAAACCATAATGCATTATTAACCATTTTTAAATAATAAACACATTTATTTTTGAGATTTTGTACACCATAAAAGTTAGAACAAATAATTCAAAATATTAAAAAACTAAAGAAAAGTATAAATATCTTATGGTGAATTCTAACCTTCCAGTGATGTAGTGGATAAATGTAACCCCATTGGTATGGTGGGGTATTGTATACTACAGAGCAGAATAACTCAAGTCTAGACCCACTGACAAGCTAGAAAGAACTGCTTGAAATATATCACTTAAGATTTACTACAGAAGGTACTGAGATAACTGAGTTCTTGAAAAAATTTGTTAAGCCAATGCATGGTTCCCACTCTTTTGCTTCTGAAAATTTCAAGCACTTTTCAATGACTTTTCCCAAACCTGATATTTTTTTCAAGCACCTCTTTGATACGCTGTTCATAATTGAAAAAAATTAAAATAACTCCCCAAAACAGTAGAACTATATATATAATGTTCACTCTTTTCTCAGAAAAAAAAACCCCAGGCTTTTGAAATGGTATAAAAAAAGGGCTATAAGCAAATGAATACTGGTTTAAAAATACAGTTTCTTTTTAAATCATTCCAAACTTTTTATTTTTTTATATCAATTTTAAATCATATTTTATCAAGCCGGGGACAGTAGCTAGTGCAGTTTGCAGTGCATGAAAGATGAGTCACATGACACGCCCACAATTGCCAATAACGATCCTTCTCAATTTTCCGGTGCATACACGAATTAAGGGCCCCTCAACACTATGGTCCACTGCAAGCCATCCCCACTGTCTGGAGGGGTATGGCTTATCGTGGTCGATGGCGGCAGATGATAAAGCCTTGATGAAAAATAGCTTTGGAGGCGGTTTTTCTCTAAAGATCAAAGGCAGCCATATGAGCCACTAAAGTGCGCAGTAGACCCAATGGACAAATCCACAAGCTCGGCTCATTGAGTTGCCCAGCGTGTGGATGCAACCCGTGAACCATCATTCAAGTTCCCCATTAGGAAGTGGTGAACAATTGGCCCTAGTGTGGAGGCTACATAACATTTTGCAGGGACTTGAAAAAGAAAAATCAAGCACCGAACCTCAAATTCAATGCCCTCAAAGAAAATTCAAAAACTTTTAAGGCCTTAAAAAACAAAAAGAAAATTTAAGCACTTTTCAATGACTTTTCATGACCGTGGGAACCCTGCAATGGCACTAATGGTTTAGTGACCTACAGGCTAATATTTAAACAAGTAATGAAATTTGACCCATCTATGTAAAAGGTGCATATCACTATTCTAAATCATACATACAGAGTTTAATTATATTCATAGTAAGTATACTACAATTAAGAATAACAAAATTACCGTTGCATTAGAAACTTGTAACATTTCTTCAAATAAGGAATCTTCTTGTTTGTGGCGACCACTTGTATCAACAATAATTATTTCAAAACCTTCATTTTTGAATTTTTCAACACCTTCTTGAGCAATAACAACTGGATCAATTTCAGTATAACTATAAAAAGATTTAGTTATTGATAGCACTGCAAAAATATGATAAAATGAAGAGAAAGACGTAAAAAAATTTAAATTTCTAACCAAAATGTTGAAAATTTAAACAAAACTTCAAAATGAAAAAATGAAAAAATATTAAAATTTACAATTTATACTTTTATTTAAAAAATATTGAAAGGTGCAAAAACTTTTTCAAACTCAGACATTGACATTAAAAGATAAATGTAAAATGATATGTACCCTTATGTAAGTGCAGACTTTATATCTGCCAGTTATGATTAAAATTAGCCCCCTATTATTTTTAATTGCCTGGGCTTACAGGGCAATGAGAAAGCCTAAGTATTATGCAGTCAAGGATCCTTTACAAGGAAGAAGCGAAGTCTGTAGTAAAACTTTAACTTTACTATAGATTAAGAAAATACATGTTTCTCCGACAAGAGCAGAACTATGAATGATCACCAAACACAAATTTCTAGTACAAAGTTCACCCTACAGCGAGAAATGAGATTAATTCTTTCCCAAGAGACTAGTAGCTTAGTCAGTATTATAACAGTCAGAAAGGAACTTTGAGCATTGAAAACATAAATCATCTTTATTGAGACAAATGGAAAATGTGGCCAGTGGACAGAAAATTAGCATTTATTTCAGAGTTAGCTTTGGGAAGTAGGTTGAAAGAATTCAAGTCACAAACACTCTAAGATTTTGTGACTCATAAAATAAATATGAAAGAATGAGAAAGGAAAAAGGTGAACTTAGGTATTTAAGTATAATAATTTTGTTATATTACATATATATGTATACACACATGTTTGGATATTTTTAATCAAATCACACAATATCAAAAACATTAAAATCCTTAAGGAATTTAGATTAGATAAATTTTCAAAAACAGAAAATTTTTGAGAAAAGAAATAAAATTTCCCTCAACAAACAAAAAATATTTAAGACATCATTATCAAAAAGTCATACAAACCTGCCATAGAAAGGAATTCTTGCTTTTGTTGCATTTTGTTTTAATTGATCAAAGGCACCAGCCCTAAAAGTATCAGCACATACTAGACAAGTCTTCCATCCTTTTCTTAAGTAATGATATGCAAGCTAGAAATTTAAATACATTTAGTTATAATTCATATCTTAAATGGGGAGAGAGAAAACATTAAGCTTTCAACACAATACTAGATATGTACTATATCAGTTTGACCCTAATTTATAATTAATTACTCCTTGACGTATTACATCTTATAGAAAATATATCAAACTTCATATTTGAATAATTTGGCATATAAAACAAGTTTAATTTAAAGTATAAAACTAATTTTAAATTTAAAAAAAAATTCTTATTTTTCATTTAAAGCATTTTTTCTGTTAATTATTAGTCACATATTTCCTACCTTAATTTTTCATGTACGTAATATAAGTAATTTTCCATGCATAAAAATATTATTAATAATGAATATTTTCAGTAAAGTTTTACATTTGATAACTTTGATGTTTAAAACAAACATTTGGAATCGAACATGCATTCAAATTCTAAAATTTTACTTTTCTCTCACAATTTGAACAGAAATATTTTATTATCTGGTTTATTGTATCATTACAACATTATTTTCAAAACAACTGAACATAACAAAACCTAATATACTATCCACAAGAATAATAGCAATATCTCTCTGCTGCTATTCATATACATACTCCATTATGATCACAGAACAAATTAATGCTATTAATGAGCAAATTATAAACACTTTATGTTACATTATTAAAAAAAATAAAACCCTCAAACCTGTTTTTATATGGGGGGGGGGAGAAAGTCATTAAATCTATCTAAAAATATCCTGAGACTTCATGAGTAGCTATAAAACATTGTTTGCAATACATTAAAAAAGGGTGAGAAATAAGAACAACATTAAAAAGAAGTCCTGGAGTGAAAATATATAAATCAAAATTTTACAATGTAAATAGAAATCTGTTGTCCAAACAGGCAAAAATGATATTTACACACTGAAATATCTTTATTTCCTTAAACAGATTCCAAAATGTGCATTTAAAACTATTTGTCGTAGTACATGGTTTTTCTTGTTGAGAACTAGTTTAAAATCACTTTCGTCACTTGTAGTTCACACTCATTCAGAGCTGTCATTTTTTGTGATATAACATAGCCAGTGATCAGTTTTGGCGACTATGGTTTATTGGAGTTAGCCACTTGTATATTGTCATGGTAAGCTGACATACAAGACTGAATCTAATTCTGAACCTTAAAAGTTCTTTCAGTATTGGTACACTTGTCAGAAATAGCTCCTAGTTGCTTCAAAACTGATGCCCAGTATATTTCTTTTTAATTTTTTAAACTAATTTGATCATGGTTGGTTGATTTATATCACTTTATATAAAATCATGATTTAAATCACTTTATTTTTAAAATATCACAGATTTAAATCAAGAATAATTTTTCCTACTTTGTGAATTTTTTAGCATGTTTATTTTATTGCATGAATAAAGGGCACAATCTCTAGCATTTAATTGCACTCATACTTTAGTGTTTCTAAAGGAAAATTAAGAGTTGAATATCCTTTCTTTAGCAATAAAATTTCTAATAAAATCTGATTTCTCTCAAGAGTTTCTTTTTGAATTAAGCATTAAATCAATAATATTTTGACTTATACTTGTATTTATTTAAATACTTATGCTTTAAAAACAGATTTGATAAATAACCAATTTTATATTCATAAATAAGGGAAAAAATGTGATCAGTTTGTAAGATTTTTTGAGGAAGGATAAAAAAAAAATTATATTTCAGGCACTTAAAAAATATTTTGTTGTATTTTATACTGCACAAATTATAATTATGTATATATAAATTTTTATCATTTATTTTTTTAAGTAAATGATAAAAATTTAATCATTAATCATAATCTATTTAATCTCAACCAAAATAACTAACCTATACAATTTCTGTGTAATGTTTATTTTGTACAAAAATAAATATATATAAACAATTTCAATGCAATAACCTGATTTGAATCAAATCATTAATATTTTTTTAAATACATATATATGCCCTTCCCCGTCCACACATACCAAAAGAAAAAAACATACATAAATGAACTGCATAAAAACAGGTTATAATGTACTTTTCTTTGTCTTTTATTAAAATATACATACCTTAGTACAAGTAGTTGTTTTACCGCTTCCCTGAAGACCAACAAACATTATTACATTGGGCTTTCCTTTTGATGGTTGCCATGCTTTCACACCAGGATCTACAAGCTTTTTAAAAGAAAATTTCACAATTTTACAAAAGTGGAATAAAAAATTTCTCTACATTCTAATTTAAAAAAACAGTAAATAATATGAAGCTACACATAATACAGTTTGATATGAAAATTCAATTTATATTTTACTAGGAAAAAGTTACACAAAAAAATAAAAATATGCATAAATGATACAGAAAGAATCCCTTTAGGATGTTACATTACATTTAAAATGCAGTTACTTCAATTACTTTATTAAACTTTTTTTAATGTATGTTATTTCTTATGTAATTAATATATTGAATTATTTTGAAAAGGGTATCTGCTAAAATAAAATTTTTCAAATCCATGACTTTCCCTGATTTAGCGAATCATTTTCCATAACTTTAAAAAGCTTTCATTAAAGTATATATGAATAAAACTTTTGACGTGCATACAAATAAAATATATGCTTTTAGAGAAATTACAGGAATGTTATCATAAAAAAACTATAAACTTACTTTATAAGTGTTAATAAACTCACATACATAAAAATAAATTGTTGTATCTACATACCTAGGTTTAATCATATAGCAATTTTTCAATCAAAATGTTTCCAATTTGAATTTAGGGTACTTTGGTATTATCCAGGTGACCATGAATAATAGCCAAATATAACCCTATAATGTTTATATACAATATCCCTAGAGATAAACTTATATTTTGTGCAAAAATCTTAACTAATTTTTATTAAAAAATAATTATTATAATATTAATAAAATTTTAATCTACAATTTAAGAAAAAACCAGAATAATATACATTTACCCACCCATTAAGCTTTCTTGCTTTGAGTTTCCTTGGTGAACAAATTTTACTTGGCAATAGGGTCAATAAGATAATACATAAGTACCAAACTCAGTAACTTCAGCCAAATGACAAGTAAAAATAGAATTAAACAATTCAATGAATTTTTATTTAATTGGTAGTTTAGCAGATCCATGACTTTTACTCATTTTACTTGAAAAATCAAGACTTTCCATGACAAAATTAATCCGTTGTCTAAATCCATGATTTTCCAGGTGCACGGAAACCATGTTTGAATTACTTTAGTGTGCAAAAGAAGTTTTTAAAATTTGGAGAAATGTATAAATTTTTTAAGTGTCACAATAATATAAATTTTCCCAACACGAAAATATGTCATTGTTGGTATAGTCAAGTAAGTGATAGGTTCATAGTCCAATAATAAGCACATGGGACATTCAATATCAATGAGCAATAGTAATAAAAAATTAGTGTAGAATTTTTTCTTTCAAAAAAAAAATAATTATGAGCAAGAATTTGTCTAGGGCAATCAGCATGTATAATTCTTAGAGAATTTATGTAAAATCTGTTACCAAGTTATAATATATTTAAAATCCCAATTCTCAATATTTCAGATACTCCAAGAAATAGTAATATTTAAAGTAAACATAAAACAGGATAAAAAATATGGCTACATATTGAAAGAAACTTTATAACAAATCATCAAACAAAGAAAATAGACCTTTACTGGGGAAAAGTTATTGAAGTATAGAGAACTATTTTATATCTCTTAGCAGATCCAATAAATAAATAAATATTAAGAGCAAGAGGGGAAAAAAAGAGGGGGAGGAGCTTCAAAGGTAAAAAAAAAAAAGTAAAATTTATTTTTTAATCATATTGAATTCAGAATAATTGGATGTAAAAAGTAATGAACACAAATAAATAGAATTGTGATCATGAAGATTTTCTTTAGTATTAATATGAATGCAAAGTGGTAACAAAAAATCACCTTTCTTTATCCCCCTTCTCTACAAGCTTCATAATGTTATCATTGTATTTAGACTTAGTGCTGGCACATTACACAAATTGTTTCAAAAATATGACATTAATATATTAAATATAAATTTCATAATAAATTGAATATTAATTCTTGCAATGAAATATCATACCTTTGAGAATCTAACATTTGTCAATTGATTGGATTAAGGCCCATTATTTGAAGACAATTTCCAAAAAAAGATGGCAATAGTCATGTGGCCTAGACGATGGCTGAATCGGTAGTGTGCAGACTATCTGTGCTGGAATCCAAGAGTTCGAACCCTGATACTGGTATGGATGTTTGTAGCCGTTCGGAATCGGCTGCAAGCAAGTTTCGGTCTAACTGTTTCGCGTGTAGAAAAAGAAATGAATATAGAGCTTCAAACCAAGCAAATATTCATGCTAAATGCGGGATTCGAATGTCCGGATTTCGTACCCAATTAGCGGCACATACGTCCGCCTATTATTAAGTTTTATAAAGTATATAATTCATATAATTTAAAAAAAAAATATTATATAAATGATTTACTCTACAGATTGTTTTTTAAAAAGTGTGCCATGCAGTTGTAAAAAGTAATTTTACAAGTTCCGCCAAATTGGGTTAATATAAAAACAACTGAACTGTTCTGTTTATTACAGAGGTAATTGTGATTTTACTTCATAAATCCTGAAAAATAACGTTGAGCAAAAAACCGACCGTTATTTCAAATAACTTATAACATATGTATATAAAAAAATGATGAATCTATATTTCACAAATTCGGAAACACGAGTAAAAGCAAACATAATACATACACAAACAAATCACCCTTGCTTATTCTAAGGCATAGAGAAGAGATTAAAGTCAATCGTAATTGGACGTTTTAAGGAAACAAAAACGATTGACAATATCGGAAAGCATTAAATTGTGATTTGAATATAATATATGTATAGGAATAAAACCCCGTAGTTTATCTACTTTTGAAATTGTGTCATCCGAAATTCGAATGACATAACGTAGTCGATTTATGTTTTTTCTACACCAGGGTTAATCAGACCAGAACCTATTTATTCCTTAAAGTTGATCTCAAACGGCTACAACATCCATATTTATCCATATTTGCGGCGGAATTCGTGGACTCTGGTACCGAAAACTTGCATTCTACCGAGTCAGTCATCGTGCAGTCGTATTGTAATGAATGCGTAATATTTTTGTAGTGGACATGTAACAGCCACTATATATTGGGATTTACCTAATACGCCACTTATTCACTATATAAAAATATTGAAAAAATTGCTATCCTTTATGTAATTCAGAAAGTTTATATATCTTTTTTTATTGAATTACATCTTTTTAATCGGAGTAGTTCAAATAGCGTTTTAAAAGAAACGGGATTTTTTTTTCCTAAAAAAGAAAAGAAAAAAAACAGAAACCTTGACCTCCTTTTTAATATTAAATGAGACTCTCCCTGTCTTAAGCTTACAGAGGAGAGGAGGGAGGAAAAAATGGTCTGAGTTGATCGCTTATAAAACATGGGCGTGGCAATAAGAGAATGTTGAAAACAAGTGGGAAAAATTACGAGCACGTGATGCGTCAACTAATGCGCTTCAGATTTTAAAAATGCAGGATGAGAGGACAAAACTGCAGAATGATTAAAAAACATGTTTTTATTCATCATCTTTAGATTTGTGATTAAGTATTAAGTAGAAGGAAAACTGTTACTTGGCTCTCACTTTGGTTAAAAACTAATATTGCGACCGCCCCATTTTACGACGGAATTTTCTAATTATTTTTCACACATTTCAGAGTTTATGGCCCTCATATTACAGGATTCCAGCTCTTTTTCCAGAACAAAAATTAAGGACTTTCTAAGGACCAAAGCAACTTTTTATAAGGACTTACTTGACATACACGACATGCCGTATGTTCCTCGGAAAATACGGCATAAACCATATTTTCCGAGGAACATATTTTAACGATTATGAACCAGACAAGGCATGTTCAATAAATGCAGATCTTGTAGATGGAGAAATTGATCGTATTCCAATTTAAAAATTAAGGAGTTTTTAAGGACCTTTGACAAAAATTAAGTACTTTTAAGGGCCCTTAAATATGAAAGCTGAAATTAAGGAGTTTTTAAGGACTTTTTAGGACCGTGGGAACCCTGTATTAATAACATATCAAAAATTTATAAAAAGTAATTTCAGACTTAAAATTTTCTTTGTCTTTTCCTAAATCTTACTAGTTTTTCACTAACTTTCCGATTTTCAATGGAGCTGAAATTTTGCACACTAATCTTCGGTGATAATGCGTGAATCAATCATACAAAAAATAAGCCTTTTAAGAAAACTTTTTTTTAATACACAGATTTCTTAATTGTTTTCTTCGGATCATACAATCCCTTTACCTAGGCTGCCGCCGGGTCTATAGGCTTAAAAAAAAGCGAAAACAGGTACTGTCCAACACAATAGTGAGAGAAAGAAAGTAAAAGTGATTAAAGGTAAGTGTCGCACACGGTTAATCTTATTTCACTTAAATTTTTTTATAGAAAAAAGTGTAAAAAAAACTTTTTCTCCCATTTAAACTGGTAATTATCATTTAAAACTGATCAAAATTTGTAAATTCCATATTTTATTTTTAATAAAATATTCCTTTATAAAAGCACATATCTTTAAATAAATAGTAAAACATTTTAAAACCTTTTTAATAAAAAAATAGAAAAGATAAAACGCAAAGCAACAGAAGATAGTAAAGGATGGTCTTGTAATGTCGATTTCGCAATGGTAAGTCACGATTATGACTGCGAACACATCTGTCACGCTCACAGAGGCCAAATACATTTCACTAATTTCAGCTCACTGAGATTCTTCCTAATTTTTAAAATTTCCTGCCACACCACCATACAAGTCCAGCCAGATTCGTAAAAGTTATTTTCTATTATCTTCAACTGAATACTAATGGGAAAATCTTCCCTATATGGGTAAATTACGATCCGTAATCAGAAGTCTGTTAAATGAAATTTGGTTCCGTTAATGAACTCTTCACAAAACTCTCTGTAAAAAAACTGATTCTTTAACCATTAAATAAATTAATGAATCGGTGAATAGATGTAAAGTACCTTTATAAATCTGTATATGTTTATATATACATAAATATATACATCTAATACTTTTAAAATAAGACTTTCTTCAAAATGGAACTTCGTAAATCTGTAAATTTTCACAAAAACGGGACCCTATTTTCTCAAATTCACAAAATAAGACCCTTGCTGATAGAACCAAATTTTACAAATTTTAGTTTCACGAAATGAAGAGTAGACTTTTTACAATTAAGGATCCTGTCTGCAGGGCCAATCCCTAGCGGAGTGCAACATGGTGCACAGCACGTGGGGGCAAAATGATTACAAACCAACGTATAACCAAGCATAAAATTTGTGAAAACGGGCGTCCAATTTTAAAGTGCGCATGTGCGTACGGATGTCTAGGATCAGTACTGCCTGTCTAACCCTTGATAATTCTCTAACGTAATTTTTTGCAAATTAGCGGGATTGGGAGATTTTCAATGACAATTGAAAAACCGAGAGAAACGCTGAAAATCCAGAGTTGTAAGAGTCAAGGTAAAGAGCAGGGAGTGGTAAAAAAGCACCAACAATTTTGAAACAGAAAAATTATTAAAAGATATACATGCATCAAGGCTGTCAATTAGTTCAAAACTATGAGCTGGTACTTCTCCAAGATACGATGCAATAAATATGCGCTCTAAGTTTATGACTGTCATTTGTCACAATTTTTTTTTTTTATATAATTTTGACTTGATTAAATGTACCTTATTTTATTAACGTGTTAGATTATCTGTTATCTCTTTCACAATATAAAAATAAACGCGTGGGACATTTCAAATCTTCGTAGGTCATTGCCTGACTCGCGAATCATAGATTCACCACCATTGATCTGGAGGGGGGCAAAAACATTTTAAAACCTCAAAAACAACAAAAATGAGTTTTTGTTTTGTTTTATAAAGGAGAAAAAATGTGAGAAAATTGGGTCGTTAGCAGCCCTTACAAATAGATTTCAGTTACATTATCAGAGACGCGGCTGGTTCGACTCGTGTCCATTTAGAAGTCATATACATCACATGGAAAGATGGTTGCTATTGCCTCGAGAGGTTGAATTTTCAAAATCATCTCCTTGTAATTTTGAAACAGGGTTCAAGTAGACACCCAAGATTGGCCTGCCATCTCCACAGTATTATTTGGGAACTTGGAGGACATTGTAACCTATTTTATGTGCCCCAACCGCCATATCACCCATGAGAAACCTGGGCAGTAGATTACTTTGCCGGCTTGCCGATGCACTGGATAAAAACTACCTAGAGCATGCATTTTCTTAAATTTTAATTTTCAGTACTGAATTATTCAATAAAACAGGAATGGCGATCACATGTAACACGCCAGAAAATTTCCAAGTATGTAAGCGAGCAAGACATAAAATGTGAATACGCTCCCTCTCAGTTCCGATAAGAATTTTTTGCCTTCTGCTTATCTGACAACCATTGACCACCAGCAGGGTGTGCGTATTTCTGAAAAATTCCAGGAACGTGTAATACCCCACTCCTTTGTTCATTCCCCATTTCCCTAGGTTGAAGAGGAGAATTCTCGGAAATTCAAACAGCGAAGGAAAAGAATAGAATGGTTTCCTTCTGTATATATTGTGAATATTACTTTACCAGTTAAAATAAGGTTCGAAAACTGATCCCATTAACCGATGTAACGATCACATAAAGCGATAATTTTAACATACAAATGAATAGAGAAAATCGGGACCAAGTGATTTCGATAACAATAAGCGATTGATAACACCGCGATCACATTAAGCGGAGTCCACTGTATTAATAAAACAAATAAAATAATCTCAATATATTCTATTTACATCATAAAAGATGTTATGTTGGTTTCGTGTTACGAAAGTTTGAAAAAACGCGTCCACAATTCACAGATGCCGTAAACATTATTTATAAAATTAGTATTGAGTTGCCGATCCACCCAAATTCTCACCTATGGTTTTGTTGTGTTATGGTGATGTGTATGCTGAAATAAAATTTTATTAGTGTAATTCCAATTGCAAGAAAGTGTGAATTTTAAATTATTTTTATTTCAATACAAAATATTTAATATTTGCAACAGTTAAAATGATTTCAAATAAAAAAGTAGATAACTATGTACAAAGCAAAGTTATAAGGGGACTGTTGATTATCGCTTTGTTAAACATATAGATAAAAACCTTTGCAATCTGCTTACTGAATTATTTTATGTCCACCACCATGCCATGGATCAAGTGAAATTTTGAAACACTCCAAAAAGAAATAGACCAAAATATATTAAGGAAAGAAAAGAACTGTTCCTCAACAGCTGAAAATAAGTGAAAATTGAATTAATTTATTATGAAAATATGTAAAAACTAAATTGTTACGGAACCTAGTTTTAAAATTTCTTAAATGATATAAAGCCCTTCATAACTTTTTTTTATAAAAACTACTATGTTAAAAACAATTTATCAGTTTGTTTCAAGATTTCAGCAATAAAAGATTACCCAAAGAATTCATGAAATGCAAGTAAAAATCCTTTTAAAGATGGAAATTTAAAAATGGTTTGGTTTGGAATGCCAGCATTTACTTTTTTAATGTACACCAACAGCATGATATGAATTAAAGGATCAATGACTCCGGTACAGAAGTCATCACTCTACCATCCAAACATCGTCCAGATCTTAAAAATAAGTCTTAATATGTTTGGTCAACTTTGCAACGATATCTCAATATGTCTCGATTAAATTATTGATACAAAGCCATCTTTAAGATTTTCAATTATTACACGTTTTCCTGAAGAGTACAAAATTGAGAAGGAAAAAGAATATGTGTGGTTTGGAGGGCTGTGGTCTACTATTTTGACGTACAAGAGCTAATGAGACCTAGACCTACTACTTTGTAAGGCAGATTCCTAATGGCTAGGAACATCCATGTCGGCAAATGATTTGAGCCCATGAACACAAGTACCGGAGCCCTACTCATTTGGCCATCATCCTGTGAAACATACAAGGAACTTTGAAGTTATATTAAAAAAATAATGCGAAGTATTGATATTTGTGAAGTTGAAGGCAATGAACTGAAATTACTGATCATGGATTTAAAAATAATAATAATAATAAAATAAAAAAAACCTACCATTTCTTTCCCATATTTGCTTGAATTTATCACCTTTATTATGAATGAGAATTGCTACTCTGCTAACATCAGGGCGAGATAAATGAGAAAAATCTTTTGCCATTTGCTTAAGATAAATGATTTAGCTCTAATGCTGTACTTTTAACTGATAGAACTCTTTGTATGGTACCAGAAAGGAGTCCTGTTAAGTTATTTAGAAATAAAGTTGGTCATCCACTAATAGGTTTTCATTGTACTATTCTCATCAGCAAGTACTATGTATAGAATTCAAAACTCATGCTTTCACAGAATAGGAAAAGTTTATGAATTCAAACTTTATATTTGTATTTGACATGAATAAAAGACAGTTAAAAAAACTAAATTCTATTGATTATGATTATGATAATCTTTTGACATGTAATGATTATGTTGGCTAAGTTGGGTTACATCTTTCAAAAGTGTGAACTTTCGAATCTTTGTTAACTGCTTGGAAGAAACTTTGTTTTAGATAGTTGGAAAGAGATGATTTTAAAGAACTGTATAACATAGAATTGAAAAATTAATTTTTTTTACAACAGACATAACATTACGTTTAAATAAGCTTAATAAAAAAATTTTTGAAGCCTTAGAAAAAACAATTATGGTTAGGTTTAGTTTAAAACATAAAATTAGATATTTTTGCTGGATAATGAATAAAGTAATTTTCAAAAATTTTAAAACTTTTCTGGATAGGTCAATAGTTAAAAAGAAATAAAAAACTAACTGGAGCTTGAATTAAAAAGTTTCAAGAGTTCTCTATTGTATTAAAGAACAGTTAAACAGATTTAAATGTCTGCAATTTCGACAAATTTTAAATAAAATATAGAAATTTAAAACAAATCATAAGCAAAAGAGAAAAATAAATTAATAGTGGAGAGAAATACTACATTTTTGATAATAAAATGCAGGAGCAAAGTGTACAATGTATCAGCAAGAGCAGAAGTAATGATAGCTCTGCTTGACAATTCTTCTACAGCATTTCAGACTTAAAAAATTTAAATATTACTTTAATTTTGTGTATTTCTTTTTTTAACTACTATTTAATATGTTTCAACAGAAAAAGGTATTCCTTTTTACAACTTTGTTGCATATCCAAAGTCAATTTGCTTCGAAAACACTGAACCTTCTGAGACCTAACATCTTTGTTAGGGAAGTTTCATTTATTTAAAGTTTTAATTTTTAGGCAGGAATTTAACAAATTTTCCTGTAGATATAGCATTTTTAAAAATTTATGCAATATTATTAAAAAATTAAACTTGGGCATAAACGTGTTAATTAGAAACAAGAATAAAAATATTTGAAATGATATATAGATAAAAAAAGGAGGAGTTACCAAATTTGAAGGACTTTTAATGGTTTCAAATTAAATAAAATAGATGTTAAAAGATTTTTTTTTAACAAACCATTTTTGTTTTAAAAAAAAGATTAAAAAATGCACTAAAAAATAAAAAACTAATTTTAAAACAGCAGATGAAAGAGAAATTGTGTGAAGAGCCTCTATATAAAAATTGTAACGTAGAGATATTGCAAGAGAAGCTTCTACATGATAGGGGCAGCTGTTAGGATAGCTTAAGCGACTAAAAATAAAAGTGTGGTACACAATCGGAACCAGAGTCAAATTAACATTTTCAATACCTAAGGAAATATTTATATTAAAATACTAATGTAATAATTAACTGCAATATGTTGAGTACCCAATGCTTTTATTTTTAGTCACATAACCCATCATAACAACTGCCCCTTATCTTATAGAATCTCCTCATGCAATATGTTTATATCAGTACATAATTTTCATACAGGATATTTTATCAAAATGTTTCTTTAATGACTTGTTTTAATATTTTTTAATTTTTACAGCTTTTTTTTGTAAATAAAAAAATTTGGTAAAAAATATTATTTTATTTTCATATTAATTACTTTATTTTCAACTTATTAATTCTCAAATTTTCATCTGTAATTTTTCCAACTGATATTAAATCAATTATCAGACATTTGAAATTTTGCATATTTTTTTTAAATCATATGACTTTGTTTTCAAAAAGATAAGACTGTGAAATATTTGAATCAATTAGTAAAGTTCTACAATACAAAATTAGTCATTAATATGGGACTGATTCATTCTGTGTGACAAAACAAGAAAAATGACGAATCTGATATTACTTGATTAAAATCTACATGGAAAATTCCAAATACACTGAAAATGTTAAAATATTCTTTAAACTATAACAAAACTTAAATTTTATTTTTAATTTACTAAAAACATTTTATTTTAATTTTTAAAAAATTTTATTTTTAATTATTTTTAAAAAATTTTTATTTTTAATTATTTTTAAAAAATTTACATTTATTTTTAACTTTTTTGTCTCAAATTTTGTAATCAATTTTCATCCATGATTTTTCCTACTGATATTAAATTAATTATCAGACATTTGAAATTTTGCATTTTTTTATGAGTACAGACTTTACATTTTCAAAAAGATTAACTGAAATATTTGAATCAATTAGCAAAGCTCTATACAAAATTATTCATTATCGAGGGACAAAACAAGAAAAAAGACAAATTTATAATTATTTGATTTAATCTATATGGAAAATCACAAATATACCTGAAAATGTTAAAACATTTTTTAAAATGTAACAAAAAAGCTTAAAAATTTCATAAGAGCATAAAAAATACATATATGTATTCTTTTCAAGTTTTAGTTATACCACTTGCAAAGAGATGACAATACTAGTTTAAAATCTCTCCAATTGGGATTCCAGATAATCTGAAGTGTTTTGCATTTACTAAACTGATTTTTTTCCTACAATCTAATTTATTATGATTGAATATTGTATTGTCACTGGAAATGAACCTATGGGACAAATTTCAGATCTCTAGTTAGTCAGGAAAGCAGTTAAAATTTGATTAAACCAACTTACACACAAATGAAGTTAAATAAATGTGATTAATAACTAGATTTTTTTCTGTATAAATCATCAACATGCAGTAAAAAACTGAAAGCAACTGACTCATATGCAGTGCCCAAAGATCCTCTTAAATTTAATTTCTTGGAATATTCAATGTTTAGAAAATATTCTGTATTTACATCAAAAATTCTTTTCTATTAGATATTACTGATGTTGATTTTATCAAACACTATCATTAAAGCTCCTGAAAATAAAAATGTTTGAATATTTAAAATTTAAAGTCTCTAATCTCCTTAAGTGCTATAGAACGTAAAATAAAATTTAAATATATAAAGAAAAAAAAATATTTTCACAAAAAAATTAAGTTGGAATTATTTTTATTTCGTTTGTTTTTGATACTTTAATTGCTTTATAGGATTTAAGTAAGAACTATACTAAAGATATATTAAATATATGATAATGATTCCTTATACCACTGAATCACCAATACATAAAAGGATAACAATAGTTAAAGAATTTTTTAAATTAGCTTTTTTTTTTAGAAATCACTAATAGTAATAATTTATTTAAAAACTATTATTTATAATTATCTTTTATTTACATAATTAAAAATTATAAATATAAAGCACATTTTCAGATAAAAAACATGTTATCACATAGAATAAATTCCATTATCATTTTAATATAAGCCAGTAGGAAAAGCCTATTGTAATCAAAGATGGGTAGAATCAAACTTGCACAGTTAGTTCAGTAGTTGCATACATTAACTCCATGCCACAGAAGCTTGTACAGCAGACACATTATAGAAAAGCATTTTGCATTTACAAAGCTGATAATTTTTTACTTCAATGTAATTTTTTTATGATTGAATATTGTATTGGCATTGATAATGAACTTATGGGCAAAATTTCATATATCTTGCTAGTCAGGAAGGTACTTAAAAATTAATTATAAAATACCAACTGACCCATAAAGTTAAATAAAAGCAATAAAAAAGGACTTAGTATCAAGCCTGTTATATATATATATATATATATATATATATATATATACACATACACACACAGATTTTAGAAACTGAAAGAAAAAAAACTATCACAACACATGTAGGTTATAGAAATACAGTTATACGATGTTACCTGTTGTCACAAATAAAAATATCAAAAAATCTAGTTACTGAATAGTCCATTACCTAAATAAAGATCAATATTTCATTTTAAATTACCTATTTATAATCTGGATATCAATGCATATCCACATACCATCCAACCAACATTGGTCCCTAACCAATGTGTAGCATTGAGTTTTTTTAGAACTAATGTGTAATTCCATAATTACTTTGAACTTTTCAGAATGACTACAAAAAATTCATAGCACTTTTTTTTCCAGTGCAACTGGCAATACAGACATATCTTTATGCCAAACATGACTATGAAGCTGTTACTCATTTAGTGCCAGCTGTGAAGCACACACGTAGCTCAAGGAATGCTATGGACATGAGTAATATTGCCCCTGCTGAGTCCTCGTAATTTAAAAGTAGGGACCAAGCAAAATACCCTAGGCTTGGCCTGCTACCTCCAGGAGAATTGTTTGGGAACTTGGAGGATATTATGACTATAAACCTATTTTACATGTTTGTCACGAATGAACACAACATATCTCTGGCTGACTCCAGTCTCAAAACACAATCTTACGGTTATGAGATTGATGCCTTTGCCAAGTGAGCTACTGCAGCTCAATTCATAGTACTTGGAGGGTATATATTTATATATTGAGAATTTTATTGTTTTAAAACTTATTAAGTGCACTTCAAGTAACTACCTTTATTAATTCTTTGAAAACTGCTGATTGGATCATACGACGCTTGTTTAACCCAGCAGCCATTTCATCGAAATCAATAACAGACCTAGAATAAAAAATTTATCTTATAAAAGTATATATATATATTCTGAATAGAAACTAAAATAATTTTTTTACAAATCAACTGTACATTTTTTATATAAATATATATAAATATCTTAAAATAAAACTTGTGATAAATTATTTTTCAAAGGCATAAGAATGAGATACCTAAGTTGAGAAATATTTTCATAAAATTTACCTTTTGGTAGATTACTTACAAAATTTGTATTCAAAATAATTGTTTTTTAAACATTTGTTTTGAAGCTTTTAAGAAATATTTATTTCAGTAAAACAAACTGTAAAAATCTGTAGTTTATCACAATAATGGCATTTTTTTTAGTACATAGATAAAAATGTAAATTTTAAAAAGGTAAAAATGTCAAGGTTTATTAAATCTGTGAGAGATATATTAATTTAGTATTCACAAATGCTTTAAAAGTAAAAAATAATTATGTTTATTGAAAGACCATTTTTTGGAGTATATATAAAACATAATTAAAAAGGTGAAAAATTGTAATGCTGTTTATCTAATATATAAAACAAATATATTAGACTTTAGCATTTCCAAATGTTGTTCTACAAGATTTTGCTATTTTCAAAAATTGATTGTCAAACTCATTTTCAAAACATTTTAAACTTTTACTGCATTTCACAATTTATTAACTGTTCTAATGTTTTATTCGACAGAGATAGCCTAAAATCATGATTCAGAAACTGTCTGAAATCAATGTTCTAATTTTTTTTTTTTTTTTTTAATTTGGCTAAATACTCGCATTTTACTTCTAGCTGGAATACAGAATTATCAACAGAGGGAAGAACTTCAATTTATAGAGATTTTAGACTATATTGCTGAAAATCAGAATTAGTTTTCCAATCAGAATATCAGAAACACACCGAAAAATCTGAAGCATTGGCACCTACGCTGTTGTGATACAAATTGGCTTACACAATCAGAATTTACAATTATCTAAGAAATCTTTATGTTCATAGAGAAAAAAAAAATTACATATATTTAAATAACATTTTATAATTATAGTAATAAACAAAAACTCAATAAACTAAATATAATATTAACCTGACATATATGCTTGAAAAAAAATCTACAAGAGTTAAACTCTAAACAAATTTATTAAAAGAAAAACAGACATTTAATCATTTACCAACAGGATCAAAGCAAGATTACCTGACATTTTCTCTTAATTGTTTTACTAGCTTAATATTAACATCTGCTTCAAGAAGAGCTGTACATATCTCTTTTAGCATAGAATCTAACACCTGTAAAATATTAAAGATTTCATACAATGTAATTGATAAATATTAATTTTATAGTGGATCAATTTTATGCATGTAAAGAGCAGATTTACTGAAGTTAAATCAATTTATACATTATACTAACACACTGAAAACATTATTACTGACATAATTCATAACAGTAATACATACTAAATTGCATTATTATTGTAAATTTACAGATCAAAATATTTACACATTAAAAATAAATTTTTTTAAGTTTCAAAAGACACTAGACTAGTACTTTTTTAGGATACAAAACTGATTCTAAATTTTACTTCTTACAATCAAAATATTTTTTAATGCTTTTTAGATTTCTAATCTATACAGGGTTTGATTTTTGCCATGACATGACAAAAAGTGTCATAAACCTTGGCAAAAGTTTCCAATAACAATCTCTGGTGACATTTTAATTTAACTAAGAATGTTTGAATTGAATATTTGAACTAATAATTTTCAAATGTTTTACTCATAAATCATATACTTCATTCTATGAAAGATGACAAAACATATAAAATATTAACATCTTTCTTAAAAGATTAGGTATATATACAAGTAGTAATTAATAAACAAAATTAGTTAATATTTATATTGTTATATATGGATTTTAATATAAGTATTACAAAAGTTTAGTAAGTTTTATTATTTAGCATAAGACTTGTAATGTAGAAGCAGCAAGATGACAAAGAAAAGATACTCATACGTTTCTATATGAAATTAAACCAAGCTTTCAAACTGAATCTGTACCTTTTCCTTATAACTTTTTCTAGTTTGAGGTCTCAAACTTTGTGGTAAAAAGGGCTTAGAAAAGTACTTATTCTACTTGATTTCTTGAAGGTTATGGTTTGGTTAGTAGTGCTACAGTCTACTGTTTTGTTCACAAGGGCTAATGAGACCGCCTTACAGCTATTCTTGCTTTGATAGATTATTTTCTGATTTAGGCCTTATTCACTCAAAATAAAGGAACTAATTAGGAGTAAAAAAAAGCTTTGAAACTTGTTTTAGTTATCACATATCTCAAAGAAACAAAAAACTACAATGAGGTAATTAGATTAAATAGTAATAGAACCAGAAAGTGTTTAGTATAACTTAAGAAACTTTATTAAATTGTATTTTAAATTCTATTTAAATAAATACAGTCAGTGGAATGAATTTTCATTTAAAAAAGTTAATAGATACTTATTTTTAGTTGAAACCGAATGCTGTCTCAGTATTTTTTTTCCACTTATGCCAAGCCAATAGAGAAGCACTTTGTGGCAAAGTTTTAAGAAGAGAAAATTCAATTTAAAATTGATTTTTTTTCATTAACTTTTTTAACACAGATTTGCTTTAAGTTCCTACTCCATAAAATGTACAATTAAAGTTTAAAAAAATGAAAAAGCATGTCATTTTTAATAAAATATTACAAGTTTTTATACAACTTCTAGAATATACCACATAACATGCTTTTTTATTTTTCCAGTTTTATATTTACGACAGGATTTAAATAATAATCTATATTCATATATGCTTACATGTCTTTTTCTAAATTGCAGAATGAAGATTTTATGATTTTGACAATTCATTATCAAAAACCTGTTTTGAACATAATGGTTAAAGCCCTGGTAAAAATTTCAGCAAATTTTTTTGAAAAATTGTAGTAGCAAGTATTTAAACAATGTGTAAACAGAAATAAAGTCAAAGTCAACTACAAAAATAATAAAAATTTTGACAAGTAAAATGAATTAAAAATAGCATGGATTTGGATTGGATTGGTCTGGAGTGCTACGGTCTACTGTTTTGCACACGAGGGCTAATGAGACCGGCAGGGCTTCGAACCGGAACTGAACCGAAAACCGGAAAAAACCGTTATTTTGGTCGGAACGAATACCGGAACTGAACCGAAAAAAATATCGGTTTATTTCGGTTCGATATATCTTTCAGTCATTTTGTTACTGTTACCAACTTATCAATATTTTCTAATTTAACGTCAACTTTATAATTATCATTACATGTATACTGCTTCTCGATTTCCTATTTTGATATTCACTAGTATTTTTCTGTTTCAGTTTCGCATGAAACTACTTGTAGAAGACATATTTAATTCAGTTGATTAAACTAGAAGTATAGATGATTTTTTAAGAAAAATATTGAGTTATATTTTATTTTTCACATCTCAGCATGCGATCATCCACGGAACAAATTACAATTTTTTTAAAAGTCAATTTCAGTAGTAAACGAGGAAACAAAATCTTCTACTGAAAGCAATGAAAATGAAGACGATTTAGAGACTTTTTTAAAAAGTAAAGAATTGGCAGTAATAAAAACACATATAACCTCTATTTCTACCGAGATTGACATTGAATTCATTTTAAATAATTTTGACAATGTACGAAGGCTTCATATAAAGCATAATATTTTAGATTTCTGGGAAGAGAATAAAATTACATATCCGCACTTGTATAAGATTGCAATGGTGGTTTTGGCAGTTCCAGCTACACAAGTTAGTGTTGAAATTTATTCTCCGAGACAACAGAAGTAATCTCAGTGAAACAACGTTAGAAGATATATTAATAATTAGAGGCAATTTTCATATGTTAAATAAATAATATATTTTTTACATAATTATTGCAAGGCCAAGTGCACGATGTGAGAGTCAAACGACGAATGTGGGTAATCATGAACCTAGTTGTCAAATGCGATTTTGATAATGGATAATAATGCCAATGCTCGCCACTCTTATCGTACCTGCTGTGTGTATCAATTCACATAGTGTACCAATTAAAAAAAAGAATAAAATCTTCTAAATTTTGATAGAATTATATTTTTTGTTTATGATAGAATTATATTTTTAGTACAAATAAGAATATACATAAAATGAAATTATTCATTTGGAACTGAAACGAAAACAGTTATTTTTGGCGGAGCGAAAACAGGAACTGAATCGATATTAATTTTTTAGTTGAACCGGAACGAAAACCGGAACAAAAAAAATTACGGTTCGAAGCCCTGGAGACCGGGACCTACTGCTTAAAGCCGATTCCGTATGGCTACGAACATCCATGCCATAGTGGGATAGCATGGAAGAAATAATATATATATTATTAAATAGTAAATAATTTACAAATAAATACTAAAAATCCACATCATAATGACAACTTAGTATGAAAAACACTGTACACAAAAATAATGTTAAAAGCAACAAAATACATGGAAATCTTTAATACTAATAAAACACTTCAGTCATAACTAGTAAAAGGTAATATATTTAGCTCTAATAATGCCATTAATGTATTTAGCAAGAAAAATGCTGAAAGAGTTAAAAACTGCCCTGACTTATAATATTAATTTTAAGGTGAGTAAGCCAATTTAATTGGCTGTAAAAAAACTTAGAAACTATTAGGATTGTTCCTGTTATTTTTACTTTATACATGTAGAGTACTGTTTAATCTTCAATCTATCATTTATAGCTATATATGTGCTTTCAACTGAATTTGTCAAGATATGCATACTATCATAGTTACTGACAAAATGGGATTTTAAATAACATTTAACAATATATTCATCTTTCTTCACCCATAAAACAAACAAACAAACACACACACACATATTTCATTCCTTTAAAAGACCACCAAACACTCATTTTCCATCCACCCTTTGAATTTCATTTTTATACAGCTTGATAATTATTATGAGCAAGATACAATTTTACTAATACATCAAGCATATGCTTTTACAATGAAAAATGAGAGAATAACAAATGTGAATATAATAACTATATCCAAATAATTGGACACCAATAATTAGTTTTTGTTTGGAGCATTAGGGTATGCCTGTTTGAAGAGCAGTGACAGGAATAATCCGTAATATAGTTTATTAATAACCTAAAATTATATCTTATATATGCGGCAATTTAATCAGATAATTCCATGCATGAACTATTTCAAAACTAAAGCTTGGTTTATATATATATATATATATATATGTGTGTGTGTGTGTGTGTGTGTGTATAAAATTTACAATTAAATTTATATGTTGTTAAAAAAAAGTAAATCTTTTCTGGTGAAACTGAATATTTTTTTTCCAAAAATCTCTCTTCTTTTTTATTGCTCTCATAAATTTTGAGCAAATTAATCAACTGTTAGATGTACCAACCTGCAACTGTAATTGAGCAACCATTAAATGTACATGTTCATTACTTATTTTAATCAATGTTTAGATACAAAATACTTTTACATATTGCTTTTCCTTATTTACTGAAGACAAAATATGATCAATTATTAACCTAGTGTGAAATTTAAGCCAGATAATAGAATGATCACAAAATGTAAACAAATGCGTATGATTACATATTTCAGCAAAACTTTTGAATATAAACGACAAAAATGGAATCGCAAAATCATTTACAATTATATATGAAAAAGAATTCGTTTCTTTTAAAATCTGTGGTAAATTACATATTTAAAAACAAGGTGTTAGAAAAACATATTGTATACATTTGGAATTGCTACCCATGAACAATAGCAATTATGTGCAACACAGAGCTATGAATCAGAATAAGAAATAAATTAGTTAAAGGATAAAACTTAAACTATAAAAATAAATAAATAAACATTCAAAGTAATAATACTGCACGATACATGTGATATTAGATTAGAATTACATAAAACTTTTTCACTTACCTCTTTATTAATAATAGTTGCATTATTTAAAGAACGCAAAGCGTTCGTTATCTTTCGGCCTAAATCTGCAAGAACCATTTTGATTTAGTTTTAAATCGTACCTACGAAAGAAATAATTAGTTTTCAGTACCAACAACCATTAAAACTTAAGAAACAGCCATTGCGCTGCTACACGTATCAAGAACTACTGACTGATGCCATTTTATAGCTGTTTATTTTCTTAATAAGGCCATAATATAAATGTTTAAAACTTGTTCCCACGCAACTCATAATAAATTTTTTTAACCTGAAAAATACTATCATATAAAACATGCAATAAAAACTTTCTTCTTAAATCCAACCGGATAGATTTCACTCATTAATCAGAGAATAATTAAAATTTGGTTTAAGAAAATGGCAAGCAAACAGGGCTTACAGCAACCTTGGTCGTGAAGTAAACTTTGCGAAATTTTAAGTTTTGTGTTAACGCTTAATTTTCGTCGTGGTTTGTTTGCTTATTTATTTTTTAAAGAATTTTAACATTTTTGACTAAAGCTAGTAATACTATTTAACTTGTCATACTTTTCAATCATTTGTATTTGATGTTATGTTAATGTATTATTTTTAATGTGCGATATTTAAGGGATTAATAGTTTTGGTTTTTAAATTAGAATGCCTCCTTAATATTTGTTAAAATTTGTCGGGATAAACGAAATATCTCTGCAGCATAGGCCTTTAAACTTACAATCATTAAAAAAAAGAGCACTTTTAGCATATTTATATATAAATACTACAGGACACCTATAAGAATTTCTTTTATAATTAAAGGTACAGCTTCCATATTAGGGGACTAGAAAAAGAACCCAGAATATAAACAAATATGAATTTTATTTTTCATCAATTTGAGCGGTATAAATAATTTAAAAGTTTTATATATTCAGCTGTGATTGGAGATATTAAGCGTAAAGCCTTCAATTATAAAAAATTAAAGTATGTAGGGGAAACCGGGGTAAAATGGTCCGCTTTTGTGAATTTTGAGAATTTGCTCTCAAACTAATGATTTTTTTAATCTGAAAATATATATGCACATTGCCTATATATTAGGCTTTATATTACACTTAGTCAAAACCAATTATAATTACTTTTTTTATTATAATTTTTTTAATAGCAAGTGACAAAGTGGACCACTTTACCCCGACCCCGGGGTAAAATGGTCCATGGCACGGGGTAAAATGGACCGCAAAAAATTTCTACAGATAACTTAAATGTAGTACATTATTTAATAGTACAAAATATAAAATGTATTATGTTTATTTTCTGTAGCTTCAATCTGTACACATAAAGCATAATATTAGCGAATATTGAAGTTAATGAATGATACACCAAAAGATTTGTGTGTTACTGAAAGTCTGCTATTTTCTTGAGAAGCAGTAGAATCTGGAAGACTCATCATAATATCTTGAACATTTCCGAGCAATTCATCAACATTGTCAGGGAAAATGAACACATTTTGATTAGGTTTTTGCCTTATAAATTTCACAAGAGCATAATCTTCATCATTTTTTCCTGTTATTAAACCAACCAAATGAATCATTTTCTTTTTTGTCAAAAATTTAACCAAAACATACTTGCCAACTTTTAATTCATTATCAGAATTAGCATCATGCTGTGAATTGCTTTCTTTATCACTGTGTTGTGTATCATTATAAACAGACATATTTTCCGAATCACTCAAACTTTCTGATCCACATAAATTTTCTTTATTTGCTTTAAAATTCACAGTTTTATCATTTTTCTGCTTAGTTAAGACTAACATTTTTTCTAAATTCTTCTTATCTTTAACTAAAGCAGCATTTTTCTGTTTTAATTTTTTCTCTTCCTTCTCTTTGACATTTTTTCAATCATCGTTTTCACTGGTGTATCAGTTAGAATTTTTGATGCCCACTTCTTTCGTTTCTTTGTTGTCTTGCTCATGCTAGCTTTTGCCAAGGGACATAATTCGAAAGGTTATACTGTTTTCAACTGATGATTTTCACTTTGTACTGATTGTGATGTATTTGGTTGCTGATTACCTGTGCTTGGTTGACGATCAGCTGTACATATTAATTCAAAATCTGGTGACGGTTGATCAGTCACATATGATGAGAGATATTGGATATCCTCAAAGACATTTTCATTGAATTGCCATATATCTGTTACTTTAAATCCTGCATGTTTTTTAAAGTATTACACATAAAATCAATTTAGAAAGCATTACAGAAATAAAAAATAACACAACCTGGAAAATGGATCATGGTCCATTTTACCCCATGTGTAATTCTGACAAAAAGTGTCAGAAAAAAAGAACTAATCTTATATTAAATTGTTTTAGCTACATTAAATATAATAATACATCATCTTAGCTCTTTATTGTGAGAAGTTAAATCCTCCAAATCCCAATTCTTAAATGAAGAGAAGAAGATATATTATGATGAAAATATTTACTTCTGACTACCACAAATCAACTTTCTAGAATAAAATGGCTAAATTGTCAGCTAAACACACAATTACACATTCATTTTCAAGACTGCAGTGCTGTCATCTATGTATCAAAGTATTAAACATTAAAATTAATAAATAAAATAAATAATAGGGGATGGTCCATTTTACCCCGGTCTCCCCTATTCTGTAATTACAATTTTCAAAACTGAAAAATATAGGTTTTTTTTAAAGTATTATGTACCAGAATCTAACAGTGTATTATGATGTAATTCGATGACCTGTAACAAAATACAGTTAAATAAATTTACACTATTTTCAGATTTATTAATGTTATGTTATGTTATTTAAAATTATAACTTTTCAGGTGCTATAAAAAAAGGGATATTTTTAGTAGGTTTTATAAAAATAAGAATATTTCTGCTTTTAAAAATAGATTTGCTTTTTTGATTTCCTCCAAACAGATAAAATTTGGATTAAAATCTGTGAGTTATAACATTTAGATCAAAAATATCTCATTTTATTTAGTGTAAAGCTATACTTTATTATTTTTTGGTAAAGTTCATTGTCTCATTCAGAATGTGAGCTACTGTAGCTCAATCAGCAAAGGCTTCGATTATATAGCAGGAGGGTTGAGGATTCAATGCTCAAACCAGCTAAAGATCCACCATGTTCATCAATGGCAGCTGGTTCACATAAAATAGGTTTGTGGTCCTAATGTTCTCCAAATTACCAAACAATACCTCTGGTGGTGGCAGGCCAAGCTTAAGTTTCTTCTGCTTAGTCACTGCTTCTAAATTTCAAGGACCCACTTTTTTGTTTATGTTATCCTAGAAAATAATGATGACCACTGTTCTGCCATAATTAAATGGTCAATAAATTCTGTAACAAATCCTTGACCAAGTGCCCTTGAGTTATTTAAAAAATAAAGCATTCAGAATGTCTACGATTTAGAGATTAAAACAGTTAATTCCTCAATAAGTCAATTTCATTACAATTTTAAAAAAAATGAGTTTACAAGAGAAAAACAAAAGTATGCCTCAAAATCTTGCAAGAGAAGTAATAGTTTTATATCATGTAACCTATCAGTACATTTATAATGGATAATTTGATTCTTTTTAAAAAAAGAATCAAATTATCCATTATAAATGTACTGACAGGATGTTTTTAAAAAAATATGAAATTAAAGCATCCTAAAAAAAATGGCCTAAACACATTTTGAACTGATATAATGTAAAAGCATTTTTTTTAATCTTCTGTTATGATTTTCGCGATGAAGCAAGAGGACTTAAAAATTTTTTCAACTGCCTGAAAAAGATCTAGTTTTAATTACAAATAAAGAATTTTAAACTTTTCCTATTTATCATTTGAAAAGTGAAAAATGTGAAAGCACTTGTTTATTTCTAGAATGTTATTCTTACATTTCAGAGATATTTTGCACTTAAAGCTGAAAATAACTTTAATAGGCAATAAATCTCTTTCTTTTAAGTGAATATGTGTATTTCTTTCCTTACATTGCTGTAAAAGAAAAATTTAAAAAGCTATATAGAACAACAGTACAGTGTTTGACCTCCCAAAAAAAAAGATTATTGTTATAAGCACTAAATCATAGATTTTACATGTAAACATACTGCTGGGTTTGAATGGGTTGATATCCAGTCTGTGAACAGTTTCTGAGAAAGTAATTAATTACTAGACCTTTTGTTTACTTTTTACTGCCATTCCAAGAAAGTGCTATATGATCTGCAGCAAAATTCTCTCAAATATTATGTTACTTGTCCAAACTCAGCCCTGGGTTAAACTAGTCGGCTTCCTATACCTAATATTGTTCACTTTTCGTTCAATGTATAGCATATTTCTTAGCTATTATTAATTTTCCAGGTATTATTCTTTAAATCATATAAAGATATTTTAAAAATGAGAAAAAATTATTAGAAAAATGACAAAATTATCAGAAGTTAAAAGAGTTTAACATTAAATAACATAATTAAAGGAATGGGGTTTATGAAGATTTTAAATTCTACCTGGGGTTTTGAATACCCGTTCGATCACGGAACAACCTAACATCATTACAACAACTCAAAATGGTTGCCTAGCTGCTGATGAATGAGGAGAGGCTAATCATCAGGGCCATAACTAGACCATGACAATGGTGACATTTGCCATGGGCATATCAGTCTTAGGGGCACCACCCTATGAGTAAAATGGGATCCATAAGAGGACGATTTGCCCTGAGTAGAAATAAGATAAAGTTGAAAATAATTTTTTTAATTATAAAATCAAATGTGTTTAAAAATTATTTTTTAATGAATTTTTTTATTTTTTAAAATGTTTCTAGAGCATCGGTCGGGGAACTTTTTTAATCATTACCCCAAAATATTTTTGTGTAAGTTGATATTACTCCATGGCACAGAGAAAAAAAAAAAAAAAAAAAAACGAAATCACCTCTTTTTAGCATCTTTCATATTATAGCCCCCCATGATAATTTTGAAAAGAAAACGACTAAAAATTTTATTTAAACTTCATTTATTCAATTTATCAATGTAATACCTAGTAATTCGTAACGGTATTGTAACAAATTATAATAATAATAATAAAACAAAAACAAACAATAATTAGAATTAAAAAATTTAAAAAAAAAGAATTGAAAAAAATTTTTTCACGTTTTGGAGAAATGGTGTTGTTTTATGTTCAATACAATTGCTTCAAAATTAGGACTTTTTGATGTAAGAGCGATTTGAATGCAGTCTTTGGCGTTTAATCGATTTCTGTTCTTCGTTTTTATGTTCATTAGAGTGGAAAAGCCTTGTTCGCACAAATATGTTGTTCCAAATGGCAGCAATTTTTTAACCGCCTCTTCAGGTGCAATTTTGAAAGCCTTTGCAGCTTCTGAAATCTAAAAAGACGTCAAATTTGATTTACTCACAAATTGAATACGTGCTTCAGTATTAGATCGAAGTTCAATAATTGCTTCTGCCAAACCTGAAGGTTCTTCTGGTATCATAGCAATATCACATTTAAAAGGATCTACAATCCAACTGATAGTATGTGTATCAAGATCTGGAAAGTAATCTGAAAGCCGCTTTCTGAGTTTGATAAGATGATTTACAGTTGTATCCTTGATGTCAGCAAAAGTAATATTTTCTCAATTATCCAAAAACAAAGCTAACCTTGAAAAAAAAGCTATCTTGTTCTGTTCTACTTTCTGTCTCCAATATTGCAACTTTAATCCAAACGCTGACACTATTTCTCTTGCTGAAATGATATTGATATTATTTCCTTGCAATTCTTTGTTTAATATATTTACACTCTCAAAAATGTCCACTAAATATGCTAGATATGCAACCCAGGAAGAGTTTTTAAACTTATCTGCGAGGATATTTTTTTGATCAACCATAAAAATTTCGACTTCAGTTTTGAGAGTCCATACTCGATTTAGTACATTTCTGCAAGAGAGCCACGTTACTTCTGTACAATAAATAGGTCCGTATATTCAGCTTTACCGTCCTGACAAAATTCACGAAATAGCCGCGTGTTTAGTGCATGTCCCTTGATAAAATTTACAATCTTGATGACATCATGCATGACAACTTCCAGTGTAGGTTCTAAATATTTGACCATAAGGGCCTGGCGATGGATCATACAGTGAATAACTTCAATATTTGGGTTATTTTTTTGTACGAAAGCCGAAAAACCGTTAATATGACCCAGCATAGCTGGAGCTCCATCCAAAGCTACAGAAATACAGTTTTCCCATTTTAAACTTTGCGCTATGAAGTATTTATTTACTTTATTGTAGACATCAATTCCACGAGATCTCAACTCAAGAGGAGAACAAAACAGCAATTCCTCTTCAAAATTATCTGCACCTTTGTAGCGAACATATACCATTAGCTGTGAATTGCTACTACAATCAGTTGTCTCATCAAGCTGAATAGTAAAATATTTATCCTGTTTTAATGCGAAAATAATCTGTTCCTTCACATTTTCTGCTAATGTAGAAATTCGTTCTTTCACAATTTTTGCAGACAAGGGCACTGAATTCAGTTTCTTCACCAATAGTGTATGGTTTCTTATTTCGAGCAATCAACCAGGCTACTTCAAAACTAGCCCTTGATACTGAACGCTGATCGAATGTACCAAACAAATTGCTATTCAATCTTTGTCTTTTAACAAATATTTCTAAATTTGCAAAGTATTCTCGCGGTTTGGAAGACAGGTGTGGATGCAAATTATCTAAATGTTTCTTCAATTGACTTTTTTTTGAAAGATTCTGAAGTCAGTACCTTCATACATACAACACACTGTGGTTTCATTGTACCATTGTCTTCTATTTGTGTAAAACCTTAATTAAGGAATTCTTCTTGGTATGTTCTTTTTCTATTTGCTGCCATCTGAAGGGAGACAGAAAATAATATTTGTAAAATATATAAATTAAATTTCTAAATTGCGGCTTACCTTTATTGATATACCGATGATTAATGATAAAATCAGCAACTAACTAATAAAAACTCGCTCTCTGACTTGTCACTTTATTTGTACTCAATTTAAAGTAAAATAAAATGTGATTTATTGTGCAAAGAGAATACTTTAGTGATGGGTAGTGAGATGCCGAGAACACTTTAGTGTGGTGGGTAGCGAGATAGCGTGGCCTGCATATGTCGTTAAATTGTTTAAGTTGAAAAAAATACTAACAAGTTTATAAAATAGCAAATTAAAAATATATACTTTTTACTCAAAAAAGTTTCATTTTTACCCCATTTGGGGTAATTTACCCCGGTTCCCCGACCGCTGTTCTAGAGGCTAAACTTGTTATAGATTCTTACAAGATGTTTACCAAACACAACTAATATGCTTTAATATAAATCTGAGTATATGTTTTAAATTTTGAATTTATTCAAGTTGTTAAAACTAAATTTAAATTTACAAAATTCTATAATTTTAGGGAAAATACAACGTTTAAATAAAAAATATTCCCCTCTAATAAACCATTTAGTTTATCAGCAAAATAATATATTGGAAATGTTAAAAATTGAGTATTAATAAGGTAAAAATTAAAGAAAAAATTAATAATTAATATACTGGGAACATTTAAAGAATTAACAAAATATTTTGATTTCATTCTGAATATATGATATAGAAAGAAAAACATGGTTTATTAAAAGAAATATATTCTCACAATATTCAGTGGTATGGGCGCAGACCAGTTTTTTTTTTGCCACAGGCACTAAAGGACATAGTTACGGCCTTGCTAATCATGGTTCAGATAATTAATGTCGTTCCTTACTTACCCCACTCAGTGATGAGGGCCCGACCTTGCGAGAATGCACTGCGACAAATAGTTAAATCACAGTGAAGACGCAGTATAGACAAGACTTCCTACTCAAAGCTTAAGATAGGCAAGACACCCTACTCTTGTTTAACAAAGAAAATGCACCCTACTCGGTGTTTAATAAATTGAGGGAGCTCAAGTGCCACGGGCCCTTCACTCGACCTGATCACTCCTTCTCCACGACTCCGACTCGAATGTCCCTCTGTCGTTTCTTACTTACCCCACTCAGTGATGAGGGCGTGACCTTGCGAGAATGCGCTGCACTAAATTCCCATATTAATGTTGCCATACCTGGGAAAGATCAAACCCTAGAGGGATAAGCTTAAGATTCCCAGGTAAAACATTAGAGAAGATCACTTGGGTACATGAAACTTGTATACATCTAAAGGAGGTGTGCCTTTAAGGGATAATTAAGGCTGTTAGAAAATTTCAGGTATCAGAAATTACTGTTCATGGAAAAGAATAAATATTGAGAATGGGTAGTAACTGTCATATATGGTTAATAAAGTTATTTCTTGTATTGTTAAATTTAGTTATATTAACCGTAAGTGAGTGATAAATATTAAAATCTCATTTCTTTGTTTTTTTTTCCAATTTCAGTATTATATAATATAAAATGCTTTGCTTTTTCATACTATTTGCTGCTCTTTTGGAATGCATTGGAATAGTAGATTGAAATTCCCAAAACACAATTATATTGAAAGTATATTGTCACTTATTTGTTAAACTAGGAACTAAAAATAATAATACTTATATTTGATTAAAAGTTATTAATACGAAATATTAGTTTAATAATGTTAAATTTTTATTAGATTTATATTTTATTGTTTTAAGCTTATATTAAATGAAAATAAAGAACTTCTCGTAATAACATCTTTATTTAGGTTAATGGTAATATATTTAAAGTATTCTTTTTCTTATGTGTATAAATTTTATTTAGATGTTCAGAACAAGATTGATTTCAAATTCTGGGAGATATACTCCTTTATTATTAAGCCAAAGATGGAAAGTGAGTATTTTACCAAAAGAACGCTATGGTGATGATGAGACTCCATTTATGAAAGCAAGAAAACCAAAAGCAACAACGTATATGAATGTTTTATCTTTTCTCCATAGAAAGCACAGTTGGGATCAATTCTGGAATTGGATGAAATGGAGAAAAATCAATGAATTACGTACAAGTCAAATGTAAGAGCATTTTATTCTTATATACTTGATCCAATTTATCTAACATAACTGTAGTAATTAAACTGGATTTTTATAAAGGTTTTTTAGATTATTATTTATTTTGTAATAATATGGGGGCACTTGTCTCCATTAACATTAAACATTCACCCATATATCGGCACAGATTTTGTTAACTATTTTATTACTAGCATATAGCCCATCATATGACGGGATCAATAAAATTTTTAATTTTCCAGAATTGTAAAGAACCCTATGCGGCAGGTAAAAAAATGGTTTGTTTTTTGGCTAAGAATTACCTTTCAACAAAAATAATCGATTAAAATTATCACATATGTACTTAATTTATTATTTAAGTCAAATAAAAAAGAAAATTATTTATGTAATATCTAAGTTTAGTGATAAAACATATGAAAATAATGCAGAAAATATTTAAATAATTTAAAATAAGAAATGATTAAATGAGATGTTTAAAGGAATGACGTCATAATGCTAGAAAAAAAATTGTTATTTTTACCTATTTATTATGTGATAAATTGATAAATTGAATCGCCTGCTCTTAAAATGAGGCTTGATATAATGGCATTATAAATGCTCGAAAAGGGGACGGGGTGGATTTCGAACGTTTTAAAGAGGACAGTATTTTTCGCTGTGATACGAAGCTTATTCATACCAGTTTACTTCAGAATCAGATCTATAGTTTAGGAAAAGATAAACTTTACTCGCTTTGAATTTTGCAAACCCTAACTCATCAAAAATCCAATATGGATGCTCTATCCATTCCAGGTCCAAAAGCTTCATAACTTCGAGGACAGACGGGCAGATATCTTAGGCTATTATTACATTACAAGAAGAAAGTTTAAGGATACACAACATGGAATGTTCATGTGGCCAGGGACATCCTTAAAGCAATATGTGAATTTAATAAAATAAAAATTATAAAAAGTTGAAAAAATAGTAAAAATTTATTTTAAAAATAATAAAAACTTTCGGAATAAGAATTTAAAAGAAAAAGCAGAAAATATTAAATTTTATAGACAGCAAAAAAAATTAGCTGCTTTAGGGATAGAACTGTCAACCCGAGAAGTACGACGATCAAGTGGGCAGACATTCTACTAAACGTACAACACCTGCACGTTGTAAGCGAACTAATTAGATTATATGAAGGTTCAAGTAGAAATAGTCCAGAAATTTAAATATTACTCTCCGCCGTTGCCATCCTATCAAGAATGAATTTTGTATAGAATAAGAGGAAGGATAGCAATAAACACTCAAAAAGGGGGAAGGGGTTGATTTCGAACTCGATTTCAATTTTGCTAACCCTAACTCATGAAAAATCCAATATGGATGCCTGTATCCATTCCAGGTACAACCACTTCAGAAATTCGTGGACAGACAACTTAGGCTATTATTATATAGGGGATGGGAGTGCCATATATGAAGGCAGCCAATGCTACTCCTTAGGACTACACAAATAAAGTGGGCTCTCATAATTTTGAAGCAGAAAACCCCCAGGCTTGGCCTGTCACTTCCAAAGGTATTGTTCAGAAACTTAAAGGACATTGCAACCACAAACCTATTTTATATACCCCAAACACCATTAATGAATATAGAAAATCTTTGGCTGGCTCAAGCTGCTAACCCACTACCCTCTGATGATAAGGTCACTGCTTTTGCCAACTGAGCTACCATAGCTCATAGGTGGTTATTATTCTGTAGTTTCTTTCGTTAATTACAGATTGTTGAAAATGGATTTTCTGGACTTCCAGGGTATAACCTTTTAGTTTAGAACTTTCTTTCAATGCATGGAATGGCATAACTTTTAAGCAACACATTCTTCATTCACATCACACATAACACTTCTCCACGGATTGAACAGTCGAAAAAAATATGCTACTTGAGATAGATCAGGACATTCCTTCTAATGTTTAATAACTGATCTTTAAACAGCAGAAAGATCAAGTAAAGAGCCAAAATTTCTCTCTCCCCCCTTTACTGCCAAACCTGTTAAATTTATGAGAAAGAACAATAGTTTTTTTTCTGTTTTAAATACTTGATTAACCTTTTATAAGTAATAAATAAATGCCAAATATTTAAAAAATTAGTATAATCTTTCTATATTGAGGGCATATTTACATAAGGTCATGAATTAATCTTAAGACTCCCAGATGTCAAGAAAAGGGTCATGAAGTTGGATTTCTAGAACTTTGTAGAAACCCTTCAACAGTAATCTGCTTTTGTATTATAAATTTAAAACTTATACTCCAGTAATCTAATTTTTTAAAAAAGAGGACCAAATATTTTGGTTGTTCTATGAACTAGATCCTAGGTACCATCCAAAGACTGCATTCCCCTGGCTTTTTTTTTTTTTTGGCAATATAGGTAATCAAAATTTTTCTTTTAGTGTTTCCAAAAAGTTTAGTGTTTAGAAAAACCAGTGTTTCCAAGCCTGTAGTATGTGAAGAATTATCAGTAATAGCAGACATAAAAATTTAAAACAGCATAGAAATGTTTTTTCCTATTATTCATAAAATTATTTTAATAATGTACAGTTAAGTTGTTAATATGTACAGTCGCTGATCAAAAGTCCAGCAATCAATATTGTTTTTTTTTTTATGAGTTCATTTTTAAATTTAGCTGTTAGCCATCAGTAACTTCAGATGTTTCCACTGTTGCTGTGATGGTGCTGCACACTCATTCACTTCACTGCACAACTTACAAGTGACAGGTTATTGTTTGTGATTGTATCATTTTTGTTTATTAATTTCCTCTTGGGGTATTTGCTTACTCTAGGTAAACACAGTGTCACAATTCTGAGGTACCCTAGTGATATTTTCGTTCTTATGCTTTCCTTCTCCATTCTCTCCTCTTACTTCTTTGTTTCTCCCTCATTGTGATTTTCTCTATAGAGGTGAGGGCAACCCTCAAGAAGTTGTTTCCATTCTGTTTGTTACTTACTTCTTGTGGTGTTTTAACTACCTATGTGTTTGCCATATGTGGAGACCCATGTCACCGGAAAAGGAGATCCTGGAAATTGAGGGAACCCCCAACACATTACTTTGTCCCTGCTTTGAGCAAACAGGTGGTACATTGTGGTCCCTTGTGTATCAATCGGCTGGTCATTTTTTGGCTTTTGGGTAAGCCTGATAGTCACTCACTGGACCCTGCATTAAGGGTGGTAGTGTGTGACTGTAGGCATATTGACCTTATCTAGCATTTATGTAGGTCTTTAAGTCCCCTTGTTAGTCTCCATGGTGGGTGGTACAGTCAAGGTCTGAAGTTCATTTCTTTTTTCATGTATTCCAAAAAAAAATACTGTGTCATGTAATTTAAAAACCACGAGATTTTTTTCTGTACATCATAAAGAAGTTACTTTTACTAATTATTCCCCTTTCTTGATACATAAAACAATAATGCAGGTGTCAGAGAGATAAGTTCAGTTAAAAAACTAAGATCTGGAGATTTGCTGTTTGAAGTCAAAGATAAGAAACAAGCTGAAAGTTTAATAAATCATACTTCTTTTAGGGATATAGTGGTCTCCGTCTGTGTTCATATTACTCTTAACTCCTCTAGGGGGCGTTATATTTGAGCGTGACCTATTTAACTGTAGTGAAGAAGAGATTTTAATAGTGTTGAAAAGTGAAAATGTCTGTTGTGTGAAAAGAAAAGTCATAAAACATGATGGCAACTCAATTCCAAACAAACAAAAGTTGTCTCCATTCTTTGCACACTTCATCTTGTTCAATCTTTAAACTACCATAAGTATTGTCTGTATATAGATAGTATGAGTGCTTTAAAGCAACTTAAACATCCAAATAATTTCCCTTCCTTCATAATTGAAATTGTTGGTATGTTAAACACGCTCTCTCATAAAGGGTACAATGTTATCTTCTTTTGGGTCCTAAGCCACATGGAAACGAGCTTGCAGACTGATGCAAAGGCTATTTCTGTCCCATTTAAGGAGATTATTCCATATAATGATGTGTTAAAATGGATCTCAAATCATATTTATACCCGTTGGCAAGAAATGTGGAATTAGCAGAACAGCAACAAGCTCCGAGCTATGAAACCTTCTTTTTGTTCATAGCCAATTATACCATACAGAAGGGAAGATTTGGTTTTAACACATCTTTGTTTTGGCCATACTCAGTTATCTCACTGCTCTCTTGACAAATGAAACAGCACCATACTGCACCAATTGTAAGAAAGAGTACACCATATCTCATTTTTTAATTGCTTGTCCAAATTTTAATAATCAACATATTTTTTAAAAACTTTTAAACCTGGATGATCTGGTTGGGAAAGCCCCCATCCAAACTTCTTTGCTTCCTTAAAGCCTATGAAGGTTCTTCACCTATTAAGCCTTTAAAAAAGCCCATTAAGGTTTGTTTTCTTTTATAATACATTTATTAGATTTCATACCTTTTTACTCTTATATAATGATTTTATTATATCTGATATTATCTTATATATTACTTCAATCATCATCACATTAGTGTTTTGTCCATTTTTATAAAAAAAAAATTTCTAACTACAGAAATTACATTGGTTGTTTTTTTTTTTTTGGGGGGGGAGGGTTTATACCATTTGTTTGGCTCAACATATCCTCTTTTGGATTTTGCGACACTAAAACTGACACTCACATACTCACGCACTTGTTTATTAAAATTCATTGATTCCCATATTGAATAACTTTTTTTAGTAACACATGAATCAGTAGTTAAGAACTGGTACAACCAAAATCTCAAGCAAAATATGAATAGTTATTTTACAAAGTGGTACAATTTAGCATGCTATACAACCAAGTTGTACGAAAGTCAAAAAAGGTTGGGAAATGCAGGTTTAAGCCATTAAATTTGCACTAACATTTAATAGTTTTATCCTAGCTAGTAAATAAAGCTGCATTATTGTTACTTTGTAAGAAGCTGCAGTTTACTTTCCTTAGTATTTAGGAAAAAACTTGAGAGGAGCCCACAATTTCTTGTGACAAAACATTTTTTTCTGCTCATAAATGGAACTAGCTGGACAAATCATAGTGTTACTCACTACAAACAAAATAAAGGTTCTTTTTTCATTTTTTATAAAGACTGAAATTTATTTTAGAGCATTTTAAAATATATTAATTATTCACTGGCTTATTCACTCTCTTTAATTTAATTTGATTTGGTTGAACAGTTTCTCATTCCAGTAAGAATATTAATTTTTAAAATATTTCTACAATATTTCATGAGGTTTTTTTTGTTTTGTTTTGTTTTTAACCCCTTAACGTGCACACTTGTGTTAAACAAGAGAGCGCTAACCTGGACAAACTGTGCATACTCAAGATAATTTAAGCAACGTTCTACTTTAGGTTACCATAATTTTTCACACTTGAATACAATCGAGAATTGAAAATAACAATGTGAAAGAAAAAAAAAATCTTTTTATTGATATTTATCATTTACAATGGATTGTAAGCTTACTTATTCAAGCATAAAATTTTTTTTTTACTTATCGCTAGCTGTGTGTTGAGCTAAAAGAAATAGCAAAGGAAAAGAAAAGAGAGTCGTTACATGTGTAATAGTTGCAATGCTGGGCTTATGTGCTGCACCTTGTTTTGAAATATATCACACAAAAGAAAATTTTGATTAATTTTATAAATACTAGTATTGTTATTATTTCTGTTTTAAAAGTATAAATAAGCATTTTTACTGATAATAATGTTTATTCTGAAATGGGAATTCGAACAGAAAGATTAAAAAAGTCGATGTTCATGTAATATTACAACATTTAACTATTTTCTGCAATGTTATCAAAATCCAAAATTACTTTTAAAATTTTGATTATTTTTGAAATTTTTTGGTAAGACAACGTTCTAAATTGTGTTTTTTACATTAAAAAAATTGATTTTTTTTTTATACTAGCCTTTTTCAAAAAAACTGTGCATTAAGGGGTTATTTGTGTATATACCATCCATTAAATTTATTTCTATCTTTCTATGATCAATTTTATTTATAATCACTTTTATAAAATCTACCTTTCAGGTATATTCCTGAGCGACATCAAATTTTAGGACCAGATTTAGCAACTGCTCATTTCATTACTGCACGTGATGGACAAATCAAATTCTTTGGTAGTGATATATGGATGACACAGGAGGATTTAAAAAAGAAAAGAATACCATCTTCTCATAGGCCTAACTACTTTATTGAAGAAGTTAATGTTTCTGAGATATATCTGTTTTATGAAGGATTTCAAAATTTATGTAAGTTGTATTTGCAATTGTTGATAATCTATTAATCTAAATAATGTTATATTTTGTTATACCGGTAATTACAGAAAATGACCCTGCCTGCTCACACATACACACACTCTTTTCATTTTGCAGAATCAATATCTGCTATTTATAAAAAAGTTTCGAACTTTTGATTACTATACCTTTGTAAATGAATAGTCTTAAAATGTGGTAACAAATTGAAGAAATACAAATAAAGCTTATGCAAGAAGAATGTGTGTAAGAAAAACTTCTATAAATGCATGAATGTAGTATATTTTTGATAAAATTTATAATCACTGTCAACTGAAATCACATAAAATATAAATTGTGCACAGTTTGATATTCTATAAGAAAAAAAGTATATATTAAAAAATCAATCATAGTATTAAAAAATCAATTTAAAATATACAAAGAAAATGAAACATAAAGCAGATTGAAGAAATCTATATAAATACATGAAACCAAACCAAAACTTTTTTATCTAATTTATAATACAACTGTATAATACTGTATACAGTTTGTATATATTAAAGCAATTTTAAAAAGCGAATTCCAGTACAAAGTCTTATTTAGAGAATGTTAAACTTGTAAAAAATCATAATTAAAAGCATATATATTATTCGCCCAAGGAACAAATCATTTTTATTATTTAATGAACCTTCATAATTTATCAGTTATATTACTTTTCCAACATTTTTATAATTCAGTTAAAGTAACAAATATAATTCACAAAATAAAGCTTTATAAAATTATCTCATATCAATTTTCTGAAAAATATAATAAAGTGAGAAAGAGAACGTTTTAAATGAATAGCAATACCAAAATTGAAAGAGTCATATTCCTACTTTATTCTGCTCTGTGCTGCCATCTAGAAGTTATCCTTACATATATATGCTAAGTGCCATTTTACAAATTATTAATATTCATGTATTCTTCGAAAATTATACTCTCAAATGCAATTTAGAAGATAATAAAATACAGTAATACAGCTTGAAATTATAACAAATAAGTCAAATTAAAATATTTTCAATGTCTAAATTCAGAGTTCACTTTTCTTGCACATTCAAGAAAAAAAAATAGATGCTTTTTAAACTTCATGGAGAATACTGCACAGAAGCATTCTTGACAGACAAACAGAAAATAGTTATAATTTTATAATTAGGTTTTACAATTACAAACTGAAGGAGGTTCTATTTTATCTCATACCTCCAAATTAATACACCATCGCTTATATATCTATGTATACAGTAATCCTTATGTATGAGGAGTTATAAACTACACATTCCTCCTTCGTTTTACCATTAGCCACACTCATTCAATATTAACATTTTAGAAGAAATTTTTTTTACTTTATTTACAAGATATAAAACTTAAATAAAACATATTAGCATCCAAGAAAAACTCAAAAAATCAAAAAATTGATTTAGAAATAAAAACAATTTTGTTATTTCTAATTAATGCTTGGCAGTTATTTCATGAAAAAAATCAGTCATCAGTGAACTTATTGTGACTTTTAAAATATCATAAATAATTATTTTTTATAACAACCCACAAATTTAATTGGCTATATATTAATTTTGGACATTGTGACTTTTTCTGATTGCTAACAGTATTTAGAATTAAAAACTTACTAATCTTAAGAACAGAATAATCTAAACAATATGCACATTATTTTATATATTTTAAACACCTTTTTTTTCCAAATAATTCAAGATATATTTAAATTTTGATCTAATGTCACTATTTATTATTTCCTACAGTCTATTTGTGAGAAGCTAGTTAATGATATGTCTGTGCTAAATTGTGCATTAAATTGATTTGTCAATTTCATTTTTCACTTAATTAGTTTCTTTCTGCATAATCATGCAAAAGAAAATAAGAATTTTTGTATTTGTGTATATATATATATATATATATATACATACATATATATATATATATATATAGTGTGTGTGTGCTATGATTTTATGTGTAATGCCAAAGTGTTCTTATTTTTTTAAAAAGGGGGGGCAGCAGCAGTGTAACAAGTTTCTGTCACTTAGGGTAGAAATCAAATTTGCTGCTATTCCTACAAAATGTTGTTATTTATTATAGAGATAAAATTATTAGAGGGAAGAAAATATTGAGACTGTAAAGAATTTTTTTCTGTCAAAAATGAAATTTTGAAAAATTGGAAAATAAAATTTGTTTGAGGATACATTGTTTAACTTCTAATATTGTAAATTATTATTTGAAAGCAGTATATTACTAGAACATTTTTTTGTTAATTGAAAAAAAAATCTTTTAGCATCAACTATCAAAACAAAAATATATCTTTTAATAAAAGTTTCATTGAAATTAATTCATGGATTGGGATATAGCCACCAATACCAAAGGGCATCTGGGGCATGTGTCCCTTTTGCTCCTCTTGCATTACTCTCGTTGGTTGCTGGTCACAAAACAATTCTTTGATGGGCCATTGGTTTCTGGTCCCTGTTATTAATAATGTAAAAAAAAATAATAATTTGTTTTCATGATCCTGTTAAATAAAATATAAAAAGCATCATAAGAGGCTTGAATGACAGGAGAAGGGGACTGCAAACTAAATTTTACAGACAGTGCATTTAAATATTTTTTTAAATTTATATTAACATTTCATTTTGTTACAATTGGTGTTTTAAAATATTATCAGTAGAACAGTCAAGTCTGAGAAATCAACTTTTCAATCTTGTGCTACTATTTTCAAGAATTAAATCAAACTTAAAACCACATATCAGGCTTGTGTGTATAAAAGGTACCATTGAAGATAAATAAAAATTTTTGAAAATATTACTTTAAACTCTATTTTATTGCTTAAATCAAGAGTCACATGATACTCGTGAACAAGATGGATCAATCAATTTAACATTCTCATTTACAACTTGTAAAATTGCTATAATATCTGAAATGTTATTTATTGTAAAAATATAACTTGTCACTTGTTATCTTTAATCTTTGTATATATGAAAAACGATATTGTTTTTAAAAAAAATTTCTTTTTTAACATTACAGGCAATCTATCAAGGCTAAAGAAGCTAATAATACAAAAATCCCCAACTCTAGATGACTGGTGCTTGAGTCGCTTTCATTTGTTTGCCAATACTTTAGAATACTTAGATATTAGTGGATGCAGTTTAGTGACAGAGAGAGGAATCTGTACATTACATGTCCTGAAGTAATAATTATTATTTCAGTTTGAAATTGAGTTTCAATAATTTCATATATATGAATTTTGCAAAGGGGTTTAAGCAATGATTTTAATGATTATGGGGACTTTTATGGCTAGAATCTCATTTTATGTGACCCATTTGGCAGTATTTGGACGCCAATTTGAAATGCTATCCAAAATAACACCAAGTAATGGAATGTTCAACTTATATTTTTCGTGGCTAAATATTAAAGTATGTCATTTAATTACCCATATAAAATCTTACTTCAGAAATAAAACAGAATAATTATAAAATTAAAATCGCCCTAAAATAATTAAATTTCTATTTAAGAAATTTAAAAAAAAAAACTCATTGCATAACTTTTTGAAACATGGGTGAAGTTGTCCTCAATTTACAGTGAAAAATTGTAGAAAATTGTTAACCTTCTGAGATTGTATGTGTATAGTCTCACTGAATAATATTTCTGGGCATGAGATGATGGTCTAGTGGTCAACACGCAGGACTAGAATTCTAGGATTCCCTGTTTAAGCCTAGAAGGTGCACAAAACACCTTCCTGTGTATTCAGAAATCATGCAAATTAAATCTGTGGGTCTGGATGTTCTCTCACTCGGAGGTTAGTAAATTAGAAAGATATGAAATCAGGAGCAAAGTTTCTTTGAGGATGATTAAAATTGCCTTACACCCATTGCAAACTGTCAAAATTGTTTCTATTGAAAATGTTTAAATGTTTAATATTAAATTTCTAGTTTTGAATTGTACTTTTAGTCTTTGAGTTAGTCCTTTTCTTTATAATTAGTTGGCAGATAAATTAATGTGATACAAAAGACCCCTAATAAACCTTTCCTGACTCAGACTTTGATAGTCAGAAGGTTAAAAAATCTTACCCCATAAGGGGAAAAAATCAATGATTGAAAATCTGCATGAGTGAAACAGAAAAAAATACAGCCTTTTGGTGCCAAAATTTTACCACCTACATGAATTTTCAAAGCTGTTTAGATTCAGCTTTATAGAATAGATCCTGGTAATTAGACCTGATTCTGTAAAGTGTTGACTGTAGCATTACAAATATTTGTGTGCTTAAAATGCAAAATCTGAAATTAAATGAATAATATTTTATCGTAAAATATTTTTAATTTTATATCACAAAATATTAAAATTTTAAAAGTGTTATGAAATATAAATTATTCATAACATATTCACACAAATACTGTATATTACCAAATATAAGCCTATCCATGTATAAGCTGAGAGTATAAAAAAACATTTCTGCAACATTTGAGAATGCCACCAAGAAGCAAAAATTGTCACCAAGTAAATAAAACAATAGATATATATTTCATAATTAGATAAAATAAAATGCAAGACCAATTATAGTAAGCTAAACCATATCACCAATTGTATTTTTATTATGTGTTAGTTTTAACTCTGGTGACCATGAAAGTATATTAAAACAAATATACTAATGTAATTTTTTCTACTCATTTGTTGTCTCATATTTGATCTTGTTATCTGTTCTAGCTTTATTTTCTATGCTAGTTTACTTTTATGTAATAAAGATAAGCAGAAAGAGAAATTCTTTTACAACAAATTTCAAACTTCAAGTGGTTGTGTTTGCTGAGCAGTCTGATGACATAATGGTTTCTCGGCATTTCTTTGTCAATGTTAAACAAGTCTAAGAATGGAAAAAAGTATTGAATTAGCAGGAATGCCATAATAGTAAAGACAGCACATAATCATCGGCCTATGTTTCTAGCCCTGGAAAAAAATTTTTGGTGTATGTGTTCAGGAATCAAGAATAAACAATTCTATTGTAAGGCTTACAACAATCCATATTAGAGTCCTGAACATTATGAAGAAGCCAGAATTTTTCTGGAAACAAGCCATTGAATTTTGCTTCCTTAGTTGGTACAATTATTTTGTCAACATAAACAACTTATGTATATGAGCTCACGCAAAGTTTTCATAAAACTCTTTTTAGAACTGGAACATAAAGTTGAAGCTTTTCAGTGAGATGTCATTAAATTATGGAAAGAATGTGGCTTTAAGTTCTCAGAAATTGAAAATATGAATGAAACTCCCTTGTCTTTGAATTGCCATCAAATTACAGGGTTGATAGCAAAGGAAGGTGACCATTTTTGTAAAGACAAGTCACAAAAAAAATGCTGTTTGTTTACAGTCTGTTTGTTACCTTGCAAGTGAAGCCTGTATGTTTCCAACAATTATTTTTAAACAGATAACTCTGTCTAAAGATTTAAAATTGGCCATGTACTAAAGTGGAATTTTAGTATATATCCATGAAAAAGGGTGGATGGATGAGTGTGGCATCTTGGTTATAAAAAATATAAAGCTGAAGAAAAGTCACTTTATTTAATAAGCCATTCATACTGTATTGGTATTTTTATTCATGACAAAGTCCTGATAGAATCAGGACTTTGTCATGAATAAAATAAACCCTTAAGTGCTGTGAAATTAAAACAAATGTGGCTGATATGCCAGGACGTCCAACTTCTATGCCCTAACCAAGGGATGTCTGCTTAAAAAAAACATTTAAGGATAGTCTGAGTAAGATGAATGGAATAGATTGCAACAGAAGACAAAACATCCCAAAAGGTGGCAATTTTAATAAAGTAAACATGTTAACAATTTTCCAGTGGGTAAAAGATGCATGTTAGATATTCCAGAAGAGATAATTAAATCTTTGTCTGGATTTTATTGTTATCATTGCTTGTTTGTTTACATTGTTAATACAGAACTTTTCAAATAAACTTTTTTTTTCCATTCCAGGAAACTGAAAACTCTTGTTATAAATGATACTCCTAATATTAAAAATAAAGAGCTTGTATCTTTGTTACTGCAGGACATTATACCAAAATGTGAAGTTATTGGAGTCGATTATGACGATCCAGTTTTATTGAAGAGGTTAGGAAGTTACATAAATTAGTTTTCTCATGTTTTTAAGAAGCACCTGTGTAAATAGTGTATATTAAAAATATATTTATGAATATGGTATAATGTGTTATTTAATAATTTTTTCTCACACCAATTATAATTCTTATAGTGTTGTATAACTTTTTAACTTGTACAATTTGGCTATATGCTGTAAGGATTTTAATGACATTTAAGTTTGCATATTTGTGTGTTAAGATTATTCAATCACTTTACTGAGAGATAACGTGTTATTTTGTCTAATACATATACTACAGAACTCTCGGATCATCCTAGAAAGTCATTAGTATGTACCACCTTTGAATCAAAATGTTTCTCTCTAACTGAATAACTGTAAAGTCTGGCAAAGAAATAACATTGGCCAATAACTAAGAACATGGCCTGATTTATCAGTAGGCCTGGCACTAAAGGCCTTAAAACATTCAAAAACATTTTTTTAGACTGCAATTTATTTATTTATTTATTTTTTTCAATTCCAGTAAAACAAATTTCACTTTTCCCTAAATATGCCATTTTCTTTGTTTATTCTAAAGCTATTAAGACTTTTTAAAACAATGGACTTCAGAATGTACTTTTATTGTTCAAGATAAACATGTTTTGCCACTTCAAAGAGGATGCATGTGTAGGGGAATACGAAAAGTAACTCCTAAAAAAGGGGGGACAGGTTTTTGCAGGGTAAAGAGTGCCTTTTTTCCACAAAACTGGGTACACAACAGCTATTTATTAATATGCTAGTTGCATGATACAACACTGTTTTTAAGATCAAGTCAGTTTAACATTATTGAAATTTCAGTTATGTTTTATGAAAGAGAGAGACTCCCTTAGACTTATGCTTATGGGCCATGACTATGAAATCAATCATTGAAATTTACTATCATAGGTAATAACAGCTGCTTTAATTCAATCATAAATAAATACTTTTTTTCATTTGAAAATGAAGTATATTAAATATTTTTGGTCTTTCACAGCCCCCAGGCACAAAATGCCTTACTTTGATGACAGTATTTTCAAGTTTAATATATTTAATATCTTATGTTACCTGAACAATTCGTAATAATATCAGAAAGTATATTATATTGATTTTATTAGATTAGACTCCATTCAAAGTCACCTTTGTAAGAATAAGAGGACTTAAATAAGTTACTGTCAAGTTTTTTCAACTATACCTGTATTCTACTACTTTTATTCTAAAACAGAGCTCCCATTATAATGTAGTAATAGTAGATGAATAAAATGCCTCTGTGACACAACTGAACTAAAGGGAGTAGCAAATTATAACTGCATTTTCCAAAATATCAGTACAGTGCAAGGCAGATATACAAACACTGATCATTTAGGAAATTAAAAGTGTTTTATTTTTCTCATGACTTAGAACCAATCTCCTGAAAGTTAATTGAGCCAATCAGCTATTTAATATATACAAGTATAGCAAAATTGTGATTATTTATGGTAATATTAGGCCTTTATTTTTTTTTTAAATAATTGCACAAGAAATGTAATTACTTTTCATTTAGTCTAGTGAAAAATAACTAAATTCATTTCTAAATTGAATGTAAGATTTTTTTCCCCCTGATTTTTCATTTTCTTCATGCTACTTTCTCTGTATGTTCTTTATGTAAGTTTGTTAATTTCATGTATCTAAGAAAGCTTTTATATAAAATACAAGGTTATTTCAACAACTAAAATGGTGTTCTTTATTATTATTAGAGTTTTAATAAGTAAAATACTGAAATCAATTTTAATAATAATTTTGAGTTGGAAGAAAATTACAAACACGTCAGGATACATTCTGATATTGGATAATCTCCTAGATGTGACTTCTAAAAGATGTGATTTCATTTCTAGAGTTTACAAAAAAATTATTTTAAGCCTTTGTAAAGAGCATCTATAAGGTAAATAGTGAACGATTTAGTTAATATTTCAAACTTTTTTTTATTGCTCCTACATGCTGTTTGGAACTTTAGTTTTTTGCACTGATATAGGGTTCTGTGACATAGTAAGCGAGCCAAGACAAGCTTCTTGGATTTTCTGGGTTTTATTCCTACACTCTCAGCTATGTACATTTTTCATCAGTATTTACACATTTATATACAAGCAGCATTATAAGCATTTAAAAAAACTGTTAATCTAGGTGCAAACATACTTTGAGAAAATCAAACAATATTCTCCCCTAACACCAGGTCACTAACTTCAAACTGTCCGAGAATAACCTCCTCGGACAAAACCTTTCTAGCCAATCCCAGGCCCCCTAGTCTCTCTCCAGTTAGGCGTGTAACTTCGCCTCCACTCTGAAGGGGGGAAGGTAAGGATTTCCCCACATTTCAGAGAGGTAAAGTATAATGTTGCAAAAGATACACCCAACATTCCCAGAGAGGGGGCTAGCTTTTAGCGGGAAAATATAGAATATTTTACAGTTTCTATTCAATTCAGTTTTTCTGTAACATTCCCAGTCTTTATACCAGATTCAAATTAACTTCAAAATTCCTGATCTTTTCTAAGTTTCTCTCTGAGGAGATTTTTGAATAGATTTTATATGTTTTTAATACTAATTTCTTTTACAATGCTGATAAAACTATCACTAATATTATGAATAATTGTTAATATAATTAATAACTATAGACATGTTCTTTTCTCTTAAGAGCAAGTGCATGGTCTTATTTGTTCAGTATTGTGAATGTTACAATTGTTATTTTTTTCTACCCCCTAATACTATAAAACTAAAACATTTTAAAGTGCAATATTAATGATAATATTATAAAAGAATAAATAATGCATTTCATATGGTAGTGTATCAGATGCTATTAGTCATGGGAAAAGAAAAAAAAGCTGCTGTTAAATGAAGTATGCTAGTAATTAAATATTAACATTACATATTTATATTAAATTAAATTAAAAAATACATATCATTGAATAAAATACCAATCATAAAACATAACACCTAACAATTTCAATATAAGAAATAAAGTTTCATATTTATCCAACACAAAAAATTATAACTCAAGCATGCAACCTAAGAGCACAGGAAAAACTTCAGATTGATTGGCCACTATGTGAATATAGCTATTTTACTGGACTGTAAGGTTGCTATTCTAGTTTATCATTTAGTGAGGGCGATAAGGGAAGTACAGTCACATCTTTAGCACCATTTTGGTACCATGATACTGCAGCAGTATGGGTAATATTAAAAAAAGCCTTTGAGTGGAAATAAAAAAAAAATATTGGCATTGCAGAAAATATAAAAAGTATCATTTTGCCTACTACACAGTAGCATGTAACCACAGCTTTAGCTTCATCGATTGCACAACAATCATCGGGAAAAACAATTTTAATTATAAATTTTGGTGTTTGCAAATGAAGTGTATGATTAATGTTATTACATTATTAGCAAGAAAGCACTGTTACAAAGAGATGAAATAAATTGATTTCAAATGAGTACTTACTACTACTTTCAATTCTATGCATATTATTAGTATTATTTTTTTTTCCACAAAATTGAACACATTCAGAAGTGGTTTTATTTTATTTGGAGTACTAGGGTTAATTTTTTGGTACATAAAGGTTAATTATACAAGGCTTACCAGAAAAAACACTATTTCTTACACCATTTCAGTCAATGGATTGGATAAAAGGACAAAAAAGAAAGCTGCACATTTATGCATTTGTTACCACTGACTTGTTATATTTGTAAACTGTTTACAATTATTTGATATAAAAGTCAAAAGACGTTCAAAAGAATATGATTGAATGCTAACTGAGCCTGTAAACTATTTTTATGAAAATAATAAATTATAGTTAATGAACTACATTCATACTGTAACGTCACGGGATCCTCGGGTAGCGTGTAGGTGTCGAAGTGGTTATGACACGACGTACAGCTTAGAAACAATAACAACGTTTATTCTTGATTAAAATGGAGTATGTACAAATTTTTCAAATGGAAATCACAGGGCTATGGCGGACCTAAAAATCCTAGGTTCAAGGCGAACCTAAAAAAAAACAGCAACAATCTGCGGACAGAGGCCGACAGATACCGTTGTACAGGGGTACAACTAGGTTTCCTTGAGTTCTGCACAAAGCTGGAGAAAAGCTCTCCAATAAACAAAGTGCCGCAAGGCGAACCTCTGTTCGTCCTCTCGTACTGGGGACTCTGTGGCGAAAAACTCGCGCAGCCTGACGTCACCTTTCGCCTCTTCCCATTGGCTTTTTCTTTCCTCGTCGCCGTCCTCGTACCCTCTGATTGCCTCCTTCGGTGGCACCTCACTGTCTGACATTCCGTTGTCCCGTCCGTCCTTCCTATTCACCTCAGACATCTCAAGGCGTGGTCGAAGTGACAACCATTTGTAGTGTAGTGTCAAAAACCCAGACAGAGTGTCGCCCTGCCCTGGGCTTTAACAAAACCTCTTTGTGAAGCCAATGGGCTGTAGCGACATCACAAAAATGTATACTTTTGTGTAAATATATTTATGTATTAATATGTGGAATTAATTATAAATATGTAGCCGTAATTTATAAAAGGGTTTGGTAGATTTTCTATGTATAATTTTATTTCAGTGATCAGTATGTAATTATTATTCCAGGAAAGTATTCTAATCTAAGAAAATAATATATTTCATGTCAGACAATATAAGAAACTCTAAAGGAAAATACATTTAAATTATTATTATTTTAGATTTTGGTGTAAAGACAGGAAAACAATAACAGGCTTAAGCTGGTTAATTTTTATTTCAATGTAATAAAACAAATTTGCATACCACTGTCAAGAGATAAAGGAGAAAATTTCATTAGCTTCATGTTTATTTCTTCAATAAAAATGTGCGGCGACGTAACTCAAAATATTACCTCGTGCAAGAAAATAAATGCAATTATTTTAATTCTGACTTTTCCTTTTTTCCTGATGGCATCTCGGGACATTATTCTTATTCATTCTGCCATTTTTGTATTGTAAGCTGTTCACTCTTATTCTCTCCAGATGTTGAGAGATGTAAAGCAAATTCCTACGAATTCTATATTAAATATTTAAGCTTGCAACGATATATTTGTTGTTATCTCCATTAATTTTCTCCTCCTTCAAATGTATTGAGCGTAGTATGCATTGTTTAGAAAGCGTATGTGTGTGTCATATGTATGTATATATATTATAAATAGTCTTATGAAAGGAAAATTCTTATGATTTATTTAATCAGTAGATTGAAATTACAGTTAGCACGTTTATTTAAAAGATACCGTACTAATAATTACTACATTTTAGGAAATAATGAAATATACCAAGCAGTTCTCAAAATTAATACATAAAATTTTATAACAGAATTTGAATAGCTGCGATATAACAACACCCTAAATGAGTTTAGGCGACTTTTTGCTCGTTGGCGATGCTCTTAAATACAGCATTCAGACGTCTCGGAGAAATAATGTCCACGTGTGAGATTTCCTTAAAATATCCAATTGGAATGCTTGCCATACGTAACCAAGATATAAGTTGTATGTATTTAATCTAAATATTTATATTTAATCAAAAACGCTTTTTTATTTGAATATTGTTAATTTAATATATTTCATCTTGTGAAATAAATCGTTTCTAATTTTCTTGGTGTTTCTTTCCTTTAAAAATTTATTTGAGTTTTTTAATACCTGTGCAAACATATATATATATATAAATCAGAGCAAAACAAAAGAAGTTAATTAATTCTTCTATGAAAATATAAAATTATTTTTATAAAAGAGCACAAAAACTGTTTACTGGTTTCTGTTTAGTAATGCCAGTTTGGGATATTTATAAAAGAAATAATTTTATATTTTCAAATAAAGTATGTATACATTTAATCAAGATATTTTTATTACAATGTGACTATTTTATTTCATCACAATAACTAATTTGATCTGTCTTTAAAATACCTATTTTACAATTCTGAGAAAATAATGCTTGATTGCGAAAAATGTGATTAATTTTTAAATGTGGTAACCCAGTTTTACAAGAAATTAGCAAGCTAAACCAAATGAGACGCATAGGTAATATGGATTGTCTGTACAATAAAATTATGCTGTTTATTACATATTTTTATTAGTACAAACTTTTGATCTTAAGATTAAATAATTTTATCATCTTATAGATTTTCATCGGTAAGTGAATGATTAATCATTTTTCCATTTAATCAAGTTTATCTAGAAACGAGTCTTATAAGAGGCGTGGCTTTAGTAAAAAAAATATGTTAATATTAAATTCCTTACTCTATGACTATGGATATAATATATATACAAACTTTGGAACCTTTTTAATTTGCAGTACAAATGGTTGTAACCCTCGGGATACAGTTTTAATAATTGAGTTAGTTTGGAAAAGTTATGAAAAAAATGAAATTTTGAATTAGAAAAATGAATGAGAAAAAGCGAGTTTTGTTCACGAAAAGTCAGTTTTGTTCGTGAAGTAAAACCTGTGCACGTTTATAAATAAAATATCAAATTAACTATATGCATACCTTGTTTAAATATAATAAAGCTCTTGATTATTTTTATGTATAAATCTATATAAATATAACTTTTTAATTACAACAGTTATGAACGGCATTTTAAAGGGAACAAAGAAATATTGGTGATTAAATATTAAAAAAAATTCTATTAATAAATGTAAATATTGTTTGAAAATATATCGAATATCTTAGTTATATGTTGTACACTGTTCAATTGCACTTTGTTAGCCAAAAAAAATCTATAGCATACAGTTGACAGGAGGAATGGAGGAACAAAGCCATTTAATTATCAATTTAATTATCAATACTCAAGAAAATACATGTTATAAATCTGGCGAAATATAAAAATTTAAGCCGTCAACAACGTTGCAAAAATTGATCGCTGAGGATTGCAACGAGTTAGAGATGTATATATTCAAAAATTCAGCATTATTTTTTCACTTAAGCCACGCCTCCGTAGTTTAACCTCTGTTCTTGATTCCTGTAATGTCTGGTCGAATCATTATGTAATCCAGTGACATAAACAAGAAGAGGAAAAGGGGTTCTATCATGCCCCGGGTAGCAGAGAACTACCAAATGGTATTTTGCATATAATGTAATTATATGTTTATCGGGGGGTGGAGCGCCAAAAAAGTATCATCCTCCGGTCGGCAGTTATGCTCCCGACGTATCAGATGTAATTCAGTAGTTAAAAAGAAAATATGAAAGAAATGAATAAATCGCAAAATATTTTGTAATTTATTTAATTTTATACGTTGAAAAATTTTTTCATGTACATGTTGCCTTCATGTAATTTAATAAGCATTGTTACAGTGGGATATTAAATTAGGAATGTATTAAAATTTTCCATCTTCCTAAATAAATAAATCTTTATTTTCCTTTATTTTTTGCATTTAGAAATATCCCTTTGAAATAATATTTCTTTATAAGGATTATATCTAAATTATATATATATATATATATATATATATATATATATATATATATATCTGTGTGTGTGTATATGTGTATATATATATATATATATATATATATATATATACACACACATAAGGAATTGACATTATGTGTATAATATATAGCGTCTAGTTTTTATCTAAACATTATATGTTATGCTCAATACTTTTTTCATTCAAGGAATACTTGTAAAAATTAAAAATTGGTGATATAATTTGATCCTTTGATAACGGTGGAAAAATATTTTATAAGATTCAAAGAATAATTAACTAAGAATATGGTACAGTTTTTCTAAATTTTTTAAAAATTTAAATCTAAAATAATAATAATTTTTAAAAATACTTTTACTTTGATTTGCTCATATTGCCTGAAACGCCAAAGGTTGCACTTTCTATGATAGTCTCAAATCGTGTAACTATAATGAATTGCAATTTTCTTTTCTGTATTCGTAAACTTTCCTTGATGAATACTTGCATGTAGAACTCTTAAATAAAATTACACACCCGAAAATCCGTTAAGCAATCTTAAAAATTGCTGCTTCAACCATATTTAATCGTGATAAATTTCTAATATTAATATTTATACTTCCGTTGAAATATATAAATATGGAAGCATATCAATAGTTTTTAATTAGATTTACATTTTCATAAGAAATTAAATAAATAAATAAATAAAAAAATCTAGTCAGGCTCATTTAGCATTTAATTATATTCCCCTAAAATTTGGGGGGAAAGTCACTTTTATCCCAAATAAATTTATAAAGTTCACTCTCATATGTTACAAATCATCTAACAAGCTGTTTTATTGGAATTTACAATTTATACGAAATCATAAACATTTAATTGAAATTGTATACGTTTGCATTTTGAAAATGACAAAAACTGTAACTGCTTTCAACACTGTCAGTACTAGATAATATTTGAATTTCACGTGGAATGAAAGACAATAAACATAAACTAATATTGTAAATTGAAAACAATACTATACAATCTTTAACAAATATGTATTTCATAATAAAATTACGTTAGGGCGTATTATGCTTGAAATATTCGTCATCAACAGAACAACTATAATTTCTATTATCAGTAGTTTGCTTACCATAATTTTCTTTTAATTACTATTTGTAAATAGATCAAACTATTATTAAAATGAAGATCTTGTATAAAATTCCTAAAATTGTGCTTTAAATAATGACAGTCCTTAGGCCCATCCTAAATAATGTGGTACCGAATTGAGTTCTGGCGGTGATTTGGACAGTCAGTAGGCCCCTCCTAAATAATGTTCCCAAATGCGTTCTGACGGTGATTTGGTAATTTTGTTTTAAGACGACAATTCATTAATACTAACAATAAACGATTATTATTCCATTGAGTTAATGTAAATTTTCTATTTACATTTTAAGAGTGTCATATATTTGTGGAAATGTCGTTAGAATAGACAGGGGATATCAAATATATAATTAATCGTTATCATTAATAATATAGAATTTAATTCATTCTAATTCTAATTGTGAATTAAAATTCTAAACGTTTAGCATTTTTTAATTACATTTAACTTAATTATAGTGGAAACAGTTTGATGGTGATTTACGGAATCCCTGGCCCGGCTGGGCATATCTCCACTAAGATAGAAAGTAGTGAGAGTGAGCGGTTCTTCACGATACTACATACAAGTATTAAGATGCCAGATACAGAAAATTGAGTAAAATGGGAAGAAGATAAATAACAATATTTAGTTGATATAAATAATGTATATATAAAATAATTGGTAATATAAGATGTAATACAATGATAATAAGAGATTAAAATAGATTGAAATGTGACTAAATACGATTAAATAAGAATATATATATTGAATACATGAAAATGACAGAAAAATCTGCAGAGAGGATAATTTCTTGTTCATTTTAATTCTTTTTTATTTTAAAATCCTAAGGGTTACGTATTTTTGTACTTAAAACGTTTCAGTTTTTGAGAATTTTTGCACTCAAATCAAGAATAATTTGATTCTAAAATGATTTTTTCATATAACCGACTTATTTGTGTATTCACACACATATAAGGTATATTTCTACTTATAGAGTATTAATGTGCTTAGAATACTGTTGTGTGTTCTTATTATGATTAGATTAATCTCGTGGAATTACCCACGACTCACCGATATTATGAAAGGCGATAAACATATCGACCAAAATTGTACGATTATAAATAATAGCTTAGAATTCGACATATAAATAACAATAAAAATATAACGGTAGATATAATACTTATGAATTACTGTTACCATTCCCCAGATAGCAACCTGATGTTGGGTCGACGTTGTACTGCATTCAAAGGACCAGCATCTATATGGCATATGCTGGATATCAGATGTTTCTAACGTAATATTAGTATGGGCCTAATTATAAATTTTGTGCTTGTAGTAAAAACTGTACTATTGCAATCACACTTTTAGAAAAAATGAGTTTTAAAAAATGCAGTTTCTTACTAAAGTAATTCCGATGTGATGTAGTTTTGCAGTCAGTTACAAGCATACTTTTGAACCACGGTTGGTGTCGGCAATGACAACGATCTCGTAACAAGAAAGTTCAAGGTCGGAGCTCGAGCCGGCCTGAGATCCGTGTTCGTTAAATGTGACTGGGGTACGTAAAATACGATCGTGGTCACAATATCCTAAAAATTCTCCATCTCTGGGGGTGGCATATAGGTCTTATGCTTGGTTCCTGCTTCTAAATTACAAGAATTGAACAAAAGTAGTTCTTTTACTCCAGCGGTGCTCATTTAAAAGAAACGTTCGCCTATTTGCCTTAATACGAGTGACACATAACTGGAATCATTTTTGGTTTGTCCAAGTGACATCAAAAACAGCAACACAAACGTACACAAAAACTATAGTTGCTTGTGATATAAGAAAATAATAACACATCTCACCTTTCCAAGTTTCTTTAGAAAGAAACTGCATGTTTTTCCAAACTCTGAGAAGTGTGATGCATTTGTAAAGTTTACTATGAACTCAAGAATTTACTCCATAGCAATTCCAACCAAACATTAAACACTCACTTACTCGTCTGGTAGTCCCCGTTGGGGTTTGACATGTACGTATGTTTTATCTGTCGGCGTGTGAGGGAACATGGCTTCCTCACAAGGACAAGATCTTCCTGATTATTATCCAGCTCGTAAGATGAAAGACGATCATGATGATTGCCCAACTGAAAAATTATATTTCGGCGAATTTGCTTTCAAAAAGGTTCGACGATGAAGGTGAAACGTACTATTTGACTTTATTCTTGAACGAGAACATCTAGTTAAAGAGAAAAACTACGAAGAATTCCAGCTATCCTTGCAGTGTATCAGGAAATACTAAGTGCAAACTTTCTAGTGGTTGTCAGGATGTAACTAATCCCCCTAATATCATGACCCTAACCATGTGCTCATTCAATATGGCGGACACCCCGCTGCCGACCAACTTAGTGTATTGAAACAAAAAAATTACCTACGTCAGAGGTTGTTTTGTCTATGTCTCGATGATTCAGAGCCAGTTTCTTGACATTCGGTTCAATATTTTTAGTGAGAGAAGGACGCAAAATCCCTCTTCGGTGATTAAAAATTTTTGTTGATAGTCCACAGTGCAGGAAAGAGTGAAATGGTGTTTCCGAGAAGCCAAATTTCTGACAGACGACTGTCATTTTGAAAACTATTTTTCAAAGTTTCAATAGGTAAAAGTTTGCCCAATACTTTCTTAAGTTTCAAGCCAGGGGCTCTGGGTGGATGCTCGAAAGGGTGAAGAGCCTAGAGCTACGCCTCAACAAGTACAGCCCGCTCCGAGGCGCTTCGTACGTCGAGCTCCCCAAGTGGATTAGGAATAAAAAGGCTGTGATCAGTGTGAAGAACGACGACGATGAGTGCTTCCTCTGGTCGATCCTGTCGGTGCTCCATCCGGTAGATAAAGACCTCCAGCTAGTCAGCAAGTATACGGTGTTGAGGGACGAGCTGGACTTCATGGGCATCTTATTTCCCGTCTCTTACAAGGACATCCCGAAGTTCGAGACGCTGAACGACGTATCCGTGAACGTGTACGGGTACGAGGGTACCACCATCTACCCCCTCGTGATCACAGGGTTGAAACGATCCAGACACGTGAACCGCCTGCACGTCAAAGAACAGGCGGATCACTACTGCTGGATCAAGGACCTCTCCCGTCTCACGGCCTCGCAGTACAAAAAAAAAGAACACAAGACGTTCATCTGCGAGCTGTGTCTGAGTAGGTACTACTCGATTATGAGACTCCAGGAACACCAGGAGTTCTGTGGGGAGGGTATGAAGATCGAGATGCCTACGTTTCAGAAGGTGTGGCATTGTAAAAACTGTTTCAACCCCCTCAAAAGCGAGAAGCAGTGTGAGGACCATGGGTGCGCCGCTGGATTCGAAGAAGCGTGGGTGAGGCCGGCGGTGCTGTTCAAGAACCTCAGACACTCGATGAGAGTTCCGTTCGTCATCTACGCGGACTTCGAGTGCCTCACCCGCAAGATACAGACCTGTCAACCTGATCCCGACGAGTCCTACACCAAGCCCTACCAGCGGCACGAGCCCATGAGCTTCGCGTATCACGTGGTGTATGGTCACGCCACTTACAAAGACCCGGTGGTGTATCGAGGTCCCGACGCCCCCTCCAAATTTGTGGAGATGCTGCGGTCCGAAGTCCGACAGATCGAGGAGACGTACAAGATCGTAGTCCCTCTCGAGATGACAGAGGAAGACGAACAGCACTTTCAAGCCAATGACGACTGTCACATCTGCGACAGTCCGAAACTGGAGGGGACTAAAGTCAGGGATCATGACTATCTGACCGGAAAGTATCGGGGTCCAGCCCATCAGGACTGCAATCTGAACTACCAACTCCTCGAGTTTGGACAGAGAGTGGGGAGCTTGAAGTTGGGGTTCCTAGACTCCTTCCGGTTCATGGCCTCCAGTCTCGACTACCTCGTCAAGAACCTGGAGACGTTCCAGAAACTGACGAAGTTCTTCCCCAAACCCGACTTACTGACCCGAAAAGGAGTGTACCCCTACGACTATATGGATTCGTGGGGTAGATGCGAAGAGCCTCAGCTACCATCCAAGGAGGCCTTCTACTCCCGACTGACCGACAGCGACATCACCGACGACGACTACGAGCACGCCCAAAAGGTTTGGACTGAGTTCTCCATCCGCAACATGAGAGAGTACTCGGATCTGTATGTCAAAACGGATTTTCTCCTCCTGGCAGACGTCTTTGAGAATTTCAGGGACGTCTGTTTGAAAACTTACCAGCTGGACCCGGCCTGGTACTACACGGCCCCGGCCTCACGTGGGACGCCATGCTCAAAAAGACCATTGTTCGGCTGGAACTCTTCACAGACTACGACCAGCTCCTCCTGACGGAAAGAGGAGTTCGAGGAGGCATCGCTCAGTGTTGTCATCGCTACGCGAAGGCTAACAACAAGTACACGGGTGACAGCTACGATCCGACCCAGCTCTCTAACTACCTCCAGTACCTGGACGCCAATAATCTGTACGGCTGGGCGATGACGCAACCCCTTCCGACCGGAGGGTTTAAAGTGCTGACGCCCAGGAATATCGACTTCCGGAACATCCCGGATGATGACCGAAGGGGTATATTTTAGAAGTGGACTTGGAGTACCCGAAAGAGCTCCACCACTCGGACTTCCCCCTCGCGCCTGAGACTCTAACACCACCGGGATCAACAAATTAGTTCCAAAAGTCACCGCTAGGGAAATATTTGGCTCTGTGTTATAGAAAATTGAGTGTTAACAAATGCATATTAATATGGAATAAAATTACCTTTTATTATGCACATTTTCTGATTTAGTTCAGGTGCAATATGGTAACACTTTTAAAAAAGCGTAAAATCTAAATAAGCACAGATAAAGTCTCGTGATCTGCAATATCACGTACGCTGAGCAGAAGTTCTTTCAAATTTCACGTTACATCCATTGGCACGGTGCCAGCTGCTTTGGTTTTAAAAGGCAATGTGTTACATTTCGAATCAATCGGATTGAAAGTTTATATGCAATGTCTCCTTCTTTAGTCGAGCGTGCGTTACTGGTCAAATTCTTTTACCTCAACCAGTGCAACGCGTTAGCCACTCTTCGTGCTTTTAGAAAGCACGAAAAGATGCGTAAAGGTAACGGTCATGTGTCAGTTAATGGACTAAAAGCAATAGTAGCGACGTTTGAGAAAACAGGTTCTCTGAAAGTTCAGTCAGGCAGAGGACGAAAACCTGTATCACAGGATACAATCGAAGCAGTTGCCACGGCGATTGTCAACAGAGGACCAGACAATATTGCTGCCACCGCTAACGCTCGTGGAGTAGATCGGAATATGGATATGCCTTACAGTATGGTATGGAAAATCTTACGAAAGATAATCAACTTCTATCTGTACAAGAGCAACCGTGTACAGGAGTTTCTGTGCCCCGACCATGATAAGCGATTGATTTTTGCTCTCACCTTTCTTGCCAGAATGGAGGTGGATGATGATTGACCGTGGAAAATCTTATGGGGAGAATCTTATGAGGCCCACTTTTACCTGAATGGAACTGTGAATACCCAGAACTACCGAATTTGGGATGACAAATCACCACATGCAGTCACAGCAATTGTCTTACATTCACCAAAGGTAGCTTTGTGGTGTGGGTTCACAGCGGAATTTATCGTAGGTCCATTCTTCTATGAGAACATTACCCCGACAGGACCGGAAACCTGTTCTGTTACCGAAGAGAAATATCGCCACATGTTGAACAGCTTTATCATTCCGGCACTTCAGCAAAGACAATCCATGGGGGAAATCATTTTCATACAAGATGGAGCCCCTCCACACGCTGCTGTATGGGTGCAACAGCTGCTACGACAGAAATTCGCAACAGAAAGAGTCATTAGCCCCTACTTTCCAACTGCATGGCCACTTCGGTCCCCTGATCTTATCCCATGCGACTTCTGAGTATGGGGTTACCTTAGGTCCACGGTCTATCAAGGAGTGGTCCAGGACCTGGCTACGTTGAAGGATAATATATGACGGACTGTACGGTAGATTCCTGCAGACATGTTACTTTCTGCTGTTGTGCATACTGTTCACAGAATGCAATATGTGGTCCACAACAACGGCAGCCACATTGAATCCTCATTTGAATGCAAAATAAAAGGTAATTTCCGTATTTATTTGCATTTCTTAACATTCTATTTTCTATTACACAGCGCCAAATATTTCTCTAGTGGTGACTTTTGGAATTAATTTGTTTTTACGCGGAATCCTTCGTCCCCCGTCTTGTTTAATCTTCCTACAAAATGTGGCGTCATTCTCGCAAATAGATAGCGCTACAGAACACTGTGAGCACTGTCAGTTTATGGCCACCCGGTATATATGAATTTTGTGACTACTATGGGTAAATTTTGTAATCTAGTATTGTTGTAATTCATTTGTGAGGATTGAATACTTCATAACTTGAAAGCAAATATAGGTTTAAAAAAATTGTTTTTGAATTTGAAATAAAAGTAAAATAGGTTTAATTATTTTTGCTTTTGAATTATCTCAAAAATTGATAGACAACAGTTATGCAACAGATCTGTGAAAATTTTGCTTAATATTCCTTCAGCTGATCATTTTGGGGGAAAATAAATGAACAATGAATGGAAATTCATTGGGAGATTGATGTTAAGTAACAAATACTGTCCCTTGAAATTTTATAACAGTAATATAATTGGACATACATTTCGTACAACCATATCAGCATGTAACTCTTCCTGTTTTTAAACTGTAGAGACATGTTCTTTATCAAATTAAGAGATTTTGTCTTACACTTATCCAAACATAATTTTCCTCTAAAGAAATTTAGGCTATTCAAGTAGCAGACATGAATAGGTAATTTTAAATTAGAAAAAAAAAATTCTGTTATGAAGTGATACTTTGACATATTTTAACAAAAGAAATGAAAAAAGGTTATTAAAAGACAATATTAGATAGATTAAAATTTTTAATGTGAAATATTTTATTGTTTTACCCGAAATATTTCAAATTTAGTGCTTTCTAGCATTAAAGTCATTCACACGTGGTTAGCAAAGATCTGAATTACGGTTTTACTTCATTTTCAAAACTGTTTTATTGGATTTGAAATAATACTTCCAAACTATATAAAATCCTTTGTGTGTGTGCATTTCGAAATGGTGAACCAATCTTGAAAAAATTTTTCATGCTTATTTAGATAAGGTTTTAGACAGGTCAGATTGTCTGGAGGTCAAAGAACATTTTTAAATTGCATTTAGGGGACTATTTTGGAGATGGCTTCCTATTTATAATTAAAGGTAAAATATTGAAAATCTTTTAAGTAACTTAGTCATCTGATAGCATTTAAAATACGTTTTCAGATAACACAAACTTCTTTGATCTGACTATATTTACTTGACTTATTTCATTCTATCAATTTCAATTTGGACTATTTCTTTCATTATGCCCCTTATTTATCAGATTTTTATATGCCAACCTTATTCTGTAGTCATAAATTGTGCTTTGGGACTATTTTGGCACCATTTGATACCTTTTTAAAATTAGGGGTAAAAATTAAAATCTTAAGTGAAACAATCAATGCAAATAGCGTTTAAAACATTATCTGCTTGGTTAGGGTTAAACACATTTACTAGAATTATTTAATTCCAAATATTTCTATTTCTTTAATTTCAATCTTGCCATTTTTTTCAAATGATAGTCTGCTTCATTATAGTGATAACAGAGTGATTGTTTAGCAAATTAAAAGAATTTTAAGCTTTACTTTTGTTGTGTAATCAGGACCAATCTCATGAGAGTCAATTAGAGCTAATCAATGATTATTTACCATATGAATAGAGCAAATTTTGATTATCACCACTGAGATTGGGCCTCGGTTATGGTTAAATAATTATGCAAGAAATTTTCTTTGGCCAATTGGAATGATAAACCACCAACCTTGAAAGTCAGGAAATTTAATAAACTAGGTCTGTCATGGATCTTGAAAAAATTAAAATAATTTTCAAATATAATTCATGCAAATATGGAGTTAGCATATGAATAAAAGATATATAATTTGCCATTTTACTCTTAGCTCTTATATGTTTTATACTCAGTTTAACAAGAATTTTATGCAGAAGTTATCCAATTTTCTAAGGTCCAAGGAAAACCTGTAAAAATGTGTTAATTGGAGAATATTTATAGATTTAACATAAAGACAGTGAAATATTAATCTTTTAATTTTACTTTTAAGATTACATGATTGCCCTACCGATAGTCGTGATAAATCATTACCATGAGTTCTTGTCTGCTACAATCCGCATTATGGTAGCATTTTCTTTCAAGTGTTACAATACTGACATATTTTTGAGCTTTTAATACTTTTATTATTAATTATTTCATTGTGTATTGTCTACTATGATTAAAAATGTCATTCTGCATCTTCTTTGATACTAGTTTACCAACTGTCGTAATTATATTTATAATTATTAAAAAAAATTAAAGGAGACAGTCCGACGGCTGTGGGGACAGTGGAAACCATTAAAATGTTTAATTACAAAAAAGTTGGTATAAGTGAATCTTAAGTGGTTAAAAAAATTTTAGACATCGTATATTTCCGTGTATAAGCCGAGAGTTTTTGGAGCTTTTTAAAGACCTTAAGTGGGGGGTCGGTTTATATATGGAACCATGAAACAGGCGTAATACATGTGTTTTTTGCCGTTGGCGACAAAAAGTTGTCAAATCAGCAAAACTTAAACGGTAAAGAAAAACAGTAAAGAACAAAACAGAAAATGCATAGCAACGAAGAGTAAATAAAGCTTGTAAAAATTTTGAAATGAGAAAACAAAAATTGAAAATTAATTTAAAATGACTCTTATTGCCAGAATTAAAACTTTGTTAGCGCAGTAAAAATACCATTGCACATGGTCTAGAGCCATAATTATCAAATCATAAGTCTGCAGCAGTAAACTAGATAAGTTAGTGTAAATTGTGAGATTAACTAAGATGCATGAAGTTAATTAAAAATTAATGTAAGTTGCTTTTCCTTGCTACTTTCAAAACATGCTAAGAGATGTCTTTGTATTTTTCTGAAGGTGCGACCGATCTCCTACCTATTAGGTATTTAAATTGGATTCTGTGGCAAAACGTTTCAAAATTAAAGCAAATGGATTGGAAAATATTTCTCTCGCTGTACCAGACTGGCGGCATATTTGAACGTTCTAGAAACTTTTTTTTTCACTTCGGTTTATATACAAGTTTTGAACTTTGAGTAAATTTTGAAGGAAAATCGTACCCTCGGCTATATACAGTAGTTGTCTCTGAAAATCACGGAAATTTATTTTCATATTTCTGTAAGAACACTGACAAAAAATAGTGTTACGTTTATGTACTAAACTAAAATATATTATTCATTTTTTGAAAGAAATGTTTTATTTTTAAAATTATTTTAACTGTTGGTGTTATCATTCTAAAAATAAATTTTAATTTTAAAACAGGGTTCATACACTTTTTTGATAGAAAAAATTAAGCACCATTCAAACTTTTTAAGCACCTCTTATCAGAAACATATAAAATTAAGGTTATTACATTAGGCGCAACAAAAACATGAACAAAAGAGTGTGTATAAGGGAGAGATCACTGTATTTCACTCACACTGAACGATTAGGAAAAATTATATTTTAGAAAGAAAAGGAAAACAAAAAATTTAATTTAACTTAATTTATTTAAAAATTTTTTGCAGAATTAATTTCTAAGGTTGGTTGTTTTTATTTCAATTTCATTTTTAATTTCTGAAAGAAGTTCTGTTTTCTCTTTTATAATCTTGCGCAGGTTATGTGATTGTATAAAGCTTTTTAGATCTCTCATAACTTCTCCTTTTGTAGCGAAATCTTCTGCAGATTTTTCTAACTCCTGAATCTCATTTTCAATCTTTTGCCTTTTCACTTTTAAGGAGTTTAATTTATTCTCCACAACTTTCCTTTTACAGGATATTTCAGAGCTTTTTTTCTTATCAGTTTCATGTTTCAAAAACAGCATATATCTTTGCCTTGCTGCAGATACAGAGTCTTTCAGATCTTTAGAAATTTCGACTTTAAAAATTCCTCCACAGAATTGAATATGATCATAAATAATTTTTTGGCTAATATATGAATGTGTTTTTAGGTTTTCTACCTCTATTTTTTTATTAACAGAGAATCCTCTTTCTACAGCTGCCTGGCCATGTGAGAGGATCAATAGTGATTTTTCTTCTTTGATACTAGTTTACCAACTGTCGTAATTATATTTATAATTATTAAAAAAAATTAAAGGAGACAGTCCGACGGCTGTGGGGACAGTGGAAACCATTAAAATGTTTAATTACAAAAAAGTTGGTATAAGTGAATCTTAAGTGGTTAAAAAAATTTTAGACATCGTATATTTCCGTGTATAAGCCGAGAGTTTTTGGAGCTTTTTAAAGACCTTAAGTGGGGGGTCGGTTTATATATGGAACCATGAAACAGGCGTAATACATGTGTTTTTTGCCGTTGGCGACAAAAAGTTGCCAAATCAGCAAAACTTAAACGGTAAAGAAAAACAGTAAAGAACAAAACAGAAAATGCATAGCAACGAAGAGTAAATAAAGCTTGTAAAATTTTTTGAAATGAGAAAACAAAAATTGAAAATTAACTTAAAATGACTCTTATTGCCAGAATTAAAACTTTGTTAGTGCAGTAAAAATACCATTGCACATGGTCTAGAGCCATAATTATCAAATCATAGTCTGCAGCAGTAAACTAGATAAGTTAGTGTAAATTGTGAAATTAACTAAGATGCATGAAGTTAATTAAAAATTAATGTAAGTTGCTTTTCCTTGCTACTTTCAAAACATGCTAAGAGATGTCTTTGTATTTTTCTGAAGGTGCGACCGATCTCCTACCTATTAGGTATTTAAATTGGATTCTGTGGCAAAACGTTTCAAAATTAAAGCAAATGGATTGGAAAATATTTCTCTCGCTGTACCAGACTGGCGGCATATTTGAACGTTCTAGAAACTTTTTTTTTCACTTCGGTTTATATACAAGTTTTGAACTTTGAGTAAATTTTTGAAGGAAAATCGTACCCTCGGCTATATACAGTAGTTGTCTCTGAAAATCACGGAAATTTATTTTCATATTTCTGTAAGAACACTGACAAAAAATAGTGTTACGTTTATGTACTAAACTAAAATATATTATTCATTTTTTGAAAGAAATGTTTTATTTTTAAAATTATTTTAACTGTTGGTGTTATCATTCTAAAAATAAATTTTAATTTTAAAACAGGGTTCATACACTTTTTTGATAGAAAAAATTAAGCACCATTCAAACTTTTTAAGCACCTCTTATCAGAAACATATAAAATTAAGGTTATTACATTAGGCGCAACAAAAACATGAACAAAAGAGTGTGTATAAGGGAGAGATCACTGCATTTCACTCACACTGAACGATTAGGAAAAATTATATTTTAGAAAGAAAAAGAAAACAAAAAATTTAATTTAACATAATTTATTTAATATTCTTTTTTGCAAATTAATTTTTAAGGTTGGTTGTTTATATTTCAATTTCATTTTTAATTTCTGAAAGAAGTTCTGTTTTCTCTTTTATAATCTTGCGCAGGTTATTTGATTTTATAAAGCTTTTTAGACCTCTCATTACTTCTCCTTTAGCCGCGAAATCTACAGCAGATTTTTCCAATTCCTGAATATCATTTTCAATTTTTGCATTTTCACTTTTAAGGAGTTTAGTTCATTCTCCATATCTTTTCTTTTGCGGGATAATTCAGTTTTTCTTATCATTTTCATGTTTTAAAAACGGCATATATCTTTGTCTTGCTGCAGATAGAGTCTTTCAGATCTTTAGAAATTTCGACTTTAAAAATTCCTCCACAAAATTGAATATGATCATAAATTATTTTTTGGCTAATATATGAATGTATTCTTAGGTTTTCTACCTCTATTTTCTTATTAACAGAGAATCCTCTTTCTACAGCTGCCTGGCCATGAGAAAGAATCAATAGTGATTTTACAGCTCGCCATAAGTCAGAATAATTATCTTTCGACATATATTTATGCAGGAAAGTATCTAATCGCATTTCTAATACTATATAGTCAGAAAAGTCCGAGAAATTTTGCTTCACTTCAGTGCTCAGGAATGTTCTGTACTGTTGCAAGGCCTTTTCGCATGCGTCTGAAGGAAATGTATTAAGTTCATTTAATTTTTCAGTTTCTGCATCTTTGTAATGCACATTGCTTCTTTTGTTGCCATAAGCCTAGGATCCAAGCAAACAAGATTTCGGACTGCTGCATAGTTAACAGGCATTTTTAGCATCAATCTTTTCACCATTTCAATAACAAACTTTTTGCATTCACATTTAAATACTAAAACCTCCTTCTCTGTTATTTGTTTTTCTCTTTTCAACTCAATCAGCAATTTATCAGTTGTAAAGCCACTACTGATATCATTTAGTGGCATAAAATTTGATTCATCACTAAAATCAAATTTGCAGAGCTTTAAAATTGTCATATCTCTTACCATTTCACTTTTCAGGATGTTATATATTAAAATACACTGTTTTACCAAGTTTAAGACATCAGTTACTAAAAATGGCAGTAGTGGTTTTTCGCTCTGATACAATGTGAGAAAGGGTTGTAAAAATTTTGAAACGGATGCAAAAAACGATATCTTTAGTGGCATCAAGTTGTCTTTTATTGCCTTCTCCACAATAAAATATGATTTCGGAGAATTAAATTTAATTGTCCCTTTCTTAACATTTTCTACAAATCTTTTCAGATCGTGCCAAATTTCGAGGGCTCTTTCAGCACACGGTGCTTTTTCTAGCCACCTGTGGTTCACAAATTTTAATGGGAATTTTTTACACTCTGACATTTTCAAAAAATCTTCTCGTCGAGCAGGACAGTCTGTGAAAAGGTAGTAGAGAGCACTTAAGAATGAAGAAACATCCCAAGATGTCATGGATTTACCATACTTAAATGCATTATTTAAAATATGTAGGTCACAGCTGCCTACATTTAAAACTTCTACTCCATAACTTTTTTTTACATGGTTTTGCAGTTTATCGTAAAATGCCCAATTAACAGCAGGACCATCCATTGAAACTTGAATCATTTTAGAAAGGATTAATTGATTGGTAGATGCCAGAAAAGCACCCAGAATATTTTCAGAAGTTGCATGTCCCATGAACACAGAAGTAAAATATCTTGTGCACACTTCATTTAACTCCTTGTGCCCAAACCTCACATGAATATCCATTTGTTTTACTTCTCTTTTTACATTTAATGTTTCTTCAAATAAAACAGTAAAATACTCACATTCGTCGAAACATTTTGCTAAAATATTTTGAAAATGGGGTGCCAATCCAAAACAGCAAATATAGGCTAATTTTTTTTTCACCACAAGAAAATTTGCTTGCTATTTTACTATCAGGAAACATGGTTGCAAAAAGTTTCCCAATGTCTTCTGATGATTTATATGAATAATGAGACTTCACAGATTTTAATGCCCATAAAATTTCAGCAGACTGGACATCACTATTCACTAGGAAATTTGATAGTGAACTCCTTTCATTTAAATTTGCTAACTCAACTTTTGAAGAAGTTTCTGGTTGATTGTCCTTCAGTATATTGGGTGGCTGCTTTTTCACAAACAAAGAAATGTAGGAATTGGTTTTCTTTACTGCTGTTAACTCTGTGTTTTTTTACCTATTAAAAGAAATTACATTGTTAATAAATTTGTAAAAATGGCAAACCATTTGCACATTATACTAAATTAATATTTTTTATGTTGATAATCATAATTTCAATTTTGATTTTCCATTGCTACAACAAAATGTCTCGTTTATAATCTAGCTTTGCTACATATTAATAACATTTATTTTTTTACCTATTTCCTTTTTTAAAATTTATTTGGAATTTCATACAAAATTATGATAATATTCTTTTCAATTTCTCACCAGTACTGCTTATATGACTTCTATTCACTAGGAAATTTGATAGTGAACTCCTTTCATTTAAATTTGCTAACTCAACTTTTGAAGAAGTTTCTGGTTGATTGTCCTTGAGTATATTGGATGGCTGCTGTTTCACAAACAAAGAAATGTAGGAATTGGTTTTCTTTACTGCTGTTAACTCTTTGTGTTTTTTACCTATTAAAAAAATTACATTATTAATAAATTTATAAAAATGGCAAACCATTTGCACATTATACTAAATTAATATTTTTTATGTTGATAATCATAATTTCAATTTTGATTTTCCATTGCTACAACAAAATATCTCGTTTATAATCTAGCTTTGCTACAGATTAATAACATTTATTTTTTTACCGATTTCCTTTTTTTAAAAATTTATTTGGAATTTCATACAAAATTATAATATTCTTTTCAATTTTTCATCAGTACTGCTTATACGCCCTTTCATTCTAGTTTTCATGTTTTAAATATTTAATTCTGATTTTAAATTTCTTTAACTGCAATTTTTTTAAGATTACCATTTCCCTGGTTAACTAATGTCCAAATTTTTAATTTGCCCGTATACACACACAAATATTGTAACATTTTAAGACTGGCAGGATGAGAAAAGAAAATTTAAAATCGTCACTTTTTCACTGTAACGCTTATTTTCGGAAAATACGCAACAAAAATCGTGAAATCTGTATTTTTTCGCACTGATGTGTAGTTCAGTAATTACTTCGTATTTTCCGTAATGACTACGGTAAATCCATAGCAGTTGGTGGGCAAATATTTAGGACAAGCGATATTTTGGATCGGCAGTATTTAGGACTAGCGATGCTTTGAACAGGCGATATTATGGACGCGATATTTCGACTCCAAACCTTTAGGAATAACGCTCTTATCTATGTGTGTATCCCTTCGCGATCAAGGTCTCGCATACGCGATTTCACCCAGTTCAGCGTCGCCTCTCCGCGATGATCTCCAGTTGATATTGAGAGACCAGCGTCGTTTAAGTGTTATAGGAGATCTGAACGTTTTATTTTAAATTTTAAATGCTAGGTTTAATTACTAGATGGCGTAAAAGGTAACGGTTTTCACAACAGTCGACTTGTATAGCATTTAGATGCTGGTCCTCAAGAGGTTAAATATGTATACACACATTTACGATCTGTTTTGAAATTAATAACCAACGATCAATTCATAATGCACACGAACAATTTTTTTTTATTATAATTTAAGAGTGTAAATAATCAGAAAATGATAAAGCGGAAATGATCGGGAAAAAACACGAAAATATTCTGAAAAATTGCTAAAACGGGGAAAATCGCGAATACGCGGAAAAATCTCATGCGTGTAATGCTACGATTAGCATATAACTGCTTGAAAGAGATCGTAAAAATCTGCTCTTTTTTTCTTTGTTATTTTATATAGATTAGTAACATTTGAGAACTTCTTTTCTCATCCCGTTTCCATACTCGGAAATTTTAAAAGACGAATTTTCGTCCTGAAGACGGAAAACTTGCACCCATGTTGGAAATGGTCACGGGTTTATTGTTTATATCGGTGTTGAACATTTTCATCACCAACTTTTAACAAAATTTAGGATTCCTTTTTAATGTTAATCATAGATTAAAAAAAATAATAATCGAAGAGTACGTACCTGCCATGTGAGTTTTTACAGCTGCTTCTCCCATGTTACTCAAGTCGATTGACTTCGTGCAGAAACTACATTTGGCTTTATATTTATTTTCTGGACACTTCCGCAACCACTCCTTATATTCAGGAATTTCCAACCATAACTCATTAAAACAGCATTTTCCTGGCATTTTGATTAAATTCGGTTATTAACCGTCCAGCATGAATTGCTCCGGTTCGTATAACTAAGAAGTACAAATTTCCGAAGAATTTCTACGGCACGTGTATCAAAGGTAAAAGAGTGGAAGAATATTGCTACGGGGTGAAGAGAGGGTCCAATCAGGTTAAAGCATTGGGTCAAAGGTTAACTTTAGGTTAAAGGTGACAACCTGATGGCGTATCTGTATTCTTTAAGCACTTTTTAAGACCTTCAAAATGCGTTTCGAAATTAAGCAGTTTTTAAGCACCGTACGAACCTTGTAAAATAAACACAACCTGTCATTTGGGAACCTTAAACACCCAGACCAAAGACTTGGTACCAAGCAGCTAATCTGTACATAAATCCCTCTTCATATGATTTTAATTGAGTATACTTATCTTCTCGAAAATATTTATAAAACTGAATTAGATCCTTTTCTTTGAATACCACTTTGCAAATCAATTATTATCAGTTGAAAGTTCAATGGAAGTTTCTCATTTACAAAGTCAAATGTATTTTGAAACATAAAAATATCTTTGGCAGTTATAATAAGATGCACAAAATGCTGTTGTAACTAGTATAAATGTAGAAAACATTTCCTGAAGATTTTTTTTTAGAAAATTGGTATTTCATTAATATTTGAAATTTTTTACAGCATGGAAAATTATCAAGTATCTGTTCAATATTATCTGTATTTCAAAGAATGAAAAATTTTGGCAATATTTCATTATAATGGAATACATCTCACATATGATTAGTGTATACTGTATTCCCCTGTAATTTTAAACTGATTGAACTCATTGAGACATCCCACAACATCTGTAGCAAAGGCTAACACAGCCATTAACTTGTTTGATAATAAAGGTTGTGAGCAATTCTTCTAAGGCAAGTCCGGATATTCAGCTTGGATTTTTAATAAAACTTCATGAAATGTTTAAGCATATGCAGGGTATCTGCCATAATAAAATTTTTCAAATCCATGACTTTCCCTGATTTAGCAGATCATTTTCCATGACTTTAAAAAGCTTTCGTTAAAGTATATATGAATAAAACTTCCGACGTACATACAAATAAAATATATGCTTTTAGAGAAATTACAGGAATTTTATCATAAAAAAACTATAAACTTACTTTATAAGTGTTAATAAACTCACATACATAAAAATATATTGTTGTATCTACATACCTAAGTTTAATCATATAGCAATTTTTCAATCAAAATGTTTTCAATTTGAATTCAGGGTACTTTGGTATTATCCAAGTGACCATGAATAGCCAAATATAACCCTATAATGTTTATATACAATATCCCTAGAGGTAAACTTATATTTTGTGCAAAAATCTTAACTAATTTTCATTTAAAATAATTAATATATTAATAAAATTTTATCTACAATTTAAGAAAAACCAGAATAAGATACACTTACCCACTTATTAAGGTTTTTTGCTTTGAGTTTCCTTGGTGAACAAATTTTACTTGGCAATATGGTCAATAGGATAATACATAAATACCAAACTCAGTAACTTCAGCCAAATGACAAGTAAAAATAGAATTAAACAATTCAATGCATTTTTTTTTTTAAATTGGTAGTTTAGTGGATCCATGACTTTTATTCCTTTTACTTGAAAAATCAAGACTTTCCATGACAAAATTAATCCACTGTCTAAATCCATGATTTTCCCTGACTTTCCAGGTGTGCGGAAACCATGCATATGAGAGTGAATTAAGTTTACTACTGTTACACAATGACTATTTGAGTTGTTTCCAACAAACAGTTCCCTAATGAATAATACAATGAATTACCACAGGTTTTATAAGGGTTTAACATCTTTAAAAAATTGTATAACTAATTCTTTTGCCTTTTCATACACATTTTTTCTACCATTAGTTATAATACAGTTTAACTGATACTATTGCCAAATTGTGTTGTGTTTTCATAACTTTTTTAAAGATATCTTTACCTGTAATTGTTCTACTCAGACTATTTATAAAAGCTAATTCTTCAATCACTTCAAACTCAGCATCGATCCCTTAAATAAATACCAGCAACTGAGCAATATCTGTCAAATCAAGGGCAAATGAAAATAATTTGAAATTTTTTGTACTCTCTTTTAACTGGCTCTTGATATGATCTAGAATCTTTTAACAATTGTTCACACTGAAAGATGCCCAGATCAAAACAATTTTTTTATGGGGACATTTCTTTGGCTGTGATAAGAAAACGTGATTTAATTCCTCATTAGTTTTCCTTTGCAGCTGGCAAGTAAGTTATTCATTAACTGCTTAATATATTTTTTTATTAATAAATTGTGTTGCATTGACAAATTCTATCTTACACTTTCCAATTTTAATGGGTTTTCATTTTCTCTGAGGTTTGAATACTGTCACATGCTTAATTTGGTAATGACTATGTATACTGTACTCTTTTTTGCACAGCTATTATATCATTGCATAATCAACATATAATTCTATGACAAAATTATTGGTCCTGCTTTAAAATCAAAACTTTCAAGGTCTATTACTCTATTTGACTTTGAGAATGAAATGGTAAATGTAGAGGATGAATAAAATCAAACGAACAAAATGTTACAGGGTACTTAAACGATTTCATGTACACCACAAAAACAAAATCAACACCATGTTTTCAAAGCACATGAGTTAACATTTATTAGATTCTAAAAGTTGCATATATAGGCTGGGCAATTTTTCTTATTACATAAGGAAAATTGGTGTTATTTGTATTGAATTCTAGTTACACTCCCTGATACAGATAACAGTACAAGTTCAATTTTATGATTGTATAGAGATTTTAACTAAACTTTTGTTAGCTTACATTAATCCTGTCTTGTTTTTCTTTCTCAATTCATGTGCAACAATAAAATAAGACTTTTATATGCTGACAGTAAAGTAAAAAATTTGGGAAAAAAGGAGGAAAATGCAAGAAAGGGGAAAAAAGGAGATAACTATTAAAAATTAATGATTAGATTTTCTTAATGCAAAACAAATACCTAAATATGAAATATGCAAGAATCTAAATAACTTTTTATCAATGTAAACAAATACCCAAGTTGTTCTAGTAAAATAAATTATTTAGGAGAGATTCAAATCAGATGCTTCTTCAATGTGCCAAATTAAAAAAAAAAAAAAAATAATAATAAATTCTCCAATACAGTCGAGCTTTATTATATCAAACTTTGAGGAATTACATTGTGTGTTGTACCTGAACTTTTAAGAAAAATGCTAGATCTCACAAAATTTAACTTGCATAAGATTTACATATATTATCTAATATAAGATTTATTAAAAATATTATCTTTAATGATTTTAACTGACTAAAACCAAACAACTGAACAATTGCCTATTAGAATGACCAAAGATGCAAGCAAATGAAAAAATAATTTTGTCTTTAGTTGTTGCCTACTATTTTAATACGAAATTAATCTGCAATCTTCTACTGATGTGATGCCAGTATCAAGATAGTTTAAGGAATTTCTTTGTCCAATACAATAAAAAACATTTTGTATCCTTGATTGATTGGACAAGATATTAATTTCAAACACTTTGTTTTTAAATCTAGAAACATTCATTTATATGTTTTTATAACTGCAGGAAAGTTTTACATAAAAAAAACCCTATTATGTTACCTGATGGTTAAAGACATCAGAATTTACTATTTAAAGCCAGTTCTGAATGGCTACAAACAAAGCAGCAAGATTCGAACCCATAGTACCATATTGCCTATTCAGCTGTAGGGCTGATTTTTATCAGGACTGCTGTTAAAAGTTACAATTTTTCATTAGCAAGTTTTTCAATTAAAAAATGCATGCACTAAACTTTAAAAAAAAAAGATAGAATTTAAAAAAGTAACCAACTTTTGTGCATATCTGAAATTTTGTATGTTATTTGCATCAGCGTTAATATCTCACAGACACTGCTCATAGCAGAAAAATTCTGTGAATAAGTTGAAGTTGAAACAACTATAGGAAGGATTGAAATCTCAATACCGTTTCTGCAATATTAAAGAAATACTGATGTATAATGATATTACGATCAGTCTACATGTACCTGCATTCAGGGATATCTATAAAGGATAAAGATTGTTAAAACACAATTCTATCATATGAGAATACCATATTATGACTCCAGTATTAACTATAGTGGCCCATTAAAAAAATGTCCATTTTCCAGAACTGAAATTCAGAAAACAGTTGTTTTCTATCATAAATGCACAATTACGGCTTAACTGTACTATTACAACTTGAGCCACAACAGTTCTAGATATTTTATTTAAGCCAGGTCACACAGCTTTTTGACCTTGAAGCACATGTTGTGAGAACCAACTGATAACATTTCTTTCCTGCTCTTTGTCCGGAAATAATTGTGGATGCAGCAAAGAGAAAAAATGATGAGAAAGGGGCAGAAAACTTACAGAATATCATTACAATTTATATATATCTAAATAATAAAAATCCTTTTTTAAACAAATTCCTGAATTAAAAAAAAAAAAATCTGTTTTTAACAATTTTTGGAACATATCCACAAAAAGTTTAGGATCATACCTGAATTCAATATTTCATGTGACAGTCCATTTTCGAGCTCACAGGTCTGGAGTAATGCTTTTTCCCCCCCTCTTGGGTTCAGAAATGAGTTAAACAAAATAGATTTCTTGACACTACATTAGACAAAATTTTGGTTCTCCTTTAGTGTTGACACTGATTGTTATTTGCTGATAACTTTCAAAGACCTGTACCAACAATAAATAGCTTACAACTTTTTTTTTTCTGTGGGAAAGTGGTGAATATCCCACCAAACAAAATATTAAGAAGAAAAATAAAAAAGTTATCAAAACAAGGGAAAGACGACATGTGTGATATTTACTGCTGTTACGTAACTCAGTAAATATTGAGAAAGAAAAAAGGAATAAAAGGAGTTAATGGCTGAAAGAAAAAAAGGAGTGAATAGCCAAAGAAAAAAATAATAGTGCCATTTGCAGCCATTCACAATACTTCAACTGAGCTCTCAGTCATTGCATAATAAACCAATAATTCAGTTTAATTTTCACAAACAAAATATATTGTGAGCAAGATTAAAAACAAACAGTAGACTAGGGTTTGTTGATATCTGCTTTAGAGATGTAAATAAACTGTTATATTCTAGCTCCAATACTACTGGTACAGTTGAAACATTTTTGTTTAATTTGTTACAGTAAACAAAATCTTCATTTGGAATTTTTTTAGAGTGATAAAAAGAATTACTGAAAATTTATTATTCACAGTTTTTTATAATAAAGGGGGATAGTACAACAATATTTTGCTGCACAAATAATTAGACTCAGATATACTCTTTATCTCCTTCTTGACCAACGTCTTGTATATGTGACACAGCAATTTCACTCTTATCAGTACAGCATTGCCGACATGTGATGATCTACGGTTATATTGAGAGACCAGCATTGCGTAATATGAGATTGGAACGTTTTATTTTAATTTTTAAATGCTGGATTTAATTACTAGATAGTGTATATGGCAATGGTTTTCAAAACGGTAAACTTGTATAGCATTGGTATGCTGGTCCTCAATGGGTTAAAAGGCAGATTCTGAATGAGAATTTGGATTTCAAAACCAATGTAGCTAAAAGGAATAGAATATTTTACATAACAGATCAAAACTAAGTGTAGATCAAAAGTCTTAAAAAATTACTTTCAATGTTTCCTCTAAACAAAAACTTCTAGATTAAGTAATTAAAATGTGCTAAGTAAAAAACAAATTTGCATTTCAATTTTTAATGTTTAACAAATACAAAAGATCTTCATATAAAAAAAAACACATCTATTCAAAAATATAGCATTATCAAAATATCACATACATTATAATTGCATAAAATGTGAGTTTTATCAGTCAAACTTACTAGCATTAGGAAAATGATAAGCTTTAAAATCACCAATCTTTTGGTTGTCAGTATCATAATTGAAATTAATAAAGCACATTTTACAGAAAAAAAATGGATTTTCTGGAAGTCGTTTATTTCCATACACTACCCACCTATAAATAAAAATTAATACCAACATTTTAAGATACATTCAAATATAAATTAAAGATCAATTATAATTAGAACTGTAAAGAAGCTGAAAAGAATGACATAAGTGTTACCCTAATTTCTTGTCGATAATCCACAGCGGCATATAAACCACAGATGCGAATTTCATGATATTTTCAGAGAAAAATAACGTATAACCTGCAGAATAAATTTCCACTAAAATTTCATGTAATTCAAGGAAATTAAAGGCATGTGGAAAAAAGTGTTATATCTTCTAGTGTTAAAAAAAACTAAATTTAAGCTCTTTTATTAATGATAACATTTTCTTTAAATTAAAAAATAATTTAACAAAATGAAAATTTGGATAAAGAATTTTATATTTTGATGACAAGCTACCTAATAGTGCTGGACATCTCTGATACAAAAGATATTTAAAGTGGAAGCTAGCATGACTTGTGCAGAATGACGAGAAATAAAAAACGAGTATTTGAACTAAACATTTTTTTTATTTAAGTTCTAAAAGTTTTTCAAAAAAAGTAAACAAAATAAACATAATAAATTTAAAAATCACCTATTACCAAAAAAAAAAAAAAGGTTCTGATAATATTACAGAAAAACATTTAACCCTAATACCATAAACTATTAAAAAAATACAAAGTCAAAAAAAGGATTTTATAATCTGATACATAACTAAGAAACAACGATTTAATCTAATACGTCATTTAGAGGAATTTTATCTACAGCATGAACAATGATAGCGCTGCTACCCTCACAGCTGACCAAAAAAGGGGATACCTTGCCTCCTGCTTGTCAGCCTTATATACCCAGCAGCAGGTATATCATGCTAATTAACATAATCATGCGGCTTCCTCCCCCACTCAACCAATCACAAAATTACACAGATCGTAGCTGCCGAGTGAGAGTTGAAGCCACATTAGCGTCTGCCGTGCAGACGTCAAGACCAAAATAATTGCGAGAGTCTGCTTCCTTAACAAAAGTAATCTAACTCGCGATTAAGGTGGTTGTCAAATCTCCTGCCTTGGTTGACTTAAATAAATAAACGAACTAATAGACAAATTGCCGGGATTCACCGAAAGTTACAGAAGGTGCCGATTTGGCTGCAACTTCTAACATATTTAACAACATTAAGAATATATTCTAAAAAATTACATTAATTAGTACAGAAAGAATGATACAAATAAATTGTTCGAACGCATATTTAAATAAAAAAGATGTTAAAATTTAGAATTGTTAAAATGCATTTTGTTATTTTAATATTATTAATATTATTATTTAAGATCTGCATTAAAATTTTAAACTGATAGTTATAGTGCCATCTGGCAAGCTAAAAGTGAGAAAAACAAATGGAGAATTTTGAAAACAGTAACTGTTTTGTGAACTGTACACAAATTAACATTTTTGTTTTAGCTCTTTTAGTAAGTATATCTTGTGAATACATCTATTTCACACATTTTCTTAGTAATATACTTTTCATGTATGCCAAAAAATTAAAAATAGAATTTTGTATCATTTTGGTAAACGTTTGTAAATGCCACCATCTGATCAACCTACTAATATGGGATTTTAACAGCAGCTGGAAAATGGAAAAATATATTTAACAACTGAAAAGTAAAAATAATAGACAATTTAAAAATAGGCTACAAATTTTGATTAAAATTTTAACTTTTAAACTTCATACATTCCCAAAATATTTACTATTTAATTCAGCATTTGTCACTTTAGGTTTCGTAGAGAATGTTGGAAATGTATCAACTGACCTCACTTGTATTAACGTCAGAATGACACAATATTCGAGATAGTCCATATGACATCAGGCTACACAACTAATTTTTTTAGATGAAATTTTGTATACTATACATATCTACATATCTGAATCCATAGTGCCAAATTTAACACATTGTTGTGTCATTTAATCGAGAAAACTGTGGAATTTGGCATCATATTACAATGGTTTACAATCAACACAGAACATATACATAGTTATAACTGTGATTATCAATCCCTTATATAATAATAGCCTAAGTTGTCTGTCCGCAAATTTATGAAGCGGTTGTACCTGGAATGGATACAGGCATCCATATTGGATTTTTTATGAGTTAGGGTTAGCACAATTCAAAGCGAGTTCGAAATCCCCCCTTTTCAATCGTTTGATGCTATTATTTCAAGTCTTATTCTCCCTCTTATTCTATACTAAATTCATTCTTGATATGAATTTAGTACATAAAAAGAGGAAACTGCGAGGGTGGAGCCTAATATTTAAACTGGACTCTGTTTACTTGACCTTCATATACTCTAATAAGTTCCTTCATGGGATGTAGGCCTAGAACGTTCAGTAGAGGGTCTGCCCATTTGATCAGCATACTTCTCGGGTTGAAGGTTCTGTCCCTGACACAGCCAAATTTTTCTAAATGTCTAATTTAATATTTTCTGCTTTTTCTTTTAAATTCTTATTCCCACAGTTTTATTATTTTCAAAATTGTTTATTATTTTAAAAATAAATGTTTATTATTTTTTCAACTTTTTATGACTTAAACTTTCTTCTCGTAATGTAATAATAGCCTAAGTTATCTGTCTATCTGTCCTTGAATTTATGAAGCGGTTGGACGTGGTATAGATAGAGCATCCATATTGGTTTTTTGATAAGTTAGGGTTAGTAAAATTCAAAGCGAGTAAAGTTTATTTTTTCATAAACTATAGATCCGATTCTAAAATAAATTGGTATGAATAAGCGTCGTATCACAGAGAAAAATACTGTCATATTTAAAACGTTCGAAATCCATATCGTCCCCCTTTTTGAGCGTTTAATGCCATTATATCAAGCCCTATTTTAGGAGCAGGCTAATAAATTTATCAATTTATCACATAATAAATAGGTAAAAATAAAAATTTTTTCTAGCATTATGACATCATTCCTTTAACTATCTCATTTAATCATTTATTTTAGATTATTTAACTATCTTCTGCATTATTTCCATACGTTTTATCCCTAAACTTAGATATTACCTAAATAATTTTCTTTTATATTTGGCTTAAATAATAGATTAGGTACATAAGTAATAATTTCAATCGGTTATTTTTGTAGAACGACAATTCTTAGTCAAAAAACAAACCATTTTTTTTACCTGCTTCATAGGGTACCTTTACAATTCTGGAAAAGTAAAAATTTTACTGATCCCGTCATATGACTGGCTATATGCTAGTTATTAATAAACTATCATATTCGTCAACAATCTTGCAGCTTATGAGATTTAAGATTTTTATGTATATGAATGTCTATAATAATGGTTCTAAAACTTTACTTGGGAACATTTATTACCCAGAGCGAAGGCTGGATGTGTAGCAGTTAATTTTTTTTAAAATTTGAATAGCTATTTCTGAACTAAATTTAATATATAATTCTAACAAACTGTAAATGGTTCAATTTTACAACTGTAATTATCAATGTACAAAATTTCTCTTAAATGTAACTAGAAAATATAACTTATACTTACGATGCTGCATATTCATGGCAGACCATGCAAAATATACGTTTTGCTGGCTTGGCTTGAACATAGAGTGGATAAGCATTTTTATTATTTTCATCGTGTTCTGATAACATTCTACAAATTTAAAGGAAAAATTAATTATAAAAATAACTTTAAACAGAATTAATTCTAAATAAATATTTAACTCTTACCTCAAGTCAGAAAACACCATTAAATGTTCACAATCTCCTTGGTGAGTGTAAACATAAGGGTAACCAAGTTGAATATTCAAATCAACAAATCTAGTTTTTTCCATATTAGCTTTTTCAAAAGGACCTATCATGCGGTTTCCCTTTGCAGCCCAACTTATTATAGTTCTAAAATGAAAAATATATCAGGAGGGGAAATTATAAAAAAAGAAAAATAACTGATACTATAAATTTAAATTTCTACATTATGTAAAATACTAAAAAACAAGAAAGGTCAACATTTAGAAAAAAATATATATGCATATCTCTCAAAAATAAACATTATCTTGCAACATATTAAGCTACTTTTAATTTTCAGTTGATTTCTTGGAAAGGCCAAAAATTTAAAACTGCATACAGCAATTTTGTTTGCACAGGATTATAAGTACACATTACCTTTCTATTGATTGCTGGATACTGGAAGACTTTTCTTGAAAAGTAATCATAAAATATTTTGAAATTTAAATCATGAATAGAATATGCATTTTTTTTACACTTTACAGTGAAAAATGTGACATTAATAAGTTTAAAAGACTGTATGAAAGCTAAGAATAAGATTTTATAATCTCATTTATATTTTGCTCACTGCAGCACAAGTTTCACGAAAGCTGACATAAAAATTACCGAATGGCAGAAATATTGTACTAAATATTGAAAAGTATTCAATAAATAATCAAAGAGGTATGAGGTAATAAAAGCATATTTTTAGCTGCACATGTGCAAGATATAAATTTTTGTATTTTTATATTATAGTCAAATATATATGGCTTTTTTGGGTGAAAAGAAATATTTTACAAAAGGCATTTGTGTATCATACCTCTCTGTTGCTAGTAAACAATTCTAGTATTGTCGACATTAAATGCTCAATACAGTTTAAAAATAAAATTCTTACTGAATGTAAAAAAGTTAATTTGTGCATTAATTGTGAAGAAATAAATGTTACTTACTCACTATAATCTCTACAATCTTTATCACGCATATCATTATAAAACACTCCATGGATGTAAAAGAATCCAGATTTATACAAATCCTAAACAGAGGTAAAACTTATTAGTAGTAATAAAAATAACTGGGGAAATACGGTTGATTTAAATTTATTTTGCTTTCAACAATGCATAAACTTTTCTAAAATACAATTCAATAGTGAAAACAGTCAACCTAAAAGTAAAAATTGATGTACATCATAGATAGTAAAAAATAAATTATTCCTGAACATAACCTTGATTTTGTCCATGTGTAGCACACACACAAAATAAATAAATAAATAATCATAAAAAAATAAATCATTCAAATGCAAAAAGGTGACAATTTGCAAATTCAGAGGATACACAACTTATTTGATCTTCCACAATTTCCTATGCTGAGAATTGCACATAACATTATTTCACAGACATTTCTACATATTTTGTTCATGTTAATGATAGAATCAATTAACTACTTTTACTAGAAGATAGACTTTAACTTCTAAATAACGAAATACAACCTTCTCTATGGCACTTCTGTACACGCCAATACAAATATTGGGATAACCCCCTACATAACAATATAGGGGGTTGAATCATAGTATTCTAATCATAAGTATCTTTTGTACTAAATAAATCAAGTTTATAACATGTACTAACCGCACAAATAGTAGTTACTTTATCTGTGGGACAATCACTCAGTTCATATGGAACAGCCTTGTCTGATATACAGGAAATCTTGTCTCTTAGTTCAGTTAAATACTGGCTGCCAAGGACTAGAAATTCCTGATCCAACTAGAATTTTAAAAACACACATTTATAAAAAATAACAATGACTGATTAGAAATTAATTTTTACTCATTCTATAAGTATATCGTTCTGCTAGAACCAAAGATTCTTAACATTTTGTAAAAAACAACTATGAAATGCACATTAATACAAAGAAGTAAAAAATTGCTGCTGCTTACATGTAGAAAATGCATTAATGCAATGTAAAACACCTTGAAAAGTAACAATACAAAAATAAATCCTTCTCATACTTGTTACAGTTATTACAGAAACCACATAAAAGTAAATGATGCTAAAATAACAATTTATCAATGATTCTATGCTGGTACAATTGTTGAATATTTGCCTCAATGTTTGAACAAAAAAAACTAGTAATGCAATCTATAGACTACTCTCAAATATTAGTCATTTCAAGGAAATTTAGAGATTAAATGCTGGTACAACCTATTTTTATCAGATTGAAATATTATTAATTCAATTTATTAACCCTATCATATATACTTTGCAATATTACTTTCTATGTGTTGACAATTAAGACAATGATCTTACACAGTACAACTATTTTTCTCACCCCCCCACAATTTTATTAAAAAATAAATAAATAAAAATAATAATAATAACGATCTTGATGCATTTTTAGGAATGCCATTTTTTAACCCTGTATCTCTTTAACATTATTGTGTGTGATAGTTTTATACCTGAGAAAAGCACATGGTTTACTTTTAAGCTTGAATGTTTTAAGCATTTTTTAAAATGATTTTAAGAGAATTACTCAAAATTCAACTTTAGCATTTAGTAACTTCAAGATTTCTTTAAATATAATATGAAAGTTTTTTTTTTCCCTGTTTCTGGCTATATAACCTTGTTTGGACAGAAAATTGCAAAAATCCTTCTAAAATTAGAGATTAAAAAAATTGGGTTTTTAATCTAATAATCCTTTTATGACAGTTTATTTACACAATTTTTTGTATATTTTTTAGATTAAAAAATTCATCTAAAACTTATATAAAATTTTTTCCATTATTTATATCCACAGCTTACAAAACTTACAGAAAAGATGAACTTTCTAGAAAAGAAAAATAATAGTGTCAATTAAATTTTAACAATTTGATGACTTGATGATTACATAAGAGCATTTAAAAGACAGTCTTTTAATGTGTATTTCCAAAATATTTAAATATTTCATATTTTAAAGCCAATACTACAGGGCACTTTATAAAATAAAAATAAAAAAAAAAAAAAAACCAAGTATATACTATGAACATTAAAAAAGATATTAATGCTATACTGAGCCATATTTCAGCAACTGGAAGTGGCTAAAGGGCATTGTTACAAATTACCATTTGGTTTGGTTTGGAGAGCTACGGTCTACTTCTTGCAACACGAGGGCTAATGAGACCGGGACCTATTGCTTAAAGCCGATTCCGAACGGCTACAAACATCCATGCCACAGTGCGATTCAAACCCACGAACTCCGATTCCGAAGGCCAGCACCCTAACCATTCGGTCATCGTTCGGCCAAATTACCATTTTAAAAACGACTGAGAAAGATTTCGTACACCTATTTGCTTCATATGTATAATTTTACACACTTGCTTTTGACATTTTCATAAGACTGGATTTGATTAACTACAGAAGGATCTCCTAAAAATTGGAAAATTTCAATTTGTGAAAGAGTACTTTATTGCACATACTTAGCACACGTGGTGATTTGGGTAAGCAGAGATCAAAAGATATGTAGCAAAGAAAGACATTTAATTAAGATATAAAACATACACAACATACGTCATCAATACATACTTTAACACTACCACCTACAACTGTAGCAGCTTAATTACATCAGCATGGGGTATGCACATTACTTACACGTAAGGTGGAGAAAATTAACATTGCCACCTCCAACACACACTATAACATTTATCTTTTTAAAAGTTTCATAATATTTAAATGTAGTTTATGTGTTATATAGCATTAGCTGCAAATTATTAAACTAAAATATTGATAATTTCACACATGCAAAACAGCAATTCCTTTAAATGCTCAGATCTTCTCAAATCAATTATTTCAAAATTTAATTTGCACTACCCTATTTTTCTTGCAAAAGTACATCCTATTTGTTATTTTTATAAACTCTGGGAATTACAAGATTTTTTTTAAAAAGGTAATGTATATATCCTTTTGAATACATATATATTTTAAAAATTTCACGTAAACAGTTAAAACATTATGCAAAAGTTCAAAAACATTTCCCGCTTTTTATAAGACAGGTAATCAAAAATAACCTTTTTCTTTCTTTACTATGTAAATGGTCTTCTAAATATACAAGTCACTGAAAATGCATTGCATTTCAGTGACTAGTGTATTTAGGAGTTTATCAATGTTCTTTACACTGGCATTCTGGCTTGTCTGTGAATCCCTTTAAGACTAAGCTGGTTGCCTTCTCCAGATGGAAGAACTTAAATCTTAGGGATATCTTCTTCTATGGTGAGAAGCCTACTTATTCTAATGAGGTTAAGTTTGTTGTCTACTTTGACAAGGATCTTAACTGGGACTGTCATGTATCCTACTGTCTGCAGAGGGCTAAGAAGGTCTGATGAATTAGCTAGAAAGTGGTGTACCATTTCTTTTATTGGACCTGAATCCATTCTTGGTATTGCTCTGGTTTATATTAGGAATTCTGTTTTTGTTATTTTAGGCATTTTTAGTATTTTAACTGATGTAATAGAAAGGGTCATTGGCAAGCCAGAGCTTAATTGTGACAGTCCCAGTTTGTGCCATAAAGAGCTTTTGCCTAGTCATAGAAATAGTCTGAGGAAGGCAGTTGATCTTAGTGGTCACAGTAACCTCAGTAGGCATCGGAACATTATGGGGATCAGTCCTGATCCCCTGTGTCATGGCTGCCATCTTGAGGAGGAGACCACTTGCCACATTTTGTGTGATTGTGAGTATATCTTGGCTCGTAAGTTTGAGAATATTGGTTGTCACCTTCTTGAGCTTTGGGAGCTGCAGGATATTCCTGTTAGTCTGCTGAGATTTGCATCCGCCCATGGCCTATTCTCTCAGGCACTCTTAGGTTGAAATTAAATTAGACGTCTGGTCGCAGTGACTTGCTCTTGGAGGATGTCCTGAGAGCTGCCATAAAGACGAATTCATTCATTCATGTTTTTTACTTACATGGCCAAAGTTAGTGAACCATTTACCAAGTATATTTTTCTTTATGACTTTAAAAATATTTCAAAGCAATCATAATGTTTAGGGGATCTTCATTAGAATAAAGAGATCTTTAAATTTGACATTAGATTTAATAAACATAATACAAACCTGGAAAGATGGCATTTTGGCTGTAGATGCATTAACTGTGTTTGGGTCTAACCTTTTTTCAGGTAAAAAAAATTGAACACTCAAAATAACATCTGGAAAGGTGACAGGCTCAAATGGAATCTTAGAAAGATCTGTGAGAGAACTAAGATTCTAAATAGTAAAAAAGAAAAATAATGCATACAAATTATTTAGCAAAAATTTCAATATTCAAATATGTCAAATATATATTACACAAACAAAAAGCTGTATGAATATTTCAATAACAATCAATTTCTATTGACTTAAACATTAATTAAGAAAAGCATTTGTAAAATGATTGTAAGGTTTATGACATGCAAAGTTTTTAATCAGGTTTAATCTATGGTTTTATCTGTCAGACCAAAAACCTGATTTTAAAAAAGTAAAAGTAAAATTAGTGTTACCTGCTGTTGCAATAAAATTAGGTAAACTATTTTATTGCAATAGGAGATTACAAATAATGACTTAATGTTTGCTTAATTTAATTCAGGAGTGATTGTAACTTTAAGTAAAAAATCCTGAAATTTATATCACTACTAATCAAGAACCCTAAACTAAAAAAGGTAACAAATAATTAATTGAATGTTAATAATATTAAATATATTGTTAGTAAATTAAAATAGTCACTGCTTAAATTTTAACAATTAAAATAAAAAGATTTACCAAACTTCTTTTGATAAATCTCACTCTTAGATGCTAAACAACATTCTTGAATTTGATTTTTAAATCTTAAATATCAAATACATCTTATTTCTGATAAATCTGTTTTCTGGTACAATAAGTGCTAGATTAGAATATTACCAGACACAGAAGTAAAATATTTGAGAAAAAAAAAGGAAAAAGAGGTGAAGAAAAGAAAGGACTATTAAAAACACTTTGATTTATATAATGCAAGTACCTACATATGAATTATATAAAAAACTAAATTTTTATTAATATAAACAAGAACTCAAGTCTTCTAATCAAAAAATGTTTAAAACAGATTTAAATTAAAATTTTCTTCAATATACTAATTAGAGAAAGAGAGATAAATAAAAAAATGGTCGATTTTGTTTTAATGTTTAAAAAAATAATCAGGAATTAAATAACACAACCTTACATAGGACTATTTTTTTTCGAAGTAGACAACATAAAAATATTTTATGTAATAAAATTTCCAGGTGATGATTGATTGAGCAAGCTTCCTTTTGATATCTTGAACTAGTGGATTCTAATTAATTTTTGGCTTAGAGGTTTGTAACTCATTTGGTTTCAGGACTCTTGGATCTACTTTTATGTTACACAACAGTTACAGACATCAGAATTTACTTCTTATACAGCTGATATTGAACGGCTATGAAGAACTATGACTTAGCGTGATTTGAACTCATGGCATCATCCTACTGAATCAGCTAGTGTATTATTGTAACTCTTTGATTTGGTTTAGAACTTTAAGGTGTACGTTAAGCAATACGAGGGCTAATGAGATTGAAACTTACTTTTAAAGCCCATTCCAAATGCTAACATCAATGATAGCAATGGAATTCAAGCCTACAAATTTCAATAGCGAACAGCAGAACTGGTAGAATGAGTGCTGGTTTTATTAGCCCTTGTTTGGCATTGGGAGAAGGGAAAAACCAGACTGTAGTGGCTCAAACTGAAGCTGAAACCCAAAATTAAAATTAGCCAATTCCATTTCATATATTCAGAAAACTTTCTAATTGTTTATCTCCCCTTTCTTTTGACTACTCAAATATACCTTCAAAATCCCCCCCCCCATGCACACACACTCAAGGTGTGAAAATGTGTCATATCATTATGCTCACACAAATCAGTTAACAATTATTCCAAGGTCAAAGCTCATAGTTCAGGAAATCTTTTGTTCTACTACTCCCAATGATGACCGGAAATGCTGACTGTAATAGAATACTCAATTTTTGTAGCTGAAACATGAAATACATGCAAGAACCCTAAGTTTAATTAGAAGCCTTTAGTTTATTTTAAAATTCTTTGAATTGAAACTACCATAGTGGAAAATTTTATTCTAGAAGGAATGATTATTTCCAAACCTAAAGGATAATAATAATAATAATACCTTAAAATTCTGGGATAGCCCTGGAGCACAATCATCCCTGTTTAATGCTATTGCAATAAAATTAGACAAACATCAAGTCCTTCACTGTTATATATTAGTTATTGATAATTATACAAACATTTTTTCAAAGTACTTTGTTATTTTGAATAATTTACAATTTAATTATTTAACCCCTAATTAACTACAATTTATTAGCTGTTTACTATAAAAAAATCAGTATGTTAGAACAGGTATTTTTATCACTATATAGTCACAATTATTTAATATTACTTGCTATAAGTAGAAAGTACTGTTTGAAAAATTTAAATAATTTTAACCCTTAATTTGACAAGATGTTTTTTCAAATATTTTTTTAATTTCTGTTATTTTTTCATGTTTGTATAGACATTAGGATATCTGTTAAAAAAAAAAAAAATCATTTTCCATTTTTGAGATAATTAATGCCTGCTGTGGTGAACACTGACAATTATGTTATATAGTAGTTATAAATATACATGTCTGGTGAAGCGGCCAGACAGCCAAATTAAGGGTTAATTATTTTTTAATTGTTTTCTGAAATGAACTATTATTTGTATTTTATATTCCTAAGCCAATTAATACCAACTGATATGATTAAAAGTAATTGATGATTACCTTTAATTATATTGTACATTTTAAATAATGTACCTAAGAATTTGGGGTTTTTGACACTTAACATTGGTTGAAGCATGGCTTAAACATGTCCAAAATTGGTTTTTGATCTGACGTCAAAAAGCCAACCCTGATTTGTAGACATCTTTTAAAAAATAATTGCCATACCTTAAGAGGAGGGTAGTTCAACTGCTTCATACTATGATACACTGCAGAAGCATATTTTTCTGAAGATGCTCTTTTTTCTAGTTCCTTTGCTTGACATCTATAAAAAAAAACATTACATTTTTAAAATTCCAAAATACAAACTGAATAATATTAATAAAATTTCTATGAGATAAATTAAATGCCAGTCATTCAAAAAACAGCTGAAAATGTAAAACACAATTTATATTACAAACTGATTATACTAGTGAAATCAAATAACTGCCTTAAAGGTCATAGATAACTCCATACTGTAACTATTTGTCTTAGTGAAATTATGTAATAAATTTAAAGATTATAGCTCCATATTGAAACATGTCACTCTGTTATGGATGAAGATAACTCTAAGACTGCAGCTACTTAAAATTACAAAAAAAAAAAAAAAAAAAAAAAAAAAAATTCCAAAATATAAATTGAATATATCCTGCAAACAATAAAAATTTTGAGTATCTGCTATTTATGACCTTTTCACTTAAATTGCCATTAAAAAAAAAAAAAAAAAAATTGTATACAAATATATTTTTTTGGTAACTACATCAACTGAAATTATGACAAATGGCTATATCTATTATAAAGCTTCACTTTAGCACATGTGATACCAAATAAATTTGTAACCACAAGATTTTCTGGTTTTTATAAATGACATTTTATGACAGCTGATCACTAATGATGACAGTTTGTAATATTCTGAGTATTTTCAAATTCCCTGTCTTATTTACTATGTGCAGTCCACAATAACTTAGATATAAGATATTCATCAGAAATGACCTGGGCATTAATGGCTTAACACTTTCTAGGGAATTCAAACAAATAGCACCATGGGCACAAGGCTGAGACTTCCGACTCTCTAAAGGTTTCCAATCTGGGTAGTGGGCTGTCAAAGGTAGACACCAAACTTTTTCACAACAAAGTTATTTTTATATCATAATATTTACAAATAAATAAAACTGAGTCACAGCAGCTACCTCATATCAGAAAGTAGCAGAATTGAGGATAAGGCTGGCCAAAGATTGGCCATGTTCATTAATGGCAGCTAGAGCAAGTTTTGCGGTCAACATGTCCTAAAGTTTCTAAATGACACCTCTGGAGATGGCAGGACAAACCTGGGGACCTTCTAAGTGGTTTCTACTTCTTAAATAATGAGGACACACTTGACAAAGTTGTTCTTTTCTCCTAAAAGTGCTCATCAAAATAAAAGGTGTACCCCTTGAGGTTTAGTCAGTCTTCAGCCCTTGTGGCTCTGCATATAACCCTTAGCCACAGACCAGTCACATATTGCAACTGGGTCTTTTGGACCTGGTTTAAGCTTTCTTACACCAGGAGGGATGAGTAATAACACAAAAAAATTTCTTTTGTAAAGTAATAATAAAAAATCCAGTTAATGAATATTTTAAAATTTCATACAATATTAAAATGCAATTTAGTTCCTATATATAAATTATCTGGAGTGAAACATTTTAAAAATGGAACCATTGCAGTTTCAAACTGAAGATGTAATTTAATATTGGATGAATCTTAATGGTGAATATGAATCTTTGAAGTACAAAGCACCGAAAGAGTTCCTGCAATTTGTAATATCTTAATTACGTCAAACAGTCTTTTCAGAAACAGATATAATAAAAACCAAATGTCATTCCAGATTAATAGCTAAAAAAGAGTTGAGATGTACATTCGACATTACCCGAAGATATGATAAACAAAAGGAGTCTTCACTTTGAATTTTGATACATTTTCATTTGTAATTTAATAGAAAAATAAATTTACATGTTTGTGCACTTTATAGCAAAACATTTTGTTAAATGTAGTTTCCAGTCTTTTTTTTTTAATAATAAAACCATAATTCTTTAAAATGCGTCTATGTTATTACACCTATTAAAAATAAAAAGTAGGGAAGCATAGTAGCACAAAGGTTGAAATTCGATGTTTTAAAGGATATTGTGACGTAGTAAGCGAGCTGAGACAAGCTTCTTGGATTTTCTGGGTTTTATTCAACACTCACAGCTATGTACATTTCATCATTATTTACAAAAAACATCCGTTACACTAGGCGCGAAGATACTTTGAGAAAATCAAGCATTGTTCTCCCCCAAATGCCGGGTCACGAACTTTTTCACCATCCGAGAATAACCTCCTTGGACAAAGCCTTTCTAGTCAATCCCAGGCCCTGTAGCCTCTGTCCAGTTAGGCGCTTAACTTTGCCTCCACTCCGAGAGGGAGGGGGGTAAGGATTTCCCCGCATTTTAGAAAGGTGAAGTATAACATTGCAAAAGACCCAACATTCCCGGACAGGGGGCTAGATTTTGGCGAGAAAATATAGAATATTTTACAATATAATCAGCTATGCTTCATTATATCTATCTGTTTACTTTTATAGTTTTTTCTATAAATATTTTAAAATACACAGAGCATAACTGATTTTTAAGTTTGTTCAAAATGCTTCTACATAGAGAAATATTGGATTATTTTAAAATGAATTACTTATGAGGGCAATTAATTAATTTAGACATTTTTGCAAGTGAAATAAATTTTTACACCCATTCAAATATGTGATGGGATATAGCAAAATCTGCAAAATTTTGAGGAGTCAGTCATCTTAATATTATAATGCTAATCTGACAAACGAATTTTATAACCTGATTTAAAAATATTTTTTAAATAAAGTTATAAAATCCATAATATTAAAAGTTCATTAGAGCAAGGAATTATTAATGTCAAAAATGATAAAAAATTATAATAAAAATAATGATACTAATTCTAGCAAATATTTATGATAGAAATATTAAAAGTAATGAAGTTGTTTTAGTGAAATGAATAGCATAATAAATATATCATTTTCATGAGATGCCAACTATCTTTTCGTATTAGTTTACCTTACAGTCTCCAGATCAACATCTTCAGGTACAACTATACTACTTGAAGGTTCAACTAAATCTTGATGTGGACATTTCATAGTATCTAACCTGTAAAAACAATGAAATTAATATACACACAGGTATAAAATTCATAGCTACATTGAGTAATAAAACTTCAACTTTAAAGATTATTGAAACACTTCTTATTTTTTAAAAATTTTCATCTATTTTTAAATGTACAGAATTAGAAGGGGTGATTGTACCTCGAAGTAAAATACCATGAAATTTATATCAATCCTAATGAAAAACCTAAGACAGGTTGCAGAGACTTTAGATAAATCATTATGGAGGTAAAAAAGGCGTTATTTCTGAGGAGGGAAGAAAAAAATAAAGATTTTCTCGACTCTGACTGTAAAAAAAGCTACTTAAAAAAAAAAGAGGGTCTACAGCTTTATGATTCAGAGACATAATACTCTGCAGAAGCATATAGAGTTGAGAAAAGGGAAAAAACATACACATAGAAAGAAAAAGAGACAGTATATGGGAGAACAATTTAGAGATATTGAAATACTCAGATTGCAGAAAGGATCAGCTGGTGAATAGTATCAGAAAATAATTCAACCCCAGAATAGCTATCTGTAGAAAAAAGAATGGGAAACTTTGAAAAGCTAAAGTAATTAAGTGATGGAGAGAACACTTTAAGGAACTGCTGGATGGGAGAGACACTATTGTTAGTGGGACATGCACCCTATTGCAACATGAGACAGACGACTGCCAAGGTGACCACCTTACAATAGCTGAAGTTCTATAAAAGAAGAGGCCATAAAGAGACTGAATTGTAACAAATCTGCAAGACCAGATATCATTAGGGCAGAATACTATGTTAATGAGCCCCATCTGAAATCCTATGCTACACTTAGATAATGCCCACTGAATGGGATGAAGGCTCTAGCTGTCCAAATTTCAAGAAGGAAGATAGGATGGAAAGTGAAAACTATACGGATATCAGCCTACTGAACACTGCATTTAAAATTTTCTCCAATATTATATTTAATAAATTATTACCATATGTAACAAAGGCAATTAACTGCAGAAACTGGAAATAGAGCAATCTAGTATTCATGCTTATTTCCAGCATTTGATGCTTTGAGCACCATTAGTTACTACAGTAAACAGGTCTAAATTATTTTTTGTTTACTTTTTTTGCTTATATTTCTTTAATGAAATATGACTATATTTGAGAGTGCTATACTAGTTGCAGTAACCCAGCAAATTGCAGCATCCTGTTAATTACCAAGTTTGGCTAAAAAGTGTTAGCTTTTGATTCCTCAATACGGCAATTTCACTCAGCAGTGCACATCTCAATTTATGATAATTCTGATAATAGAGAAAGCTACAAATGGATGTTTTTTTTTTGAGGTAGTAGCAAGGCCATAGGCAGGGGGAGGGATTTAGGGGACTGGTCCCCCTCCCCCCAAATTTTGAGACACCATTATGTAGATAGACAATGCCCGTTTTTAGTGTGTGTGCGCTATCTGCCTATCTGTTCATGAACAAGGGCAGGTATTCTCTTAGAAAAAACCGTTCAAACTATAAGTCTTGCTGGACCACTGGCCGGAAATACAGTGCTTTCCCTTTCATCAGTTGGAGTATCATTCACAAATAAAGATGTCTTTCTCCCTTGGTCCCCCTCCGAAAATAATTTCTGGCTACGGCCCTGGGTAGTAGAATGTAGAGATAGGGTTACTTTATTAGCAATCATACGAAAATATGTGCATCAGGGTACCACAATCACTTCTGATTATTGAAAAGCCTATGATTATCTATAAGATGAGAGTTTTGATCATCTGAGAGTTAAATAGTTTTACTTTTAAAGACCTTGATACTGGAGCCCACACCAATATAGTTGAGGGCTTGTGGAGCTCAATTAAGAGATCTCTCCACAAGCATGAGAATCAATTTGATTCTTACCTTTGTAAATTTACATAGAGGAAGATGAAAGAAATTCCACAGGATGCTTTCCAGAATTTTTTGAGTCAAAGCGTTTGTGTCCTTTAACTACACAAGATACCTATATTAGGTAAGTGCTTTATTTCATATTTTATGCTTAATTTTTGAAAGGATAACAAGTGATGTTAATATACTTCATATTTATATCTTTTAATTATTGCTTTTTGAATTTTTTTATTCAAACTTGTGTCATAATTTAATACAAGAAGCAAAAATATTTTTTAACTAAATTATTTTACAGAGTATTACATTGTTAAAAGTGATAAGCTAAATAATAAAAGTGATGTTATTACGGACGTCTACTGTTATTGTTACAGAAGATCACGGGGGGGGGGGTGCTTTATCATTTTAAGCTAATAATTACTGGAAGTAATTTGTACTGTACTTTATTACTTTTTAATCATTTGATAGTTTTAAAATAATTTCATTAAATAGTGACAGTATTTTTAAATATAAATATTTTATAAGTATAATTGCCTAAGTACAACCAAGTAATGCTCATATTTTGCTTTATATCTATTGCAAAAATTCTGCACTGATTAGTTCAATAAACAATACAAAAACATGTTTAAATACATTAAAAACTCAAATTTTGATTTGTATTCACCTTAGCAAAATATCAAACCTTTTTTTATTCAGACTATGCTACGGAATAGGGTATAAATTTAATACTAAACAAAACACAAATTGTAAACATCACTTGGAAACCACTTGTACAAAAATATAGCCAGAAACATTGAGGCCAGCCCCCAGAACTGGAACTCCACCCAAGTCTGATTCTACAAATTACACAAGTGGTATCCAAAATGTTCCAACGATTACATTGTGGATGAACTGAAAATCATTTTCCATATGGTAGTTGACTAAAAGATGTTTTACTGTGAAGTGTGCTTGAAAAAGAATAGCATGATTGGGGGATAAAGTGTGGTTATCGAGATAAAGGAAAGTGAATTTGAAAACAAAACAAAATTAACCATGGACATCAAGTTGAAGGTAAGTGTTTGCCTGGAGAATTAGAGAACCAAACAGGCTTTCTTTATTTTTATATTTCTTTATTTTTTTTTTGTAGTAGTAATGGATCACACAAAAGATATACTATTACCAGTACTCCTTTTTTTACTGGGAACAATTAATTCGGATTGTTGGAATCTGTATGATTGCCTCAGAGGCACACAAGTAAATCAGTGTCTTCTAGTTTGTAGATTCAGTTACTAGTGCTCATACAAATTTAATTGAAGGCACATGGAATGCTATTAAGAGAGATATGAAAAGTACTCTGCAAGTACAAGATCAGTTTGATACTTACTTGACAGAGTACATGTGGTGGAGACAAAATAAGGAGAATCTTCTGAAATTTCAAGCATTTATTGAAGCTATCAGATTAATTAATCTCACTAAAAATAGGGATAAAAAGGTAAGTGACTCATGTCTTCTATTTTTAAATATTATATACATGCTATTATTTATTGCTAGTTAAAATTGAATTGGGTCATTCATAACATTAAATTTTGATTTTATTCCTATTTGTTTGTATTGATTTCATTCCTATTATCCCTTGATATATTTAATTTTCTTAAATTAGTAAAAATTGATATCAAAACCATATTTTTAAAATTGATTTTATAAAAAGTACAATTTACACTATAAATCATGGTTGGAAAAAAATCATGATTTTTAAAAAAAAATTTTAAAAATCAGATTTTTTTTATTTAAATCGGATTTCTTTGATTTTTTTTCTGAATACTAATTTTAATCGTTGTTTTTCTTTTTTTTGCAATATACATAGAATAGTTTGTTAAAAGAAGTAACATCTTATCTAAGTATATTCTACACTGATTACCTAAAACTAAATATATAAATTTTAATCTAAATACATTCCATTATTTTGTAATTGGACAGTGCAAACTAAATAAGATGCAAATTTAAAGAACAAATTAAATATTCTTTTAATGCAAACTATTTATTTAAAAAAACAAATCACAATTATTTCATTATTTTTTAAGCACCAAATTATGGATTTAATTGTTTCAATAAAAACACTAGCTTTGAAACACTCCTAATTGGTTATGAGGGCTAGAATGAACAATACCAAAAGAAAACTGTCTTTCCATTCCAGTAGATGAACCCACGGCTGTGGTTATTTGGTAGACAAACTGGATTTCAAGTTCTGTAATACTCTCTTTACCTCACATTACATAAAATAAATTCCACTAGTCATAATCATTGTACATACTTTCTGATAACAGCCCCTAAATTCTTGGAAAGCGCATGCTTTCTTTTTACACTTATTTACTTATCGGTATTACTGTGCTGACTGATTCCCAATTCTCCTGTCTTTGGAATATAGGTTTTAAAAGAAGTTTAAAAAAATGATTTAAATCAATGATTTTTCAAAAAAATCAACTGATTTAAATCATGCCAACCCTGCTATAAATACTTGCTAATTTTAACTTTGCATTATTGCTGATAGAATTTTCCAAATGTGCCGTCGTTTCATTTTCAGGTTGCAGCATGTTTCCAATAAGCCGCCAAAACATAACCGCCTTTCCAGACTCAGCAGTTTTACCAGAAAGTGGCATTAGTTAAAAGTTATTTTCTTACGTATTGTAGGAAAATAAAACAATGAAATACAATTCGTGTTGTCTATACACTAAAAACATAAACATAATTTTGAGACAAAAGACTGCGTATTAAACACATACCCACACATTTTTTCAATTTCATCGTATTCTTCTGAAGAGACCAAGTCTTCTAAAAATACAGAACCGTTCCCAGTACTACTATATTCAAGCTTTAAAGTATTCACCCATTCATTCAGAAACTGTTTCACATTTATAACTCTACTATCGATCCACGCACGTGTTTCTGGTTTGTGAACAGCTTCCATTATATCAAGAGAGCTACTGACGATAAAACAGTAGTTATATACCTTTTGTCACTTTTAAAGCAAAGATAAACTTTAAGGTAATAATACCAGTCTTTTTTTTTTTAGTGAATCAGGACAGCCACTTCAATACACCCGTGTTAGTCTATGACACTGTGTTTATTGTTTAGTCTGTGTCATAGGCTATGGTCTATGTTACAGTCCTAGGAGGGAAAATTACTTGATTCACTGGCGCCATCTATTCTCTAATATATTAACTAAACAAATTTAAGTAATTTTGTATGGTCTTGGGCAGTTTTTGTATTATTTTATTTACTTTTCTGATAATATGTTTTAAGTTAATTTTCTATTTTCTCTTTTTTAATTTTTGTTACTTGAATTGTAAATTTCTTACTACCATTATTGTTGGTTTTTGGGGTTTCAAGATTTTAAAATTAATTTTTGCTAAAAAATGAGCTTGACGAGTGTTTGCATCATTTCTAATATTTTATTAACATTTTTGGTAATTTTTAATATTAATTTTTATTTTTAACTGTCAATTTTTTTATTATAATCTTAAGTTTTTTTGTTTTAAGTTCTTAAAATTAATTTTTGCCCTTATAAACCGTATACCCCAGGCTGTCCATAATGGACAGTAAACAGACTGATTTTTAAAGATAGAAAAAAAAAAAAAAAAAGGTTCTGAAAAAATGTCATTCAATATAATAGTTTAGAAAATTATTTCTATCAAAGAATATTCATAAGTTTTACTATTTCTCCCAAAAATGTCAATTAATTCAGCTGGATCTTATCGAAGATCCGGTTGAATGTGTAGGGTAATAATCGACTTAAGTATCGATTTCCCTAATCGCTTATAAGTATTCGATATCAGTTCTGTGTTATTGCATCCGTTTATTTGTTTATGTTTACATTAAATGCTAAATTGTGATTTAAATTCCGTCAAGCTGTCCTGGATGTAGCATACGTATAATTTCCACACAACGAACAACCAGTTTCGCAATTTTTTTCTATTTGTTAATTTTATAAAAATTGCCATGGATAAAATTACTAATGTAAGAATTACAAAGTGCGATGAATCTCTCTATATAAGACCGTCTCGCATGTTATATGAACAGGTAAATTCAATTTTATTTTGTAAACTTACTGCCAAATTCATTTGAAATTTATCATTTTAATCCTAACTTTAATTTAAAGTGCATGCTCAATTTTTTAAGATAAAAAGTGTCAAGTTCTTAAAGTTCAAATGTCAAGTTAAGGTTCAAGATATAAAATGACTTAAAAAAGTCCACTCACATTTATAATAACACTTTTAATGATATTGTATATGATGCATATCCTTACTTAATTAGTAGGCATACAATTTCATAATTGGAGTTTATTCTTTGCTGCAGGAGTCTGACAGACTTTTAATTTTATGTGTAAATATAAGAAACTTTCAGTATTTGTTAGTGGCTGTTTATAATATCAAAATCTATCAGATCTAAACTCAAAGTTTAAAGTAACCCTTTTTTTAGTGACATTAAAAATATTTTGTAGTGTTATTTTTATAATTATTTAGGATGGAAGACCAAAATCCTGGGACTTGATGCGAATTCATGACAGGTTGGTTACCTTTTTTAATTAAGAATTTTTCAATCAAAGATATTATCTGTTTCTTAGGTTCTATAATCTGTTTTATTATATGAGAGGTTAATTTTCTAGTGATTATTATATATGACTGTATTTAGAAAAGTACTAGGATAATCTCTACAATAATTTTTATAACTTCAGAGCTATTCAGAATTTATTGTTTTATAATATCATTTGATTATTTGTTTATCCTTCATAATATGTTAGATTATTTTCAATAGCTAGTTTGAACAATAAGTTTTATTTAAAGTTCCTCTTTAGTTATGGTCTGTAAATTACAGCATTATTTTAATCATATGTATATTATATAAAAAAATATATATATTTAATACAATTATTGATTATTTTTTGTTGTTGTCAAATGATACAATGATGCTAGGATAATTATGCAGGAGGATTGCCTGGATCTTTTAAATTCCTATAATAATGTGCAGTAATTTTGAAAAAAATGTACAAAAGTTTTTGTGGTTGTATGTGAATTTATATTTAGTGCTGTAAGCATCAAAATTAATTTTAATAGTATTATCATACTTAGGATCACAAAAAAATTACAAGTTAGATTATTATTACTTTTTTTTTTGTCTAAAATTAATTTATTGTGAAGTATATTTACTTCTTATTTTTCTGTCATGTGGCATTTTATTTATTTGTATAGGTATTTATGTATGTACATGTATAAAAAGGGGAAAAGTAACAGTTTTAGTTCTGAGAATAATTATTTTATTGTCAGAAAATATCTTTCTGTAATCTGTTTACTATGAGAGTTTTAAATCAATGTAATCTTTTGTTTTTTTTAGCGTTGCAATTATAATCTTCAACATCAGCAGACAAGTACTGATTTTTGTGAAGCAGTTTAGACCTGGTAAATTATTCATTATACATTTTTTATTTCTAATACAAACTATTATTTTTTTTATCCATTTCTTCATATCATTAAAGAAAATTAAACCCAAATTAATAATGTGAATTTATTGCAAGAATATAAAAAATTTAAATAAATGTTTTCCATTATTTAATGTCATTTTAATTGCTAGAAACCTATTATCATAAAAGTAGAGCAGCATAGGCTGAGAAGGTTCTAAAACCTGTTATTTAAATTGTGGTTTTTATTTATTTGTGAATGTTAATCCTGTATACTTGAAAGTATGCTTTATATATGTATCAACTTTCATGTGAAAGTTTTTACAAAACTTTTTTCATATCATTCTTAGATATATGATGACTTGACCGTTAAATTATTAACTTGAAGCACAACTAGTTTCGCACTGCAAAAAATTATTTAATATTTGCAGTTCTATCTACATACTATGTGGAGCGCTGTAACTCAGAGTGGACTGTATGAAAAAATTAACACGAAAAATTAATTCCATCAGAGAACCTTTATTGAGAGACGCCATGCACACACTACATCATCGTTAGAAGTTCACATGAGCACTGGTCTTTTTCCCTTCAATTGCAACCATGACAACGGGCAACAACAAAAAATGAGAAAGGCCGGTTGCTAAGAAGGGAGAAGTTAGCTGAGATGCAACTCAGGAATCATGACGAAACATTATGTACATTCAAGAAATGATCAGCATGTGTTTTCTCCACATGTGAGAGTTGGGAAGGAGGGTTGGTTCACAACGTAGAACAGGGATGGGCAAACTACGGCTCGCAGGCCATATCCGAAAAAATAATTTAAGAAGTAGACTGACAGATGAGCATTTAGCATTGTTCCTTAAAATCAGTACATCTTACTTCGAACCTCAGTATAAGGAACTTTTAAAAATGAAATCGCAATTTCATTCATCTCATTAACATATTTATACCTTTAGGTACTTGTATATTGTTTTTAAAATTTTAGAAAAATTTATCTTGGCCTGCCAAACTTATTTTCTTTTTATCTTTGGCCCGTGGCCAAAAAAGTTGGTCCATTCCTGCATTTGACTACCTGAGTTATTCATCAGTTAAAAAATCATTCTCACTGTAATTTTAAATATTTTTGAAATAATGGCTAAAATAAAACTGATCACGAGTATACAAAACACTATCTACTAAACTCCAACTGCAAATGAGCCAAATGATGGCCGAATGGTCAAAGTGCTGTTCTTCAGTACTGGAGTTCATGGGTTGATAGCTGTTTGGAATTGGCTTTAAGTAGTAGGTCCCAGTCATATTATTAGCCCTTGTGTTGCAAAATAGTAGACCATAGTGTTCCAAACCAAACTGCAAATGACATTTTTATTCACACGCTAATCATAATAAATATTCCATTTTTTTTTCCATTCTGTCAATATAAACATCCAAAGCTCAATAAAGCTCTTGGGAGGACTCAAACATGTACTGTTGTTTGCTTGTTTAAAATTCCCTGATTCAGAAGGAAAAAAGAATCTCAGAACTGAAAGTCAACACTCTGTGAAACATTAGTCAAAAATCTAATGAACTTTAATCACCTTCTAATGCCATTTAAGTCATTCGTAGTAATAGATTGAGATGGCTTGGACATATCTGGAGAACCCCTGATAACAATCCTACTAAACTGTATACTTTTAAAAACCCTGAGTGATCCTGTACCCGAGGACGACCACCTACAAGATGGCTAGACGTTGTTGAAATCGTCCTCAAATCCTTTAGATTAAGAACTGGAAAAGAGTTGCTCTAGACCGCTTGAGTTGGAGGAAGCGTATTGTCGAGGCAGCTAGGACCTATAATAGGTTGTTATGCTCATGAAGAAGAATGCCATTTAAAGATTTAAATAAAATGTTCCAATTAACAATCACACCAGTATGTCATCAGGCCTTGAACAGAAAATTGCATACTCACAGTCCTAAATGGGATGCATTGGACTATGTAACAATAATAGTAATAAATAGCTGTTAAGCATTTACATTACATTTAAATGTGATTATAATAAAAGTTATCAGTTTATGTACTGCAGTTATGTAGAATTTAAAATTTAAAAGCTTCCTAAAGAAAAATAATTGTAGGTTTTCCATTAAAAACCAGACTTCTGAGTATAAATCTGTTTTCTTGAAATTGTGAAAAAAAAATTTATTTATTCTTAATACTAGTCAGCTATAAAAATAGATATACTGTGTTGAAAGTTTTAAATCTGCATATGAAAACTATTCATTTATATTCTGTGCAGAACTGTTATTATTCTGTTGTATTTATTGTGATTATATTCTCCTATTCCTCTCTTCTCTCTTTTATAGCTGTGTATTTTGCTGAAGTTAAAGAGGAAGATTTAGGGGATACGATTGATACTAAAAAATACCCTCCAAGTTTAGGTATGACAATTGAATTATGTGCTGGAATAGTAGATAAACGTGAGAGTTTAGCAGAAATTGCAAAGGAAGAAGTATTAGAAGAATGTGGATATAATATTCCTGTTTCATCTTTACAAAAAGTATCTACATATAGGTAACTAATTAATAGCAATTTTTAATTACTTTAATTCATTTGTACTTGTGCATCTTCATACTTTGGTGCACGGTAAATTTAATTCAAAAGTATTGATATTTTAAAATATCACTCATTATCTAATTTATATAAATGTCTTTCGTAATTTATGATTTAAGGTATCCGTCTACGTTGGGAGAACTTTTTTCTTTAAATGTAGAAACTAGTTCATGTTTTTACATTTTTAGATTTATTTTTTATATTATCATAGAGAATTGCTCTTAAAAAATTTATTCCTGGAGAAGTTTTTATAAAATTTCTAGTAATTGCAGAAAATTTAGTAAAAAAAAATCGGGTTTTTTCAAAAGGTCTAATTTTTCAATAAATTAAATTATTTCAATATTTTTTGATGCAACACATTTCTTATACACTGGACTAGTGAATCACCTAAAATCTTTGCTTAATTTACATTTAGTAAAAAATTTTGGTCTTTCAAAATCATACACATTGAATTTTTAATGAATTTTCATTACCTTTATATCTAACTATGAGTGTAACATCATTAAAAATTTCTGAAGTTAAAGCTTTTAGGTCATTTGCTTGTAAATACTGTCAAAAGTATTCATAATAATTTTTAACAAAATATTTTAAGAACTTTTTGAGAAATCACATTTCGAGTTTCAACATTTTATTAAAATAACCGTTCTGAGAAAAACACATTTGAAGTTTATGAAAGCAACTTTAACTATTAAAAAGTAAAATACATGTTTAAAATTCCCCACACTTTCTTGCTTCAAAACTTTCTAATTTCCAAGTTGCAAATTATTAAAAATACTAGAAAAATGTTTAAACTAATCTTCATGAAAATTTAAAAAGTTTTGTCCAAAAAATGCTCATTAAATTCATAACTTTCGGTTCTGAAGTCACTACTTCCGTTTTGTTTTGACAGCTATCACAGATGTTTAAACAGCTGTAACTTTTCTTAAAAATGCCGTAGAGACGAAACAAAAACAGATTTAGAATCCTAAAAGTTGAAATTTTACAATAGAGAAATAAAAAAAATAAATTATGATTTTTGCAAGAAATGACATTTTTAACGTAGACGGATACCTTAAATAAACTTAATAAATTTATTTAAAAGTGTATTATAGTTTACAAAATATAGTGTTCTTATAAATTCAATCTAATACATGTACAGATAAAATTTACTTATTTTTAAAAGGGCTTTGCAGCCCTTTATCAATGTGTCAAAAATATGTTATGAATTTTATCTTCATAAAATGTTTAACATTTAAAATATTTTTTATTGAACTCAAAGAAAAGAGTGGTATATTTGGTAATTTATCCTTGTGTTTAGATATTTTTGCAAAATTATTTGAAGGCATTTTAATTTTACCAGCTTAAAGCACAGCCACACACTAGTAAAAAAGGAAAGGCTCTCACAGTTGTAAGAACTCCAATATATAGAATCTTAAAAAAAATGTGATGATCTGACATAAAAACTTCTTTATTACATGTGTACAATCTTGCAGGCTCTAAAAAATTGTTCTGTTTGTGGATTTTATGGCTGCCATTCATACAATAACTAATTATACTCAGGTACTTAATCTTATTGAATTCGAGTGTAAAAAGCAAATTAGTTCCTTCATTGAATCACGTTGGGAGGTAATTCTGTAATGGATCCCTAGCCACTGTGATGTGCCTGGGTATGAGCATGTGAACACGCTTGCTAAAGAGGACTATTTTCTGCACCAACCCATAACCTGCCCCTCTAAGAAATGTTAAGCGGGCCATGTGTGAACATGTTCGTAAGGCTCGACTATGCCATTATAGGGATATTGCTTCCAGAAAAAAATGGTCTTCTTTTTTGGATAAGCAAATATGTGGCACCTTGCCCAGAGCTATTGGTGTGGCCTGTTTCCGCCTTGAGACTGGACATGATTTTCTTTAGGACCATCTGTACAAAGTTGGTGTTGCTGATTCAAACGAATTGTGTTCTTTGGGCTTCAGCCCCAATGCATGGAGATCACCTTTCTTCTTGTCCTGCCCCACAGGATGTTATTTCTTTGGGTTCCTTTTCAACTCTCCCATCTAATGGGGCAATTTTATGTCTGTATTGAACTGCAAGGCGTATGTTCGATAGAGTTTAGACAGACATAAAATATATATATATATAAATCTTGCAGGCTAAGTCTAAGTTTTCATGTGCTAAGTATATTTCACTGAATAAGGATGATAAATGAAGTTTCAGTTTGAAATTAAAGTTTAATAATTTATTGTTACATACAATCATATATATATATATATATATATATGTCACGTTCCTATTAAACGACACTAGAGTCATGACATCATCTTCATATCTTTATTTAAATCTCATCACACACTACTTTTCAATCATCATTAATGGTGTCCACATTGGCGCCCAACTTTTAACAAAGGCAGGCTTAGCTGCTTCGGGTAGCCATAGCTCTGTCCGTGGAATGTGCACACTGCTCTCTGCTCAGATCACTGCACGTGAGCCGTATTTATGTGGCTAACTCCTCACGCCGCATCACTCTCAGTAAAAGAATCCCTAATTAAAATCTTTTAAAATTAATCTACAATTTAAATCCTGACATATATATATATATATATATATATATATATATATGGAGACAAAACTTGCCTAGTTCAGAAGTATTTTGTTGAACCAGATATTTCTTGTATCCTTGGTTTTTCTGAGCCTTTGCAATTGTCTTAGTTGCTTGAGAGTGGCAGTGAAGAGATACAGAATAAGATAATAGAGCGATGTGCAAAATGAAAAATGACAACCTGACTTTAAGATGCTTTAATTATAAGATTTTTATAAACCATATTAGTTGCATTTGCTTTACATAATAATTTTGTTTTTGTGTCTTATCAATGTGAGTTATGTATTTATGCCATCTTAAATCTCGATATATATATATATATAATTTGAAATTTGAAATTTTGTTAGATCAGGTGTAGGTGTAACTGGTTCTCACCAAACATTATTCTACACTGAAGTTACTGATGCAATGAAAGTATCTGAGGGAGGAGGAAATGTTGGTGAAGGAGAATACATAGAAGTTATTGAACTGGATTTAACTAAAGCCTATTCTCTGATGTATGATGAAACTGTGGCACGACCACCATCTATGATTTTAGCTTTGATGTGGTTCTTTCAACATAAAGTGCCACCCAAAGTTAATCAAAAATTATAAATGTACAGAATAATTTAGTATGTACAGTTAAACTATTTTACAATTAAAATATTTTGTATATTTTGTATCCTTATGTAATTGTTGAGAAAAAAGAAAAAGATTTTCGAACATTGAAATATTCATGTTTAGGTGGATGAATTTATTTGTTTATTATCAATAATTAATGTATTAGATTATAAATATGCTTATGATATCTTATACATGTAATTTTAAACCGGTTAATATAAATAACTAGTCATTTTTCTTTTAAAATCACTTAATATCATTGTTATTTAGTAAAATGTTAAGAATAGATTCTTTACTTAGTAAATAAACATATAATCATTTGTTATCACTTGTCTTTCTTTATTGTTTATTTTCATTAGTAGATTTTATATTTTACTACATTTTATATCATATTGACAGTCTAATTCTTTTAATATTAAAGTTTTAATTTTCTCTATGAATGTGTGAATGTATAAATTTTTTTCCTGATGTACAATTGTTACTAAAATAATTTTTATCTTTTGTCCTTAAATTATAAGTGTACTGCATATTCTCATTAGAATAATTGAATTAAAAGTCGTTGATTAAGCAAACATGTCCAAACTGTTGTGATAATTTTTCATTTTGATTACAATGTTTGTGTCAGTTTTGTCATGTCTAAAGTATTTTTACTTTTTCTAAGGATTGTGAATTTTGTATGGGCAATATTTTATCTTGAATTAGATTAATTTAAATAATAAATTAAAAATTATAATGGGATTTTAAAATATTATTAATAGCAAATAAGCTAAGTGTGCTATTTTCTATCTCCTTTCAAAGATAGGGTTAAAGTTTTGTAAATGCTGGAAATATGTGTTATGTATTAAGTCTTTGTGTCTCTTGAACTTCAATTTAAAAATTTTTCTGATGTTACAATACATCTCTAACATTTACTTAGATGTCAAAATACATCTTTTCAAACTTGTGAATAATTTTAAAACTTAATATAAAAATGAAATTTTATTGGCAAAAAATTGATTTTCTACTAAAAAGTATATATTGCTTATTGATATTTTAAATTTTGCACGAATATTATCTTTACATAAAGAATCTAAAATTATCTTTATGGTAAATCCACTTCTGTTCTCTCCAGATAATTTTTTTGTTAATTGACAGAACTAAATTTGTTTGCACAATTTCATGATTTCAGAAATTTTTGAAGCGTTTTTATGCTTTTACATACTTTGAATACTTAATGTCAGAAACTGAAAAGTATTCAAGAGAATGGAAGAATAAATCAGAATTCACAATTATTAGATAGGAAATTAAAACTTTTTATTAGAATCTTGATTTTTTTTATGGTTATTGAACTTTATCCAATGAATGGGATTATTGGTTAAGAGAGGAAGATTTGATAATAAATATTGTAAAAAAAAAAAAGGCAGTATCTAGAAATAGGTATTTAGAGATAAATAGAATGGTTCATTTTGCTGGTAACAGTGAAGCAAGCTTGCAAAAGAATGATTGGGCATTTAAAGTTAGAGATTAGTCAAAGAAAAAAAAATTTAATTTTTACACATGGGGAATTTTTAATAAATATGTTTAAACTCACAAAATGATGATTAGATATTATGATCACTAGATTATTAGACCAATAGATTAGAACATTAGATATTATGACTACTTGAATCAGTACATCTCATTGCACAAATTTGTAAGGTTTAGTTACAAAATGGAACATTATATGGAAACACTGGGTATTGTCACAATTTTGATCTGTATTGTGGTAAAGAACTTAAAACTGCTGCAGAAATATATGTTTTGAAAGAGTCACTAAGAACAAAAGTAGTGAAAAAAATCTTTTCACCTGTAGTTGATCTTAATAACACAGTATTTTTTGACAATTTCTTCAATTCATATAAGTTATTAGTAGACTTTAAAAAATGCTATGTTTTAAACTACTGGCATAAGAAGCCAGAAACTAAAGCTTTATCCAACTGAAGCAGATGTAGCATTGAAAAATAAGAATCAAAATTCATATGATTATCACTTTGACAATAAAAATGACATTAAGATTATAAAATGGAACAATAATAGATCAATTGCAACACATTTTGACAAAATTCAGCCACTGAAGTCTGTTTTAAAATACAAAAAAGATGAAAAGGAAAAATTTCAGGTTATACAGCTATATGTAATAATTGTAATAAGAACATGGAGGTATTGACCAGCATGAGTAGTGGTTAGAAATGCATACAATAAATATTTGTGGTAAAAAAGGGTACTGACCTATTTTACCCACATAATAGATATTGCAATTGTAAATACAGCATTATTTATGACATGATTAATAATGAGAATCAAAGTATAAAAGATGTAAGGTGATATATTGCTATTACATACCTCAAAATAGGAAACATATCAAGAAAAAGCATTTGAACACCAATTTTTAATTCAAACATCAAAGAAAAATGTTATTGACAATGAAGATGGATGGGAAAGGTCACATAATTGGCAAAAGGCAAAAACACAAAAGATTTTAGTTTAAAATTTTCAGATTTAACTTCTTACATTTTGCATAAAATACATTATTACATATTGTACAAATTGTTTTGCAATGCATCATTCATAACTTTGAAAATAAGGCTTGCAAAAAGTTCTAATAAATTAAATATTTTTTAGATTAATGTAAGTATTTTTCTTTTCTTCATTTTAACTAGATAAAAAAATGATCAAAATGCTACATACTCAAAAGCAGAAAGGATGTAGACAAGCAGGATATTGAAAGTCATACTAGAAAATTGTATCTGATCTTAACTTCTACAAATGCCTAGCTTTCTATAAATGAGACTAATTATCTCAAACTCTAACAAAAGAAATAAAATTTCATTTTTGGTTTGCTTAATCTTGATATCTTAAGCAAAATTTAAAAGAAATTTAACTAAATTTTATGCTGTAAATTAAGTTGGATATTTTTAGCCCTCTTCAATCACAAAACTATATGCTTGCCTTTCATTTATGAAGTGTTAGCTTTTATGTAACAATAAAAGAAATTTGACCACTGGGCTCCAAAACAAGCTAGAATATTTCTGGGGTGTAGTAAGAGAGGAGGGGAAGCCTGATGGGATCAAACTCCCCTTCTACTCCAAAAATTTGTTTATTGTAATCTATTTTAAAATTGAAATAATGGAACATTATCAAAACTTTTTAATATAGCATGAATAATTAAAATTTAAATCAAAGCAAAAAATATGTGAAAGAATTTTGCAAACATTATTGAATGAGTGGTTGGTTAGTGACTCATCTTTTAAATATACCAAAACTTAAGTTCCATCTTCAGGAGACTGTAACTAAGGATTTGCACATGGGAAAAGTGTGCCCGGAACTTGTCTTATTAATTTTGAGATGTGACCAAAAATCTCACTGAATGGAACTTTGTCAAGACATTTTGGAAATGTCTGAAAATTATTCATATTTTTTGGACAATAGTATCACAGGCCATGAAACATAGATGCTGCAACTACCCTAAAGTCCTAATTTTGCCCTCGTAGACTTTTTGGTTTTTCTGTTTGAAATCCAATCCAAAGGGACATCATTAAAGAAACAATTGAGAATGTGAAACCAGCTTGTGAAGTGGCTTTAAACATACTTTCTTAACAGGCCTGTCAGGATGCCTTCAAAGCTTAGAATCCCTGCTGGTAAGGATGTATTGACTTTGGATGACAATATTTTTAAGAACTGTAATAAATTATTATATAAATAAATGTTTTTTAATACTTGTAAATTTAGTGACATTACTTTCTGGTCAGACCTAATATTTTCACTAGGTATATTTAAAACTTATATAAGTTAATGATGATGGTGGTTAGATATTTATCATTTTTCTTTTAAAATCACTTAATATCATTGTTATTTAGTAAAATGTTAAGAATAGATTCTTTACTTAGTAAATAAACATATAATCATTTGTTATCACTTGTCTTTCTTTATTGTTTATTTTCATTAGTAGATTTTATATTTTACTACATTTTATATCATACTGACAGTCTAATTCTTTTACTTTTCTCTATGAATGTGTGAAGGTATAAACTTTTTTCCTGATGTACAATTGTTACTAAAATAAATCTTTTGTCCTTAAATTATAATCTGTCAATAATATGTGTACTGCATATTCTCATTAGAATAATTGAATTAAAAGTTGCTGATTAAGCAAACATGTCCAAACTCTTGTGATATTTTTTCATTTTGATTATAATGTTTGTGTCAGTTTTGTCATGTCTAAAGTATTTTTACTTTTTTCTAAGGATTGTGAATTTTGTATGTGCAGTATTTTATCTTGAATTAGATTAATTTAAATAATAAATTAAAAATTATAATGGGATTTTAAAATGTTATTATTAATACTAAATAAGCTAAGTGTGCTATTTTCTGTCTCCTTTCAAAGATGCTTATGATAGGGTTAAAGTTTAGTAAATGCTGGAAATATGTGTTACATATTAAGTCTTTGTGTCTTTTGAGCTTTAATTTAAAAAGTACTCTGATGTTACAATACATCTATAACATTTACTTAGATGTCAAAATACATCATTTCAAACGAGTAAATAATAATTTTAAAACTTAATATGTAAATGAAATTTTATTAGGAAAAAATTGATTTTCTACTAAAAAGTATATATTGCTTATTGATATTTTAAATTTTGCACAAATATTATCTTTACATAAAGAATCTAAAATTATCTTTATAGTAAATCCTCTTCTGTCCTCTCCGAATATTTTTTTTTGTTAACTGACAGAACTAAATTTGTTTGTACAGTTTCATGATTTCAGAAGCGTTTTTACTTTGAATACTTAATGTCAGAAACTGAAAAGTATTCAAGAAAATAGAAGAATAAATCAGAATTCCCAATTATTAGGGAGCAAATTAAAACTTTTTATTAAATCTTGATTTTTTATGGTTATTGAACTATCTAGTGAATGGGATTATTGGTTAGAAGAGGAAGTTTGATAATACATACTGTAAAAAAAAGCAGTATCTAGAAATAGGTATTTAGAAATAAATAGAATGGTTCATTTTACTGGTAACAGTGAAGCAAGCTCACAAAAGAATGATTGGGCGTTTAAAATTAAAGATTAGTCCAAGAAAAAAAAAAAATAATTTTTAAACATGGAAAATTTTTTAATAAATATGTTTCAGTTCACAAAATGATGATTAGTTATGACTAGCACTACTTGAATCAGTGCATCTCAGGGGACAAACCTGTAAGGTTTGATTACAAAGTGGAACATTATGTGGAATAAATGGGTATTGTCACAATTTTGATCTGCATTGTGGTAAAGAACTTAAAACTACTGCAGAAATATATGTTTTAAAAGAGTCACTAGGAACAAAAGTAGTGAAAAAAAATCTTTTCACCTGATTCTAATGATCACACAGCATTTTTTTGACAATTTCTTCAATTCATATAAGCTATTAGTAGACCTTAAAAAATGTTTTGTTTTGAACTGGCATAAGAAGCCAGAAACTAAAGCATTATCTAGCTGAAGCAGATGTAGCATTGAAAAATAAGAATCAAAAGTCACAATATTATCACTTGGACAATAAAATAACATTAAGATAATAAAATGGAAGAATAATAGATCAATTGCAACAAGTTTTGACAAAATTCAGCTACTGAAGTCTGTTTTAAAGTACAAAAAAGATGAAAAGGAAAAATTTCAGGTTATACAACCATATATAATAATTGTAATAAGAACATGGAGGCATGACCAGCATGAGTAGTGGCTAGAAATGCGTACAATAAATATTTGTGGGAAAAAAGGGTACTGACCTATTTTTACCTACATAATTGATATAGCAATTGTAAATGTAGCATTATTAATGACATGATTAATAATGAGAATCAAAGTATAAAAGATATAAGATGATATATTGTTATTACAAACCTCAAAATAGGAAACATATCAAGTAAAAGCATTTGAACACCAATATTAATGCAAATGTCAAAGAAAAATGTAATTGACAATGAAGATGGATGGGAAAGGTCACATAATTGGCAAAAGGCAAAAACACAAAAGATGTTAGTTTAAAATTTTGAGATTCAACTTCTTACATTTTGCATCAAACAACTTCTTACATTTTGCAAAACAATTTGTACAGTATTACATATTGTACAAATTGTTTTGCAATTGTGTTGTCATTCATAACTTTGAAAATAAGGTTTGCAAAAAGTTCTAATAAATATTTCTTAGATTAATGTAAGTATTTTTCTTTTCTTCATTTTAACTAGATAAAAATAAATTATCAAAATGTTACATACTCAAGAGCAGAAAGGATGTAGACAAGCAGGATGTTGTAAGTCATACTAGAAAATTATATCTGATCTTAACTTCTACAAATGCCTAGCTTTCTATAAATGAGACTAATTATCTCAGACTCTAACAGAAGAAATAAAATTTCACTTCTTGATTTGCTTAATCTTGATATCTTAAGCAAAGTTTAAAAGAAATTTAACTAAATTTCAATCTCTAAATTAAGTTGGAGATTAATGGCTTTCTTTAATCACAAAACTATATGCTTGCCTTTCATTTACGAAGTGTTAACTTTTGTGTAACAATAAAAGAAATTTGACCACTGGGCTCCAAAACAAGCTAGAACATTTCTGGGGTGTAGTGAGAAAGGAGGGGAAGGCTGATGAGATCAAACTCTCCTTCTACTCCAAAAATTTATGCTTTTTGTAGTCCATTTTACCATTGAAATAATGGAACATTTTCAAAACTTTTTAATGTAGCATGCATAATTAAGATTTAAATCAAAGCAAAAAATATGTGAAAGAATTTTGCAAACATATTGAATGAGTGGTTGGTTAGTGACTCATCTTTTAAATATACCAAAACTATCCTCCAGGAGACTATAACCAAGGATTTGCACATGGGAAAAGTGTGCCCAGAACTTGTCTTATGAATTTTGAGATGTGACAAAAAATCTCACTGAATGGAACTTTGTCAAGACATTTTGGAAATGTCTGAAAATTATTCATATTTTTGGACAATAGTATCACAGGCCATGAAACATAGATGCTGCAACTACCGTAAAGTCCTAATTTTGCCTTCTTAAACTTTTTGGTTTTTCTGTTTGAAATCCTCCCCAAAGGGATATCATTAAAGAAACAATTGAGAATGTGAAACCAGTTTGTGAAGTGGTTTTAAACATACTTCCTTAACAGGCCTGTCAGGATGCCTTCGAAGCTTGGAATTCCTTCTGGTAAGGATGTATTGACTTTGGATGATAATATTTTTAAGAACTGTAATAAATTATTATATAAATAAATGTTTTTTTTTAATACTTGTAAATTTAGTGACATTACTTTCTGGTCAGACCTAATATATTTTCACTAGGTATATTTAAAACTTATAAAAGTTAATGATGACGATGGTTAGATATTTAACTATTTATCCATCTACAATGAATTCAGTCTCATGTGAATTTAAACTATAATGATATTGCAGATGAATTGCAGAAGGAGGGCTCTACCATGACTCAAGTCATTGATGATCCTCTAACGTACCTTGAGCTATATTCAAAAGTAAGGCTTCTATAAGCATTTCTTAGAAACAACCAACATCACATCCATGGTATTCTAGTGTGGTTTCTGATGCTTCAATTGATTTTGAGGGTGACAGGAGTGACCAAACTGTGTAAGCTTGACTGATTTTAGGGCATTTAAAAACCCTCAAGTTTTCCAATGGTACTAGGAACTTCCTTGTTTGCACCAAGGGTATTATTGTGAGGCCACTGTACAACAACTGATCAACTATATTAACAGACCTACTTTAGTCTTGGATGTACTTAAATCGAACAATTTCATGGATGTAATCAGATTCACATCAGAGGGATAAGCCAGAAAAAGAATATATTTAACTAGATGTCTTTAATAACCTTTCCTTAGATCTCTCAAAAAGCAAAATTTTATAAGGAGTATTGTAATATTTTAATTAATAAAATATAATCAAAATAGAAATATATTTTGTATTTTTTAGGCTTATCTATATAATCACCCTCTAGAGTTATCTAATTTCTCCCAGCATTTCTTCAACTGATTCAGGCTGTCATTGTATCAACACACTGTGATCTTTCATCTTCTCCATATTGTAGGTTACTTCAATGTGCAGATTCCTGAAACTAAACAAATTATATAAATAAGGATCAATTAATATCTAGAATAAAATTTATCTAGATGTATAGTTTATTTCTTTAGTTACAACTAAACTTTCTCATAGGTGTATGTATATATGTATATTTAATTTTCATTAATGGGATTGCATAGAACCCATAAAAATACTTTTATCATTCAAAATCTGAAGCACAGTTTTATCAGAAATTACAACTTTCAAAATTCATTTCAAAATGAATTTACTACATAATTTTACTACTAAGATAATAATTTAGGTATTACTAAAATATCTTGATTATTATTTTTTTTTTGTGATAACTAAACTCTAACATAGCCCTATGTATACTTAATTTTCATTTATGCCATTTTATAAAATTTTTATTATGAATTGAATTTTGAAATTTGTAATTTTTATAAAACCCTGCTTTGAATTTTGAATGATGAATGTAGTTTTATGGATATTTCAAGGATTCTGATAGTTTGTATGTAGTTTGTTAATTAGTTTGAATGGAAGACAATGATCAACTTTTGTTGCATGAGGATAAATTGGTTGTCCAGTGATGTTTATAAGAGAGGTGAGGTTGGGGATTCATGCTCCCTCCTAAATAGACCAATTAATTGAAAAATGCCTGTGAGTTTCTAATTCTTAATACAAAAATATGCCTTTGTTTATGCACTTGTATAACATTTTTACCAAATTGTAATATAATACTCTCTCATGTTATATAATAATTTGACAACAATGGTCTAGATGCCATTTACTAAAATTTACTTGTCTGCAGTGCTTTCACCTAACCCCCTTCTTTCTCTTCCTTGGTCATAAAAGTCTGTACATGCAATTTTTAACACAAAAATTATGCTTTGTTTATGTACTTCTATTATACTTTATACTGTTTTTTAAAACCAAATTCCAATATAATACACTCTGATGTTATATAACAATTTGTCAAAATGGTCTGGATACCATATACAAAAATTTATCGGTCTGCAGTGCTTTCACCTAATCCTTTCTCTCCCTTCCTTGATCATAAGAGAAGTTTTTGCATACAATTTTTAACACAAAAATTATGCTTTGTTTATGCACTTATATTATATTTTTTATTAAATTTTAATGTAATACACTCTCATGCTATATAATAATTTTACAAAATGGTCTAAACACCATTTACTAAAATTTACCTGTCTGCAGTGATTTGACCTAACCCCTTCTCTCCCTTCCTCGGTCACAAAAGAAGTCTCTGCATGTAATTTTTAAGATATAAATTATGCTTTGCTTATGCAATTGTATTGTATTTTTTTTACCAAATTGTAATATGATACACTCTCATGTTATACAATCATTTGATGAAATGGTCTGGATGCCATTTACAACAATCTATCTGCCTGCAGTGCTTTGGCCCAACCCCTTTCCTCCCTTCCTTGGTCATAAAAGAACTCTGTGCATGCCACTGTGGATGTCTACTCCTTTAAAGCCTATAACCACTTATGTCATCAATGGAATTCTAACTAGAGGACTTGTTTTTATCGAAGTCAGGGATTTTCTCAAAGCAGAACATAACAAATCTTAGTCTGGAAAAAGGAGACTTTCGGTTTTCTTTAGATATCCAGTAGATTTTTTGGATATAAAAAAAAAAAATTGCAAAAAAGAAATTATATTAGTTGCATTGCATATTTCATATGTAAATATTTAAGATTTTTGTTATAAATATCCTTACTTCTTTTAGAATTATGAGTCTACAATCTAACTAGTGGATCACTCGACCACTCAATTGCAAGAACAGCATTCAGGGTTGAATTGTGCAATCTCATGAAATTGGAAATGAACAAATAACTAAAAATTCCAAGTTAAGATTTTACTGATTGAGGTAACGGAAGAGATTACGCTCTTGAATTGAGGTTCTTTTCTTCATAGCAAAGTGAAATTAAAATTGAGAAAAGTAATTGAAATGTGTTTAGGTTAAATTTTTAATTTATTACATGCACACAGATTCATATTTTTTTAGCTGCTAGTTTTATACCTTTTTGTTTATTTTCCCAAATATTCAGTTTTATTTGTAAAATTGAAAAGAAGAGCTTTCTTTGGTATTGTAATACTCCCTTATTGATAATTTTATAGAAACGTTATATATTAGTCTACTTATAATGCCTTATTTTCTTACAATTATGTAATAAATTAAAAATTTTACCTAAATGCATCTAAATAATTTTTTCCAAATTTCATATCGTCACGAAGAAAAGAACCGGATTACAAAAGTGCAATCTCTTCCCATGAATTAAATCTTAACTTGCATTTACTCTTTTGTCCATTATGAAAACAGTGAATGGTTGATTGGTTGGAATTTAGGGGCGCTAATTCCTCTTAGGATAAACTGCGCCAAACAAAACGAAAATATAAACAAAGAAACGGAATGGTGTTTTATTGTTAGTTATAAAATAGTTACATGCACATTTCATTTAAACATAAGTTAAATCGATCAATCATTTTAAGGATAAGAAATGTGAAAAAAATATGCATGTTATAGAATTATATATGTATACATACATATTTATGTAGAAAAGCTTTGTTAATACATTGGTGTTTAAAATTAAGAAAATTTTCAAATTTTGTAGATTATCCCCCAAACCATAGGACAGATTTTAATGAACATAGGTTGAGCATATATCGATATAATATAAAAAGAATATATAGTAATAACCATTTAACAATTATCGTAAACATACATAATCGAGCCTAGCATTAATCGGAGTTGGAAGGTACGAAACAGTGGTTACACAATCCGCCCCCCTCCCGAAAAAAATGTTAATAAAACTTATGGCTCCTCCTACAGAATACAGACCTCTCACCTTGATTTCAAACTGGAAATGAGGCAGTTTAGGAGTTTCTGTATTATTGGTCCTGTTCGTTCATCAACACTATCAACGCCCAAGAGAAAGAGAGGCTGCCCCAAGTTAACTTGGAGGCAAATGGCCATACGAGAGAGAGACCAGCTGTACAACAGTAAGAGATGTTGTCTACAGGAGGTGATGGACGACTAGGATTGAGGCTTCATGCGCCTACCAGGCTTAACCAGGAGTCGCAAGGCAAGGCAAGGATGGTCCTCGAAAAGGGGTTGCGAGTTGCCCTCCTCAAAGCTCCGCAAACATGCTCTATAGCAGGGCTGTCCAACTGCAAACAGCCCACGGGCCAGAATTCCGGTCACTGATCACCTAGCGGGCGGCAGTTTGAAAAAATTGAACAATAACCTCTTACCTCTTATACAATAACAATTAATAGTTGAATTATTAATTATAAAATAAAGGAAGAGAATGATTATAAAACAATTTTCTTACATTTTAACGGGAAAACTGAGGTTTATCAGCCTTCTTTAAAAGGCCAGGAATGTTAGCATCGATGTTTGTCGTTGCCATCCGAAGAAGGTCTAACAATGAACTGTCGGACAGAGAGCTCCTGTGGCGATTCTTCATAAACTTCATCCCCGAAAAAGCACTTTCGCATAAATACGTGCTCCCAAACATGGAAGTTATTTTCAGTCCTCAAATTTGGAAACCGTTCAGTTAGATGCAACTTGAAGAACTCCGGGTCCTTTCGATTATTGTTTGGAAGAACGGGTGAGCCTGAAGATCACAGAGCTCTAATTGTAGGTTGGCCGATTGTTCTTCAATTCTTGCTGTGACTGGGTTACTAAACAGACCCAAATCATTCTTGATGCTCTGAAAATCTGAAAATCGTGTTGAATTCATCAATAATAGTCTGCAACTCAGGGCAAAATTCAGAAAAATCCAGCACTTCCTCAAACTCTGACGTCAAACGACTGCAGCTGTCGAAGTGAGATGTTACCTTGTCTGGTACCTTTTTCTCCCAATAAAATGAAAGAAGTGAAAGGGCGATCAAGAGGAAACTTCGGGGACTTCGGCTTGACCAAGAATGGTAGTCTCGAATGCTTCTTGATACAATAAAATTTCGAAAAAAGAAATATGCTGAATAAGAAGTTCGCGGGACGCACAATATGTGTTGGCGTGCCGTATGAGGCCCGCGGGCCACCAGTTGGACAGCCCTGCTCTATAGTATAGAAGCCTGGAGATATAGATGCCCAATCCATTCGGCGAATATCCTCACTTTCTAAAACACCGTTGACCAGATGATCTCTGTGGCCACGCGTTGGTGTCATTAAAATGTTCGTCATTAAATGAAGGACCAACTGCACTCCAGAAAAGGTGAACATAGGGATCCACGATCTCATCCCTATATCTCACATCAATCACAGTGCTTCTTTCGAAGACATGGTGGAATGTAGGGTTGATATCAAGCCTGCCCAGATCTTCAAAAGCTTAATGAGGTTTTTACTGCTTGCGCTACGGTGAAGAAATTGATAAAGTGTACATGCCTGTAAACTTGATCAGTCTAAATGCGTAAAAACCAGATATATATGTTAAGAGTCATCCTGCACTGCGGCAGTAGAATGTAATATTTGGTATTTGTTTCAATAAGGATCACAGTTTCTTTGACTGCCGGGTTTATCGACCTGGCAGCGGTTTTGCTGGTCAGTAGTTACAGCTTTCTGTTCATTCCATCACGGCTTCGATAGCCATAAATCCTTTCTGGTTGGCTGTGGAAACATTCCTGCCCTTTCATAACGGCCGATTTCTCGTCACTGATGAATCCCGTCCTAATCCTTGTTTTTTTTGTGATACTTTCATATGGCGATAACCGGGAACTATCTACTGCTCAACAATCTACTGTCTACAATATCAATGTCCGAAAAATCCACCATTATGACCTAATCAACCAAAGATTTAGGATTTTAACTTTTTGTATGATCATGTGGCATATTTACAACACACATAAACTGTCAGGGCCATTTTCCAGTGATATTTAATAAATAGTTTTATTGATTTTTGCTATCCTATAACACTGCAATTAATACACTTGGTTCGTAGATCCGCAATAAATGGCAATATTAAGTTTGATTTTATACTAAAGTTTAATTAATCCCTTAGTCAGTTCCACTCTGACGCAGTAATTTTTTTACATACATCATCTTTGTATATACATTTTCCTATTTTAAGGTATACAAAAATGCAATATGGCTGTACAATATTCAATATTTATAGTAACATCACATTATTTACACTTTTTAAACAAGTACATCTATATTTACAAAATTATTACATTTACTTATTCTTATTTTTCATTCAACATTTTTGTTACATTTTATTTTTTTTTCAATTTTTAAATATTTAATATTTTACTATATATATATATATATATATATATATATATATATACATTGGTTTTCATTTTACCAGCATAACTTACACAATTTTTAACACCTACATCCTCTACCAACATCATTCAAGATATTTGTAACTGCTTTAAGTGTCATAGAGGGTGAGGAAAAATCCCAACCATTACTCTGTCAAACCATGGTCAGAAAAATCAAGCCGCGCTTCATAATATTAAGTTTTGCTATAATTGGTCAAAGACCATTACAAACAATTCGAAACTTACCGTTACATCTTCAAATTGGCTTCACTAAAAAATTTAGTGTGCTGCCCCCAGAATTTGATTATTTATCTCTATTTATCCTCGCCAAATATGCGAGTTTTCTCACATATGACAACTTAAGAGCTGTTCGACTGCAATTGTGCATAAAATTTTTGTGTACTATTTTAAATATTTCCATATTTATAGTTTAAGCTCTTTATTGCATTTTCATTGCTTTTATAAAATAAGTACCCATATTTTCTGTAAAGTTTCAGAATGATTTAGAAAATTCTAACAATTCTTATCCATACGATTGCAAATTTAAAAATTTGGTAAATCCATGTACAATTTTATCTATACTGTGTTTTTTATTATTTTAATATTTATAGTTAAGCTTTTTATTGTATTTTTGTTGCTCTTATGGATATTTATCGCCGTTATCTTAAATAGCATGTTGGCATTATTGACGTCAAAGAATATCGCCAAAATAATCACACCCTGAACTCCATTTTTATCCTTCAAATTTTGTATAAAAAATATTGATTCACTTACCTTCGGTAATTATTCTTCTCAAGGCCATCACTATTTTGTTTGACAGGCTTGACTAAAGAACTGGGTTCCCCACCAACCTGGCGATAATTGTTTAAGTATGGTCGCCTAACATTTTCTCCTGATCTCACCGTGTCCAAACAATTTGTATCTATATTATACTTTATATGATATTTGCATCCAACTCTCCTTGTGTTCCTTTGTGTTGTACTATTCTTTTTATCGCAAAATCACCTTTACAACTCTTAAAAAGAACGTTAACGAAACTGTTAAAAATATATTTAATTCGAAATTTCATTTAACAAACCATATAAAATATCACAAACATTAACTTCACAAAAAAGAGATAAAATTGCATGCAAAAAGTTGATTAAAGCTTAACAGCAAAGAATTATTGAATAAGTTTCGTATAATTCATTATAAATTGCATTAAGCTTAGTCAAACAACAACCATTGCAATCAATACTGTATAGTAATTCAGAATTGGTTTGAAGCTCTACAATTTATTTTTTTACTACACGAGGGCTTATGATATCGGGACCTATTGCATAAAGCCGTCTAAACGTCTACGAACATCCATACCATCAGCAGGATTCGAACCCACGAACTGCAGTATCGAAGAGTAGCACCCGACCTATTTGGCCATCTTTTGGGCCAGAAGCTGTTAGATTGGTAATACTTATGATAATGGTTCTAGTTACTTCTGATTGTTAAAAGAAAAAATAATTAACCCTTTAAGCGGTTTGCACGTACAATTCCGCCAAACCGATGATGTCTTCAAAGCGGTTGTCATGTACAATTTTCGACGTCCAAAAACGCTCCGAAAATGGATGTGATGTACATTTCTGACAGTGCTTTCCCCTGTGGAATTTTTTGATAGGAGGGTCAGGTCGATTGTTTAGGAACTGCACCCCTCTTTGACTAACATTTATTGATGGATGCACTCCTTACCTCCGAGGCACAAAAACGCTGATAGCTTTTCATGGCGTTGTAAATCTATATCGAAGTATTTCGTTCGCGGTAACAGATGTATCTCTAATTGCACCACTTAAATATCTTGGATGACTTTCGTAAAAAATATATAAAGAATTCTCTTAAAGAATATTTTTTATTTGTACTTTTAAAATCCCTTATTTCTTATGGGATGATCTTCGAGACTTGGCGAGCTTTATGTGTATTAAAATTTAACAATTTATAATATCTATTCATATACCTGTTTATAACCGGAAGTAAAGGGACAATAACGATTGTATGTTTTCCGTATTCCATTCTAGTCGACTAAGGGTGAAGTAAAAAATCATAAAAACCTTTAGCGTATTTTTGGAGACTCTTTTCGTCGGTGTGTTCCACTCGGAGGGTTAACTCTTACATTATCTACACATCAGTAAAAATATTCCTATCTGATGATTTTCTGCAAAGTATCTTAAATCATGGGTGCCTTGTTAATTCATTTTCCACTTACAAGTGTATATATATTTGATGCATTCGATGATGAATGCCCGTTCTAAATCTACCAATGCCTTCCTGTGTATAATTTCTTCTACCACCTCCCATATAGCTTTATCATTTCCTGTTAACAACCGGGTTCTCGCGGCATTCCTGTGGGTGTCCCCCTAATGAATATGACAGTGCGATGTTTGCCTAAATTTGAGTTGAAATTTGATCATGAATAAATTACTTGCAGCCTGCCATTTCCTGTTCGCAAATGGAATCGAATATTACTTTCTGATGATTGGGTTTGGTGACGGGGGGTTTGCCGCATTCCTTTATGGTGTCATCAATCGGGTGCAGAAATCGACCAGATTACCCCGAAAGTGACTTTGGAAAATTTTTCATCGATGTTTTTTAATTCTATTTTTCCAATTATTTTTTATTTAGTTTGTTCCCTTTGCTTGCGTCTACGCTGTTTCTAATAAATTCACCATATTGATTTTGGGCTGGAGATGATTTGTAGCACTTTTTCTAAATCTTTCTGAAAGTTGACATACTTTTATCTAAAAGTATAGGCTGTGCTGTCGTGAATCTTAAGGTATAATTTTATTGGTCAACTATTTGCATTCAGTACGGTGATCTTATAATTATTAAATTATTTGAAAGAATTAGCCACGCAGGAAACATTACTAGTCTACTATATTTACATATACACATAATATTTTATAATATTTACATAACGATTAATAACTAAAAGACTAACACAAAAGTTTCTACATCTATCCCCTACATAATAATAGCCTAAGTTATCTGTCCGTCTGTCCTCCAATTTATGAAGCGGTTGGACCTGGAATGGATAGAGGCATCCATATTGGATTCTTGATGAGTTAGGGTTAGCAATGTTCGAAATACACTCCACCCCCCTTTTCTAGCATTTAATGCCATTAATTCAAGCCCTATTTTCCCCGGCTAAGAGCAGGAGATTAAATTTATCAATTTGTCACATAATAGATAATTAAAAATTTCATTTCTAGCATTATGACGTCATTCTTATAACCATCTCATTTAATTATTTCTTATTTTAAATTATTTAAATATCGTCTGCATTATTTTTATATGTTTTATGAACTTAGATATGACATGAATAATTTTCTTTAATATTTGGGTTAAATAATAAATTAGGTACATATGTGATAATTTTAAATTTAATCATCGATTATTTTTTGTTGCAATGGAAATTTTCTGATTTTTAATAACAACAAATTCTATCTACCTCCAGGGTGTAGTGGAAATGGTAGTTTCATTCCTTTACTTCCATTAATTACTGCGGACAAAAAAAATTGAGAAGAACTTAACGATAATTTCGACGTAGGAAAAAAAAACTTTGAATTATATTTCTAAATGAATTCAACTTGATTCTAAACTGCATTCACAGTATCGGGAGACTTTAGAGGACTATGGAGATAAACACATTATTGAGCATGTACCAGATCATTCTCAGCCAAAACACAAACCATTTTTTTTATCTGACTCATAGAGTACTTTACTACAATTCCGGAAAATTAAAAATTTTAATGATCTCGTCATATGATGGGTTATATGCTAGTCTAATATAAGAGAATAGTTTTTTTCAACCTTCGAACATACACTGTTTTTTTTAAAGAAAGAAAGAAAAAAAAGGAAGAAGAACACTCATTAAGTAGGAGTTATCCGAATGGAAAAAAATGGTAGATGTGATGTACATGTATAGAAAAACAAATGATTACAATTTGATAAAAATTGGATGATTTATTCAAGTGATATATCTGTTATACGCCGAGTGGTCGCGCTGTCTATTTCCGATAGTCCGTCACACCCTAGTCATTTTGGATATGACTTCGCATGGGTCCCTTGCAATGAAGTAGCCATGGAGACAAAATAACCAGCTGTAGATGATTAAAAACTTAACAACGTTGATTTATTACAACAACAAAAAAAAAACATTTAAAGAAACATTAAAGTGTATGCAGATGCAACCTATCATCCAGAGAGGAGATCACTATAGATCAACCTGCTCTCTCAGAGTTCAGCCTAGAGTCCTTCCGCTTCTCTCTTTTCCAAGCAGGAAACCTCGGTTTTAGGGGAGGTTGACACCCCCTCCTTTGACCCTTGTCCTTGGGGTAGCCGAAACGCCCTTTGGCGCCTGGCCGACTCGGTCACACAAAGCACCATTCCTTTTCTCTGTCGGGGTGTTGATAAACGGCACGCTTGACACCTCCAATCGTCCGTGCGTCAAGAAGACCATTACTGATACAATACTGCCGTTTTCAATTGTTAAAATGAACAAAAGTTCGCTTGACCACCGGCAGAGACGGACGCGAATGTTACAATATTTCCACAAAGCGAAGAACTCAATAAAATAACTTATTTGTCCACCCTTGGCCCTTATGGAAGGAATTATTCGGCTTGGCACTGATTCATAGAGGTGGCGGATTTCCTCCTGAGGGATATCGGGCCAAATTCTGACCTACTGGTCCATTAGATCTTCAAAATCCTGAGCTGGTTGGAGGACCCTGCCCATAATGCTCCAAACATGCTCAATAGGAGAGAGATCCGGCGACCTTGATTGCCAAGGAAGCGGTCAGCAAGCAGGAAGACAAACAATTGGTACACTTGTAGTGTGGAGAATCAATGAAAAACTCTGAAATCAATTAAAAACTGGGAAAGTGCTTTTTTTTACATAAAACATGCCTTTTCATTCTTAAAATTGCCTTTTTTGACAACTTTTTCTTCTTTTTAAAAACTATCTGAACACTAGGTACAACATTGTACAGAAGTATAAAATGTGTCAGTGTCACATAAATTTTGTTTTGTAGCGGTACAATTGCTGCCCTCTCTTTTTATGATAGATGGCGCTACGAGAGCCATCTAGTTTTCCCATGGTACCACTCACTTTCTCACGTGTGTGCTGGTCTATGATGTTTCTTTTGTGCTGTATCTTGTGCTGTGTTTCTTTGTACTGTGTTGTGGAACGTACAAAGAATAAAAATGGTTCCTGAAACTAGACTTATTATTTAACAACGGCCTTTCGCATAAGTGTCTCGTCCCTCTACAGTGGCGCTAAACGTGGAGCCACATGTAGCGGATACAACTGCTGCCCACTCCTTTTATGATAGGTGGTGCTACGAGACCCATCTAGTTTTTCCATGGTGCCACTCCCTTTCTCTGTGTATGTTGGTCTATGATGTTGCTTTTGTGCTGTGTCTTGTGATGTGTTTCTTTGTACTGTGTTGTGGAACGTAACCAACGAATAAAAATGGTTCCTGAAACTAGACTTATTATTTAACAACGGCCTTTCGCATAAATAAGAGTCTCGTCCCTCTACAGTTTAAAAATATTAAGGTTTTTTTTAGATTAAATTATCATTAAAATATGAGATTCATGTGAGTGAGAAGTTGAACTTCAGAATTTAGAATTTTCATTGGAAATATAAGTAACATAATTCATAAATAAAAAGAACCTACTATAGATTTCAGAAATATCACTGAAGATAAAAAATCTTTGAAAAATTATTTAAAATTATTTTTTTGTTGCTTAAATCAGAAACCACATAAGGTTCAGGTGAGCGAGAGAGTTAATGAACTATTAGAGGCATTGAGTCTATATAGTGGGAGTGAGTAAATGGCAGGGTTTTTATCCATTAGAGTCGATAGGCCAGAGTCTAGGAGAGGACAATGGCAAACTAATAATTAGTATTTCCTCGACAAATATTTTTAAACAAGTGAAAGTAGTGTTTTTTTTAAATAAATAGCTGTTTAATTTTAGCCAAAAATTATTGTCAGTGAACTGAGTTTCTTTTCACAATAGCGGTAGCAGCACATTAAAGTCGCGAGACCCGGCAATTTCTTTGAAAATATAAGCAACTTCAGCTGTGAAACTTTGCAAAAAGTGTAAAACAAAATAAGAGCTTATAGGGTGATTTCACGCAGCAGTGCACATTTCAACTTATGACGATTCTGGCTTTAACCCTTTAAAGGTCACTATTATAAATTCTTCTAGATTTAATGGAATTATTTTATAAATGGTATCTATGAACTTTATTAATGTTAATGCATGTTTTTTTTTTACATTTTTTGAGGGGGGATTCTGGAATTTGAGGGGTGGTTAAAGTGCAAAATCTAGCCCCTTGTACGGTGTGAAAATGCTTTTTTAAAAGTTTAATTATGCCACGGGAACAATGATTATTATCTAAAAGGGTATAAAGAAAATCTAACCAATTTACAGTCTAACGATGGTCATATGATACAGAGCTGCTTTTAGGTACCGGGATTCATAGGTTAAAATCCCACTGCAGGTATAGATGTTCGTAGCCATTCGGAATCGGCCTTAAGCTGTAGGTCTCGGTCTTATTCACCCTCGTGTTGAAAGACAGTAGACCTTACAAAGCTTAAACAATTTATAAGTGTTTTTTGGATATACATTTATTTGGGTTTATAAGTGAAAAAATCATATTACTGACTTTTCCAAGTAAAGCAAGTTTAACCACGTATATTTCAAATGAAGAATAGAGCTCTTGTGTACTCTCTGTTGTGAGTTGGAAATGACATAAACATAGAAAACCTAAAAGTCCATCTTATGTCTTTCAAAAGCAGAGAAAGAATTTAACAGGTGGTTTTGCTCCCAAACCACTGTCCGTTAAAGGGTTAATTTCAAATGGAAGGGTAGCTTATTGGTTGTCTATTGGCTATCGTAAACACGAAAATGAGAGGGAAGGACATTAAAGCGGTTCGTGACGTTGCATTAAATCCCTCTATTGGAAAGTTTTCTGTAATCTCATCTTTTTCTTTAAAGACTGGAAACAATTATCTAGTTTATTTAAAATATAATGTGAGACAGTACTATACAGAACCTACTAGGCCACAAGCCTAGGACCCGGTCTAAGCTAAAATAAGCACTGGTGAGTGGTCTTCCTGAGATGCCGTTTCCTGATGGCAAAATTCCCGCCAAAATAAATGCACTGCGCGGCGTGAAGTATGACGTTACGAAACCCCTTTAGTCATCTCAAATTGTTTGAACAGCGGATTAATAAAACCATACACTTCTAAAAAAACGTAAAAAAAAATCCCTCTCCCCCTTTTATGGATTGTCTAAGCCTCGGCGAGTGTCGGCTTACACACTCAACATTCATCTCTGGACGAGAAAGAAAAACGGGAAGAAATTATTACATTATAATGAGCATATTTTTTCTTCCCTTTTGTTCGAAGCATTAGCATTTTTCATCGGCACCTCGTGTAATTTTTAACACTTTTAAGAGTGCCCCTACAAACAATAAAAACTCCAATAAAAATATCCGCAATTCACGGTATATATCTATCTATACAATTTTTTTTTCGTGCGTGTCACGTAAAACGCTGCTTTTAAATTCCATTACAGAGGCTTTAGAAGATATATGGAAGATTGGGTGGAAGAGATGGCTTTTGTATTGATCCTTCATATATATAATTTTTTTTTGTGGTGGTGAAAAATTTTCATGAATATTCGAAAAAAAAACCTCCCTAAAATAGTCATTATTTAAAAAGTCTGTCCACGCACATTTTTAACAGCTTTCCACCACCGGGTGTTGGGCTAACTGAGCATCATATTCCCTAGTTCCATTTTTTCCCCTCCCTACCCCTTGTCATCAACGATCGGCCATACCGACGGATATTAAGAGAGGTAGAATTTATGATCAGCTTTCCCCAGTGTTAAGGTCCTAAGGCGAGTGGTAGCCCATCATAGTTGAAGGGGCAACGCAGAGAGTGTAATAAGTTTGCTTTAATTCTTCCCCGAAGAGCAGGGATTTCGTGATAATCCCGAGAATTACTTCTTTAATTTCTCATGAATATTTTGGGTCGAAAGCTTATTTTAAAATTCCTCTCCAGATTCCTGTTATTTGTTTGGTTTTTGATCCTCTTTGGGCGAGGAGTGACCATTTCTTAATTATAAAAGGGGTTGTATCGGGAGTAACGAGGGCTCCAAATCTCAAAATGGCGCCTCTTTCCTGTTGAACTGATTGGACGTTTAAATTCTTGCAATATTTTGGATTAAGGGTCTTCAATCTAGAAGAGAGATTCTCAAGATTTTCTGTGCCACCGCCCCTTTTCAAATATTGAAAGATTGTTGCTTATTATCTATATCTGTTTTATATGTCCATCTATTAAGAATTACGATGTAGAAATTAATTTAAACGGCTGTCAAATGTAGTAAAAAATTGTTTATAATAAACTTAAAAAATTAACTGAAAATCAATAAGAAATAAAAAAAAAAATAAAATAGTTGAAGTTGATGGAGTTTTAACAATTTGTTAATATCAGACTCCATTTTCGTTAACATCATTCGGAAAATTCCATATTTAGCGATGTATCTTTATTTAGACAGTCGAAATAAAAAAAAAAATTCTTTTTGTACTCTAACCGAGGGATGGACTAACGGCGGCCAGAGGTGAAATTCACCACGGACCGCCCAGAAAAACTTTTGTCTTCTACACGACATTGAAACATTGATTAATACAAAAAGTACTCATTTCCCCAGTTCTAAATTCCTCAAAAGTGATATTTCCAGCGAAAAAATATTACATTTATTATGGTAAATACATTAATAGTCGATTGATTTATTGATTATTTCTGTTGGTATGATATTTTTATAGATTTATTTTTACTAACCACACTTCCTTGACTGCCTTGATAGCTACCCCCATTTGCCCCTGAACCCTTTACCATCCCCATTACTAACCTATCATCTAGAACCTTCCTTCTTTGCCTTAATACGAGTAACCTCCGGCTCAATCGTGCTTGGTTTCACCAAGTGGCATAAGTCAACAACAACAACAACAATAAAGAACCTTCCTTGGTTCTAGGAAATTTTTTAAGGGTTTTGAGAGAAATTATCATTGAGCAGTTAAATGATCTCCAAAAAGACTCCACTTAGTATTAATGTTTTATGATATCGATTAACATTCATAAATGTGTTACTAATTCTTATAATAATTACAGTTTTATAATAAAAATAAAACGTAACCGTCATTTTTCAAGTAAATGATGAATGCGTAAAATCGATGCGGGAATCGATATTTGATAAAATATGGGACTATAAATAAATTAGATTTTTTGCCACCATAATAGGAAGTATTTGAATCTTTTTAAAATGTAACTATGTTCAGAATGTTATTTAACATTTAAAAAATATTTTATATTTGATACCTGTTTTGTAGAAGTCGATTATTAGATTGCAAAGAATGAGCTCTATTAGTTGTTAGGTTAGTAATCCTGTTGGGAGTCTTAAAAAGGTTTCTGATGAGTCAGAAAACATTTTGTAGTCCACACGAGTTCCAAACATTCATCAACACAGAAATACTCATTTCCTCAGTTCCAAATTTCTCAAAAACGACATTTCCATGGAGATACAGACATCGGATTGAAATTTTCCGATGATAGATAGGTCACCCTGAAGGATTTTATACAATAATTATGGAACCAAAAATGGAACTTTATATAATTATACTCATTTATAATTTTATGGATGTTATATAATTAAGCTGCGGTTACTTGTTTTGATTTATCTTTTTTTTCTTTCAATTAATTATTTTTGTTTTGAATTCCTTAAGGGAACAACTACTACTTCTACTAGTCTAAAAATAACTACTACTTCTACTACTTGAAAGTTGTTGCTCCGTTCCATAATGGGCCTATGTGATTTTAATAAGTTGTGCTTCATTAAAGTGTTCTAAAATTTTATTTGTGAATTTTTATGTTCGAGTGGTGAATGTTATGCCAGTCAATGCATCTAGGAAAACAGATAATTTACGACAGGACCTTTGAAATAATATAATTCGACCAAAAATATAAAATGATTATTTGTTCTGAAAATAAAAATTAAGTTAGGTTTTTTATCAAAAGACATATTTGAATAACTCGATTATTTTACTCTGATCAAATCTGTATTTTGTTATACACCTTTATTTTTAGCTAAAAACTTTTTTTTCAGTTTGACAATTTTTTTGTTGAATTAGTTATTTCAAAATGTTTCAGATGCATTATTTTTATGTATTTCTTATTCAAAGTTTTAGAATTTGTCTATTTATGATTTTATCATAAAACTGTGTTTACTTTTTAAAATTCGCAATATTTTCAAGTGATAGAGCTTGCTGCTTACGGCTTAGTTTGCTGAAATGTTGTATAAAATGAAATAATTGTATTATATGGTTTGGTTTGGAGCACTGTGGACTATTTTTTTGCAACACGAGGGCTAATGAGACCTGGACCTACTGCTTAAAGCCGATTCCGAACGGCTACGAAAACTGTGCCACAGTGGAATTTGAACCTACGAACTCTGATACCGAAGATCAGTGCTCTAACCATTCGACCATTATATGAATAATATTTAACATTCGGCTTGTATTATATGAATAATATTTAATGTATAATGCTCGGCTTGTATTACATGAATAATATTTAATGTATAATACCCGGCTTGTATTACGTGAATAATATTTAATGTATATTATTCGGCTTATATTACATGAATAATGTTTAATGTATAATATTCGGCTTGCATTACATGAATAATATTTAATGTATAATATTCGTTTTGTATTACATGAATAATATTTAATACATAATACTCCGCTTGTATTAATGAATAATATTTAATACATAATACTCGGTTTATATTACATGAATAATATTTAATACATAATACTCGGCTTGTATTACATGAATAATATTTAATACATAATACTCGGCTTGTATTACATGAATAATATTTAATACATAATATTCGGTTTGTATTATATGAATAATATTTAATGTATAATATTCGTCTTGCATTACATGAATAATATTTAATGTATAATATTCGGGTTGTATTAAATGAATAATATTTAATGTATAATATCCGTCTTGTATTACATGAACTTGCCAATAAAAGTTAAATATATTACTGTGAAATTATATGGGATAGATTGTAACAAAATCTGAAACTATGTATATATTATGAATAATTAATTCTATTTTAAAAGAATAGATTTAATATACGTTTAATTTGACGTCACTGTACGTGTGATACTGAGATTGTAGCTTTTCAGTATAAACACCATTTCTAAATTTCTGAACAAAGAACAGGGTTTCTAACTCATACCTTCATGACCTTGGTAGTCATAAATTTATAGTCGTTTTTCTACAGATTCTGAGCAATTTAGTTAGATGGATTTAATTTTTAAAGATTTTGTTCCTTGATCTGTGATTTCACTGAGCCTTTCGGCCCCATCTACTTCAAATCCCCAAAAATAATATTAATTTTAAGCCCCGTTTTTATCTTTCGCGTGCTGCTACGCACGGACACAACTATATCGAAAGGGATATCAAAAGTCAAGATGCATAAAACATTTATTTTATTGTTGGTAGAATCACAGAATCACGAATAAAATAAAATCGCTTGCACTTTATGAAACGGAATTCAATACTCTTCTTTACTGCTTCCATTTATATAAAGATATTCCATTTCAAATGTCAATAGGATTAGAGTATTCAAGACTAGGGAGATTCTGTGTGGGGACTCAGCGAAAATTCTTACAGTGAGGATTTATAGGGATTTATAATATCTTCGTCCGAAGAAAATTCTTTCGACATAAAGAATAAAGTTAGGTGGTTGCTTTTACAGAGAGGAAGGGGACAAAAAATTTCCACGCAAGGAAATTTTAAAGAGATGTGGAAGGAACATTTCCTTGCTATCTCAACGAAATTTTGGATTCTGTCATGCAAATTATCGTAGAATGCATAAGCTTTAATTTGTATCTGCGTGTTCTGTTTTGCTTTGTATTTCTTGATTTCTTCTTTTTCGTGAGCAAGTCATACGGATTTATGATCAGCTCTGAGTTATTAAGGGAGGTTGAATTTGACTCCTGGCAGTTATTTTAAATACGCAGTGGAAATAAGAATTGATTACTGGTTTCAGATAGATAAATTTAATCATTTATCTGATAGTATAGAGTTCTGTTTCTACCAGTTAAAATCCGGAAAAGCTTAGTGATAACTTACCTCAGTAGTATCTCTCGATTTAAGCACTCTCAATTTAATAGTAGGGGAGACCGGGGCACCTTGGGACACTTTTCAGTTAAACATTTTTATGAATTTTTTTTAAAGCTAATTGAAAAAAATAAGTATGTATGCATATATTGGCATCATATCTGCTTCTTATAAACATTAAACCTACTTAATATCTCATTTAGTTAAAGAGTAATAAAAGAAATAAAATACCTTTCCAATGTCCCAACCTGCTCCACTGTATGGGGTAGGTTGGGACACTAAACAACAAATACAAAATACTGTTCAAATTATTTTTATTAACTGTTATAAAAGAGAAATAGCTGAAAATTGTTCAAGTTAATACATTTTTTAACAAATCTTATATTTGCAGCTGATTCAAGCATATTAGCATTTACAGCAGAATACTTTCTGTTTGTTTTTCTTGTTCTCATCATTTTTTTCTGAAAAAAAAAGATTAATAAATTAATATTTTGACATGTTAAATCAATTAAAAATTAGGCACCAAAATATTAATTATTTTGCTTGAATTGATATTTATTTACACTTTTTAAAATGTCCCAAGGTGCCCCATCTATTTGTGCCCAAACCTGCCCCCTTTTACATAGTATTTTTTGGTAACTATTATGTAGTTAGGTTTAACAATATAGTTTATTTATTAGCATAAAAATAATAATAAATGAATTTTCTTTCATAACAATACACTTTTTTTAAAATATTTAAATTTTTTTTCAAAAAGAAATTTACTTTTTAAAATGGACATTGATGTAATTTTGGGTCATTCAAAACAAAGAAAATGAAATTGTTCCTTACCTATAAGCACTATCTTCATCAAAATTCTTTGAGAAGTGAAGAGTAATGTCATATATCAATACACATGAGCACTAATTCCTGGCTGCAAATTAAAGCCTGAAAATAAAGGTGTCCCAAGGTGGGCTATGTCCCGAGGGGCCCCACTCTCCCCTATACTTCTTCCCTGCTATATAAATACACATACAGTAGAGTCTCAGTCATTCGAAATAGATGAATCGGACTTGGTTCGAATTATTGAAAACTCGAACTATCGAAAAGAATTAATTAATTAAAATATAAATAGAAAGATAAACACATTTTTAAAATTTCAATGAATATTTCAATAAAAAATGTACTTACATAATATACTGTCCACCAATAAGTATTTGGACACCTATGCAAATGACGATATCTGAGGTCCTGAGGTACGTCACGGTCTCCGCCGGTATACATCGTGTAGGAAACAGCATCGGCATTAGTCGCAAGATGCCACGCAGTTCGGAGCTCTCTGATTTCGAGAAAGGTATAATTATCGGGTATCACAAATGTGGCCGATCCTTAAGGGACATATCTAGCGATCTGAAGTACCCAAAATCGACAGTGGCCTATGTGATTAAGAAGTGGAAGGTGAGAGGTGATTGTCGGAATGTGCAAACCAACGAAACTGGGAGATAGAGACCGACGAGTGCTGTCCAGAGAAATTCGGAAGAACTGCACCCAACCGATGGCCCTCATCCGCGAGGAGTTTCAACAGGCATCCGGGAGTATTGTTTCAATGAATACCATCCATAAGGAAGCACATCTGCTTGGTTTTCATGGTCGTGCTGCTACCCATAAGCCTTTGATCACAAAGTCCAACCGCTCTGCTCGGTTAATGTGGTGCAAAGCACATCGAAATTGGACCGTATATCAGTGGAAACGGGTTCTTTGGAGCGACGAATCAAGGTTCACCCTTTACCGTTCGGATGGCAGGGTCTGGGTCTGGCGTCTGCCTGAAGAACGTCTCCTGCCAGAATGCATTGTGCCAACAGTCAAGTTCGGCGGAGGTGGAATTATGGTCTAGGGATGTTTCTCCTGGTATGGACTGGGACCCTTGGTCCCCATTCATGGTAAGCTCAACGCCGATGCCTACTGCACTATTTTGGATGACAATGTGCTTCCTACGTTGTGGCAGTTTTACGGGTTGGACCCCTGTTACTTTCAGGACGACAATGCCAGTTGTCATGTTTCGAGGTTAATCAAGGCTTGGATTCTAGGATATTCTCGGATTTACTCGAACAATCAAGACTCTAATTATAGAGACTCTACTGTATATGCATATGGGTGCATCCGTCTCTATAAGTAAGATTACGTATATGCCGGATGATACCTGAATAAGTAGATTGTTCCCTTTCAGTAGATAGTTGGTTTGGTGTGCAAACACCTATGCTCCAGGTAGAACAAAAATGACGACAATATCAAAATTATAACATCGACCTACATCAAATAGAACCCCATAAAATGATATATCTGAACATCATTTTTTGATATTTAGCGATGTTGGTTAATATTTCCCTTAGCCCATTCATCACGGGGCAATGTGGCCATGCGAACTAATTCCTCCACTTTTCTTGAAATAATTATTTTTTGTTCAGAGGTTTTCCGTTTATAATTTGTATTGTCAGGCATTTTTCCTCAGAACAAAAGTCTACGGTGTCCAGTTCTACTTTACTTGTCTCACAGCTTTCTGGAGAATCACAATAATTACAAATAATCGTAGTACTTGTTGTGGCGGAAGGGCAGAATCGATTCACTTCCACTCACATTCATTTAATGTGATGCGCAGAACGTGAGATATCATTTGATATCAGAAAATTATATTTATTTTTAGGAATATCGATAGATATCGCTGAAAATTATTAAATAATATCATTTTAAGGATAGTGATTGACATTGTTAACAACATGAGAAAAACCATAAAAAAAATTGAGATTCGTAAAAAGTGGCAATTTTCCTACATTTCCTAATTTAGAGTAATATTTCTTTGAAAAGCAATGCTAACAACTCTTTTAAATGCTTTCTTTTAAACAATTTCAAATTTTAATTTCACATTATATCAGTCAATACGGACAAATATTTCATACTGAAAAGCATAAATGTTACTCTGAAATATTAATACTGCCTACACTTACGCAGGAATGTTTAATTTATTTATCAATAAATCCTTGTTTGTGAATTTTCAGTTCCACTAATTACACACTAATTAAGACTGAAAAGAAGTACATAATTTTCTTACACTAAAAATCTTTTCTGCACCCATCAGAGATTATTAAATGCCCTTTACATGTATTAAATACTGTTTGAAGTACAACAGTACTTTTCTAACACGCCTCATTGACTTTGTTTAGTACTAATTTCCGATATCCTCAGTAGTTAGAATAATCGTTTCCAGCAATATTATTAGTTGTTTCATAACACAAATTCATACTGAAAAACGTAAATGACCGTCAATTATTATTGCTGCCTGCACTTATGAAGTAAAGGATAATTTATTTGCTAATAAATTATTGTTTGTGAATTTTCATTTCTACTAATTACATGCTAATTAAGGCTACAAAGAAGTAGATAATTTTCTTGCATTAAAAATCTTATTGGCACTCATCAAAGATTATTAAATGCCCTTTGCATGAATTAACTACTGTTTGAAGTACAATATTTTTATAGCATATTTCACTGACTTATTTTAGTACTAATTTCTCATATTCTCTGCAGTTAGAATAATCGTTTCCTCCAATTTTATTAGGTGTTTCATAACTCAAATTCATGCTGAAAAACGTAAATGCCAACATATTATTATTGTTGCCAGCACTTAGGAAGGAATGGTTAATTTATTTGTTAATAAATTATTGTTTCTTAATTTTCAATTCTACTAATTACACGCTAATTAAGACTGCAAAGAAGTAGATAATTTTCTTGCACTAAAAATCTTGTTGGCACTTATCAAAGATTATTAAATGCCCTTTGAAGGAATTAAATACTGTTTGAAGTACAACAGTATTTTTATAGCATACCCGATTGATTTTTTATTAATTTCACATATTCTCTGTACTTAGAATAATCGTTTCCTCCATTTTTATTAGGTGTTTCATAACGCAAATTCCTACTGAAAACTGTAAATGGCAGCCTATCATTATTGTTCTCTGCACTTAGGAAGGAATGATTAATTTATTTGACAATAAATTACTGTTTCTTAATTTTCAATTTTACTAATTATACGCTAATTAAGACTGCAAAGAAATAGATAATTTTCTTGCACTAAAAAACTTGTTTGCACCCATCAAATATTATTAAATTCCTTTTAGATGAATTAAATAATGTTTGAAATACTACAGTATTTTTCTAACATGTCTCACTGACATTTTTTTTAGTACTAATTTCACATATTCTCTAGTTAAAATAATCATTTCCTCTAATATTATTAGTTGTTTTATAACACAAATTCATACTGAAAAACGTAAATACTACTCTATTGGTGCCTTCACTTATGAAGGAATGGTTAATTTATTTGTTAATAAATTATTGTTTGTGAATTTTCAATTCTACTAATTACACGCTAATTAAGGTTGCAAAGAAGTAGATAATTTTCTTGAATTAAAATGTTATTGGCACTCATCAAAGATTATAAAATGCCCTTGCATGCATGAATTAAATACTGTTTGAAGTACAACAATATTTTTCTAGCATACCTCATTGACTTTTTATTAATTTCACATATTCTCTGTAGTTAGAATAATCATTTCCTTTAATTTTTGTTAGTTGTTTCATAACACAAATTCATACTGAAAAAACGTAAATGCCAGACTATTATTACTGTTTGCACTTAGGAAGGAATGGTTAATTCATTTGTCAATAAATTATTGTTTGTTGATTTTTAATTCTACTAACTACACGCTAATTAAGTCTGCAAAGAAGTAGATAATTTTCTTTTACTAAAAATCTCGTCTGCACCCATAAAAGATTATTAAATGCCCTTTACATTAACTAAATACTGTTTGGAGTACAACAGTATATTTCTAACATGTTTTACTGACTTTATTTTAGTACTAATTTCACATATTCTCTGTAGTTAGAATGATCTTTTCCTCCAATATTATTAGTTCTTTCAAAACACAAATTCATACTGAAAAATGCAAGTGACAGTCTATTATTATTGCTGCCTGCACTTATGAAGTAAAGGTTAATTTATTTGCTAATAAATTATTGTTTGTGAATATTCAATTCTACTAATTACATGCTAATTAAGGCTGCAAAGAAGTAGATAATTTTCTTGCATTAAAAATCTTGTTGGTACTCATCAAAGATTATTAAATGCCCTTTGAATGAATTAAAGGCTGTTTGAAGTAATACAATATTTTTATAGCTTACCTCATCGGCTTTTTATTAATTTCACACATTTTCTATAGTTAGAATAATCGTTTCCTCCAATATTATCACTTGTTTCACAACTCAAATTCATAATGAAAAACGTAAATGCCAAGCTATTACTATTACTGCCTTCACTAGGAAGGAATGGTTAATTTATTTCACAATAAATTATTGTTTGTTGATCTTTAATTCTACTAACTACACGCTAATTAAGACTGCAAAGAAATAGATAATTTTCTTGCACTAAAAAACTTGTTTGCACCCATCAAAGATTATTAAATTCCTTTTAGATGAATTAAATAATGTTTGAAATACTACAGTATTTTTCTAACATGTCTCACTGACATTTGTTTTAGTACTAATTTCACATACTCTCTAGTTAAAATAATCGTTTCCTCTAATATTATTAGTTGTTTTATAACACAAATTCATACTGAAAAACGTAAATACTACTCTATTGCTAACTTCACTTATGAAGGGATGGTTGATTTATTTGTTAACAAATTATTGTTTGGGAAATTTCAATTATACTAATTACACGCTAATTAAGACTGAAGAGAATTAGATAATTTTCTTGCACTAAAAATCTTGTCTGCCCCCATGAAAGATTAATAATTGCCCTTTACATGAATTAAATACTGTTTGAAGTACAGTATTTTTCTAACATGTCTCATTGACTTTTTTTAGTACTATTTTCCCATATTCTCTGTAGTTAGAATAATCGTTTCCCGCAATATTATTATTTATTTCAGAACACAAATTCATACTGAAAAACATAAATGACAGTCTATTATTATTGCTGCATGCACTTATGAAGTAAAGGTTAATTTATTTGTTAATAAATTATTGTTTGTGAATTTTCAATTCTACTTAATTACATTCCAATTAAGGCTGCAAAAAAGTAGATAATTTTCTTGTACTAAAAATATTGTTGGCACTTATCAAAGACTACTAAATGCCCTTTGTATGAATTAAATACTGTTTGAAGTACAATATTTTTATAGCATACTTCACTGACTTATTTTAGCACTAATTTCCCATATTCTCTGCAGTCAGAATAATCGTTTCCTCCAATTTTATTAGGTGTTAGGTTTTATTAGGTGCACTTATGAAGTAAAAGTTAATTTATTTGCTAATAAATTATTGTTTTTGAATTTTAAATTCTACTAATTACATGCTAATTAAGGCTGAAAATAAGTAGATAATTTTGTTGCCCTAAAATTCTTGTCTGCATCCATAAAAGATTATTAAATGCCCTTTACATAAATTAAATGCTGTTTGAAGTACAATAGTATTTTTCTAACATGTCTCACTGACTTTGTTTAGTACTCATTTCACATATTCTCTGTAGTCAGAATAATCGTTTCCTCTAATATTATTAGTTGTTTTATAGAACAAAGTCTTACTGAAAAACGTAAATACTACTCTATTGCTGCCTTCACTTATGAAGAAATGGTTAATTTTTTTGATAATAAATTATTGTTTGTGAGTTTTCAATTCTACTAATTACACGCTAATTAAGACTGAAGAGAAGTAGATAATTTTCTTGCCCTAAAAACGCTGTCTGCACTCTTGAAGGAATATTAAATGCATTTGACACGAATTAAATCCTGTTTAAAGTACAACAGCCTTTTCCTACCGTATCTCATTGACTTTTTCCTTTCCCTCCACTCTTTTTTCGAAATATTTTAACAAATAATCGTAATAACACTCAGTAAAGTGCGTTGATGAGTTGGATGCTTCATTTAAAAAGATTAACTTTCCATTCAATTCAGCATCAATTAAATGAAGCTAATTGTTTTCTTTCAAACAGTAGCCGTTCCGCTTCCAGCCGATGAATATATAAAAAAGGGACCTCATCAAGGGAAAAATAAATAACAAACGTTGATTTTCCCTTTATATTTTTCCCCTCTGTAAAATTCGTTGTTAAAATTAGCAGCTTACGTGTTGAGAAATAATTACTCCATTGATTCTCTCGCTATTTTTAGTGCATATTTATGTAGCCTTTTCCCAAATTTTTTTGCTGTTTAAAAGAAAGAAAAACTTGTTCTCGGGACTCTCGTTTCTCCCCCACTGTTTTTTCTTCTGAGCTATGAAGAGGGGAAGCAGATTTAATAAGCTAAAACGTAATTATTTTATGCTGCTTTGTTTCTCCTTGGGGACTTCCATTAAGACCTTTCGAAGATCAGAATGAATGGGTGTAGGCATAGTCTTTCTGCGAGATAAACTTGGCACGATTTATTTTAAGAAATGTAGCCCCGAGGTTGTATTGGGATGCAATCTTAGATTATAATTAAAGACTACACAGTCGAATATTCGGAAGATCTATGTAAAGTGACTTCTGAAGATCAGGATTCATGAAGTATAACTAGGAAGGTACGTTCTGCCATTTTGTTTTGACTAATACTGAAGTTTTTAATAAACTATCGTCAATTTCATGTATGTGAAAGGGTCTGTCATCTCACTCATCATTAATTCATTACAGATGACGGATCCATCTTATATATACGAACTCATATTTATTATCCCGCACGCACTACACATATTACACTTGAAATACAAAAGAGAATGGACGCATCGTCGTGAGCAATTAAGCTCAGATTGTGTCAGACCGTGTGTGCCGTTGCCGTTGTGGCATTCTAAACTGTTTTTATTTGGCAACCTTACTGGCGCTACGTTGATGAGGTTGCCAATTCATTGACAGAGGAGTCCAAGTGCACCTCAGTTACCCTCTTTCCAGTGTCTACCGACAAGATTGAGGTTAGTGGTTCAATGACCAAGAAAACGAACGTGTCTTCCAGACCGAGTTGTTTACGATTCAGATGACTCAGAATTCTGGTATACTATCATTGGACACTTGGGGTGATGTCTTCAATGGTGCATCATCGGGCATTTGAGTGGTCACAGGAACTGATAATGCAACAGAAACTTGAGTAGTCGAAAGAACTGATACTCCATCATCCTTTGCCACAAATGCAGTTGGTTCAGCACTGGCGCGATACTTATAGGGGTCTCCAAGTCATTGACAAAGGGATCAGAGTTCGCTTCAGATGGGATTTAAACTCTAATCTATAAATTATGACGTGCAAAGATTTCGAGTTTTTTAAACCAGTGATTCTCAAAAACTTTTTTGAATGATAGTCCTCTAAATAAATCTGAAATTATTTACGTCACACCTAAAAAATACTCTCAAATAAAACCGCAAAAAAAGTAAATTTGAGAAAGTTTTTTGAGAAATCGTTAAAGCAACTACAAATACCATTACAAAGTAACAAAACCAATGTGTAGTGCAGTTATCATGTGGATAATATTTATGTTTAACGGGCCCTTGTTTAGCAGTCCAATAAAAAAGAAAGAGACAGAGAGTGAGAAAGAGAGAGGGAGGTGGGGAAGGGAGTGAAAGTGAAAGAGAGTGGAATTAATTATGAAATCAACTCAGGAACAACCACAGGCGTATTTTTTCCCCTCAAAATACTACAACTTTCATTGCAGAGGATTTTTTCGTTTCCCTTCAATGCTGTTTTCTGAATTTTTATCTATTCAGAAAAGTAAAAATCAAGTTTGACTTCGACAGGTTTTTATAACAGCAATGTACAACCTATTCTAGAACTAAAACTCAATAAATAAAAAGAAATAAAATAAAATAAAAACGCTCAATCATCCACCCTCCCCCTTCTTCAACTTTGTCTCTTGATTTGTTACCGTCACATTATTACGATTAGGTACTTCAACACTTACCACAATGAACATTGTACCAAACCAGCTGCTTAAATGGGGATTTAGTTCACAAGTTCTTCGTAATCATCTCCAAACTTTGGTACACTGTTACATTTTCTTCACATTGGTCCTAGGTTGAACTTACCGCTGTATTTCATGAAAAGTGTTATAGATATTGAATTCAACTGCAATGTACAATGGGTATTTTACCATTAGTCGAGTATAATGAAAAATCGTAACATATTGACAAATATAATATTTATATACATCACAGTTTATTTGAAATTACAATATCCTGCAAAAAGATTTTCAAAGCCACGTCACTAATTTTGCAATATTCAGACAGAAGGCTGGTCACGAAACGGGTAATACTATTAAATAATACAATATTACATAGATTCATACGACGAAAAATTTAACTTTCATCTAATAGTTTTTGAAAAATAAAACATTGAAAATAAATAACTTTAAAATTTTTTGCATGTTAACTGAACATTGAAAAATTGTGTAACAGGTCCTAACTTATTAAAAAATAATTATTTATAACTAATTATTTTTCAACTAATCTTTTTGTCTTAGTTTTCGTGCTGTTTTGCATTTATAGGTTCATATGAAGGAAAGTTTACATTAAACGATGTTAAAATGGTCTCATATTTCACCAGAAAACCCAATTCACTATTGAATTTACTACATAAAAAAGCAAAATATTATTTTTAGTATATAAAATAAAGAGTTTTAAAAAATCTCAAAGGCATGAACAAAAGATTTATCTATTCTATACAAGAACTAATTACTACCGTCGAAAATTTAAAAAGAAGAGTAATAGATAAAATTAAGTAAAATATAAAAGTAACTGACTGTAAAGCAACCCACGTAAGAAAATTTTAAACGGTACTACAAAAAACAAATGCTCAAGGGAGAAATAAAAAATATATGCTATTGAGGAATCTTTAAATAGAATCAACTAAGAATTTTAAATTGTTTTCGGCTTTGTTTTTTTCATCTTAAATGTCAAACCTTTACAGAGCATTGCAATGAGTTATACATTTTGGAAAAATTCAGAAGATACAATATTCCAGTTGTTTCTAGCTGAAAATAAGCGTTTTAAAATAAAATGTAGCAATAAATTTAAGGAAGCAAATTTTTACTTCCTTGTTAAGGAAGTATTGTAATTGCGAAAAATTTCAGCGTTTCGATTTCAAGGAAAATACTCCTTTTGATAACGCTTCAACCAGTTTTGACAAGTTTTAGTGTAACATTAGTAATAACATGCAAGGAAATTTTAATATTGAAGTTTAAATATTCATTTTAACTATCACTGATCGTATTTTGACTAGTTTCACTCTAAAGTCTGTTAGTAAGTACTTAAATATCTCGTATAACTCAAAAAAGATTATTGTATAAAATGCAAAGTCAATATAAGTTAGGCGCAAATAAAGAGATGAAGTACGCAGGCAGCTGTTTCGTAGCTTCGAGGAAGTAACATTCTCAGTTCTAGAGCACTCAGTGGCTTGTTAAAGCAGATTGAGCCCAAAGCTCAGTAAATGCGGAATGTTTACTGATTATTACTACCTGATACGTTAAGAGAAAGTTGAAAGTAAGTCCACAAAGATTTTACCCTCTCGTATTAAAAAAAGTTTAAAAATAAAGATTAGCCATAGAATGTTGAAGTTTTGTATTTAGTACTATTATATCATTTACTTTCGCACCTCCTCTTTTGATTGCCATCCTCACTCAATATATCGAAAAATCTCAATATAATGGATGTAAGAGCTGCTATGTATAACTCAAAAACGATTATTTGAAGAATATAAAAATTGAAATTTTGTATTTAGGATTGAAAAAGTACTTAACTTACTAAACACTTCCCCAACCGATCTCAAAGACTAAAAGAAAATGTTTTGAATTTGTTTTAAGTAATGAACGAGTTATGAATTGATGTTTCAAACATAATCTTTTATCCCTTGCAGTCGTATCATTCGGACGTGCAACGTGGTCTTATATCATATTAATGTGCCCAGAATTTATACCTTGTTAAAAATCGTCTCATAATTACTTAATTTTTATATTTATTAACATCAAGCCCAGTACAATACGTTTTACTTTACATTTTAAAATTACTTTTTAGGATAACGTCAGATGTTCTATCCTAACAGATTTATAATAATTTATTAAGTTTTAGAAAATTACAGGTGCAGGCGGGATAGACAATATTCTTATATCCATAAAAGGATAAGTACTGCTGCTTCTATAAAACAAATCATTTAACTACAGACTATATACAGTTACTAACATGATAGGTTTTAGTCCCACCTAACAACAATGTCCGAATGCCAGAATAGTAGGGTTACATTATCTGACGTAACAGATAGACGCACCGCACCGTCTATTGGGAAATATGAACTTTTGCTACACTAACCACTAGATCAGGGGTGTCCTACCCAAATCGGTTGGTGGGCCAAAAAACAATTTACTGAACTGAGGTTGGCCGCACACATAAGAATAAAAAACAAATTATTCAAAATATTCTATTATTTTGCAATACTCAAAATATGCATTTTTACAGTTCTAGCTGCGACTGTTTTCTAAATAAACAATACCTTAATTATTCCTTCACAATTAATGATAACTTCACAATAGACATAAATATAATTTATATTTTTCTTTCCATACAACTTTCACTGACTAGTCGGACAGAGTACGTGCACGTAACGCGAGTCAGCTGGTTGTATAAGTAATGACCGATTGACAGAATATTCTAGAACACTCAAATTGCAAAGTAACCTGTCCAACCCTACTCAAAGACCAGGTTTACGTTGGTTATTATCAAGTCTTAACGTACATAATATGTGATATTTATTATTGATAACATTAACAACTAAAATTCTATGTTTCAACTGTATTGTTATGAACTTCCAAAACTGGGTTCGGGGATTGAATGGACTTTACAAGCAAGCAAGACTGCAGCACGAAGACAAATACTTTATCTGCAATCAGTTGCAAAATACAACTCACAGACAAAACCACCGCGAAACAATTTGAGCCCAATGCCGTCGGCTCAAGCACTACTTTCCTCATCAAGCACAACACACCGTGAGTTGGCAACATTTGGTGACACTTGGCGACGAACTTGGCGACAAAAATAGGTTGCCAAAACTGTCGCCAACGAGCCGATATCTCGCCAATTTGGCGAGATACCCATAGAGTCCCATGCTGAACTTAAGCAATTTTCGCAAATTCGTAACAGTATATAGTCAAAATGACTAAAACTATATAGACAGTTGAAAACTTCATTTGGGCAGCAAAAAGTTTTTAATTGGGCCGCATGCTGACCATGGGCCGTGGGTTGAGCATGCCTGCACTAGATTCTTGTTTTGAAAGCTTGGAAAAGTTCCAAGTATGGAGTAAATATTAAGTGTTAAAATTTGTTCAAAAATTTGCAATTAGATAAATATGACAATTGTTGAAAGAGAAAAAAAATTACAAGTGTAGTTTTTTTCTCTTAGAGTAAGTATCTGATTGGTCTTTCTAAAGTTTGCATTTTAAAGCAATTTAGAAATTATTTGGAAAGTTTTTTATGCCTTCAGAAATGCGAAATACTCAGATGTCAGTATCAGCAAGATAAACATAGACTAAACAAGCTGTTATAGAATTAAAAAAATACTAGGAAAAAGCAACAAACATCAAATTTATGCAATTATAAGAAATGGTTTTTCTTTAGAAAGTAAAATGAACAAAAATAAATGTTTTACTGGGTACTTACTTACGAATAATAACAATCTATCGAAGAGACCTTAAAATGATGCAATTTTTGTATAGTCCCCCCAAAGTCTTTAATTGTATAAAAACGTGTGGGAGCGTTGTAAATGGACAACAAATGTCTACAACCAAAAATAAGCTGGAAATATCTATTTTCTTAGGGCAGAAAATGTCATTTTTCTTATGGGATCAAAATCACGGTGATAGCAAAACTACTACAATGATGTGATATTTTTATAGGAGAAAAAATATCAAAAGCAAACATTTTCAATCCCCTTTTCTTTGCATGTAATTACATAGGGATGATTAAAGGTTAATCTCACTTTAAGCTTTATTATTTTTTATACCATGAAATCTCTATCGGAATAACAAAGCCGCTGTTTTGATTCCTGATCTGAAAATGGAAGAGTGTCAGCTTTATTTTTTATGTTTTCGGCACAACTTTATGTTGAAAATCCGATATTTTTCTTGATTGGAGTAAGATCATGCAAAAATTCAATGGGGGGTTTTCTTCAAGGGGATATGGTACCTATTAGTTTTTTTTTTAAATTTAAGAATCACAGTATATTGTACTTGTTTTGTTCCTTAGGATTCCATTTGAAGCATATTCAGGAAAGTAAAATTTGTTTGAACAGTTAATTCGATTAAAATTTAATTTTTTAAAAGCTTTTTTAGTTTTTAAAATCTTTATAAATTTTTCAAATATTATTATTTTTGGTTTGGCTTGGTTTGGAGTACTACGGTCTACTGTTTTGCACACGAGGGCTAATGAGACCGGGACCTACTTCTTAAAGTCGTGTACTACCTGTAACCAGCCACCCACCCGAAGTCGGGTGTAGGGTGTTGAATTGCTGGTTCGGTCTGACCGTCCGGCAACAATGCGTTACGCAGGGGGCCACGTCAGCATTAAGTCAAGCAAGCAAGCCCATAAAATTTAAAATAGCAAAAAAAAAATTATATATATATATATATATATATATATATATATATATATATATATATAATGTAGAAAATCTAAACTAATAAATACAACCAATGCAGTTTCCGAAAGTATGGGGGATACTCCGCAGGAGTCCTGCCCAGGTTAAAAGTCTGGTTGACCCGGTGTACTACATGAAACTTTCTGACATGAGAGCAGGTGTTTGCGAGGGAAGCAATATCTGCACAGGGCAGTTGTAATGGCGATTCATGAAGGGGTACTTTGACCCTTGCGGTGTGGTTTTAGGTTAAATTCATGGCCGCACGATGGCGCCTTGGTTAGCGGTGAGCCAGTCAACCAGGTTCCTGGCCTTCCTTATCAGTACCGGGTGTCAGTACCTTCTTAAAGCTGATTCCGAACGGCTACGAATATCCATGCCAGTAGAGAGATTCGAACCCACGAACTCTGTTTTCGGACAGCACCCTACCATTCGGCCGTCTTTCGGCTTTTCACTTTTGATTCAAAATTAGTAAGGTCTATGAAGTCTTTCTACTCAAGACTATGCATGATTCATCTAAAATTACGTAGGTAGTTCAAAAAGTACTGTAACAAGTCTCTTAAAAAAGTTTATTTACGAAATACAAGAGATACGCAGATATAGAAAAGCATTTTATAATATTATTTTTTAACAAAGACTCCAAGGGCATAAAAGCATTTATCCCGTAAGTAAACAAATCTATCGAAATCGGCTCTGGAGAAATCAATGCCTTGGTAGTTGAGCTTCTATGGCTTCCTAAATATCGACATCGATTTGAAAATGCCTCACATCCAGGAGATTCTTGTACGCCCTGAAAAAACGGATATCACTTAGTGAGAGATCCGGATTGTAGGAGGTTGCCCCAATATGTTCCATTGTCCGTCTCGACGGTAGTTTCTTCCTTTATGGAATTTCAGAAGGAAGTTAGTTCAACAGAAGAGGAGGAGGTTAGTTGAAAACAGCTCTTCTTTGCAAGTTACTTTGCTGATTCAGTGTTGTAGATGTCTATATGAGATGGGACCCACTGAACATAGACAACATGATGTAACGAATTCTGTCATGGTTTAGTTATAAATGAGATACTACTTTTATTACCCATGAGGATAAAACAAGTATATCGGCAGAAGTTTGGTATACGTGACACACACTTAGTGCAGATGTTATAAATATTTCTACATTATAGTCAAACTAATTCAGTTACATCATGTTGTCCTTGTTCAGTGGATTCCATCTCCTCAAGGAATCCGTGGACAAACTTGAAAAAAGGCTTTGTTGCAACTTGTAGCTTTTGTTGCAACATTTTGTTATTAATAAATTATGGCTTATAAATTATTACTTAATTAATAAATGCCTTTAGACTATTAAGTATACTTAATAATAATACTAATATATTAAGTATACTTAATAGTCTAAAGGCAAGTCTTATGAGGGTGGTTAAAGAGTCCCTATTACTAGAGAGAGTTAGAAAAAAATCCAGGTTATTTATCCTAATACCATTGAAGATTAGGAGGTACTAAACAATTTCGACTTGATTTGTGATTTTTAAGAGAAAACAGATCCAGATAGGTAAAGGCGGAAGAGAAGGTAGTTTACAAAAGCTACAAAATGTTGCAACAAAGCTACAAGTTGCAACAAAGCTACAAGTTGCAACAAAGTCCTTTTTTGCAAGTTTGTCAAAGGATTCCTTCATGAGATGGGATCCACTGAACACGGACAACATGATTTAACTGAGTATGACTTAGTTTGACTATAATTGAAATACTGGTTTAATCATCCATGAGGAACCAATTCCAAACTTTTTATACTTGTACATAACTATAAATAACTCTATATAAATATAACATTTATAACATTTAAGGATACCTTAAAGATAAAAGCTATCACAAAAGTTGTGGATATATTTATATATCTAATATATGATACAAAGTTTATAATGGCTAAATAGTTGTTTTAAAATTGTACTGATTTATTCATAATATTATTTTAAAATGTTTCACTTTAGATTTTAGACTTTAGATTCTAGACAAAGAATAAATTTTAAAAACTTATACTCACCGAAGATAATACACTTTACGAAAGTGGTACAGAATATGACATCATAGCTAAATAAATTGTTTTAAAATACTACTAATCTGTTCCTAAAATTATTTGATATTACATGATATAAGTGAAATTCAGTTAAAATTGGATTTCACTGTGCAATGGTACCCAAGGAAATGTTACCCAAGGAATGAATCATTTTTAAACTACCGAATCCTTTTTATTATTTGATCAAAAAACTAGATGATTTTGTTTGGGGTATTATCGTTACAGTTTTATCAATAAGGCAGTTTCATGCAGCATAGCACATCTCAACTTTTGATAGATCTAGCTTTCATTTCAAACAGAAGGGTAACATTTTGGTTGCCTATTGGCTATTGTAAACATGAAAATGAACGGGACGGGCATTAAAGTGATTCGTGACGTTGCATGAAATCGTTTTATAAGTAAAAGTATTTTGGTTTCGGTTAGAGTAACGATTATAATTCACAAAAGGGATTTTTGGAGGAGAAATCACCTGAAAACGTTCTTGATAGAATTAAAATGTCTGTAATAAAACATTATATTGAGAAAATAGAGAAAAGTAATAAAAATTTTACAATGTCTTTTATATACTTGTGTAGAGAAAATGAAATTAGAAATTTATTGATAATTACACGTGCAGTTTTATTTTAAACTTTATAGAAAGCTGTATAAAAACTTTCATGACATGGAATTCAAGAAAAAAAAACAAATTTGGAGTTTTCTACAGCCTTGTTTTTCCATATAAAACTTTAATTCGTTAAATAAAGCTTCTGTAAATGAAATAGTATGTAAAACTTTGAAAATGTTGAGCACACAGATATAAAATTTTGTATTCACATGAAGAAAGCTTATTACTGTAATTTGAGTCTATTGAAAAAATTCGACCTTCTGATTGTATTTGTATTGATTGTCATAAATGACATGCATGTATATTTCTTAAATATATGATGAAAGCAAAAATATCGCTTATTCAGTGATTTGAGTTAGAGTGAATTTGGATTTTATCTAAAAGTTGACTTCATGCAACAGTTTCTTTGTAATCGATAATGCTTAGTTTCAATCTGTAAATTACGTCTTAAATATCGCTATCTACAATTCGTTATTAAAATAGCTTTAATACTGATATTATCTTTCATTACTCTTGAAGTAATTTAAATATTTCTCCTACATATTTTTCACTAATAAATACGTAAGTTTATTTAAACAAGCAAGTTTTAAATACCGATTAAACTACCTAGTGCTTTTCATAAATTTAAGGATCATGGAGCCTATTTTGAGTGGTTTCTACTTAACTTTGGATAAAGTGAATTTTTTTATACATGTGAAAGACTATGCAGGCAATAGATTTAGCATATATCAGCCTGAATTTTTCGATTATTATTTTATTTGCTGAGAGCTAAAGTTTTATAACTTGGCAGCGGACAATAAAAATCATTTACTGACTAGGAAGATTTTTCAAAGTTTGTATGTGCAACCAGAAGTGTTTACGTATGCATATACATATTAAAATAAAGTTTTTCTTGCAAATGAGTTTTATAAAAGTTTTGAAATGGCTTGAAAATTTCAGGCCTTTACGGAAAAAAAAGTTTTATTAAATTTTTGTTTTCAAAACTTTCACGTACACCTTATATTGCTTTTTAAAAGTTTTCTTTTAAGTTGTAAGTCGTGTTTGTACTAGTAAATAAGCTTTAATCAAGGGCAAACTTTCATAGTTTTCTAAGAAATTGCAAGTTAATTTTTTTTATTTAGTTAAGATTTTAATAAGGAATATGTTAATAAGACTTTCCCTTTTTCTCTCCAGCTCCCAAACAAAAGAAGGAAAAGAGTTTTATGTCCCCTTAGTACAACAAATTTCGAAGATTTTGAATGGTTATTAAACTGAAGTTAAAAGTTTTCGTAAATTCCCGACTGATGGCCACAAAAACTGATGACTCACAAAAATCCTAAACAAATTAGCAAATATTTTGATATTCTTTCGAAACGACTTCTCAAATGACTCTGAATAATAAAACTTTGGTGTTAATTCAGAATAGGGTACCCATTTGGCTAATTTAGTGAAGTAACTGGCGTTGTTTACAAAATACAAATATATAAGTTAATTTCACTTTTAGTTTTGACTGCCAAGCAAAGTACAGAAATAACAAGGCAATTAAAACCTTCAACAGCTTACAAAATCAATAATTCCAAATTATTAAAAAAATAGCAATAGTGAACTATCGGAGAATGTAAATGTAAATCAGTAAGAAATGGCATCCAAACGGAAATGATAGAATACGAGTTTAATCGGTTTGGAGTTTTGGTGAAATTATCGTTTTTCGTCGAAGCTTATCAATTTAACTTTACAAAACTAATAACAAATAAGAATTAGGTAAATTTAAAATGTAACAAAACGGTTTCACAAGGAAGACCAGATATCCTAATTATACTAACCAAAATGCTTTTACCACTTACCTTTAATAGTTTTAACACTAAGTTAGGGGTACCCTTTCCTGAAGTTAAACCGAAATTTTCATTTTAATATCTTTTAGCACGATTTAAATACATTAGTAAAAAGAGCATTTGAGAAATCATAATTTGAGAGACTTTCATTTCATGGTTTCTAATGGTCAAATGTAGTGACTTGGCTGAGAAATCAACATGAAGGCATCGGTTTTTATTCTGGAAACCCTGAAGGTTAGTGTGATGCATGGTGCAAATTAGACGATTTTGGTGAAAAAACCTTCGTATGACAAAGAAACATTGGGCATAATTATATAAAAGTATTTTACAGAATTTATTAAACTTACCATAGAAATTATAAAAGAGGATCGGTTTTCAGTCGTAGTCAGTGTAGATCGAGTATCTATATAGTGCGGATTTCATTATGATCAGTAATGGGGACGTTTCTGTCTATTTAGTGTTGTTTGAGGACTGATATTTGTTCGCTATAAACAGTATGTTTTTACAATTATTTGTTGATTGGAATCTAGATGGTACTTTCTGGACTGTTGTACAGTGTCAGAGAGAGTTTTTAAATAAAGTTAATTTGCTCCGAACTACATGCGATTACTCTAAATAGGAATCCACATCACATAACTGTATATTAATTAATACCTGTTATAAACGCTGACTAAAAATTTCTTAGATAAATAAAATAATATAATTATAATTTTACAGCAAAGCAATCAATTACTTTCTCATTTAAATTGAAAGAAAACACAAAAACTTTATAATGTAACTGTTTAGAAATATCTGACGAAACCATTTTTAATTACAATCAAATACTGTAGAAAAGTATTAAGAAAGCCCCGACTCCAACAAAAAGAAATAAAATAAGAAGTCTAAGTTAATACCAATAAAAAATCTGTGAAATTAACTCTAAGATAGTCTCAAAATTAAGCAGCCCTGGAGAAAAACAAACCTATCAACCAATTGCTATCTGAAATTACGATTCACACTAATTTCGGATATATAATTACAGATACACAGTTAAAATTAAAATACAGACTAATGTTAAACTCATACATGAAGCAATATTCATGAAAGATCATTACAATTTGTCGATCATCGACCAACAATAGTGCCTGCGCTTTAAACTGAGATTCAACCAAAGTGATATCTTCTACCCACAATTCAAACTCAGTAAATTTAACTGCAGTTAAACAAACATTGTTTCACCAAGCGGTCGAGACGTTAAAAAATTTATCTTTCGTCACATCATAGTCGGACCGGCTTGACGTAGCATGAGGTTCTGATGATGTATGGAATATATGTGACGAAGAAGTAAGGCCATTCTTTTAATAATTAAAAACTTAACTTTTACATTTGCACGGCGGATGAGTGACGTAAAACAAATAAAGACATAATTTAAAAGGAAAAAGAAACAAAGTTCCCAAAAGAGCTGTAGGTAGAGCTGCTCAGTATCAGTGGGAGATACATGCAAAAAAGACGTATTTCTCGTTTAAGAGTCCGACAGAAACTGTCCACAGCTCTTCCCTGACAAGGATATCTCGGTCTTATGGGTTGTCACATTTCCCCCCGTCCTTGGGGTTAAGGCAGAGCACTTGGCTGACTCAGGACAACAAAGTTCACCTTCAATTTTCTCGTTGTTCCATCCGCAATAACTTTGACACATTCCCAAGTTCGGGCGTCAAGCAGACCATTAATGAAAAAAGTTAATGATGATTCCGTTTGTCCAGCGTTTAGGGACAATGCCCTATAGTCCGCACCTAAAACTCTCACAATCTTTTCACCAACTGAGACGGGTGCGTCACTTACAAATATTTTATTCTATTAGAAGAGAGGAAATATGGTAGATAAGTGCATTTTACAACATTTTCTATTCTCGATTGATGTAGTCAGAATAGTTACATAGTATTATCTCGACTTTCCATGTGTATAATGCAAATGCAGAATCTACAAATTCGTCCCGAAGGCATTATTTCTATTTGACCAGTGTAACCAGTGAAACCTTGACATGAATATAAATCAATACTAATAGCAGCGAATTGATGAGAATTTTTTTTCTTAGGGAAGAATAATATTCTAATATCTCCTAGTTATTGTTAGCAAAAAGATTCTACTTAATATTTTGCTTTATCTACACAGACATATTACCTTAAATAACCATAAATACTACAATGTGAGTTTACACACTTTTAAATATTACGATTCAGTTTTTAGAAAGCATATATATAGGCGACTTGTTTCACCCCCAGCTCATTGTAAATTTTCAGGAATACTTGACGAATAAAAAAAAATACTTAATAAACTTTTAAACTTTTTTTTTTAAAATGGTTTACACAAGAAGCCACAAAATGTAGCGAGCTCATCCGCCTGCTCTAGGTGACGCGAAAATCGCAAAGATAAAAAAAGAAGGCTTCTTAGAAAACTACAGGTGCAGGCGGGATAGACAAAATTCCTATATCCATGAAAGAATAACTACTCTTTCTATAAAATATAATGTTTATTTACATACTATTTACAGTTACTAACATGATGGGTTTTTGTACCACCGAACTTCCATTTCCGAAAGCCCGAAAAGGCGCATTACATTCTCTGACGTAACAGTAACAGGGAGGCGCGCCATCGATGGGGAAATATGAACTTTCGCCACACTAGGCAAGTGGGGGAGAATGCTTACGTTCTTACACCATTTCCGCAAAATGTCTAAGCATAGTTAAGCAGCATTCTCTCGATTTTCTAAGTAATATTAAAAATCGGATTCGCTACTTCTACAAGTTCTCCAGGAAAGAAATGTTTTTATATAACCAGTGTAATTAATATAATCCTACCATGAACAATACCAATAGCCACGAAATGGTGAGGTTATTTTCTGAGAGATGAATAAAATTCAACAATTTCACAACATCTGGTAGCAAAAATATTCGCCTTAACATTATATTATACTCTTTATATACAGAAATATTATCTTAAGTTACTTTATCTACTACAATATGGCTTTTCAAATTTTAAATATTGATACCCATTTCTTAAAAACCGATTACATAGCGACCTACTTCATAGAAAAAGAGAGTTCAATCAATTTTTTAAACTTCTTTTCTCACTCAAGTGCCTACACACGAAGCCCCAAGATGTAGCGAGCTCATTCTCACGCTCTGGGCAAGTGGGAGGAGAGGCTACTTACGTGCTTGCAATATTTCTGCAAAATGTCTAAGCACACGTCATTTCCACTGCTACAATTATTTTCTCGTTTTCGTACACGAAGCCGAAATAATGCAAGGTTTTAGAGCCAACACCACATTTATGCAAAATGTACATATGCATTAAAGGTCTTATCGCTAACTACCAAAAATTGACTCTCAACTCACAGTTCAGGAAACTGTTTTAAAGCATCTAACCAGATTTACTAACGAACATGTTTGCATAAAATGAGTATATACATGTTTACTTAGTAAAATGTGTTAATCACCACACAAAGTTTACATCTAAAACTTAAAAATGTCTTTTTAATGTATTAATATCTAACGTACTCAATGAAATTAAAATTATTTTGGAAATCAAGGATTTTGACGAAATTCTAACTTAGCTTAAGGAAATTAAGTTAAACATGGCCAGGGCTAAGACCACTGAAGAACGCATGTTAGCGTTCTTTTCAGGTCTTATCCAGGCCCCCTCCACTAGTCTCTAATGGCTTTTGCTAAGTTAATTACACCCTTTGCATGGCTTTCTTTGGTATTTTAGCTGGTTTTCCTTTTCATCTTGAGTTTTGTCCCTGATCTTTATAAAAAATAAAAAAAAACATCCCAAAAATGTATAAAATCTTTAAAAAATGTAAGGAAAAACTCTTTAAACTTTTATTTTATCTGCCACACATCATCTTCTCGTACATCTCTCTTGCATTTCTGTTCTATTTTCTCATTGGTCCTCTTTTCATCAATCCTCGTAATTCTATTGGATGTCTTTATGCATTCTGATTGGTTCTCACGATCTCGGGTGAATCCCTTAGAATCAAAAAAGTTCCATTTCTTCTCACGCTGCCGCAGTGTTCGGATATCCCTGGCCACTTAAATTTTTGTGTTTCTCTATCCCTAAACTTTCTACTCGACCATTTTCGCGTATCCTTTTCATCTTTTAGCTGTTTATTTTCTTCTCGCTTTCATTGTGTTTATTGATAGAAATCTCTGGATTAGAGATCTCGGCCCCGGGAATCCAGTTACAACAGCACCTTGTATGCCTTGTATGCCTTGTAGAATAAAGTTCCCATACTCTACAGTTCATCTCTATTTTTAGCACACTCAATAACTTATGTGTACTATTACTAGTAATTCCTGAACTAGAAGGCTTGTCCCAGGAAGTTCAGTTTCTGATTCTTCCCGTAGCATTATTTATTGTTTTATTTATTTATTTTTTTTTTTTTGTTGAACGATGGACGATCACATCGGTGTTCATGCCACTAAAGTATTTTTTGTAGCTGTTCAGAATCAGCTAAGCAGTAGGTCCAGTATTAGCTTGTTTCAGTAAACTGTAACTCTCCAAACCAAATATCCACGGGACTAAATGGTTATGTATACCGAAGGCTGGACCTCGCAGCTGCTATTTTATAACAAATTTCGTGAACTGGGACACCTCTGATAGTATATAGCTGGACAAAAGTACAACTATTTCGTGTTTCAAAAAGTAGACCGTAGCACTCCAAACCAAACCAATGAAAACTGTTAGAAATAGATACGAAACGTGCTGTATGCCCAGTTTTTAATTAAACCTTTTTTCCTACATTTTTATACAATTAAAGTTTTTTTTGAGATTTTTCAGTTTTTTATAAAAGCAACAAACGAAAATTAAGATTTTTGGCGAGAATGGCCAAAGGCCTTCTTCTATTGCCATCAGAGAGAGTATGATTTATAGCACCGAAGGCTGGACTCCAATTTGATTGGGTGAGACATTCTATTGTGCATCATAAACTGGGTTCCTTTACATGATAGAAGTACAAATATACAAATTTCGTGTTACAGTACATAACAGAGAAAATTAGGCCTTGATAGCAATAAAAACCAATGAGAAAAAATTTAGGATAGTATACGGATGCTGTATCCAATTTTTTATTAAAGCTTTTTCTAAATTTTATACAATTAAAAACATTTTTTTGATTAGTTTTTATAAAATTTTTCAACAAACGAAAATTAGTTTTTTTTGGCAAAAATGGCAAATTCTTTTCCAATTGCAGAGAGAGTAGTTGATTGAGGGCCCAAGGCCGTATAAGATTGATTGGGTGAGTCTTTCTATGTGTGGTTTTTTAAATGACATGTGTCCATAACATTACATTTGGAAAGTACTAAATTAAATTTACAGTTACATACGAATGATATATGAGAAAAATATTATTAGTAATAGTAAATCAGAGAGATATAATTTCTGCTCTAAATTAAAGGAAAATGTTAAAAAAAACTGGTATTCATATATAATATACTAAATGTTATGATGGGGATTTCTATTATCATGCAAAGGGTTAACTGATATTAAAGAATTTTTTAAGAAAAAATTGTATCTAATATTTTAATACATTAAAAGTAATGAATTTTATTGGTTTGTGATGTTGATAAGCGAGTTTGTTGTTCTGTAGATTTTAGAGGGTCATTGTTTCACTGTTAATCTCTTTCTCAGTGCTTAATGACTTCTAAGATTCCATTAAAAACAGATAGTGGTATTTGAAAGCTGCACAGTAATGGGGACTTAATAGTTTTCTCTCCATAATCAAATACTTTTGAAGTCACCTGAAAGATTTTGAGGCATCTGTGATCCTTAGACAAACCTATTTGGTATTTTTTCTTACTCTACATGCTGGATGGATAATCAGCGAATTAGGAAGACTTTTTTAAATATTTTGTTAGGGATAGTTAAAATCAATTTAGAATAGGTTAAAGAATAGTTAGAATAGAGTCCGAATTAGCTCCCACTTAAACAGAAATGAAAAAGATTTAGAGTGAGAGTGCAGCTATGTTTGGCATAAGGTTTGCGAAACTGATTTGCTCGCCGCACTCTCACGTTGTGGGTTGCATGCACAAGTATTTTTTCTCGACTTCAAGAAGCGTGTGGTGTGAAAAAGATTGCACTTAAACTTCCCAAAGTTTTGGAGAGTTGTGATTGGTCTCCAGGAGGCGAATCAGGACCATCCTTAGAGTCCCGGTTCTTCTGGAGACTAATCACAACTCTCCAAAACTTGGTGAAGTTACCCTTGGCTTTCCCGAACGAAAATCCAACCTGAAACAGCCTCACAGACACACATACACAAAAAAAATACTGGGAATTTCAACAAACAACTAGCTATAATGAAATAACATAATTTGAATAGAATAATGAGATTTGTTGGCCGCTTTATATTTAGCACGGGCTCGACAAACACAGAATCAAATCACGGAACGAACAAGAACAAACAAACAGAATAGAATAAAAGCGGAATTTAATCTTGGTAGTCACCGCTAGATGGCAGTGTTTTAGTTCTACAACGACACAACAAAAATATATCTAAATATTCAAAAGCATAACAAAAGTTGAGTTATCACCATGCCTATATCCACTTTGACTAGCTTTTCCTTTACGCCTCTACGTACGTACAAGAAAACTTTGTTCAAAAAGAAAACTTTAAATAACCATTTTGATTATTTTCAGTCTAATGTTTGATAATCTGAGTGTTTCGCATAATTAAAAAACCACTAGCTGTAGAACGTTGAAACTTTATGGGTAGAACTGCTACAACAGTTAACTGCACACCCTTCTTTTGAATCTAATCCATACTATATATATCGGAAATCTCAATATAGCGGAATTTATCCCTGGTAGTAACCGCTAGATGGCAGTGCTTTAGCTCTACAATGCACAACAATGAGTATACGAGTTAATTTCTTATCTATGTGTATACCAGAAAGTCCAGAGAGGGTTACTAATAATTTTTATTTATTTATTTATTTTAAAATAAAAATCAAGGATAAAAGGATTTTATGAACCGTTAAACTAGTATTCTAAATCACGCAGAAAAAATAACTTGTTCAGCATAATTTTATTAATTAAAATACAAGGAATTTCATAAGAGATTTGAAGAGTTGGGAGAAGGCTGTAACTTAAATAAAGCTGAAAAATGAAACAAAATGAACATTCCATTTAGACGATAAATTTATTACTATTTTTTTCTTGCCAGCGCTCGGTCTGTACTTTCCTAAAGTAAAATCTAAGATATACGCACGCAATGTACAATAAACTAAATGATTACATTGTTAAATTGTCAAACAATAACCTGACTATAACGATATATTTCAAGATCTCCACCAGGGCTGAAAAAAATCATGATTAAAAAAAATTTTTAAAAATCAGATTTATTTGATTTTTTTTCTGAATTCTAATTTTAATTATTGTTGTGTTTTTTCGTTTTTTTTTGCAATATACATAGAATAGTTTGTTGAAAGAAGTAGCATCTTATCTATCTAGTATAAGCTACACGCATTGTACATTAAACTAAATGATTACATTGTTAAATTGTCAAACAATAACCTGACTATAACGATATATTTCAAGATCTCCACCAGGGCTGAAAAAAATCATGATTAAAAAAAATTTTTAAAAATCAGATTTATTTGATTTTTTTTCTGAATTCTAATTATTGTTGTGTTTTTTCGTTTTTTTTTGCAATATACATAGAATAGTTTGTTGAAAGAAGTAGCATCTTATCTATCTAGTATATGCTACACGCATTGTACATTAAACTAAATGATTACATTGTTAAATTGTCAAACAATAACCTGACTATAACGATATATTTCAAGATTTCCACCAGGGCTGAAAAAAGTAAGGGATTTAAAAAAAAATCATATTTATTCGATTTAAATCAGATTTATTTGATTTTTTTCTGAATTGTAATTTCAATTATTGTTGTGTTTTAATGTTTTTTTATTAAATATACATAGAATAGTTTGTTATAAGAAGTAACATCTTATCTATCTAGTATATTCTACACACTGATTATATAAAATTAAATATATAAATTTTAATCTAAATGTATTTCATTATTTTGTAATTGGATAGTGCAAACCAAATAAGATGTAAATTTAAAGAACAAATTAAATATTCATTTAATGCAAAGTATTTATTAAAAAAACAAAAAATGAAATCACAATTATTTCAATATTTTTTAAGCAATGAATTATGGATTTAACTGTTTCAATAAAAACACCAGTTTCGAGGCTTTATACGTTTCTTTTTTGTTTATCTCAGGAAAGCGGCATCAGAGGGTTTTTGGTTTGGTTTGGTTTGGTTTGGAGCGCTACGGTCTACTTTTTGCAACACGAGGGCTAATGAGACCGGGACCTACCGCTTAAAGCCGATTCCGAACGGCTACGAACATCCATGCCATAGTGGGATTCGAACCCACGAACTCCGGTTCCGAAGGCCAGCACCCTAACCATTCGGCCATTGTTCGGCGCGGCATCAGCGGGAGTTTCTTCCATAGTCCAACGGCTCCATATTGAGATTGGATATATTGGCACCCCTATTCCAACAGCTCCATATTGAGATTGAATATTTTTATGTGCGTCACCAGATTGTGAAAAAAAAAGAATGAAATTATAAATAAAAAAAGTCTGCAAAACTGTTTCTGGTGTCTTAACTATTTGTATTATATCAACATGGCCTGGTATAAGTCATTGGTACGTAATAGAAGGATAGAGTGAAAATATCAAAAAAAGAAAACTGTCTTTCCATTCCAGCAGATGAAGACACGGGTGTTGTTATTTGGTAGATAAACTGGATTTTAAGTTCTGTGATACTCTTTTTTACCTCCCATTACATAAAATGAATTCCTCTAGTTGTAACAATAAATTAAATTCGTTTTTTTTTTTACCTTTTCCAGTGAACCATCGCCAATGACATACAGAACAGGACCGGTTTGAACTAGAAGAAACTTCAGACTTCTCCCAACCAATAGAAGGACCCGTTGGTTTTTCGGGATTCTGACCCCTCCGTTCTGGAGTGGACCACTGTTTTTCCTCCACTGGGCAGTCTGTTTTTTTGAGAGGACAAGGTTGTTACCAGAGGAGAGAAGAGGGCGAATGCTGCTGGTATCTGCTGCTTACGGGATAGACATTTTTTTTTGGAGTGACACGAGAAAAACGAAAAGCGTCGCCATATTTGCGAGACCGACGCCGAATCCAGAGGAGTCTTTCATACCCACAATGATAATTTGTATTCCAGTCGTACTCCTTAGGTATTTAATTATATAAAATTATTTAATCAAGACATATTTATCCATGTGTTTTTTAATGAGTTTTAATTTCTTCTTTCTCAAACACACTTTCTTAACACACATTAATTTTTACACCAGTCATAATCAGTCATTGTATCTACCCGCACTACATACTTTCTGATAACAACCCCTAAAGTCCTAGAAAGCACATGTTATCTATTTCCACTTATTTACTTATTGGTATTTCTGTGCTGAATGATTCCCAATTCTCCTGTTTTTAAAATATAGAGTTTAAAAGAAGTGAAAAAAATAATTTTAATCACTGATTTTAATCACTGATTAACTGATTTAAATCAAGATTTAAATCATGGTTTAAATCAAGATTTAAATCATGGTTTAAATCAGCTGATTTAAATCATGATTAAAACCGGGTCTCCACAGAATCATAATAGGCGGACAGTGTAAAATAAATCATGTACCACATGTCGTCCATTAGGACATTAACATTTTCAAAATAAACCAATGAGGCATGGTAAAACAGCATGATATGGCTACATTTTTCTGATAAGACAGAACAAAAGTTTCAGCACTATCTTTAAAACTTTCAAGAGATCAAATTTTTCAAGAGCATCTTTTTGCCCTCTTTTTTTAAAACACCTCACGTCCAAATACTTAAAAGTTTCTAACAAGGATCAACGTTTCTGTATTAGAAATTTGCATAAAAAAAATCTGTAGAGCGCCTTTTTGTCAGGTCATCGAGGATATTCTCCGCTCATCAGCAACGAGATTCTAAAGAATATCATGCGCGGCGAAAGATTCTCCCCTTATAAACATCCCCGCGGGTTCACAACCAGATTCCGTTCAACATAAACGATGTTAACCGTATTATGTTCACCTCCCATCTTACATCCCACCAAATGGGTTTTGTTATCAAAGAGAGTGCCAGCCCTCTTTAATCTCACCGTCTCTCGGTTCTTTTATGTTCGAGCCATTAAACGACATTGTATGCCGAAGGAAAAAGTGAAAAAAGAAAAAAAATACACACCCGGAGACCGTTGTTGCCTTGGGTGTGTGTTTTCTTCATTATCCCCGCGGTCTCTATGGGACAACTTCTGGCGCTCTCTTTTAAGGCACGGAAAATTATTTGTGTTTTAAATGGAGATTGAGCAATAATAAGGAAATTATGGTTTCCATAAATGTTCGGTGTTTTAGCAGGCTTGGGGTTTTGTTCAGTTTGTTTGGAAATTTGAATTGTAACATAAGATGCAAGTTTTTTACTCTGAGTTAAAGGGAAAATTTTTCATAGATCATTCTAGGTAAAAATTTACGACAACTACAACGATACAACATGGAAATATTACACTATTTCAACAGATGCTTGCTGTTTGAATCATTTATTTGAAGCATACCTTTCTCTATTATTGTTTCTAATATCCTCTTTTAATCAAAATTCTGATACCTCTCAAAATTTTGCCTAACATTGACGCCTTTCTGGTGTAAGGCCTCCTTCATGTTACACTGGAGAGGCCCCTTAATTTTGATTACCCTCAGAATAGGAGATATTTCCTCTTGATTCTGTACCTTTTTCCCACTTTTCTCCCTCACAGCGAGAAATCATCTAGACCCACAGATTTATCATGCATGTTCACTGGATGTAAGAGAAGTTTTGTGTACCTCCTTAGATTAAACTCACCACCCGAGGATTTTAACACCACATGTTGACAAGGCCATCCCGGGTCCTTTACGCAATATTATATTTTTATACAGTAAGTTTAATAATTTTGTTGCTATTTGTGTGACAACAATTTAAAAGATAAAAGATAAACTTTTTAAAAATGTTAAGAGCATGCTGCTGGTTGTATTAGATGTATTAAACCAAAAGATCCATTGTTAGATATTTCTACAAAATCTAATTGAAATTTCCCAATCGTATGGAGTGTGATTCTATCTGAGTCATTTGTGAAAATTAAAATTAGAGCATATTTAATTAGATGAACAGGCTTATTTATCCTGCATACCACCCTCTCTTCCCTCAGATTTTCCAAAGAATTGAACCCCTTCTTTAAAGTTGTTTCAAACCCTTGCTTGCTTTACAAATGATTTATTGTGTTAAATATTTAAGGTTAATCATGTATGACATTTGTATTGTTTTCCTCAGCTGTATTTCATTTAGAATTAAATTTCGTTCAGAAATAAATCCTCTTCATAGATTTTTAAAAAAAAATTTTACCAGTAGAATTTAGTAAGAGTATTGTAGGAATCCTTAATTAAATCACAAGGAATGTTTGAAAATGAGAAAACATGTTTAAAATGATATTATACGATTTTAAATAAAAAGTTTAGCATCGTTAATTTATCTGTACTGCAATATATAAATGTACAAAGTTACACAACTCTCTGTTAATAATTTTCAAAAACATCTTGGAACGTTTACTGTTTCTTTAACCCCGGACTCACAAGCTTTTAATATTAGAAATAAAGGATGATTTATTATTTTTATAATATTTTCTTAAAAGACTATTGATATTGATTCAGTGATTCATTTATTATTTTGTTGTTATTTTCTTGCTTATTTTTATGAGACAATGCAATCTCCACCTAAGGTATGCAGAGTTATTACAATAACAATGATTTCAGCAAGATCAGAGCTTAACTTTTTACCTTCTTGTCACAATTTTTTATAACATTTCTTCTTAAAAGAACGATTGGAATGTCGATTCAGTGATTCATTTATTATTTTGTTGTTATTTTCTTGTTTATTTTTATGCGACAATGCAATCTCCACCTAGGGTACGCGGAGTTATTACAATAACAATAATTTCAGCAAGATTAGAGCTTAACTTTTTACCTTCTTGTCACATTTTTTATAACATTTTCTTAAAAGACTATTGATGTCGATTCAGTGATTCATTTATTATTTTGTTGTTATTTTCTTGCTTATTTTTAAGAGACAATGCAATCTCCATCTAGGGTATGCGGAGTTATTACAATAACAATGATTTCAGCAAGATCGGAGTTTAACTTTTTACCTTCTCGTCACACTTTATATAATATTTTCTTAAAAGACTATTGATGTTGATTCTTGATTCAGTAATTCATTTATTATTTTGTTGTTATTTTCTTGTTTATTTTTATGCGACAATGCAATCTCCACCTAAGGTATGCAGAGTTATTACAATAACAATGATTTCAGCAAGATCAGAGCTTAACTTTTTACCTTCTTGTCACATTTTTTATAACATTTTCTTAAAAGACTATTGATATTGATTCAGTGATTCATGTATTATTTTGTTGTTATTTTCTTGCTTATTTTTAAGAGACAATGCAATCTTCACTTAGGGTATGCGGAGTTATTACAATAACAATGATTTCAGCAAGATCGGAGCTTAACTTTTTACCTCCTCGTCACACTCTTTAAGATTGTCAAATTAAAGTTTAAGTTGGCATAAATTTCCGCCAACTGGTCTTTTAGTATCAAATATAAGGTGATGATGATACCAGAAAATAAGAGAACGGTCTTTTATTGACGCCAACTCAAAATGGACAAATGGGCTAATCGGATGGAAAGATTTTCATTGCTCAAATGGACAAATTGGAAATGGACGTGCAATGCAATTAAACATTTTACTTGTCGGTTTTCCATCAATATTTCATAAACAGCTATTAAAACTCGAACTAAACATTATTCTACGATGTTCTTTACACATGATGCAACTGTGTATCAAATTTAGTATATATTGGTGCTGGCAAAGTCGGAACTAGGTCCTTAGGCGCCGGTGGTAAAAAAGCATGCTTGCGCCCCCTACCACAAAATGTATGTGAAATATATGTAAACAAGTTTTCTCTCTATAACGTATATTCAGAATGTACTCGTAGCTTACAAATTTAAAAACTAACAACTTTTTACTTATGTATTACATAAAAAGTGAAAGGAATTTATAAAACTACTTTCTAAGGTTTAGAGTCCGCTAATAAATCGATGATTTCGTTTTAGTTGATTTTATTTACGATTATTTTTCAATGAACAATATGGACATGTTCTCTAGCTGTTCATGCTCCAACGAGGATCGTTGATATTATATGATCAGTTTCAACTTACTAAAAGAACGTTCGCCGAACGATGGCTGATGGGTTGGGGTGATGGCCTTCGGTCCCGGAGTTCGTGGGTTCGAATCCCACTGTGGTATGGATGTTTGTAGCCGCTCGAAATCGACTTTCAGTTATAGGTCCCGGTCTCATTATCCCTCGTGTTGCAAAAAAGTAGACCGTAGCACTCCAAACCGAAAGAACGTTCACACTAAATTATCGTTACAGGCAGGCATAGAAAGATTCTCATGCAGTTACTAAATATGGATCTATATTCTCTAGTTCGAGATGATTGATTCCATGTTTTCTTATTTCTGTTCTGAGGCGAGTCGTCCTCGTTTGGATCACGTTTGAGAATCTTTCTCAGGAATTTTGCACAAGGCTAGGCTCTCCTACGGCTCATGAACTCGTGGTAAGTGACACCTTCGCTACGTTTTACTTACGGCCCTGGGTGCCAGTATGTGTATTTGTATAACGGACAAACACTGCCACGAGTGCCGAAATCTGGATCGAGCATACACAGAAGCTAATTTTAATATATTTTGCTGGTAATATATATATATATATATATATATATATATATATATATGTATATATATGTATGTATATATATATATATATATGTATATAATATGTAAATATATACATATATATATATGTATTATATACATATATATATATATAATATATATTATATATGATATATATATATAATATATTATATATATATTATTTATGTATATTTATATGTATATATATGATATTTATATTTATATATTTTTATATATGTATATATATTTTATATATATATATCGTGTATATATATATATATATATATATATATATATATATATAATATATATACATATATATATTATAATATATATATATATTTATTTATTTATTTATTTATTTATTTATACTTTGTACACTTAAACTATTTACGGAGAGATTGGACCATGCAAAGTGTATTTGTAATATATTAATTTAGAGCTATGAAATTTTGTATACATATGCATCGAAGTATAAATGAATCGATCATATTTAAAAAACTGTTAATACTTATACAATTTTTTTAAAAAATTAAATTTTTTGAAATTTTTTGTTAATTTTACAACTTTTAGCCGTTTAGTAATATAGATAGCGTTAGCCTACGGAATTGCTTCTAGTTTTTTTTCTCCTCCATTATAAAATTGATAGAGTACACTTATATTATAAGATAAAAATAAAATAAATATATACTCTGAACTAATAAAAATTGTAGAAAAATATCTAATTGTTAATGACAATAATAAACTAAAAATAGTTTGTTCTAAGCTTAAACACATTATCTATTAAAACTCCATTAATATATGAATTAATTATTCGGAAACTAACAAGCGCTTGTACAAAACTAATTATCAGATTTTCTTAGTAAAATAATATCGTGATTAATATAATATCGGGATAATTTGTTTTCTTGGATTTAATTAAATTAAGTATTCCCGCATGGGAACAAGCCTTAATTAAATTTTTATTAGCAATACAAATATTTAACTCAAACATCTTTAAGGAGGTAAAACCAATTACAAGTGATTAATAGTTTCATAAGTGAAATAATTAATAATTAATATAAACTTGTAGGGATTTAAATCAATAACGTGTTTTTTGCTATATGCTGTTTTTATAAAGTTATATTTGCTGGTAATTATACTCCGTACACTTAGACTGTTTACGGGGAGAGGGGACCATGTAAAGTGTCTTTGTAAATTATCAATTTAGAATTATGAAACTTTGTATACATATGCATCAAAACATAAGTAAATCAGTCATGTTTAAAAAAGTGTCAAAACTCATACAACATTTTTTGAAAAATTCAATTTTTTGAAAATTTTTGTTGATTAAAAAAAATGTTTCTTGCGCTTTTAATTTTTGATTTTCTCTCCTAAATTTGCTTTATTATTACTTAAATATATATTTTGAACAATATGAGTATTATTTTGTTGATTGATTAAAGAATTAATTTAAAAAAATCTTTTTATGTTTGTATGTGGAATTTTCATGAAAAATTTGAACTACCTTAAAGTCAAATTAAAATTCTAATAATCGTAATAAAGTCAAAATTTGAAAAAAATGCACCCATTTTTTTAATTTATATTAGTAGCGTTTAGTAAAAATATTGTAAGAGCTCTTAATAAATTAAATGACAATGAACTTTTTGAAAATGAGTATAAAAAGTAAAAACTCGAATTAGTTAAAACAATCACTATCCCCTATATAATAATAGCCTAAGTTATCTCTCAGTACGTCCTCGAATTTATGAAGCGGTTGGACCTGGAAGGGATAGAGGCATCCGTATTGGGTTCTTGATGAGTTAGGGTTAGCAAAATTCAAAGCAAAGTTAAAAACGTTCTAAATTTCCCCATTCCCCCCTTTTCAATCGTTTAATGCCATTATTTCAAGCCCTGTTTTCCCCGGTTAAGAGCAGGCTATTAAATTCATCAATTTATCACATAAGTCGACGAAAACAACATTTTTTTCTAGCATTATGACGTCATTCCTTTAACCATTTAATCTTTTAACCATTTAACCATTAATCATTTCTTATTTTAAATTATTTAAATATCGTTTGCATTATTTTCATACGTTCTATCACCGAACTTAAATATTACGTAAATAATTTTCTTTCGTATTTGGCTTAAGTAATAGATTAGGTACATATGTAATAATTTTAAAATTTCATCATCGATTATTTTTTGTTGCAATGAAAATTTTATCACCGGTGTTAACAACAAATTCTTTTTATAAAACTCTAGGAGTCTATTTCACGGACTAACAAATAAGTAGTATTTAAGTTATATCTTTGAAAATTAAGAAATTTGTTTGTTTGTGTGTTTGTTTATATACATAACCACATGGTTTTGCAATCAATTCGCTCAATTTTGGCCATCATTCATATATCCTCTTCACTACCAGCTATATAAAAATTGCATAAATATAATTTTTTTTTTCTATCTACGTGGACCTATATAAGTATCCCTCTCAAATGCACAAAATGCACGTTTAAATCTAAAAAACTATTTTAACACAAATTTTAAACAATTTTTAATTAGAACACATTAATTATAAGACTTAAAAACCATTAAAAACAAATGAAATTTAATTATTTTTACGAGCACGCTGTTTCGACGCAATTTTTTACGAATTGCTTCAGAATAACAAATATTCCAGAAGAACTTCTGATTACTGCTGCAATTTATTGGTATCAGTCAGAAGCTTAGACATCCTCGCATGTGTACCTAAGTTGTTAACTACCATTTTTTTCAACAGGATTATTTTTCAGACGAAAGAGTCGAGGTCCACATATGTGGACCTCAACTGGTAGTGAAGAGGATATACCGCCAATTAATCACTGTTAATATTAGAGTATCTGCTGTCCATCCTATCCCGTAATATGAAAAAATAAATTAAAGTTGGCAACTAATATCTGGTCAATAAAGATAAACAAATTATTGAGTGTGTACCAGATAATTCTCATTCAAAAAGCAAACTTGCCTCATAGAATACTTCACAATTATGGAAAATTAAAAATTTTCTGATCCCGTCATGTGACGGGCTATATGCTAGTTTTAAATAAAAATTTTAGCTTCATTAATTTAGTTTTTGCTTCTTTATATAACTGTACAAAGTTATTTAACTCTAAGAATTTTCAAAAACAAGTTGTAACGTTTATTGTTCCATTAAACCCGAATTTGAACCAACAATTTTTCAATATTGGAAATAAATGATGCTTGATAGTTTTTTTTTACGAATATTATCTTAAAAAGCTTGCATACTATTCCTTCATTCATTTATTTGGGTTGTATTTTCACACAGCGATTTCGGATGTTCTCTTGATAATGATTAAGTCTGCTGCTCTTGTAGAACAGCACTTGTATTCCGGAGAAAGGGAATGAGTATAAAAAGTAAAAACTAGAATTAGTTAAAACAGTCATCATTCTGAATAAAAAGTTTAGTTTCGCTAATTTAGTTGTGCTTCTTTATGTAACTGTACAAAGTTACGTAACTCTAAAGATTTTCAAAAACACGTTGAAACGTTTATTGTTCCATTAAACCCGAATTTGAACCAACAATCTTTCAATATTGGAAATAAATGATGCTTGATAGTTTTTTTCCAATATTATCTTAAAAGGCTTGCATACTATTCATTTCTTCATTTATTTGGGTTGTATTTTCACACAGCGATTTCGGATGTTCCCTCGATAATGATTAAGTCTGCTGCTCTTGTAGAACAACACTTGTATTCCGGAGAAAGGGAATTTCCGGGAAACATGAAAGCAATGACACGTGACAGAAAGCGTTATGGACATCCCTCGTGTCATGGCTCATTTGCAGCTTGGAACTTATATCCTGAAATGGAGTGGGAAAAAACTGTGTATGTTTGGGGAGGATTGCAATAGAAATCTTCGTAAACAAAGCCCCTTACCGATCTATACCTTGCTCTGATGAGATACACAGATAAGGCCTCCGAATCGGCAATTTGAAGGCCTTGTTATTGGAATGGGAAAAAGTAAAATATTGAATTATAGCTAATTTTGAAAAATTACAGAGGGTGTTCCCACATTTTTTAGACGATTTTGGTTAGCGGTAATTAAAAATCGTTTGTTGCAAAATAAATAACTGCAATTGTACTATGTTTTTAAAAGTTAAAATTACCATCTCCGGCTTGAGAGGTTTATTTTTATTAAAAAAGGCGTTTTTAAAGAAGCAGTGGTTCAAAGGCTATATTTATGCTCTTTCTGAAGAGAAGTATTCATATACCATTATCGAAAAACGATGTGAGAGTCATGGTTTTGTGATATCTAAAGCGTCGATAGGTAATATCGTCAAAAAGAAAGAAAAAAACTTCAAATTGGAGCCTCAAGTGGGACAAAAATTCCAAACAAGTATCCAAGGAAAAAACGAACATCTTCGACTATTGCAAAGGTACGTTGTTTAATGTTAAAAAGAAATCTCCTAGTCAAAGGACAGTTGCAAAATCATTAAAATACTCGTTGTCCACTGTAAACAAAATGATAAAAGTTGATTTAAATCTTAAGAAAGCGAAAAAACTCAATGTGCATCGTCTTTCTCTAAAGAATATCTCTGAACGCAGGACACGCTGCAGAATTCTGTTTGAAAAACATTTATCCAAAAAAGAAAAATGGAAAAAATTGTCCCAATAGATGGATCATGGGTGTATTTAAATGATTTCAACAAAAAAGAGCCAATTATTATCATAAAAAGGGAAAAAAAAATTTAAGTACATGGTTCAAAGATTCGAAAGAAAGTTTTTCTAAGGGATTCATGATTGTTGCTGGTTTTTTATATAATGGCAAGTTAAAAGTAAAGAGAGTTAAAAAATGTCAAGATTAACTCCAAATACTATCAGAAACATATTTTATAGCCAATTTTTCTCAATGAAATACCATCGCTTTTCCCACAGTGCCATCAATCTGTGGAGCTCCATCAAGACAAAGCTAGCAGTCACACATCAAAATCCACTGTAAATTTCCTAAAGAAATGGAACAAAAAACCAGTATCAAGGCCATACCCTTCACTGATATTCCTACTAAATCTCCCATGTATCATCTATGGATTTTTGTGCTTTCGGATTTATTTAAAATCTGCCTTATCCAAACGTCGTCCCACAACCCTTACAGGACTCTGGGAAGCTGTTCAGAAGGAATGGGATAGAATACCTCTTCTGATACTTCAAAAAGCATTATTATCCTGGAAATTACGGTGGCGCAAGATAGTTGAGAATAAGGTATATCAAATAGAACATTTCAAACACAAGAATTTTATGTAATTTAAATTTGTGACTACAATATACACCGTTTAAAAATGTGTGAACAGTCTCTGTAATACATTTTAAAAAATAATCTTTTTTGTGTTGCTATTTTTGAGGAACTACCGTCTTAAGGGGACATAGTGCCTATTGAGCGAAAAGTGTTCACTATATCAGCCTATTTTGGATTCAATATAAAATAAAAATTTCTGGTTTGTTTAAAATATAGCATTTCCTAGATCATTTATAAGAGTCTAGTTTTATAAAACTTATTTGGTTTTGGAATATGAAATAATATGCACCAAGTAAAAAAAATAGAAACCTACTTAACCACAAAAAATTAGAAATGTAAATTGGTTATAAATTAGAAATATTTTATATAAAATAAGACAATTATACTCTTTTATCCAGTGAACTTGAATAGTTCGAACAGTATCTGCCTACATTTGAACCAGTCACTGTTGTAGTCATTGTGAGTTCACATCTACAGACATTATTATTATTAGACATTTTTATCATAGTCATTTTCTGTCATGTCGGATGGTAAGGATATTAACTTAAGGAATTCTGTTACGTCCATGCCTTCGTCTGTTTTACCAAATTCTGCGAGAAAAGATTCTTGTTTTCTTAAACACTCGATTTCGCGACATTTACTTGACCTTTGCATTTATAGTTTGGAATTCTGTGGACTGAATGGATTAAAACAAATTTGAAAATACTCTGCGAAAGAAATATAAATAAACGAAGATGCTGATTGGAACTACTGAATTTTTTTAACGTGTGTTAATTCACAAACGTTCGGGACTTTACGATTCTGATAACATTAAACGAATGATAACGTAATCCGGGATAACATAAAGTGACATCAACTGTATTTCAGAAGTTCTGGGTAAATAAGCTTTTTTTTATTTAATTTATATTTTTATGTTTTAAATAGATTACTCAGAGGCAAAAGTAATTGATTTAGGAAAGTCTTATTATAGATTTTTCAGTTTATTTTTATTATAAACGAACAGAATATATTTTGCAGTTTATTGAAAAAGGCATTCATAAAAGGACATCATATGAAAAGGTACTATGCCTTCTTTAATTTGGTCCCAATATATCTTTCATAAAAGATCATTATTACATCATATTCATGTTCATGTATCATTATATAAAAAGATACTATGCCTCTTTTAATTTGGTCCTCATGTGTCTTTCATAAAAGGTCATCATCATCATCATCTTATTCATGTTCATGTATCATCATTCAAAAGGTACTATGCATCCTTTAATTTGGTCACCATGTATTATTCAACAAGGCTTTCATAAAAGAACATCATATCAAAAGGTAATATGCCTCCTTTAATTTGGTACCCATGTATCTTTCATAAAGGGTCATCATAATTATATTTATGTTCATGAATCTTCATATAAAAAGGTACTATGCTTTCTTTAATTTGGTCCTCATGTATCATTCAAAAAGGCTTTCATAAAAGGACATCATATCAAAACGTACTATGCCTCCTTTAATTTGGTCCCCATGTATCTTTCACAAAAGGTCTTATCATCATCTTATTCATGTTCATGTATCATTATATCAAAAGGTATTATACCTCCTTTAATTTGGTTTCCATGTATCTTTTATAGGTTATCGTCATCATCTTATTCATGTTCATCTATCATCACTCAAAAGGTACTATGTATCCTTTAATTTAGTCACCATGTATCATTCAACAAGGCTTTCATACAAGGACATCATATCAAAAGGTACTATGCCTCCTTTAATTTGCTCCCCATGTATCTTTCACAAAAGGTCATCATCATCATATTTATGTTCCTGAATCATCATATCAAAAAGTACTATGTATTCTTTGATTTGGTCCCATGTGTCTTTCACAAAAGGTCATCATCATCATCATCATATTCATGTTCATGTATCATATCAAAATGTTCTAAGAATTCTTTAATTTAGTCACCATGAATCATTCAAAAGAGCTTTCATAAAAGGATATGATATCAAAAAGTACTATGCCTCCTTTAATTTGGTCACCATATATCTTTCATAAAAGGTCATTATCAACATCGTATTCATGTTCATATATCATCATATTGAAAGGTACTATGCCAACTTTAATTTGGTCCTCTTGTATCCTTTTCTTTCCTTTTATATAGTAAAGAAAGTATTGTATTCACGATAAATTCCAGGGCTCAAATTTCAATGAAATTATTTATTTTTACTATGACTGACTCAATTTTAATCATTTTAAGTGTTACACCTGTACGTAGTTATAAAGGAACTGTAAGAGTCCCGTCCGTTTCTGTTGGGGGTTAAGCTAAGTTTTGTTCATTTTAACAGTTGAAAATGACAGTATTGTTCCCGTAATGGTTTTCTTGATGTACGGAGGTGTCAAGTGTGTCGTTTGTCAACGCACCGACAGAGAAAAGGAATTTTGCTTTGATCGAGTCGGCCAGGCGCCAAAGGAGTTTCGGCTACCCCAAGGACAAGGGTCAAAGGGGGGTGTCAACCTCTCATAAAACCGAGGTTTTCTGCTTTGAAAAAAGAGAAACAGGAGGACTCCCGGCTGAACTCTCGTAAGAGAGCAGGTTGATTAAAATAATCTCCTCTCAGGATGATAGGTTACATCTGCATTGAGTTGATTTGCTTTATTTAAAACGTTTCCTTTTTGTTAAATAAATGAACAGTTGTTAAGTTTTTAATCATCTACGGTTCTGGACATTTCGTCTCCATGCATGCTTCCTTGTACGAAACTCATGCGAAGTCATATCCAAAACGACTAGGGTGTGACTGACTTCCTGACATAGAGACAGCGCGACCGGTCGGCGAAACAACAGGAACTTTAATTCTCATTTTGATTATTCCTAAACTGGTTATGATTAGTTTACTCTTGACGTCTGTACGTACGTATGTGATTGCGTATATATTTATGTACGCATATACATATGTATCTCGCATAACTCAAAAACGACTAGACTTAGAAAGTCAATATCTGTGTTTAGGACTGTTATAATGTCTGGTTGTACACCTTTCTTTTTGATTGCAGTCTAACGTCTGTATAACAAAAATATCATTATAGATTTATAAACAATGTGGGCAATCACTCAAAAACGATTAGCCAATAAATATTGGAATTTGGAAATTAGGACTATTAAGATATCTCGTTTTTCTCCCCTCTCATTTCACTCTGACATCTACATAACGAAATATTTTAATATAGCGTATATAAACTATGTAAGGATTAACTGAGAATGTGTAAACAATAATTTTGATGACGCATCATGTAAAGTAAAAAATATAATAGACTTAAAGGAAGTCATGTGTTGTCCATATCAAATGTTTTTTAAAAGTTTTTATCACTCATTAAAATCTAAAAGTTTTACAGTAAATCTAATTGTTTTCCAGGCAATATTGTAAGATATAATATTTGTAAATTCTATCAAATCTCTAAAATTTTAGACTAAAAGTATAACAATTCCCTAAAAATATTCCTATCTGAATTGATTTTATGACGTGTGACTTTAGTTTATACAACAAGTTCGTCAGCAGAAAACTTGAAGAAAACCATCTTTGCACAACAAATATAAGGTGTTCTAAACTTTTCTTCAGACTGGAATTTAGGGAGAAAAATTTTGGTTTTCTGAATGTATAAAATATATTATGGATCCATATCTGAAAGGCCAGAGGAGAGAATAAAAGCTTTTGTTCCACAATGGAAATGCATTGCTTTCCAGGAAAGAAAAAAAAACTATAGGTTTAGTTTAAATCTAAACCCTTCTATTCGACAATCTTTTCAAGAACAGATGTGTTGGAAATGTTGTTTTAAATGTGAAAGGAGATAGAAAAAGTATGAATCGCGTACTGTATAAAAGATTTGGAACTGCAGGGGAAAATTTAGATCAAACTGATGTTTCTGTTGTACCGCATAAACATTGAATGCAAATTCGTGTTTTTTAATTTTCGAGTTTTTATGTAAATAAAAAAACTGTCGAGTTTTATCTTCTCTACACATCAACGGAAAATATTTAAACATTTTGTTTTATTCCTTGTGAAGTGAGTATATTTATGTAATGCATAAATGTATTTCCTTTATGCTTGCATGTCGTCAATTTAGAATAAAAATTTGCCAAGAAATGCATTCATTTTTTACAAAAGTTGCTCTTGTTGTTGGTACGAAAATTTACATTAAGATACATTTTTAAAAATATGACTGTTTTTTTAGAATTTTTTTATTTAGACTAATTCAAAACTTATCTTTAAGAATGAGATAAAATATGATGCCTTATCCAAAAAATGCATTTTAAACTGAAATTTTTAAATAATATATAATCCTCTACAAAGTCACAGAGTCATTTATTTATGTAAGAAACTATCTACTTAACTTAATAACTTATGTAAGAAACACTACACATCAATGGAAAATATTTAAACACTTTGTTTTATCCCTTGTGAAGTGAGTACATTTATGTGATGCATAAATGCATTTCTTTTATGCTTGCATGTCGTTAACTTAGAATAAAAAATTGCCAAGAAATGTATTCATTTTTTACAAAAGTTGCTCTTGTTGCTGGTACGAAAATTTAAATTGAGATACATTTTTAAAAATATGACTGTTTTTTAAGAAATTTTTTATTTAGACTAATTCAAACTTATCTTTAAGAATAAGATAAAATATGATGCCTTATCCAAAAAAGGCATTTTATACTGAAATTTTTAAACAATATACAGGGTGTCCCAAAAGTCGTTTACAAACCTAACATGCTGGTCTGTCATATCATGATGAACAAGATTTACATAGGAACTTATGTCCGGAAATGCAAACTGTGACCGCTAGAGGGCAATAATTGCAAGAAAATCGCTGGATCGGTACAGGCGGACCGCCGCGATTCCCCGACCTGACTCCCCTGGATTTCAACATGTGGGGACACATGAAGTCACGTATAACATCGAAAATATATTCTCGTAACATCGGACATGGATCTTATCGCCAGGATCGCGGAAGCGACAGCACGTGTCCGTGACACTCCTGGCCGAATTGAACGGGTTCGTGAATCCATGCACCGACGTTGTGAAACGTGCATTGTGGCGAAGGGAAACAATTTGGAGCATTTGCTGTGATGTAATCCCCATCTGTAGTAAAAATCATATTAACACCGCTGTCGATATCATTTTTTTCTCTCCTGCTCCACACTCGTGATCCCAGCACTCAAGCGGTCGCAGTTTGCATTTTCAGATACAAGTTCCTATGTAAATCTTGTTCATCGTGATATGACAGACCAGCATGTTAAGTTTGTAAACGACCTTTTGGGACACCCTGTATAATCCTCTGCAAAGTCACAGAGTCATTTATTTATGTAAGAAACTCATAGTTATAGTGATTAGTTGTACACCTTTCTTTTTGATTGCAATCAAATCTCTGTATTAAAAAAAAGGCTTTGTTAACAATGTGGGTAATAACTCAACGATTAGCCAATAAATGTTGGAATCTGGAAATTAGGACTTAATATTTAATTAAGTCACATATTTATGTAAGAATTGAATAATAAAACACGTCTTTTTAGTCTGAGAGAGTGAGGGGTCAAATGATGTTGAAAAAGGCTATGAGCTATTTTTCGGTACTAAATGGCAAAATTACAGCCCAAGGTTATACCTTGGGCTATAGTTAATAATAAATTACTAACGATGACTCAAAAATTTAAAGATATGAAACGTAAATTAAGAAAACCCAAACATTTGATAAATGTATTTACTTTTGTTTCAAAATTTAAAATCCGGAAGTAATATACCAGAGTCTGATGTTAATGGTATCTCTAAAAAGTTTACTAACACGGATTTAAAATTTTAATGATGTGAAATAAAAATAAATGCCTAAAAATATATCATCTCTACTTTTATTGCTTTTAAACGTAAATTTCAGCCAGAATATACCCGATTTTGTTGTCAATTTTGTCTCTAATAATAGATAAATAACGAGGACTCAATAATTTAGATGATATAAAGTAGAAACGCACAAAAGCATAAAAATATATTAAATATATCTTTCTTTTGCTTCGAAACATAAATGCCAGCAATAATATACCAGATTTTATTGCTAATTTTGTCTGCAATAATAGATAAATAACGATGACTCAATAATTTAGATGATATAAAGTAGAAACGCACAAAAGCATAAAAATATATTAAATATATCTTTCTTTTGCTTCGAAACATAAATGCCAGCAATAATATACAGGATTCTAATGTTAGTAACATCTCTAATATTTTATTACTAATAGTGACTGAAAAGGTTTAAGGATATGAAGTAGAAAAAAATATCCCAATATATATTAACTCTAATTTTTTTTGCTTTTATATTAATGATATGAAATAGAAATAAATACCTAAAAATATATTATCTCTACTTTTTTTTTGTTTTTAAACATAAATGCCAGCAATAATATACCAGATTTTATTGTTAATTTTGTCTCTAATAATAGATAAATAAATATGACTCAATAATTTAAATGATATGAAGTAGAAATGCACAAAAGCATAAAAGTATATTAAATCTATCTTTCTTTTACTTCGAAACATAAATGTCAGCAATAATATACAGGATTCTAATGTTAGTTACATCGCTAATATTTTATTACTAATAGTGACTGAAAAGGTTTAAGGATATGAAGTAGAAAAAATATCCCATATATATTAACTCTACTTTTTTGCTTTTATATTAATGATATGAAATAGAAATAAATACCTAAAAATATATTATTTCTACTTTTTTTTGCTTTTAAACATAAAGTTCAGCAATAATATACCAGATTTCATTGTTAATTTTGTCTCTAATAACAAATAAATAAATAAGACTTAATTTAGATGATATAAAGTAGAAATGCACAAAAGTATAAAAATATATTAAATCTATCTTTCTTTTACTTCAAAACATAAATGCCAGCAATAATATATCAGATTCTAATGTTAGTTACTTCGCTCATATTTGATTAGACTGAAAAGGTTTAAGGATATAAAGTACAAAAAATATCTCAATATATATTAACTCTACTTTTTTGCTTCTAAACATAGAGGACATCAATAATATACAAACGAAGATGAAAACCGAGTAATAAAATATTCCAGATTGAAACGCAGTATAGCTTGTGGCGATTTCTGAAACAATAATGAAAACCTGAACTTTTTCATTCACCTAACATTTGCTGTATTTAAATGTCAGTTCCTTATCTATCCGTCTGTCTATATATACTTTCCTAAGTTGAAGGAACAGTTCTTATTCTTATCCGATTATGTTACTACGTTTCCTTTCTTTTCTATTTCTCGTTGTACTTTTTTCCCCGGTCGTCTTCCATAATGTATCAATAGTAAAAAAACATTAAAGTTAATAAAGATAAAAAGAAAGACCAAAAAACCTACCAAAGTTCTATTTTTTTTTCTTTAGATGGGAAAACTTTTGACTAGAAATTCATTATATTGTTCATAGAATTCTAGAGAAAAAAAATGTAATTCAGATTTCATTCTTCTAATTTTTTTATACCGAATCTGATTGGAACAAATGTCCTCCTACTGATATAAGAATTTGTTATATCGATTGTTTCTGTATTGCATGAAACTGTATAGGATTTATAAAGTGCATTTGTTTTCAGTGACAATAGAGGCTTATAGAAAAAGCAGTTACGGAAGATGATGGTAAAATCGGCAACAGAGATTGAAAATTTTAGAGTAACGGACTCCCAGTTGTTAGCTAAAGTCATGAGATACATAAAATGGTGTCATACTGGTTACAATGACATTGGTTATTTCTCTCGTTTAGTTTTTTTCAAAGTTTCATCGTCTTCCAAACCTTTCTGACTTGTATCATTATGAAGGAACTCTTAAAATTTGAGATAGTATTGAGACTTGCTATTAAATGTTCCAAAACAAAAGTATTAATTGACATAAAATACATATTTCTTAATACCCACCGTTTATTGACGCTAATTCCTAGTAACCATCTATCTTTTATAGCACCACCGAGGAGGGTCAATACTATCCATATCATCTATTGTCTCAGAACTTACCCAAGGTCCTATACCACCACCAATTGACAATTAGTTTCCTGAAGGTGTGTCACTGAAGGCATTTCAGTCTAGATCCAGACTTCCCTCACGGGGTATTAACTTTAACGCCTTTTCTGCCTTACACTACAAACACCATTTGTTAGAGATCCTTTTAAAGTTCAATAAAGTTCAAAATTACGAGGACCCACTTGAGCAAAAGTCGTACTTTCATCCTTCAGGTGATCATTAAAACAAAAGGCGCACAACTTTGCCATAATACGAGAAGCGTATGGCTCAATCGTGCCTGGTTTGACCAAGTGGCATCAGAAACAGCAACATATCCTTTGTGCTGCTCAAATAAGTGTGATGAGGCGATTTAGATCAGTTATATAATTGATTCATTCATACAAGAAGTAAAATGCTCGGGATCTAAATCTGACCTCATCACATCTTTGTAAAAAGACAGAGGACTATAAAATTATATTCTACGGATATTGTTGTCTTGTACGGTGGTCTCGGGCGGGGTTCTGATCCCAGTTCCAGATTAGAATCCCGTCTCCGTACTTGACATTAAATGAGAATGTACCTTTGTGGAGTTATTTATGAGTCCCTAAGGGACAGTGCCCAATTAGAAGGGATAAGGTTTTCCACGTTGGCGGTCTCAGACGGGGTTTAAGAAGACCAATTAGATTCTTACAACTATCCTGATTGGATGATAAGAAGGAAGAGGGGACAAGGATGAAATTAATAAAATAAAAAAGATCGAAACAAAGAAAAGGTGAAGGTGTTCGATAGTCGAGACGAAGAGGTTCGGAAGTCGAGACGAGGAGAAAGTCCGACAGAAGGTGTTCGACAGTCTAGACGAAGAGAGGAGTCCGACGGAACGAGTTCGAGAGTCCAGCCAAGTCCGACAGGAAGTGTTCCTGCATCAAATAGCACGGCCGCACCCCAAAAACTCAGGAGGAAGCCCCTGACCAGACCGACGAAAGATCCATAGATACCCATCAACCAGCAGTGTTCTGGGCACACCATTTTAACTTCCCAAAGGTACCCCCTTTTACATACATTTTGAAATTGAGATTAGGTCCTCTCTCTTATATTTACATAATTACTTAAGTATTAAAAAATTATTGTCGGAACTAACTTAGAAGATGTTGATAAAGCATATTTTATGAAAATTAGCATCAGTTTTGTATGTACATAGATGTATATATATATTATAATAAATTTATTTTTTTTTGTATTAAGCTAGTTTCGGATGCTGTTAATTTAGCTTTTAGTTTAGTTTCATATCTTATGTCTGTAGTTTCTCAGAACCTGTGGTTAAATTTAGTACTAAAATACACAACGCTATCAAAATAAAATCCCACTATACACTTGATCACAGGTTAATACTCAAATAAAAACGAGGACAACACGACAATAAGTATCAGTATAGGTACCCCTCACTTTACGGCTGAGTTCTGTACAAACGACTACGTCTGTAAGTATATTGGTCGGCAATCAAGAAACTTTACACCGGGAGTATAAAAGAATTATAAAAATTATGCAACAAACTTAAAATTTATCCATATTATCATTCTTTGTAAGTTATTCTCTTAAATAAATTTCTCTATATAGGCTTTCAAAAGTTTATTTATTCTCTGTTCAACTTAATTAAAAAGTTCAATTTTTCGATCCATTTCCTTAAGTTCTAACAAAACCACATTAATTTTAGAGAATATACTCAACTAACCAATATACCTCGATATACCCATATACTCCATTTGCACTTTTTCACTTTCTTCTCCTTCTTCCTTTTTCAAATGTTTACAATAGTTTGTTCAAGAATGTCAAATGAATCATGAAACTAAAGGGAAGTCACCAATGTAGGTATGGCGACTGGTTACTGCTTAATCTTGACTCCATAAAAAATGAAGGAATAAATCCACGCTGATTCTTTAACAGGAGGTTTATTTAAACCGCAAAAACATAAAAAATAAAGGCTGTACAATGTTACAGAAGGTTTAGATCAGTAGCGAGCGTTAAAGGTGGGAAGCTCGTGCTGTTGATCGAGTGAACTGCCGGAGAGTCGAAAGTGCTCACCTTCGGAGGGAAAACTGCTGGAACGTGCAAACGCTTTGCTCCTTGAGGGCTCTGCTCCGGTATTTAAAGCGCATACGGCTGCGGAAAGCGGGCAGAAATTTGCATTTCTGATGCCAGCCACGGTGATGCCACAAAACTTTTCTTGCATTATTGCCATATGCCTTGCATACACTTACTGTGCACTTACTTATCAAGTTTTGAACTGCATTTCTACCCTAAATTCAGGTCGGAACTCAGTTGGTCGTTAAGCAGAGAGGTCGTACTTGTATATCTGTCTATTTTTAGTTATCCCCTATATAATAATAGCCTAAGTTATCTGTTCGTCTGTCCTCGAATTTATGAAGCGGTTGGACCAGGAATGGATACAAGTCTCCTTATTGGATTCTTGATGAGTTAGGGTTAGTAAAATTCAAAGCGAGTAAAGTTCTCCTAAACTATCGATCCGATTCTAAAATAAATTGGTATAAATAGGCTTCATATCACAGCGAAAAATACTATCGTCTTTAATACGTTCGAAATCCACCCCTTCAAAAATAACATTTTTTTTAGCCTTATGACGTCATTCCTTTAACCATCTCATTTAATCATTTCTTATTTTAAATTATTCAAATATCATCTGCATTATTTTCATACGTTTTGTCACTGAACTTAGATATTACTTAAATTATTTTCTTTTATATTTGGCTTAAACAATAGATTAGTGCATATGTCATAATTTTAAATTTCATCATCGATTATTTTTTGTTGCAATGAAAATTTTATCACCGGTGTTACACAACAAATTCTATCTACCTCCAGGGCGTAGTGGAAATGGTAGTTTAAATCCTTTAATTCCATTAATTACTGTAGCAAAAAATTGGGAAGAACTTAACTAAAGTTTCGACGTAGTTAAGAAAACTTTGAATTATCTTTCTAAATGAATTCAATTTGATTCTAAACTGCATTCACAATATCAGGAGACTTTACAGGAGTAAGAAGATAAACAAATTATTGAGCGTTTTCCAGATAATTCTCAGCCAAAAAACAAACCATTTTTTTACTGCCTCATAGGTTACTTTATTCTAAACTAAAAAAAACTAAACTTCTCGGCGCAATAGCCCCTAGGGGGCCAAGGCCTACGGTGCCAATCTCCGTTTACGAGACCAAGGGCTCTGGGGGTGCGAACCATATGTTCCGGTTAGGGGGTCAATCTAACGCGGAACCCCCAGTGTTTACTTCCCAAGCAAGCTTTGTCCTCAGTTCATCTACCCACTGAAGGCTGAGTCAACCTTGCCCAGCCCGGGGATCGAACCGCGGACCTGTGTCGTGAGAGAGGTTACTTTACAGTTCTGGAAAATTAAAAATTTTGCAGAACCCGTCATATGACGGGCTATATGCTAGTACCTACATATCTTTCTACTTTTAGTTATGTTCTAGAGAAGTTAAACAAGAAACAAAAATTGTTACAATAAAATATAACTTCACTTTTCTAAAGTTATATGAGAAAAAAAATATCGCTGTGTTGTATTTGATATATAATTTCATTTTCGTTAAATATTTAACTTAATAACGATGTTTATTATTGATCTACAAGTGATTCCGAACA
>CM063505.1:112061199-112063699 GCA_032207245.1 Pardosa pseudoannulata | reverse complement strand
ACTTTCAGTCTAATCTCCCATTTAACTTTAATTTCTCATGTACAGGTAAAGATTTTTTCGTTTCAACCTTTTAAAAACGAAGTGAAAAGAATATTCATGTTATTAAAGGAAAAATAGTTCTTAACTTCATACAGTACATATGGTATAATCCTGTATTTATAATACATGAAGTAAGGGCAACAATTGAACTGAAAAAAATTTGACCATAAAAATATTACCAAAATCTTTGAAGCTGGAGATACTAAATCGTTAATGAAACTTTCAGCCTAATATTTCCTTTAACTTTAATTTGTCATTTATAGGTAGAGGCTTGTTTTTGTTTCAACCTTTTAAAAATGTAGTGAAAAGAATATTTATGTTATTAACAAAAAAAAAATAGTTCTTAGTTTCATGCAGTACATATGGTATAATCCTGTATTTATATTACATGAACTAAGGGCAACAACTGAACTGACAAAAATTTTGACCATAAAAATATTACCAAAATCTTTGAAGCTGGAGATACTAAATCGTTAATGAAACTTTCAGCCTAATCTTCCATTTAACTTGAATTTGTCATTTATAGGTAGAGGTTTCTTTTGTTTCAAACTTTTAAAAACGAAGTGAAAAGAATATTTATGTTATTAACGGAAAAATAGTTCTTAGCTTCATGCAGTACATATGGTATAATCCTGTATTTATATTACATGAAGTAAGGGCAACAATTGAACTGAAAAAAAGTTTGACCATAAAAATATTACCAAAATCTTTGAAGCTGGAGATACTAAATCGTTAATAAAACTTTCAGTCTAATCTACCATTTAACTTTGTCATTTATAGGTAGAGGTTTCTTTTGTTTCAACCTTTTAAAAACGAAGTGAAAAGAATATGTTATTAACGGAAAAATAGTTCTTAGCTTCATGCAGTACATATGGTATAATCCTGTATCTACATTACACGAAGTAAGGGCAACAACTGAACTGAAAAAAATTTTGACCATAAAAATATTACCAAAATCTTTGAAGCTGATATTACTAAATCGTTAATAAAACTTTCAGTCTAATCTACCATTTAACTTTAATTTGTCATTTATAGGTAGAGGTTTTTTTTTTGTTTCAAACTTTTAAAAACGGAGTGAAAAGAATTTTTTATATTATTAACGGAAAAATAGTTCTTAGCTTCATACAGTACATATGGTATAATCCTGTATTTATATTACACGAAGCCCTGTAGGTGAAATTTGATTACAAAGAGCCTCCAATTTTTTTTTTCTTTCAGTTGCTGAAAATAATCCAGGAAAAAGAAATTTAGCTGATCTCAAAGAAAAGTGACTTTGAAGACGGAACTCCTGACGTATGGATTCAGTGTAATTCTTCCAATTTCACACTTCCTTTCATAATGCTATTTTTTTCCTATCAGTTATTACTGCCAGAGGGATAGTGATGGAAAATAACAAAAGTCCGATGCGGAAGAAAAGATTCTCGAATTGGTCTTCTCTCTTAGAAGGATGTAACTTTTTCTTTGGAAAACCGGAGATCTATCTCTCTGTTAATAAGAGATTTATGATTCAATTTTGGGAACAACCTTACTACGAATACGTGGTATAACATACTTCTCAAATAATGGAATAAAATGTAGTTTTGATAAAAAATGTATCACTGCTATTTTTTTTTTGTCGTGTGAAATTTTCTGGAAAATTCTTCACCTTTATGGGCCATTATAGTTTGAAAATGAATAGAGATATAACTTTACGTTTTCTTGTAAACCAAACAAAAATAACTAGTACAAATTAGAATGTCTTAAATGTAATACTAAAAGAGATAACTTACAAATGCTTCATTAACTGCATGAGTTTTTGCATGAATAAGAAATCTAATATTGGACTACTATTTATATCACAGGCTGCATAACTAACAAGGTTCTAGTATAGCATACGGCAGTGCTTTGTAACCCTGTATCATTCACGATACATACCAAACTGGTAAATTGAGAAATTACATAAAGTGTACGTTTTTGTTAAACACGTGCAACAGATTGTTCTATGCCTGCACCTAATTTTATTGGAGTTTAAGTACAGTTAATAGTACACCAATGAATAAAGAATGTTTAGATCACAATTAAATCAGATCACAATTAAGGTCGTTTAACGGATAACCGCGATTAACCCATGGCGCCAAACAATGGCGGGACACAATTCTCTTTTTAACCTGAGATTATAGAGATTAGCCATTACATTTCCAAATAGCCAATACATTTTGAAAGTATGAACGTCTTTTGTGAGACCGGTCCTAAATAAAGAATGTTTAGATCACAATTAAATCAGATCACAATTAAAGTCGTTTAACGGATAACCGCGATTAACCCATGGCACCAAACAATGGCGGGACACAATTTTCTTTTTAACCACAGATTATCGAGATTAGCCATTACATTTTCAAATAGCCAATACATTTTGAAAGTATGTACGACTTTGGTGAGATCGGCCCTAAATAAAGAATGTTTAGATCACAATTAAATCAGA
>CM063505.1:112048699-112051199 GCA_032207245.1 Pardosa pseudoannulata | reverse complement strand
TTTTCAGGAAAATTAATTTAGACCAGCAATTTTGTGTGGCAAGAGTGAATCTTGATAATTTAAAAAATTGCGAAACCACACATGCAGCATTTATTGCAGAAGCAATACTATTTTCTGGGATAGCTGAACATCGGGCTAAAAATGTGCCCAGGGGAAAAAAATTAACTTTTATTCAGGCGTTTAGTTTTGAAAAATGGGAAAAAGAACTTAATTCCGAGAATATTCCTTTATCTCACGTATTATGTCTGCAAAATTAGATCTTAAAAAAGGAGAACTGATGAAATACTTTGGATAGCTATTTTGGGTTGAAATAAATTTGATATATACCCCCATATATATATATGTAACAATTATTTCCTCTAGTCACAATAATTATGTAGCCATATTGTTTTTACTTGCCCGGTCCACTGGGCAAGGAGAAGAAGCCTAAACAGCTTAGTAATAAAAATGCAGTCGGCCCTCATTGAACGGCACAAGTCTAATTAAAACTTTAATCTATAGCTACTAATAAAAGGCATCTTCACTAGTCAACGACAGACAAGAGAAAGACACACAAATCACTCTGTTCGAACAAAGGTACACCCGAGAGCGAATACAGAAAGACTTTTTCCAAGGGACAAGAAACTTACTCAGAGAATTTAAATGTTAAGATCAGGAAAAACGCTGAGCCATTTGCCGGCGACAGGTGGAAAACGTGTTGGATAGAGAGAAAATTTACATCTATAGGACAGAAAGCTTTGGGAAATGTATCGAAAGAATTTTAAGTCGAGGACATTCCTTTGATTAAGTCATTTAGTGGTTGGAAATTTTTTTTAAGGAATTAGAATGGGAGGGAGGAGGCTTTTAAGGAGATATTTTGATATATTACACGCACACACAGACACACACATACACACACACACGCACACACACACACACACACACACACACACACATATATATATATATATATATATATATATATATATATATATATATATATATATATATATATATATATATATATATATATATATATATATATATGTATATATATATATGTATATATATATGTATGTATATATATATATATATATATATATATATATATATATATATATATATATATATACATACATGTACACACATACACAAATACATACACAAACAAATTGCATTAATGGTATAATGGGGCTCTCGCTTTCTTTAACTGATTTTAGGATCACATAAACTATGCAATTTACATGAATTTAAACCTTTATTAAAATAAATGTCACTCAAATAACAATAAATTTGGTAAAATATATTTTAAGTATTACAATTTGCATTATAAGAGGGGATTTCTAGAAACTTAAAATTAAAAAATTTCAATTGATAAATCTTCAATCGTATTATATTATTACATAACACCCTTTGAATTAGAAGAAAATCTATACCTACAGATGAGGTCATACTTTCGATCTATTTTTGCCTACACATTCTATTTTTAAACTAAATAAAGCTATCAGAATTTCTCACTCGTAAATATGCAAAATGAATGACTTTTTAAAAATTAAATTAAATTTACTAATGAATTACTTAATCTGGGAATTAATTTTCATATTTTTTTTCCGTGCCGTAAAATAATTATAACCGAAATCATTCCGATAACTGTGCATTAAGGAAATACCACCCGAGCATGTATAATTAAAAAATGTAATTACCCCTTAAGCTTAACACTTAACCCAGATAAAAACTGAACTGCTCGTACGGAAGCTCATTTCAATTAAAAGATCTCTCACAGAATTCATTTGAGAATGTAAAAGAATTTACGCATTTCCAGTTTTTTACCCCTATTTTTATCTTAAAAATTAGTTCTCAGCTAGAAAAGGATTACGGTACCGAGTATTACCAAATATATTTTCTTAATTAATTTGCGTAATGAGTTATTAACTCCTTAACTTACAAAATCCACGTGTCATTAAATTTTTTTTTCTAAACTCCCCGTTCCGTTTCGAGCGTATCAAGGATTAAATAGCTTTGAAACGCTACTAGACCTAACTACACAAATGAAGCGTACAGGGCTGATTTCAACTAAACCTTTTTCCATTTGTGTAGGAAGGGTAATAATCCCAAAGGGCATCGAGCTGGATACTTGAAACTTGGTTATGTCTGCCAGTGCATGAGTGAAGACTGTTGAAAATCACAACGAGGTGGTTACGTGAAACATGGTTATATTTGTCCGCTCATGTGTGAATTCGATAAACTCAAAAATGCGGAGTGCTTGGTTCGTGAAACTTCGTTTTATCCTATGAGGGAAGACGATAGCTGAAAAATAGGGTTGGGCAAACTACAGCCTCAGGACCATATGCGGCCAGTTAACTAACATTTGAGGCACACGATGGAATTCATGAATTTTATAATTCACAAATCAATAATAAATATCGCATTTATTATGTTGAATGTAATATATTTTGATTTATTTAGTGGTTATTGTCATAAACAATTATGTATATTTAGAAATCTTAAAATGTTTTACTGT
>CM063505.1:112045099-112048599 GCA_032207245.1 Pardosa pseudoannulata | reverse complement strand
TATGGGTCTTCTGCTTGGTCCCTGCTTCAAAATTACGAGAACCCACTTAATCAAAGTCGTTCTTTCACCTTAAGAGCGCTTTCCCACTTACCGACACGATAGCAATAAATCTTAGACGACTGTCGTTCTCCGACGTAAAATGCACGAAGATGAGATACTCACTTTCCCATCAACCGATTCAATAACGATTTTGTCGTTTTTGACCGGCCGATATCGTTTATCGAGCAGTTTTGTCGCTCTGCAAACGCTATTCCTTTTGAATCGGTCCGACATTTTGAGAGCTATCGCTACTCACGTTGTTTGCTTTGGATTAATGAATTATGTTTTTAGTAATACAGTTGTTACATGACTTTATTTTTAAATTCATTATTAATATAATATTTAAATACTTAGATATCTTACGCATTAAATTGACACATTCTGCTCAGATTTTAATGTTATGTTATTCTCACTTGCTTGATCATAAAATGCAGTTTTATCGTAGATTTGCTATTATTACGGTTTGAATTTCACATCTGTTATATTAAGTTTTCATCTGCAATAATTAATAAGTTTATTTATCACATACTGTTGTTTTTGAAAGCAAATTACTGAGTGTATCATATTTGGATTTAAGATTGTTTAATACATTTAAAGAGGTAAAGTCACTAAAGAAAAAAAATGATCTGGTAAATGTGTTAATAGTTAAAATTAAATAGATTTCAAAAGGGAAATAAAAAGGCCAAAATAATTACATAAAATTAGAAAAGAGCAATTAAAATTGAAAGCATTTTTATTCGTATTTTTTTAATATATTATAGTTTCAAACAAAAATCATTTTAATTATTAGAAGAGATGCCAGAATTTTAGCAGATTTTTAGAAAGTTACAGAAAAAAATTAAAATTTTTAAAAAGGAATAGTTAAAAAAAAAACAAAACAAAAAAAAAAAAACAAAAAAACACGGGTAATCGAACCAGAGGCGGAAAAAAATGCTAGCGCAACGCGTTAACACTACACCTAAACGACTCACACGTTGAGTGTTAAACTGATCTTTTCACAAAAAAAGAGGCGGAGCCAAAGCTTCACTTGTATACCACCGGTAGAAAGAACATAAGAAATTGGCGCCTAGTATTAGCATCCAATGTTTTAAAAATGATTGCAATGAAACAGCATTAAAATTTACTTTTCTAACAATAATTGTTGTTCTAAGTCTATAAAAGTTACTACTTCACTCATTATAAAACTTGAACTTGTGCGAGCTTACCGCCATTTTTCAATGAAACGATATCGGTAGGGTGGGAAAACAGCTTTCTAGACGACACGATACCGTTTTGTCGTTGCATTATTTACCGGTCGATACAGACGTTGTCGTGTCGGTAAGTGGAAAAGCGCTCTAACGGTGCTCGTTAAAACGAAATGCTCATCCCTTTCCTTAATACGAGTGGCATATGGCTCAGTCATCCTTGGTTTGTCCGAGTGGCATCAGAAACAACAACAATCATATTGACTGAAGAATATTAAAGTTGATTAGGCTCCATATATTTTTACTGTTGGGAGTCCATAATAATTTAGATTTAAGATATTCATCAATATAAAATTCGATGGAAATGACAAGCATTAATGGGATAAATATAATCTTATCCCCTATATAATAATAGCCTAAGTTGTCTGTCCGCAAATTTATGAAGCGGTTGTACCTGGAATGGATACAGTCTTCCATATTGGATTTTTTATGAGTTAGGGTTAGCAAAATTCAAAGCGAGTTCGAAATCTACCTCATCCCCCCTTTTCAAGTGTTTAATGCTATTATTTCAAGCCTTATTCTCCCTCTTATTCTATACTAAAATCATTCTTGATAGGATAGCAAAGGTGGAGAATAATATTTAAATTTCTGGACTGTTTCTACTTGACCCTTATATATTCTAAACCATTTCCTTAACCACGTGTAAGCTGGCCATGGGATAGAGTGTCTGCCCATTTGATCATCGTACTTCACCGGTTGATGGTTCTACCCCCGACCGAATTTTTCTAAATGTCTAATTAATTTAATAATTTCTGCTTTTTCTTTTGAATTCTTATTCCTAAAGTTGTTTTATTATTTTTAAAGTTTTATTATTCTTTAAAATAAATTTTTCAAATTTTTAAGATTTTTATTATTTTTATTTTATTAAATTCATGTGCTACCGTTATTATATCAAGCTCCATTTTAAGAGCAGGCGATTAAATGTATCAATTTATCACATAACAAATAGGTAAAAATAACAATTTTTTTCTAGCATTATGACGTCATTCCTTTAACCATCTCATTTAATCATTTATTTTAGATTATTTAAATAGCATCTGCATTATTTCCATACATTTTATCACTAAACTTAGATATTACGTAAATAATTTTCTTAAAGTAATATTTTGTTGCAAAATAACTCTCAGCCAAAAAACAAACAATTTTTTTTACCTGCCTATTAAGTTACTTTATAATTCTGGAAAATTAAAAATTTTACTGATTCCGTCATATGACGGGCTATATACTAGTGAGTAAATAAACGGTAAAGGTCGAGGAGATCCCAATTAATTAGTAATGAAGTTTATAACAGTTACTAAGTGTTTTCTTTGTACTTCTTGCAATTAATTTTGTTTACATTAGAAATGCTTTAGTATTGATTACGTTTATAATTATATTAAATTTGAAAAAAGAAAAAGGTTTGTCACTGGCGTTTAATGAGTTTTCAATGCATAATTGTTATTTGTTTATCTAGAAATTATTTCTAATTAATTTTATGATTGCATAACAACTATTTTTAAATTTAATATTATAACTAAGTTTTAAAAATGAATTACGTTAATTGATGGCATTAAATAAACATTGCCTTTTATTGTTGAATTGATAGGAAAAAATCAATGGATTTTGCATAGAAACTATTTGAATACTTTTATCCTGTTTGTAAATATTTTTTAATTCGTGAGAGCATTGCTATCATTTTACAGATGATAAATATTGCTTCAAAATTTTCTCTTTTTAAATTATGGCCAAAATATAAAAAGGAATTGAAGTCATTCAAAAATACTAATTTCGTAATGCGTGTAAAGATATAATAATCAAACATATTGCAATAAAATCTACATTTTAATTATTTCATTTCATCTAAATTTAATTATGACTTTAGTTACAATTATAAATACTTGGAAATTATTTATTAATATAATGAATTAAATATATGAAGCTTGGTAAAGTCAATTCGTGATGTTGGATATATTCTCTACCTACAACATACACTCAAGATCCAAGCATTATGACCAGCTGTCAATAACGAGTTGGACCACCTTTGGCGCTCAACACAGCTTCAACCCGCCTTGGTATGGATAACACAAGTCCTATGTAGATGGCCGGAGACAGATTGTACCACATGTTTAAGCAACGGTTAAGAAAATCCGAGATATTGCGAATTGGTGGTCATTGAACTCTGAGCTGCCGTCCCACGACATCCCAAATGTGTTCTATCGGATTGAGATCCGGTGAGTT
>CM063505.1:112032599-112040099 GCA_032207245.1 Pardosa pseudoannulata | reverse complement strand
TATCCTGAAATTGTAAGATATGGGAAAGGGGTTTAATTCCCAGTTTAAAAATGTTCTCTATTTTTAATTTTTGTTTTCAATTATAAATTATTCTCTGTTCTCGCTTGGCTTAATATATTTTTCTTCCGAACTCTCAACAATAGATTTATATTAAATGTTCAATTAATTTCTTATTGCGTGTTATTTATTTAACCTCTTATCCACTTGTTGGTTTTATAAAGAACTAATTAAAATGTTTTCAGATTTTTAACACGTTGACGGACACTTAGCCGTCAAAGAGAAGTTCACTATGTGGCATTACTCTATAGACACTATGTTTTTAGACATTACGGCTATAATGACACAAATGTGTATTTACCGGTGTGCAAGTAGAAGCCTAGCGTCATGTTTTGAAAAAAAATTTTTAGGTTGAATTTCGTTTTCCACCTGTTCGTTTTCCATACCGAAAATAATGTGTAATAATTATAAAAGTATAATAATATTTTGTCATTTATTCATTTTTGCTTAATTATGAACTAACATTTCGTGTAAAGCTCCCAAAAATACTTCGTTGCACACAAAATATTGCTTATTTGAGTCATTAAACCTGTCATTTACGTTTTTAAATTTTTCTGTTATAGCCGCAATCCTTCCATTACTTAGTGTCTAGAGTCCGCTCTCGCCCTGACGGTTATAGCCGCAACCTAATTAAAGGTCCTGAATGAATCAAAATTAAGTTTATTTAAGTAGAAAGAGTAAAACTATACTTCTAATATTCTAAAAATTACAAAAACATATAGTGTTAATTTTCGAACTTCACTTGTTCATACTGTCCATCAATGTGTTAATCTATATATATATAAATGAATTTGTGTCTGTCTGTATGTACTCGATAGACTCAAAAACAATACATCCAATCGCCTTGAAAATTTGGGAAATTATTAGGTATATCCCTGGGAAGATTTTTGTAAATTTTTAACGTTCGAAATCCATTCCTTCCCCCTTTTTCGAGCGTTTCATGTCATTATTCCAAGCATTATTTTCCCTGGTTAAAAGCAAATGATTCATTTTTTAATTTATCGCACCATAACTAAGGGAAAGAAGCAATATTTCTAGCAATGTGACGTCATCCCATGTAACTGTTTTAAGCGCGATTTTCCTCGGTTAAAAGCAGGAAATTAAAATTATCAGTTTATCACATAATAAATAGGTGAAAATGATATTTTTTTAATCATTTGACGTCATTACTTTAAGTATCTGATTTATTCATTTCTTATTTTATATTATTGAAACATCGTCTGCGTAGTATCCATTCGATTTAACCTGGAAATTGAGATATAAAGTGATTCACTTTCATTTCTATGTGACGCAAATTATAGCTTTTTTATACAAGAACTAATTTTAAATTTAATTTTTGGTTAGTTTTTACGTTACAATGAAATGTTTATCAACAATATTCTAACAACGAAAAGTACAAATTTCAGTGACCCTCATAGGCAAATAAAAACCTATCATTCGTTATTCGCGAAAAAAAAATCTTTGTTTAAAAGTAATGTATTAAGTTCACCGTAGCGAAGTATGGGCACACTTAATAGTAATAAATATATATAAATTAATCGTAATTAAGGGGAGTGTTACTTTATCATGAAAACACTTAAAAAGTATACAATGGTTTTAAAATATCCGGTAAACATACACAACAATAGATGTTTCACAGCATTTTAAAATGTTGCTTTCAAAAATTGACTGCTTCAATGCATACAGTTCGGTTGGGTATGTATAAATGTAGATTTGGTGTCTTACAGATCAACTTCTTCGTTATGACTTCTTAACTTGTGATTTTTATGTATAAGGGAACCCCATTTTACAAATCTTGCATAATGTGGGCTTACTTTCGTATCACTTTTACGGGTTTTATATACCGGGTAATCCTAAATTCCAGTAACATTCGAAAATTCAGTAATTCACGGAATAAATATGTAGAGAGGTAAAAGTTGACAATCATGCTTCAAATGACAAAATACCCCCCCCCCCTACACAAAATACACAGTTTCTATTTACCGAGGTTTCTGATATCCGAATTTACACCATATTGCCCATGATGACTAGTCACTTGTGATTTTAGACATTTTGTTAAATATCTAGAAAAATACACGAGGTATATTTTGATTTATATTTATTTATATTTTGATTTATATTATCTTGGCATTCAGATCTCCCTGTTCAACCATTTTCTTATATATTAAATGCTCTTTCTGCTTAAAAAATTAGATGTAGTGAACCATTAATGGCTTACTATGGCTAGATTTACTAATTTGAAGAAGTTAACTCTGTAAACTGTTGAGGAATTAATTGCTCCTAAATATAAATGCTCGGTTTCTAAGTGGTTTTCGTTGATTAAGTAAGAGTGAATAGTTATATTTGGATAAAGCACTCTGCATCAATTACAGTCACCAAGAAAAGCAAAGAATACAATAGTCGAATGGAATACCTTTGTGTTTTAGCAAACATCGCCAATAATTTCGCCAAATTTGCCAAAGCGCATCCTATACTGAAGTATTTCCCTGATATGCATATACATTTTTAATTTTTTTTCTACAAATATTTTTAATGATAAAGTTTATTGACTCCAGTTCTTCTGGCTTTTCCCCAGAAAAAATTTCTAATTTCTCCATTTACCGTTTGGCTGAATTAAAATATTTTCTTGATTAAAACTTTTAAAGACAGTAATTGAAAAAAATTTTCAATCTTTTTTTCTTTGAGATAAAAATCACCCTACAGTTGAAAGGGATGAAGTTGGATGAATAAATTTGATTAAGATATTAATAATTAAAAACGCTCTCGCATATATCGTATTTTTTTAATTCCCGCAAAATCTTATTTGTTAAAAAAGAAAGTTGATACACACATACATATTTCTAATAAATTTCTTTTAATAAATCTGGAAAAATTTCATTATTGATCATAACTATGCAACAGTGTAAATCAAGTGAAAGAACTTATCTCTGTTAGAACCTTTTGACAATAAACTCATTTTCTTATTTAACATTTACTTATTATAGATTTTTGGTTAAATCTCATTGGAACTGCTGTATATCCAATTCTCGGTAAATAAAATTTAGATTTTAATAGAAATTATTTCCCTCTCTTTAAATTAAGAAGCGGACGCTACATGTTTTCTCGTACAAATTATTCACGTATAGATATACAACTGTTTACATTGTATATTTATGTAGTTTTGTATTATCAGTAGCTCATTTTCTTAAAGTCCCGCTGAACAATTGTTCAACAGATAAGGCTCTGCTCTTCTCAGTTCATGAGTTTGAATCCCACTGATGGCAAGGATGTTAAGAAGTGGTTTTAACATTTTACCGGACAGTGGTTGCACAGCTAAACCACTTGTTAAACATTTTTTTTCTCTAATTTTTGGAGAAATATAAGTGCTTTTTTCGATATTTTAAACTTCCAATAGAGGATAGTACTGCATTTAATTACTTTTTTCTTTTGAAATATATGTATTTATACTAGCTGTAATTGGAGAGTTAGTAATTCGAATTTTTTCACTCATGACCCCAAACAATAATATCTATTCAAACAACACTTATAAATTGTTGAACTATTTATTTATTATACTTTTTTAAGAACACTTATTTATTGGTCTTAGAATATAATTAAAATTTTAAAAAGTATTGTGTTCAAGCTGTACAAGGGGATGTGTTTGTAGGTGTTAAAAAAATTAAACATTTTGGATTTATAAGGCTCACACATAATAAACTAATTTCATTAAATTCCAAAGAATTTATGTAGGTGACCTCTAAAGGGTTAAGCAATAGGTCCCGCTCTTATTTGCTCTATATGGCAAAACCGTAGTGCATTGAATCAAACAAAACCAAATATAACCTCAAAGAATCCAAATTAGTTCTGTTTATCGAAGTAATGTTGCTGACTGAGTAAAACTCAGTTGTTGCTGTTGCAATAAGTTGTTGTTTCTCATGCCACTTGTATAAACCAAGCGCTATTGTACCTGCAGGATCTCGTATTAAGGCCAAGGGGTGCGCCTTTCGTTTTCACGAGCACCATTAAGGTGAAAGAATGACTTCGCTCAAGTAGGTCCTCGTAATTTTGAAGCAGGGAACAAGCAGAAGACCCACAGACTTGGCCTGCCACCCCCAGAGGTATTAATTGAGAACTTGGAGGACATTGTGACCACGAACATATTTTACGTGCCCCAGTCACCTTTAACGAACACGACGGATCTTAGGCCGGCTCGGGTTCCGAACCCGCGTTAACCAATAAGTAATTGTATCCATCTCTACTATTTGAGGCTAAAAAGGGAGGGGTGCGACTAGATGTGCATTGAATCAAACAAAACCAAATATAACCTCAAAGAATCCAAATTAGTTCTGTTTATCGAAGTAATGTTGCTGACTGAGTAAAACTCAGTTGTTGCTGTTGCAATAAGTTGTTGTTTCTCATGCCACTTGTATAAACCAAGCGCTATTGTACCTGCAGGATCTCGTATTAAGGCCAAGGGGTGCGCCTTTCGTTTTAACGAGCACCATTAAGGTGAAAGAATGACTTCGCTCAAGTAGGTCCTCGTAATTTTGAAGCAGGAACCAAGCAGAAGACCCACAGACTTGGCCTGCCATCCCCAGAGGTATTAGTTGAGAACTTGTAGGACATTGTGACCACGAACATATTTTACGTGCCCCAGTCACCTTTAACGAACACGACGGATCTTAGGCCGGCTCGGGTTTCGAACCCGCGTTAACCAATAAGTAATTGTATCCATCTCTATTATTTTTACAATGGACACTTATTGACCACACAACACATATATCTACCAACTAACACTTATACGCATGCCTACCAACATGGTAGCTGGAGTTCAACAACAAATGTTTTTCCTTCGGGTAGGGAAAGTCAAGCTAACAAAATCCTTTCTTGGGGATAGACAGTTAGACCGCGTTGGAGTCGTAACACCTGCTATTTGGCTGTGACCAGGAGCTTTAATATTCATTACTTTGAGATTAATCTTTATAAATTATTACATTATAAACAAAAATTTTTTCAATTACAACACATTTATTTACTCAGTACAAGAAAGTAATAAAAAAATAAAAATTCAAAACTATTCTCGGTAAATAATATAATTTAATTTTTGTTCTTTAAAATTCGATTTAAAGATCTATGTATCAATTACTTTAACTGAACATGAATACATCTGTCGTAGAGCTTGAAGTTTGTATTGAGTCTTGAAACTCCGAACGTACACTTTAATATCCGTTACACTAAAAATTTTCATTATATATCGCCCAGTTATATGAGGAGAAGAAAACGCTCTATTACCACAGTCCTTAACCAGGATCTGCATTGCACTACTCACAAACATCATACATTTTTTTCATCAAATTACTTAAAATTTGTGGAGAGGGGACATTAAATAATTATTTTAACAGAATAAATAAAGGCTGGCATTGTATAAAACTAGTGATAAAAATTTATACTGTTAAATATTCAATTTTGATGCCCATATGCTTTCTTTATGTACTACAATTTTTGTATAAAAATATTCTGTTATGCTATTATGCTGGTGAGGCTAAGTTTGATTATCCTCTATGTTAAAATCATATATAGAAACGTATCATTTTAAAAGGACGGTGGATCAAAGTTATTTTTTCTGTAATATTTATATCATAAAGGCTAAAAATACATTAAATATAATAAAAATATTGCTGAATTATTCTTTATTAACGGTAATTTGATTCATAAAGTTTCTCTTCGGTAACTATTATAGATAAGATACCAAAAAAATTTAAAATGTCGTTTATCTCAAAGTGAAATTTATATTGTTTTTAGTAACTTAAAATTCTCTTTGCATCCCGTGTTTTGATGAAAATAATGTTTGAATAAAAATACCTATCTCTTTTAGAATTCGAGAACATTTAGAATCTTATACTAGTACTGAATTTTTGTACTCAGGCAACAATTCAAGACCTTGGAATAAAAAAAAGTAATAAAAAAGAAATTTCCATAGGATACTTATATATGGATACCTACTTTTTTTTTGTCAAGGTCTTAGAATATTAATATACAAGAATTCAAAGAAAATATTCTAAATTGTGTTTCAAAAACAATTAAAAAATTTAAATTAAAAAAAATTAGTATTTCTTTAAAAACTAAACAGTTTAAATTAGGTAATTATATGAAATTTTATAAATTAATTCTTTAACACATACTTGTACAACCCTACATGTTTATATTTCAAGTATTTGAAAAAAAAAATTTAAGGTACTTCTTCCCCTAAAAACTTATAAATTATCACATGTATCAGGTTACCTCACAGATTTTTAATTGTTTCAGCATATAATTCACAGAAAATTGTGAGCAATATATAGTTCCTTAGTCCTCTTTCAGAAAAAAAGTAATCTCCACCATGTTCTTGATCTTCGAACTATCTGATCCCCCGAAGACCTTCTTATAGTCTACATGAATCATCATGTAAATCTCAGTCAAGATCGATTTTTTTAGCGATTTAATCGTACTATGGCTGAATGTGTAGGGCGCTGCTCTTACGTACCGGAATTTGGGGGGGGGGGTATGAATCCCACTGATGTCATAGAGATTCGTAGATGTTCCGAATCGGCTTTAAGAAGTAGGTTCCGGTATATATATATATATATATATATATATATATATATATATATATATATATATATATATATATATATATATATATATATATATATATATATATATTAACAAAAGTGTGACAGTAGTGTTACAATCCTTAGTCATTTCGAAATCCATAGCAAACATACACAAACTATAATTTTATATATATTATTGTAAATGTCCAAAATTGGAGAATATCAACTTTCTCCGGTTAATGTCAACATTCCTATACATAGTCGCTTGGTGTATATCTGTATATTTGATCACATTCTTATATATTTGGACAATCACCATGCATTGGTGGTCAATGTTGAATAAAAATATTTTTGTAGAGTTTTTAAATCCTACTTTATAACGAAAACATATTGTGATATAGGAAAAATAGGAGAAGACTTCAATAATAACAGATGTAAATAAACAGTTGAACTTCGAACGAAAAAAATTCTAACTTATTCGGATGTGAGTTACAGATACAATGTGAACAATTCATCATTAGTAGCATAATACTACATATTCTTTCACCTTGTTTTAATGGCACAATTAGTTTTTCTTCATCATTAATTTTTAAAACGTAAAATTTTTTAATTATCTGTAATACAAAATACTATAAGAAAAACACTTTAGAAAGTAATTTAGAGTACTTTTCTCGAGAAAAATAAAAACAATTTTCCTCTTGTTTTCTTGTCATCAGTGCACATAACTTTTCAAACCAGAAGATCACCGTTTACAAAATTATTCATTGAATTTAAATTCGGGTATCGGAGGAAATTATGGTTTTAGAAAACTTTGTACTCACAAGCAAACTTTGCTCAAGACTAACAGCATTGTCCCAGAGTATAATACATA
>CM063505.1:111990099-112022599 GCA_032207245.1 Pardosa pseudoannulata | reverse complement strand
GAGAGGACAAAATGTAAGATGAATCAAAATCTACTGGTTGAGTTTTTGGACGATTAGGATATTTTTGGTCTCAGCTAGGTCCAAAAATAAGGATCAATCAAAATCACGTGGTCGAGTTTTTGGACGATTATGATATATTCTTACTGAGAGAGGCCCAAACGTAAAGATCAATCAAAATCTCGAGGTCTTGTTTTTGGAAAATTATTATACATGCGGACTGAGGAAAGCCCAAACGTAGATATTAGTCAAAACCACGAGCTCATGTTTTTGGACGATTATAATACATTTGGATTGAGGGAGGCCCAAACGTAAAGATCAATCAAAATCTCGAGGTCGTGTTTTTAGACGATTATGATACATTCGGACTGAGGAAAGCCCAAACGTAAAGATTAGTCAAAATCTCGAGGTTGTGTTTTTGGACGATTATGATACATTTGTACTAAGGGAGGCCCAAACGTAAAGATAAATTAAAATCTCGCTATTCTGATAAAGGTATTTTCTTGTCCTTTCCTTTCTCTGTTTACCGACTCCACGTATGAGAAAGTAAAAATTGAATTTTTGAAGGGTCAGAACATCCGAGTTCCTTAAAATTTATAATTACATTTAACAGCTATGGTCCAACAAATTTATAACAAAATAATATATATATATATATATATATATATATATATATATATATATATATATCTTTATCTTTATATTTTAAAGTTAAATATAAATCGATATATACAGTATGAAAAACAGCATTAGTAAATGGAATTCTAAAAACAATACTTTGAAAATAAGCAATATCGAGACAAATTATTCTCGGATGTAAATGAATGCTAGTTGAAATAAAATACATAATTTTGTTCTTTTCTTGCATTTAAAGACTTTCAAACTGCATTTCAAAAGCGAAATTTTTTTCCTTTTAGCTAATACTTAAATCAGATTTCATCGCTCATAAAAAACACTTTCTCTGAAAAGCACAAAATATTTAAGGGCCTAGATTAAAATTTTAAATTTAAAAAAATACTCACAAGGAAACTGGAAAGTTAAACAATGGAAAAGAAAAAGTGATAATATTTCTTTGGCTAAAAAAAGGCAACTTTTGTCAATTTTTCATGTATATCTTTGCTCAATAGTCTAAGCTTTAGAGTCTGCTTTCCAAAAGAGCTTTTCCCCAGGATTTACTTTCATTTCACGGCAAAGCAATTTTTAAAATTCTTCCTTTGTTATCATTTTGAATTACAAGCACGATTCCTTTTATTCCAGGACAAAATTTGCATAATTGCTTCAATTTGAGAAGGAAATTCATTTCTGTTCATAAAGAAACTAACAAAAGATGTTTTTTCGGTAGTTTTATGCTTTAATTATTTTTGGATAAGAAACCTATTTATATTCCCTCTTCTGTCACTTAAAAAAAATGTAGATTGTACCAAATCAAATCGTTACTTGAAATGAAATGAGGAGATAATTATACGCTAAATGCAATAATACTTTCGTTTTTCTTTAATGTTTAAAGAAAGAGGCTTTCTTAGCAATATTATTCTCAAATTAGATGCAATCTTTTACTGATAAACAAATATTAAGGACATAAAAGATTTGAAATATGCACACAAAGCAAACTCATTAGATCAATTGTAATGTTTGTCTATTTGTTTTATTCTTGTATGCTGTATGATTCTCGGAAAATGCAAGTAAAAATAACTAAATAAGAATTGTTTTTTTTTCCTGCTGATTCAATCATATTGCGTTACAGTCATGAAAAAAAATATTTTTTGTATGTTTGCAGGAAATTTAATTACGAAAAAGATGATGAAGTAAAAGCATAATTTTAAATAATACAGATTTCATTATTTTTATACCCTTGTGCGAAGTAATGGAGGCATTGTAATGGCGATATATTTAAGTGTTCAGATTTCAACGGAAACACTCATTTTGACTATGTCTAAATGAATTTTGACAAGTTTCAGCAAAACGTTTGTAGGTATGTTGTAAAAAGAACCTTTATCTTTCCAACTCCATAATTAGCTACATCAACTTAAGGCAACATAAAAAGGGTCTTTTCTTTCAGTTGCAGTCAGTAGCAACCGAACTAAGGGCAGATGAGATTGAAATTGATAAAGTAGGAGTCATTGATTATATACGAGGGTTGGAACTCTGTCATCTGGATTGCTGAGGGTCTGGGTTTTCTGGTGTAAGCTGGTATCGAAATTGACTTCAGTCTTTATAAGGACAAACATTTATTTGCCAACACACACACACTAAAGATGCACACAAATAATAAAATAAACAAGGATTCTTAAACAGTGAAATTACTAAGGAGTCTCGTACAAGTACGTCAGGCATCAATCCCTAGCGTACTTCCTCTTCGCTTGGCGGTTCAGTCTCTCCCTAAAATGTAAACAAAATGTAGGGGGCGTCTGTCGTCTGTCGTGGGAGTCGTTCGGGGACTAGGAATCATTCTTGACAAACTCTAATAGTGGCAACTAACACGGAATACAAAATTGATTCATGTCATCATTTTTTACAATTCCACAATATAGTTGACAGAATTGTGCATAACACATTTCCAACGATGTGGAAGTCGCAGAACACCTGTAGCAGCGCCTATTCTGTTGATAGTTCAATAATTTCTGGAACAGTTCTGGACCGAATGCCACGAAGTGGTTCCTTCATCTTGGGAATTAAGACAAATCCACAAGGGCTTAGACCTTGGGAGTATGGTTGATGGTAAAGCACTCCCCAGCTCCATCGATCGAACAAATTAGTCACATCTTGGGTTGTAGGTGGCCGAGCATTGTCATGCAGAATGATAGGGGTGTTCTGCAGAAAGAACAGAATTTTTCTCACGCTCAGGATTTCCTTCAGAATATGCAGCACAGTCTTATGCGCAAATCCTGTCTTTCGGGCCAGCTCCCAAATGTTTCGGCATCGATCACTTTCCATTAGTGCGGCAACAGCATGCCCTTCTGCATCGCTGACACTAGGATGACCTGGTAGATGCATGTCTGCTACATTTTGGAGTTCTTGATTGAAAGCTTTTACCCATCTTGCAACAGTTCTGTAAAGCAATTACCCCGCAAGCCTCTTGAAGACCTAGATGGCATTGACGTGATGTACGACCTCTCGCACATTAAATTTTTATCCATTTTGGTTGTTCTTGTTTAGAAAACGTCCTTACAACACTTACTTTAGATCGCAAGCTAATACAAAGATAAGTTCTTTTCGTCACTCCGCATTCGTTTGACGTAGAAAAGACGAGAGTCTTTTTGATGAGATGTAAGGTAGGTATGTAGATTACGTGTGGTATACGCGACATTCTTTGGTTTTGTTGCGTAGTTTTTTTTACAGCAGTGTTGACACTATTAAGGTTCCAACCCTTGTAATAGCCTGAAAAATGGCGCTTGTGGACTATAAGCAGAATATTTTCGTGATTATTTGTTGTTTGGTCTCAAGTTTTTCCAGACTCGTTTAAAATTGTTGTACAATGTTAGGAAGGATTTTTAAATAAAGTCAGTTTGCTGATATGGATGTGTGACCCATATCGAAAATGGTAGCACATAACGATATTTTTACTTCAAGATCACTTCTAGCCAAAAAACTCTACAAATTAACTGATTGGCTTATAAAGAGGTAGGTAACATTATTACAATCCTGTTAAAAGAAAAGTCAAGTCTCTTTGACAGTTCGATTGAGTAATTTTAGTGTTTGATTAATATTATATATATATTTTAAAACTAATAATTTTTCATAAGTAATAATTCATAAAGTAATAATCTTCTATAACATATCTTTAATATAATTTTCTATAATTTCTACTATACTATATCTGTCTTTAATAGATATTAAAAAATTTCTTGCATTACAAAGTGACATTTATTTATTAAGGATAACGAAAGACTAAGCAAATACCTTTTAACCCATTTGCATCATACCAAAAAATGGAAAATGTTTGTTGTACACAAAAATTATTTTTATTGCTTCAAAATGAATCTGTAAACTGCCTAAAAATTCTGCAATGTATGCGTTTTTCTTGTTAGAAATGCTAAATTAAGGCGAAAGGGGTGCGCCTATCATTTGAACTAGCACCCTTTTGTGTTATTGTTTCTGATGCCACTTGGTCAAACCAAGCACGATTGAGCCATACGCTACTTGTATTTGACCTCGTGATTTGACATTGTGACCTCGAACATATTTTATTTGCTCCAGTCACCTTTAACGAACTTTTGACCCCTTAGGTTCCGTACTCTTAAACCTTCCAGTTTTAAGAGAGTTGCGTTTGCCGACTGAGCTACCACGGATCAACATGCAACTTAGTAATAATTTGATAGATTCGGAGCCTATATGCACTTTATATTCGGAGCCTATATGCACCCATTTGCATCATAATGCAAATGGGTTAATCTAGGGTGGAAATAAGACTTAGGCTCAAGTGGGTTCTCGTAATTTAGAAGCAGGGACGAAGCAGAAGACCCATAGGCTTGGGCTGCCACCCCCAGAGGAATTGTTTGAGAACTTGGAGGATATTGTGACCACGAACAAGTGTCCCAGTCACCTTTAAGAACAAGGCAGATTTTAGGCCAGCTCGGGCTCCTAACTCGCAACCCTTAAGTTACGAGAGCATTGCCTTTCCCTACTAAGTTTAAACGAATCTACACAAAGGATATAAAAACAATTATGATATTACCTCTTGTTTCTCCTTGTTATTGTGTATATATTAAGAAAGCAATCATTGTCTGTTTTATTTCTCACTTAGCTGTGAGTATTCGCATGAAAATTATAAAATATTTTTTAATGAACCTGTAAAATGTTTTTCCTTTAAACATGTAGGTATGGTACACTTTGAAAAACATGAAAATGGGTTAATGGCAATGTTTTATTTATCCTTATTTGAGAATTTTTTATTTATCTGCAATCACTTTAAAAGGATATTAAAAGTCTTTGCATAATTTTAGCAATTTAATTTATAAAATTGTAAAAGAATCCTACTTTTATGAAGCTAGATAGCTTAAATATTTTTATGAAGCTTGATAGAGCTTTTTACTCTCGTGTTCAAATTATTTGTTATTACAAAGTTATTTGATTTAAATAAAAGTTATATTGATTGAATGATATGAGTACATTTATGAAATATAATTCTAATACTGACATATAGTACTTAGTATGTGACTATAGTAAATCCAATACAAATATTTTTATGAAGCTTGATAGAGCTTTTTACTCATGTTCAGATTATTCGTTATCACAAAGCTATTTGATTTAATCACTTTAAAAGGAGTAGGCTTTATATAATTTTAGTAATTTAATTTATTAAATTGTAAAAGAATCATACTTTTATAGTGCTTGATAGCTTTTAGTATGTGACTATAGTAATTCCAAAATAAAAGTTATATTGAGTGATATGAGTACATTTATGCAATATAATTCCAATACTGACATATATTACTTAGTATGTGATTTAAGTAATTCCAATACTGCAAATGGGTTAAAGGCAATGTTTGATTTATCCGTAATCACTTTAAAAAATACTTTATAAAATTGTAAAAAAAATCATACTTTTATGAAACTTGATAGAGCTCTTGGAGTAGGCTTTATATAATTTTAGTAATTTAATATTCCAATACTGACATAAAAAATGATAATCAAATAATACATATTGTATTAAATTCATACGCTAATAATATATTTAAAATGATCTCGAAGTATTGGCAAATATTTTAAATTATGCATTCGGCAAAGGTCTATTGTTACCTTAAAAATCCATTTTAACACTACAATTTATGACAAAATCTCACAGCAAGTAATATAAAATCATAAACAAAAGAACAGAATATACACTCATGATAAAATATGAGATATGACTAAAATTTTGCATTGTTTATTTTAAATATTCCTATACCAGATGAAACTTTTCTAGCTTAAATATGTAAAGAAAATTACTCTCATGTTCAGATTATTTGTTATTACAAAGTTATTTGATTTAATAAAAGTTATATTGAATGATATGAGTACATTCATGCAATATATAACATCTATAGATAGTTGTCAACTAACATCAAATTGAAATCCGCTTGACATCTTTTATATAAATAAATCTTTCAAAGCTGTAATCTTTCAGGGATATTATCATTTTTCTTCGTAATATTGAACTCATTTATAATTTGTTTCAGAAATATTGCAATAAACTGGAATATTGTAGATTCATTTTAGTTCCCAGACTTTATAACAGAAGATTAATGTAACAGACTACTATACAACGATGCATCCCAAACAAATCTTAATAGGAATATAAGAAACAAAATAGAAAAGAAATTTTTTATTGGTATTAAATTTAATGTATCAATATTAAATGAACTGATAAATATTTATTGTTAATTCATATACATGATTGTCTGAAATGCATAAATTCAACAAATGCAGCAATATTTCTTAAAGTAATCTTCTTTTAATGAAATTAAAGTAATATATAATTCCCTGCTGTTTGAATATTTAAAATTCGTTTGTATTAAATAGAAGCTAAGCTTATTGTACTTTATAACTGAACTACTTTCAAAGAAAAACTCATCAAGTTATTTATCTTGTATTATTTTTATTTAAATTCCCTCGAACCATATTAAATATAAATCATCAAAATGTTTATTGTTTAGAAAAGGAAATTAATCATAGTTTACTTTTCTCTTACGATACTATTTATTCATATTACTGTACTAAAAGAAAAGAAATGTTTCGAAAATTATATATGTGTTAGTTATAAATTTTCTTTTTAATAAGTTACAGTGTATTGCTTTAAACCCTTTAAAGTTCATAATTAGAAATTCTTGGACATTTAATGGGAATCGTTTATAATATTACCTATGACCTTATAAATGTGAAAATTAATGAAAACAAGTATATCAGGAGTTGTAGATGTGAACAGTAGTTTAACTGTAAAACCCCCTCCCTGTACGGCTTAAAAATAATACTTCCATAAAATTTAAATTATACTGGAAAAATAATGAATAATTATCATTAATATTATGCAATAAATAAATATATAAACCCTTTATAAGTGTTGTTTCATGTAAGTACTTTTATTTGGGATTATAAAACACGAAAAATATAATTCCTGATTGTTTCAAGCAAAACAAGTTTAAAAGTGTATATTTGAAAGTGAAAAATAAATTATGTAATTTGCGACATATTGTCATGGTATACAAAGAAACTAATGAGCAAAAGGTGTTATATAGCTCTCGTTTATTTATATAGATAACATCTATAGATAGTTTGCTAAGTGTCAAAAACGTAGAAAATCTAAAAAGTCATTCATATATCTTTAAACAGAAGAGGAAAAATAATTCTAACAGCTGGTTTCGCTCGAAACCACTGTCCTTTAAAGGTTTAAAATAAATGGCATGCAAACTGTAAGTATTGCGTCCGTCTCTGTCGGGGGTCAAGAAGAGCGTTGTTTAAAGCGAACTTTTGTTCATTATAAGGCGCCGATCAATTGAAAAACGGCAGTATTGTATCAGTAATGGTCCTTTTGACGCACGGACGATTAGAAGTGTCAAGTGTGCCGTTTTTGTCAACGCACCCAGAGAGAAAAGAAATTGTGCTTTGTGTAACCGCGTCGGCTGGGCGCCAAAGGACGTTTCGGCTACTCCAAGGACAAAGGTCAAAGAAGGGGGGGTTTCGATCTCCCCTAAAACCGAGGTTTCCTGTTTGGAAAAGAAGAAACGGGAGGGGACTCCCGACTGAATTGAGATGAGCAGGTTGTCTAGAGTGATCTCCTCTCTGGACCATAGATTGCATCTACATTGAGTTAATTTGTTTTATTTAAAACGTTTCTTTCTTATTTTCTGGTAAATAAATGAACAGTTGTTAAGTTTCAATAATCTACGGCTGATCATTTCGCCTCCATACCTGCTCCTTATACGAGACCCATGCGAAATCATATCCAAATGACTAGGGTATGACTTACAATCGGAAGTAGAAACATCGCAAACCGTTCGGCGAGCTTACACAAACCTTAAATTGTACCAGAAAATACTAAAATCTGTGATTATAAATATGTATACACACTGAGAAGCTTCTATACTTTCATATATGCATATATAGTACATAGGCATGAACAGAGTGAACTAAATTAAGGAAGGTATAAGTCATACCATTTTGGTGTTTAGTATCTGCAAAATTGAATTGAAATTGTAATCTTCTTTATAGTGGTTATTTATTTTTGTTAGTCATAAAGACTAAAGGTATTTACCTATGATCAAAATTATTTGGATTGCGTTATATACATTATTTAAGTCTTAAAATAAAAAAAATAAACTAATAAGCTAAGTTAAGAGTGACTTTAAATTCAACCACAGGTTCTGAGAGACTACAGATGATTAAGTTTCATTAGATTTACTATTAAATTCAACACGTTCAATTAGTGAAATTCAGCTTTAAAGTAACAATAAGTAAATTTATTACAATGACATATACATTACTAATGTACAAAATTTTTTATAATGAGTACTTTTGTGGATATATTTATTGTGCTAGGAAACTCTGCTGGTTGGTAGCTATCCAGGTGCCACACTAATTAAGATTTCACAATAATAATTTTTTTATCACTTAGGTAATTATATATATAAGAGAGAGGACCCAAATCTCAAATTCAAATATTCCTTCTGAGTATTTGAGGTGAGGCCGCAATATTTGAAGGGTATGTGTGGTAGCAATTTTCAATCTTCCGTCGGTCTGGTCAGGGGCTCTGACCTCTGACAGTAGGACTCTCTCTGACACAGGAAAACTGCTGTTAGACGCGAGAGGTTCCAAACGTTTCCGGAGTCTCTGTCGAATTCAAGGCTATTTTCCTTGGACTCCTGAAGTCTCACTGTCACAATCGTTTCCTCCGACTGGAAAACCTTGCCCCTTCAACTTGGAAACTGTCCCTCTTCGACTCGACTGCCGAACACCCCTTTCCTCTTAGACCTTTCTTATTTTATATTATTTTCATCTCTGTCCCTTCTTACTTCTTTTCGTCCAATCGGGAGAGCTGTATAAATGTAATTGGTCTCCTTTACCCCGCCTTAAATCAGCAAACATGCAGAACCCCGACCGAGGATCCCGCACATGACGTTGAAATAATAGGGACTCATAAATAACTCCACAAAGGTACATTCTTATTTAGTGTCATGTACGGAGACGTGCTTCTAATCTGGGACTGGGATACACTGTTCACATGATGTCAGGTCTTTAAGTTTTTATTGGTCCTCTTCTCCTTTACAAAAGATGTAATGAGGTCATATTTAGATCCCAAGCATTTTACTTCTCTCACGAGCGTAGAGTAAAAGAAGACCATCTTCCATTTTTCAATCAAAGTTTGTTTACACTAAAATAATAATGTATGTGCCTGCAAGTAAGGATAATTAAATGTTGACACACACTCAACAAAAATTCTATCACGGCGTAAGGTTTTTTTAAAAATTATGTAAAAAACGAAATAGAAGTGACTGACTTCACAAAGTTGATCACTGAGAAAATATTTCTACAGATGGACAGCTTGTTTTGAAAGATTTCTTTGAACAAACTTTAACACTTGATAGAACAGTCTCTGCATCATGATATCATGATGCACAGAGACTTTTCTGTTCTATCACGTCTTAAGGTTTATTTCTTGTTTGATAATTATTTGTTTAAACTAGCATATAGCCCGTCATATGACGGGATAAGTAAAATTTTTAATTTTCCAAAATTATAAAGTACTCTATGAGGCAGGTAAAAAAAATGGTTTGTTTTTTGGCTGAGAATTATCTGGTACAAGCTCAATAATTTGTTTATCTTTATACTCCTATTGTACTATAAGTCTCTCGATACTGTGAATGCAGTTTAGAATCACATTGAATTCATTTAGTCAAACCGTGTGGTTATGTATAAAAACAAACACACAAACGAACAAATTTCTTAATTTTCAAAGATATATAACTTAAACGCTAGATATTTATTATTCCGTGAAATAGACTCCTACACTTTTATTAAAAGAATTTGCTGTTAATACCGGTGATAAAATTTTCATTGCAACAAAAAATAAATTAAAAATTATCGCATATGTACCTAATCTATTATTTAAGCCAATTATAAAAGAAATTTTTTTACGTAATAGCTAAGTTCAGTGATAAAACGTATGAAAATAATGCAGACGATATTTAAATAATTTAAAATAAGAAATTATTAAATGAGATAATTAAAGGAATGACTTCAAATGCTAGAAAATTTTTTTTATTAATTTCTTTTTAAATTTTTTGAATTTTTACCTCTTTATTATGTGATAAATTAATAAATTTAATAGCCTGCTCTTAACCGGAGAAAATAGGGCTCTTAATAATAAAAGCATTAAACGCTTGAAAAGGGTAAGGTGGGGAATTCGAAAGCTTTAAAGACCATTTTTTCTTGTGATATGAAGCATATTTATACCAATTTATTTTAAAATCGGATCGATAGTTTAGGGGAAGATAAACTTTACTCGCTTTGAATTTTGCTAACATTAACCCATCAAGAATACAATTTAGATGCCTATATTGTATTCTTGATATACTCTTGATATAAATTTGTGGATAGACTGACAGATAACTTAGGCTATTATTATATAGGGTATTTACACTCTAAATAGAGTATATAATGCTTTTACATGTAGAGTAAATATTTTTTTTTTCATTTCTTAAATGAGGTTCTGACATAGCCACTGGAAAAATTTCCCTTATCTCACGTGGTAAAGTTTGTTTAAATGTAGCTTTGAGTGCAAAGCTTAAAGCGTTAGAAATAATTTCCTCACAGATTAAAAGTGAACTAAAAAACTGCAGAAACCCAGCAACCTTAACAACTACAACGTGTTTATCTACTCATATAAGTTTTGACATGAGTTTTTTCATGTTTACTAATGAGTTATTTCATAGTTCCCTTTAGAATCAAAAAGTCTTAATTAAATTTACTTTCCTTAGAGAGAAAAAACTAGTTAAATCTACATATATATTTAGTTCAGTTGATGAATATAGCTTAAAGAGCTTCTCTGGGGAAAAATCAGTCTTTTTGTATGAAAAGATCTTTACGATAAGCAAAAATGATAATGAAGTGCAAAATGTATTTTTTAATTGCAGAATGTAGCAATTAGCAAAATATTTTAAAGTGTCTAAGAATTTTTCTTAACTATAATAAAAGACTAAATTTCAGCAGAGAAAAAGGATAGTCAAGTAAAGCTGAAGTAAGTGAATTGCTAGTTATAAATCTTGGATATGAGTATTTTTTGTTATATTAAAGAAATAGTGTCAGTTTCTACGAAATTAAAGTCCTTTGAAGTCCATTTAAAATGTGAATTCCATATATATGGAATATGAATTTCCTTCCTTAAGAAATTTAGATTTGCTCAATTTATGGTTATTACACGCACATTAATTGCTCATACAAAATTTCACATGCAAGAGGTCATGTTAACTGTAAAGAAGATAATAATTTATAAAAGAAATATTTATTTATGAATGCATGATATTACAACTGTTCTTTAATGTATAAAAACGTTATGGGTTTAAAAATTTTTATGAAGCAGGCTTTGAGTTAATAGACTGCGATGGCTTAAACACCTATTCCGACTCGATGATATTAACCCAGTAAAACAGCTCACTTTCACTAATCTCATGGGGCAGAGGAAACGAGGAAGACCACCAATTAGGTGGCTTGACTCAGTAGAGAGGGACTTAACTACTGTCAAGAAGGGAAACTGGAGGAGTCTTGCAGCAGATAGGAACGGCTGGAAAAAACTGCTTGGGAGAGTCTTGGTCTGTAACAGGCTGTAGTGCTTTAGAAGAAGAAGGCTTTGAGTTGAGAAAATAGACAATAGTACAACCCATTACACTCGAAGTCTTTGTTTGAAGATATTTAAACAATATTTTCTGATTTTTTCCCTTGTTTTCTTGGGACAATATTTTTGAAAGAAATGGTCGTGTGAGGCTTTGTTTTGGAGGGTTTATATAAATAATTTCTTAACATTTCTTTTGCTACCTTATCAGCATAAGGTCGAAGCATTCACACGCTCCAATAGACACCGTCAGTTCAAATCCCACGTCAATTTTGGTTGTAGTTTGTGTTGACTTTTCATAAGTGACTACAGATGATGACCACTGATGTGGTGATCTCATAATAAAATATTAGCAAACCAGTGGATATGTATAGGCAAAGTTCAAGGAAAAGACATATTAAGAAAAAAATATAATTATATTTCAAAATGTTTTTTCTAAAGGAAAAAAAGCCAGCTTTGATAGGTAAACAAACATAAAGAGTCAGAAAATTCAGTCTTGATAACATTCAAAAAGTATAAAAATGCATTAAAAATTAATTTTATTTTTTCAATAGAAAGTGCTACAGTGAAACATGGAATTTAAACTAGTAACAAATTTAAAATTAAAGGATAAGAAAAAGTAAATTTTGATAACGTTGGTGAGTAAAAATATAATTCCCAAAGAAGGTTCAAGCTTACTTCTTAACAGATAATTGGTAAAATATCCATAACGGCTACAAAACAACAAATATAGGTAAAGTTCAAGGAAAAGGAAATAATAAGAAAAACATTATTTTTCAAATTGTTTTTTCTAAAGGAGAGAAAACCAGATTTGATAGGTAAACAAACATAAATAGAAAATTTAGTTTTGACATTCTAAAAGTATAAAAAAAAATGCATTAAAAGTTAATTATATTTTTTCAATAGAAAATGCTACAGTGAAGCATAGAATATAAACTAGTAACTAGTTTAAAATTAAAGGAGCAGGAAAATTATATTTTCCTAACGTTAGTGAATAAAAATGTAAACCCCAAAGAACATGCAAGCTTACTTCTTCTTAACAGAAAATTGGTAGAATATCCATAATGGCTAAAAACAACAAATATAGGTAAAGTTCAAAGACAAGGAAATATTAAGAAAAAATATAATTATATTTCAAAATGTTTTTTCTAAAGGAGAAAAACAAGATTTGATAGGTAAACAAACATAAATAGTCAGAAAATTCAGTCTTGATAACATTCTAAAAGCATAAAAATACATTAAAAATTAATTTTAATTTTTATCAACAGAAAGTGCTACAGTGAAACATAGAATTTAAACTAGTAACTAGTTTAAAATTAAAGGATAAGGAAAATTAAATTTTCCTAACATTAGTGAATAAAAATGTAAACCCCAAAGAAGGTGCAAGCTTACTTCTTAACAGATAATTGGTAAAATATCCATAACGGCTACAAAACAACAAATATAGGTAAAGTTCAAGGAAAAGGAAATAATAAGAAAAACATTATTTTTTAAAATGTTTTTTCTAAAGGAAAAAAAATCAGATTTGATAGGTATACAAACATAAATAACCAGAAAATTCAGTCTTGATAATATTCTAAAAATATAAAAATTCATTAAAAATTATTTTTTTTTTCAACAGAAAGTGCTACAGTGAAACATAGAATATAAACTAGTAACTAGTTTAAAATTAAAGGAGCAGGAAAATTATATTTTCCTAACGTTAGTGAATAAAAATGTAAACCCCAAAGAACATGCAAGCTTACTTCTTCTTAACAGAAAATTGGTAGAATATCCATAATGGCTAAAAACAACAAATATAGGTAAAGTTCAAAGACAAGGAAATCTTGAGAAAAAAACATAATTATTTTTCAAAATGTTTTTTTAAAGGAGAAAAACAATATTTGATAAGTAAATAAACATAAATAGTCAGAAAATTCAGTATTGATAACATTCTAAAAGTATAAAAATGCATTAAAAATTAATTTTATTTTTTTCAACAGAAAGTACTACAGTGATATACAGAATTTAAACTAGTAACTAGTGTAAAATTAAAGGAGCAGGAAAATTAAATTTTGCTAATGGTAGTAATTAAAAATGTAAACACCAAAGAATTTGTGCAAGCTTACTTCTTCTTAACATATAATTGGTAGAATATCCATGATGGCTAAAAAAACAACAAATATAGGTAAAGTTCAAAGAAAAGGAAATATTAAGAAAAAACATATTTATTTTTCAAAATGTTTTTCCTATAGAAGAAAAAACAAGATTTGATAAATAAACAAACATAAATAGTCAGAAAATTCAGTCTCGATAACAGTTTAAAAGTATAAAAATGTATTAAAATTAATTTTAATTTTTCATTACAAAATGCTATAATGAATCATAGATTTTTAACCACTATCTAGTTAAGAATGAAAAGAACAGGAAAATTAAATTTTATTAACGTTATTGAATAAAAATGTAAACCTCAAAGAATGTGCAAACCTACTTCTTCTTAACAGATAATTGGTAGAATATCCATAATGGCTAAAAAAAACACTATAGCTTGATCCTAAACCAGCACATTAAAGCTAAAAATTATAATAAATGATACATGACTTTTGATTTCTTTGAGGAAAGTAGATTTTTTAAGTTTCACTGAACAACATAAAAATGCAAAAGGATATTAAATGCTATGGCATTAAATTACGAATGTTTCTCGTAAGAAAAATCTGAAACTCAAATGTGTTTTAATTCAAAAGAGCAATTTAATTTTTACAGACCTTGAAGAAAGCTTAAGATCTAATTAATTTTTTTTTGCTAGGTGCCTATCGGTTCCTATTAACTTAATCTAGAGTTATTAAGAAGATTTGATTAGGAATTATATTAAAACTGATAACGGAAGGTGAAAAAATATACAGCAAGTTTCACCCAGCTAGAATCATTATGTAAAGCTTCTTGATGTAATTAAAAATTCTTGTTTCCTCTATTGAGTATTTTTTACTCATAATAAATTTTCAGTGAAAAGTGAAAAGTTTTTGTTTTAGTAAAATCTAATTAACTAAGACCTGATATTATGTAGTATTCAGGGGAGATTCCAAATTAAAATGTTTATATTTTTTTTGCAATTAGAGAATTTTGATACTAAGCAAAGAACTAACAAAAAATTTTAAAGGTGATATAGCTGATCAATTTTTAAGATTTAAATTTAGAATTTTCTACGGTGAGTAGAATAAACTTTATGCGAAAGAAAGGATTCATTAAGTTTGGATGAAACTTATATATAGTAGTATCGAACTTGTGGAAATCTTTTTGAAAAAAATCTTTTTGAGGTTTTTTAAAAGTTTATAACACAAATTTTCTTTTGTAATACCATAAAATTATACACCTTTTGAAATATAGTTTAGTTAAGTACTAATGAAATAACTAATATGAAATGAATTTTGTTATTACATAAGTTATAAAAAAAAGAGAAGAACATAGAACAAATGATATATTAAAAAATTGATAATATCAGTTAATACTTAGTTACGTAACCTTTAGCTTTAATTAGTCCTTACAAATTTTTTTCCGTGAAGGGAATTAGCTTTTTAAGTTCATCAGCTGGTATGATCTGAAACCAAGGTTTAATTACCGTTTCCATTAGATAGGTTTTATTGAGTTGTTTCTCACTCACAAATTTCTTTTGTTACGTGCATAGATTTTCAATTGGGTTAAGAACTCGGCCATTTTCAAGCCATTCCCTCACATGATTATAATTATTTTGAGACCCCTTTACACACAGGAGCTGTATGTCCTAGATCTGTATCGTATTAAAATCTAAACACTTATTCGTCTTCGAATAGATCATTTTCTGAAGGCTTCATTTTGATTTCAAAAATTTCCTTCATGTTTTTTTGGACATTTATTTTTCTATTTATCACACAAATTTTGCCCACACCTTTTGATACCCTGCATCTGATATCAGAATACTGACTGTACATTTTACTGTAGGTGTAATGCAATCAGTATATCAACATCTTCGACAATTCTTAGCCTTTTATATGTATGTACTTAATACACACACACACACACACACACACTATATATATACATATATATATATATATATATATATATAGATATATATATATATATATATATATATATATGCCACGGAATCCAAAAGTGAGTAAAAATCTTACCTGAATACTTCAACAATGAATAAAGTTAAGAACAGGTAATTTGAATCACACGGAAAGAAAAAAAATCTTAGCTTTTGTACTGCAAGGAAAAAAAATTGTTCTGATTAGTTCTTTTTTTTACTTCTAGATGGCGTTACTATTTTTCTTCCATCGGATTATGCAAAGCAATATATAGAGTATTTTCGAGCAAGGTCACGAACTACTATAATGCCCTTTTCATTCATTTTCATGTTTACAACAGCCAATAGGTGAACAATAAATTGCCCTTTCAAAAGCCAGAATTGTCATAAGTTGAAATGTGCCCTCCTGCGTGAAATCGCCTTAGAGATTAAAACCACCGTGCATGGAATATTAGTGCATGGAATACTGGTGGTCGAACCTCTATGCCTATTAATGCTATTAAGCAATCGACGTATTATGAATTGTGCAGAAAAATTGAGATATTCGAAATTACAGGTTCTTTGGTGTCACATGGCAACTTAAAATTGAATATTTCGAGGAAGATAAAAAGTTACTGTTTGTACCAATTGGATGGAAATAAAGCCGGGTGTATGACGAAAGAAAAAACATACTAGATTAAGTCTGTTGGCGACTAAAGATGGAATATAAATGGATATCACTCATTATATATCTGCCATACTGAAAAAAATGTTTCCAACTGCTGTAAACGGTGTGATTCTAGATCACAGCTCTGCTGCTGGAAGCCCAATGAACACTTGTAAGAGTTAAACGATGTTATATTTCTAATTCATCTGATAATCAGATTAAAAATTATAACACTATGTTCTTTTGGTTGACAAAAGAACTACTCCATTATGTCCTCCAATTGGCACATTTTCATTCAATTGGTATAAATTTGATGTTTTAATTTTTTTTCTTGTCGAAATATTCAATTTTAAAATCCATCCAGAATTTTGGATCACCCGGTATATACTTTTATATACACATTTATATATCTGTGAAAGTGGGTATATGTATTAAATGTATGTATGTAAAGGTAGAAGAACTTCATGCTTAAAGGTATACACAATTTAGCTTCATTACACGAGTATATTTTTTACATGTTTATATCTTCCATAATACTAAGTTACTCTAAATAGCTGTAACGTGTTTAGAATAATCTGGATTTTAATTTTCGTAACATTTCTTCTTCTGAAATCAGTTACACAATCTTCCTACAAACGCACGTATGTTTGCCTCCTGGAAAAATTCCTTCGAACACGAAAATCTCAATTTATTCAGCCTGAATGTGCGCCATAGAACAAAGAGTGCAAACCAATGAAACATCCCTCTTCTATCAAACAATAACAACAGAAACTTCGGAGCCACTGCTTCATTTCGCAAACGAAAAAAAAAATTCTAGTTTTTCTACTGAAGAAAAATATTCTCTGATTAGTTCTTTGTTTTAATTCTAGATGGCGTTACCATTTTTCTGCCATTGGATTAGGCAAAGCAATATGTAGTTTAAATCCACCAGTCACCCACCAGCATGGAATACTGGTGGTCACATCTCCATCTCTATTAATGCTGTTAAAACAATCGATATATCATGAATCGTGCAGAAAAACTGAGAAATTTGAAATTACAGGTTATATGTCAATTTTAAATTGAATTTTTCCAGGAAGAATAAAGATGAAAAGTTGTTGTCTGTACTAATTGGATGGAAATAAAGCTGGGTTTATGGACGAAAGAAAAAACATACCAGATTATGTCTGTTGGTGACTAAAAGGTGGAATACAAGTGGACGTTATTCAGCAACATACGTCTGCCATACTGAAAGTAATGTTTCTAACTGTTGTAAATGGTGGTATTCTAGATCACACCTGTGCTACTGGAAGTACAATGAACACTTTTAAGAGTTAAGCAGTGTTATATTTCTAATTCATCTGATAATCAGATTAAAAATTATAACACTATGTTCTTTTGGTTGACAAAAGAACTACTCCATTATGTTCTCCAAGTGGTATATTTTCATTCAGTTAGTACAAACTAGATGTTTTAACTTATATTCTTGTCGAAATATTCAAATTTAAAATCCATCCTGACTTTTGGATCACGTGGTATATACACTTATAAACATCTATATATCTGTATACTTGGGTGTAGGTATTAAATGCATGTATGATAAGGAAGAAAAACTTCATGCTTAAAGGTATATACATTCAAATTGTTACTTTAGCTTCATTACGCGAGTATATTTTTGCATGTTTATAACTTCCATAATATTAAGTTATTCAAAATGGCTGTAACGTGTTTAGAATAAACTGGATTTTAACTTTCGTAACATTTCTTCTTCTGAAATCAGTTACGCAATCTTCCTACAAACGCATGTATGTTTGCATAGTGGAAAAGTTCCTTCAAACACTTCAAGACGACACGTATACGTTTGTGATCCGTTCACATATTTACAAGAAAAAAAATAGACTTATGACCCAATCATCGTATATATATATATATATATATATATATATATATATATATATATATATATATATATATATATATATATATATATATATATATATACATATGTCTAAGGATCCAAAAGTGAGTAAAACTTTATTTGAATAACTCAAACAATGGATAAAGATAAAAACAGGTAATTTTCATAAAATGGAAAGAAAAAAAAATTTAGTTTTTGTACTGAAGAAAAAAAATTTCTCTGATAAGTTCTTTGTTTTACTTCTAGATGGCGTTACCATTTTTCTGATAATGGATTATGCAAAGCAATATGTAGTTTAAACCCACCAGTATCTGCATGACTGGTGGTTGAACCTATATTGACTATTAATGCAGTTAAAAAAATCGACATATTATCAATCGTGTAGAAAAAATTGAGAAATTTCAAATTACAGGTTCTTTGGTATCATATGGCAATTTAAAATTGAATATTTCGAGGAAAAATAAAGATAAAATGTTACTGTCTGTACTAATTGTATAAAAATGAAACCAGGTTTATTATGAAAGAAGAAAACATGCTAGATTATGTCTGTTGGCGACTGGAAAGTGGATGTTATTCAGCAACATACGTCTGCCATACTGAAAGTAATGTTTCTAACTGTTGTAAATGGTGGTATTCTAGATCACACCTGTGCTACTGGAAGTACAATGAACACTTGTTAGAGTTAAGCAATGTTATACTTCTAATTCATCTGATAATCAAATTAAAAATTATAACACTATCTTTGTGTTGACAAAAGAACTACTCCACCATGTCCTCCAAGAGGTATATTTTCATTCAGTTCATACAAACTAGATGTTTTAACTTTTATTCTTGTCGAAATATTCAAATTTAAAATCCATCCTGACTTTTGGATCACCTGGTATATACACTTATGTAACATCCATATATCTGTGTACGTGGGTGTATGTATTAAATGTATATATGTAATGGTAGAAAAACTTCATGATTAAAGGTATACACACATTCAAATTGTTATTTAGCCTCATTACACGAGTATATTTTTTACATGTTTATAACTTCCATAATACTAAGTTACGTGTTTAGAATAATCTGGATTTTAATTTTCGTAACATTTCTTCTTCTGAAATCAGTTACGCAATCTTCCTACAAACGCAGGTATGTTTGCATCCTGGAAAAGTTCCTTCGAACACGAAAATCTCAATTTATTCAGCCTGAATGTTCGCCATAGAACCCACAGTGCAAACCAATGAAATATCCCTCTTCTATCAAACAATAACAACAGAAACTTGGGAGCCACTGCTTCATTTCCAATTCTTTCTTCAGAAGTACAACTAAAAATGCAAGAAGAGCAAATGCGTAACAATGGATGAGCGACGATGAGGCCTCATTGAAAAACATGACGGCAAAGGCCCCACCCCCTCCTCGCTATTCCGAACAGAAAATTCGACCGGCACCTGAAATCCACTCTCAAATGGAGAAATTCTCTCTCCAATCGCAAATGAGAGTTAAAATAAATAAATAAGAGGAATAGGAAAAAAAAGGGAGAGATCTCCTAAAAGTTGCCGAACACGAAATGATATTGAGTAGTTCATTTTGTGTGTTGGGGGCCGGATTTTTCCTTTTAAAAGAGAACTTCCTGGCTATATGTGATTGGCATGTTTTAAATTATTTTATCCGTTCATTTTGTGCGCACTTTTGGAGGAAAAGAATTCGGAAAACTTTTGTGCCCTTTATAACCTGTTTAGGATATATATGCGGTGCTGCGTAATTTCCGGAGGGAAAAGTGTGGGTATTCTGAAGAAGGTTTCGGCAAATACTTGTACATGTTGTGGAATATTTTAAACGACTTTTGCAATATTCCTCCCCACTTATGTAACTGTTTTACCGATGAAAGCTTTGCCCACAAGAGACAAAACAAAACATTTTTATACTTTTTGAGAACAAAGTATTATAGGTATTACAAATATAGCTATAGAAATGTCTAAATACAAAATTTGTGTAATAGATAAAATTTATAACAATAAACAATGTTTATGAGAATTTGAGAATAGGTGTCCAAAGTAAGAAATATCATCCACTAGTGGGTTTGAAAAATCTATAAAATAGTGGTAGCTGATTCACAGGTAATTGAATTATAATAAATGGTATTAAGGCAGACAAGATTTTGGTGAATTCAAAGTAAAACTAATTAATTGGCTATGAAATTGGAAAATTCGTTAAAATTTTAAATTCTACATCGCTCATTTGAACTTCATATGAGGTTATTATTCAGCAGCAAAGACAGTTAAAATAATTTTTCAATAAATTTTTATCTTCAGTAGAACATTTGGAGTACCTAATTTGATTTAGTTTTAGATAATAGCTGGTCGCACACTATGTTGTCTCAGATTTGTTGAAAAAGTCAATATATAAAAAATCATTTAGTTCAATTTTTGTGTATTTACTTCTAATAACTTTTGATGTATCATTTACATCAATGTAAAATGTTAATATAAGCAAAAATGTATCACCTAAATCCATTGTTAGTTTTGCTTAATTTTTATAAATATACTTGGATTTGGAGCCTCTAATGATCTTTTAACACTCTTAGAAAACAGTTTGGTTTTTTTAATAGGATCGGTATGTAGGAACTATTTTTTATACACACTCCAAAGTATCATTTTAAGTATTAAAATTCACGACAAATTTTATTTTATTTTCATATACTAAAGATACAAGAGTGATTGTTCATATTCGACTATCCAAATAGCTGACAAATATGGAAAAATAGGCCTGTCAGACAGCTGCTATGCAATTCATACAATCCAAAATGTGTAGAGAATAATATAGGCACATACAGCTTCCATATTCATATAAGAGTAAGTGAAAAAAATGAATTCGTGATGGAATTGATTTTATAAATACATGCACTGTAGGAATGTCTCATGATTTTCTTTGTGTTTTGCAGACAATTATCTTATTTAAAAGTAATTAATAATTTCTTTTTTTCCCCTCAAAAACGCAAATACTGAGTAATTTGGTACTGAGTAGAAAATACTGAGTATTTTGTAAAAGTACTGATCATTTCTAACTTTGGTGGTATCAAATTTCATTTTTTTATTAGAGTTTTGTGCTATTTTCTAAATACAATAGTGACTTTTAGTGTTACATAGAAAATCTGAGGAGATAAAAGTTCTCTCTAATTTACATGACGCAAGTTTGGAAGTACTCTTTAAAGTACTATTATAGAAAATCAAAAATATACTTGCATGGCCATTTATTTCTCATCTATAATAAAATCATGACAAATTAAAGAATATAAAGTATTAAAAGTGCAAATGTACAAATTTAAGAATCAGTTGCCGATTTTCCTCTACATTTCCTGATACACAAACACACATAATATTTAAGACATATGAGTGTGTGTGTGTGCATACAAACATATTTATATATTTGTTTATATGCACTTATACATACTTTCATATACACTCTCACACACAAACTACACACACACACACATACAAGGTGTCCCAAAACGACTGCATAAACTCTGCACAGCTAGATTCCTCGTTTGGAGTACATAAAAACTGTCTAAAGAAGCGTACCTGTACGATCCATAGTTTACGAGAAAAATACGAAAAACAAAGTATGGCGTCACTGCTGGTGCAAGAAAAAGTACTTTATTGAACATATCAACAGCAGTGTATACACGGACATACTCCCATTACGTAAGGCATTTCCATTACATCGACCGTGCATCAGGTACATGTCGCAGTAGTCACGAACGGAATGCATGGTAACCATACGAAGACTAGCGGTAGCTGCAAGATTCAGAACTTTAAATACCAGTTCAACGGCGGCTTAACGTTGTTCTATGGGGCGATCGCATGCACTACGCGATATGCGCGGCGAACGTTGTAAATATTATCGCCTGGAAAGATATACAAATATTGTTGTTGATATGTCCAATAAAGAGTTTTTTTGGACACCAGTGACGTCAAGCAATGATCAAGTTGTAAGAGCAGTGAAGTCAAACTTTGTTTTCGTATTTTTCTTGTAAACTATGGATCGTACAGGTACGTTTCTTTGGGCAGATTTTATGTACTCCCAACGAGGAATCTAGCTGTGCAGAGTTTATCCAGCCGTTTTGGGATACCCTGTATACATTTCTATAATGTCTTTTTAATCTTTTTAAAATGGAATTTTTATTCCAGTCAAACCTATTTACTGATAATATGCAAAACCAAAAATGGTATTTTCAATTTCGTGGTACATGACATTCGTGAAATCACTTCACTTGTCCGAGTAATCTGAACAAAAAGAGAAAAATGGCGCTAACCAAAATGAATAATTAAAATCATTCTGCGTAACAAGATAACTTGTACACTCGTGAAAAATTCTCCAGTGCTCCAGAATGGGTTTTTAAGTCCCGTGAAATCACTTTTAATCGCGGACTTCATTATAAAGAGGGAGACCGCTCCTCCGAAGAATGCGTGTGTAGTTAGAAGATTACAGAAATTCCGGTCAATTATTAAATTAAGTACAGCAAGTCTTTTTTTTTCCTCTCGTTTGCTTGCGAGATTTGGGATTTTGTTTATGAGAGACAGGGCGGAAAAACACAACATTCCTACGGCTGATATCACAAAATTAATTTTAAGGAAGATTAGAGTGATATCAATTACCTTATCTGCGTTGCTGAAGAAAATTAATTTCAAAGGCTTTATGAGGGTGATATTTAAGGATTAAGATTTGTAATTTTGAAGTTTTTGATACTCAAAATCCTGAAAGTAGCAGAATTATAAAAGGTAGAAAAAAAACTTTAAAGTGTGTTGCGAACTTTAAAAATATAAGCTCTTGACAAAGTTTGTAAAAGTATTCGCATCAACTAGATTATGGGGATAACTTTTTAAAATTAAATGTCATCACAAAAAGGCATTAATCTATTTTATTTTTATATTTTATTGGTTGACAGAATAATATTAGTGATTAAAATGAAACATTTATCCTGTCATAAAGTGTCTTATGCGATTTCATCATGAACTGACTTGAGGGATGATGCTTATTACAAAGAGATGATTAAAATTAACCGTAAGCATGTACAAAAGTCACCATAATGCATTTCAGAGTCTGAAAAGTATAAATTAAAGATGTAAAACCTAAGGCCCAGGGCACATGTTGCTCACGAGGAATAATTTTACCATTCAATCTCACCATTCAATATAATGATATGTAGCAATAGTGTTAATATAAATTTCTTAACTGAAACTGAATTTTAGAATTTTTTGAGACGCCATTCGCCTTCTTCTTTTCTCCAATTCTAGACTTGCTATGTCTTCCACGGATACTCGCTAAGTAAGCGCAGATATTTTTATACCCTATATCGGGAATTTTCTCTTGAGTTTTGGTTTTGGGTTTGGAGTGCTACGGTCTACTTTATGCAACACGAGGGCTAATGAGACCGGGACCTACTGCTTAAAGCCGATTCCAAACGGCTACGAACATCCATGCCATAGTGGGATTCGAACCCATGAACTCCGGTTCCGAAGGCCAGCACCCTAACCATTCGGCCATCGTTCGGCAAAACGTTCTTCACCCTAACCGTTCGGCCATCGTTTTTCTCTTGAAACCAGCGTTTTTGTTGAAATATTTCTTGATGTAAGAAAGATAGGGACAGAGAAGATAAGACAAGTTTATTGCGTTATTTTGTAGCTACTTCATTCAATTATTTTAATATAAATTAATTTTTTTATACATTAGAAAACTAATTAAATCTTTATAATTTGTAATAAGTCTAAAATAATTAGACTTTATCTGGCCCGTATATTTCTTTTTGAGCTTGACATTCTTGGAGTTAGAGATCAAAAGTAATACCTCATAAGGGATAAAGTGTTTGAAAGGGTCGGGTCGGTTTAAAGTTTGGGGGCCTAGATATTTTCTTATACCGGGCCTTTCCATCTTCCACAAGAAATAGAAAACACAAAAATATGAGACAACACAAGTAAACAAAACAATAATGTGTAAAACTACAAAAAAAAATCTTAATTTTTTTTGTAAAACATGGAACAATATAATTTAGTTTTCCCAAAAAGTTTGAACAGTTTGTTTATGAATTTCTCTTATTAAATGTCTAAGCATATAAATATTAATAATTTTATTTAAAAATTCTGCTTTTTACACTTTAATTCAGAAAAACATGAGAATTTCATTATAATAATATTATCTAGCGCTTTTGTTCGATATATTGTAGCTAAAGAATGTAATTTTGATTAATTCAGGAGTTTTATAATAATGTTTTACAAGTTTTAACGCTGAGATTGGACTTCTTACCCATGCATTTGATGTAAGTGTACCGAGGTACTTTCCCACGGTGATCTGCACGTGCATGCACAGCTGTGGGAGGATTTTCCTAGAGGAATTTAGGACTCCAATTGTTCACGTCAAGTTTAGGGACCCCTGCAGAGAAGGTATAGATCACGGAATGGCAGCGTAACGGTCAAGCTCGCACAGAGCTGTAACCGTGAGTTATGGGAGCAGGGGCTAAAAAGTAATGTCAGCTTGCACAAAAGGGGCTACTTTAATGAGCCCACCTGCACTCCCGAAGGGCATAGAGATGTGGGAAAATTTCCCGAAAACAAGTGATTGGCAAGGAAGGAAAAAGGGGCGTTGGAACCGAGGTGAGGAGTTGGGAAACGAAGTTAAGGCGAGAGTTGAAGTCGGGAGTCGAGAGAAGTGGGACAAGCATCCACCATCACCAACTCGTCCCGTGCGCCCGTGAGGAAAGCCCCTGCCTGCTCCCCTGTGCCTGTACTAGAGGTAAAGATAAAATAATATTTACAGTCACTTAGGCCTCTATTCAATTGGATAATTAGTTCATTATAAAGAGAATTGTAGCAATCATGCTGTAAATATAAGACATAAGTAATTGATGATTATGATATATGATAACCAAGGATCAACTTGTAAATGAATGTACATAATAAATATCTGAATCTCAGTATAAAGTATTATATTCTTTCTGTATTTCCCCCTTGTAACGTACACTGGTGTACAGGTTGTAAGTACATTACAACATTAAGCAAAGTTAAATATATTGGCAATAATATTTCTAAAATTGGAAGTATTAGTTCTTTTTTATGCTTTTCATAAATTCTTTATAAATAGCATTTGACGTGGCGCTTAATGATTCGGGGCCAAAGCATTTGCTTAATATGTGTATGTGATCATCTAGCAAAGGACTGGGTTCTATCCTAAGCTGACATATAGGATAATACTGTTATGTACTGTTGAACGAAAACCATGTGTATGTACAACAATATCACCATGGGGAAGACCAGTTTCTATTTACAAGAAAGCGAAAGGGTTCTATCCTAAGCTGACATATAGGATAACACTGTTATGTACTGTTGAACAAAAACCATGTGTATGTACAACAATATCACCATGGGGAAGACCAGTTTCTATTTACAAGAAAGCGAAAGGGTTCTATCCTAAGCTGACATATAGGATAACACTGTTATGTACTGTTGAACAAAAACCATGTGTATGTACAACAATATCACCATGGGGAAGACCAGTTTCTATTTACAAGAAAGCGAGAGTGCTTAAAGCTACAGTACAATGGGATGGTGGGTGTTACAAAGCACTTTTGTAGAATTTTTGTAACTAATAGTGATCTGTGGTAAATCAGTCGACAAAAGTAAAGGTCTTGTTACGGCAAAGTAGCGGGATTGAGTGTTCAGTAGTGTTCATTAAGGGCTGCTGGGGCACATAAAATAGGTTTCTGATCACAATGTCCTCCAAGTTTTCCGATATCTCTAGAGGTGGAAGGACAATCCTGGTGGGGTCTTCAACTTGGTCCCTTTTTATAAATTATTAGTACCCACTCTTAGAAATCCAACCTCTCGAGGCAATGGGAACTATCTTTCCATGAAGAAATTGTATGACCTGTAAAATAGACACGACACTAACCAAGCATTAACTTAGAGTTATGGAGCTTTACAGACACATACGTTGAATTATTACTCTATTAATCACGTAGTTTTGAAAAAAAAATTTAAAGAAATTTTGTGGATTTTTAAGAAGTTTCTTAAGATTAATATTTTTAGTAATTTCCTTGAAAACATTTACTGAGCAGTTCTAACCTGTTTTAAAATAAATCTGGGTATCAAATTTAAATTTCAAATCAACTAAACGTCAAAACTATATGTTTATCTTTCATTTATATTCATGAATAAAATGTTCATCTGAAAATAAATTTTTGAAAATTGTATTTATTTATCAAATAGTCTTAGAAAATAAATTAACCATTTTAAAGGACTTTTTCCAGTTGATGGGTTTGGTAAAAAGTTTTAACCGTTGTACAAGATTAGTGTGAAAACAACATATCTAATATCTTCCAGCCGAACGATGGTCTAATGATTAGGACGCTGATCATCGGTGGGTTCAAATCCCACTGTGGCATGGATGATATTTGTAATCAGCTTCGAGCAGTAGGTCCCGGTCTTATTAGCTCTCATGTTGCAAAAATGTAGACCATAGCGCTACAAACCAAACCAAATCAAATCAACCCTATTATCTTCCATCTCACACTTATTCACATCAAATATAGACCATAGTGTAATTGGTTCTCAAGTTGCATAACATTATTTTAATTCTTAGAATAAGTATAAAACTAGTATACTTTGAAGTGTAGACCATAGCGCTACAAACCAAATCAAGCCAAATCAACCCTATTATCTTCCATCTCACTCTTACTCACATCAAATATAGACCATAGTGTAATTGGTTCTCAAGTTGCATAACATTATTTTAATTCTTAGAATATGTATAAAACTAGTATACTTTGAAGTGTAGACCATAGCGCTACAAACCAAACCAAACCAAATCAACCCTATTATCTTCCATCTCACTCTTACTCACATCAAATATAGACCATAGTGTACTTGGTTCTCAAATTGCATAACATTCTTTTAATTCTTAGAATATGTACAAATACTAGTATACTTTGAAGAAACGGTGGGTGTTATGCTTCAAAAAAGAAAATAAATGGTTCTTACTTTTAAAACATTACTTATTCACAATTGTGACGATGAACAATTATGATCCATAAAAAATAGTCTTATAAAAAAGGCTATATACCTTTGATTTAGTGAAAACTACTTTTATAATTACATTAGAGAGTATATAAACCAATTAGAGATTTGTTTTTATTGCACTTCTCTGTAGTTTTGCTTCGAAATACATTCTAATGAAATATCAAGGCTGAAAGTTGTAACTCTTTGAATTTCCTAAAAGGATTTATTGTTTTACAGAAAACACATTCCCGTTGCACAATTCCTAGAAAGAAAAATAATGTTCTTTTAAAAAGATATGATTAAAAGGTTGGATTAGAATGTTTCTGCCTATTTTATAGCTGCTCTTTTAAAGTTATTTCTCACGAGCTCTTCCTGGCATGCTAAGTTTTAAAAGCTTTAGATGGCATTATGAACGTACTACACTTATTAAAAGACATTAGCATTAACTTATTTAGTAAATGATCTGATACGCATCTAATAGTCACTTAAGACTCTTAAAATCCTTTTATCTTGCAGTTTGAGTTGTAAGCGTTTGTTTTCATGCATTTTGGACTTTTAAAGAAACTAAACTAAGATTCTTAAAGCACAGTAAAATAACTTAAGGGTTCTTGTAATGATATCAATAAAACAAAACGCATATTCTCTTGTTAAAACAAAGAAATTGTATTTTTGTTATCAAATGTACATTTATTTAAGTTTGTTTAAACATATAAAGTAATAGTTTTAGCATCTAAACGTAAAGATGGATCATGGATATAAATTGTTAAGTATTAAGTTATTATTTTGTAAAATTTTAATTCAGTCTTTCTATAAAGTTTTTCTATATGAATATTTGAAGAGCAGTTTATTTCAATTGAATAGATGTTCAGAATTAACACTGCTAAAACTCTCATTACAATAAATAAATGTTAGATAATTTTTCGAGTTCATATAGGAGCTCGAAAAATTATTTAACATTTATTTATTGTGAAAAACTTCGAAAATGGAGATATTGCATACCTACCTTGACTCAACACCGTTATCTTATATCCACGGAATTAAAAATTATCTAACATTTATTTATTGTGGAAAACTTCGAAAATGGAGGTATTACATACCTACCTTGACTCAACACCGTTATCTTATATCCACGGAATTAAAAATTATCTAACATTTATTTATTGTGGAAAACTCCGAAAATGGAGATATTACATACCTACCTTGACTCAACACCGTTAAGTTATATCCATGGAATTAAAAATTATCTAACATTTATTTATTGTGGAAAACTCCGAAAATGGAGATATTACATACCTACCTTGACTCAACACCGTTATCTTATATCCACTGAAGCATCGCATGACAGTGATATAAAACTATACTTATATAACACAGAATAAGATATAAATTCAAATACAACAAATTTCATTACCATATAGAAAAATATTATATATTACCATATAGAAAAATAACATATATAGATTTAAATACATTCGCCTTTTGTAATATGCTTTGTGTTCATGTTCATGTGTAACCATTTACACATGTACATGTAGATAGAAGTAATTTAAAATTTCAATCAAATTGTTGTTTTCACTACAGATTTAATATCCCTAAATTGTGTGTTTTCCCTGTTAAAGGAACTAGATTCATTACATTTAATTATAAAAAATGTATCAGAAGAGGCACTAGCATCGGGTTTTTTAAAATTACTGGAGTGGAGTGTGCTCAGACAGACTTTGATTAATCATCTAGAAATTAATCCTTATATGACACAGTTGTATTTCGACTATGTAAAACATTAAACCCATTGTTCTTTATTATACAAAGATGTGTGATCTAGTGACGAAAGTGAGACTCCTGGAACTATACGTTGTATATTTTAAAAATGCTAAGTAGCCCAGACAACCTTTGATTAATCATCCAAAAATTAATCATTATCTAAAATGAACAATTAGGCTAGGTAAAACAGTAAAAGACCAATAGTAACAGAAAACTAACAATATTTATTTACTATTAACACTTTTATGAAATTTTACTTATTGTTAATATAAATTAATCAGTCGAGTATAAGAACATGCATAACATGCGTCATGTTTAAGAATGGAGAAACTGTATTATTTCAAATCATTTAATTCTTCCCTTGGAATATTTTACCGATAAACTTGATCCACCTTGAAGAAATAATGAAAGGAGTCTTCTGATTCTCTTATTCTGGAACGCATCAAACTCTCTAACAAACTTGTAGAAGACCACTGGTCGTTCCAAGAATTCAGTATCACCTTCTCATCATTGCTCGTCTCCGTCTCTCTCACTCTCTCACGTAATCACAACCTTGGATATTATCTTGTTGAAGCATATTGTGTACCCGTTCATTGTTTTTGAGAGTCTTCTCTCGTTGGCTTTCTTGCTGAATAATTTCAAAGAATATTACAGATGATTAATTCAGAAAGGTATGTGTGTGCATGTATGAGAAAATTCAGGAGAGTTCAGTATCGTTATGTATCTAGACCTGCTATAATTATAGGCTTTTCCTCAATTTGAATGTAGTAAGCTTCCAGTTATATTTTAAAAAGGCGGCGCTCCACAACACTGGAATTCCATAAATAGTTCGAATCCAGCTGGATAAAACATTTCTTGATCTTTGATCTGGTCGCAGAGTAAGAGATCGGTGATACCATGACCTTCAAGATCCCCGACATCACAGCCCTTTACTTTTTCTTTTGGAGTTATGTTAAGGACTGAGTCTACGCAACTCCATTTCATTATATTGAGGATCTAAACCAGCGAATCACAGAAAGTACATAAGGAAAGGGTGCAAAATGACTAAAACGTGTATTTTGAGAGATATTTTACCTTTCATAAATGTAGCTCGTAGGAAAGTTATATCATGTTTAAAAGTTCGTTGTGTAAAACTGCCTTAAATTATTTTTCCAAGCAAACAATAAACACACATGCACTTCCTTTTGTTCCCTTTTTCAAGCTTAAAAAATGCATTAAAATACATTAAAAACTTTTGAACCACTATGTATTAAGATGCCTGTATTGAGAACAAGCCACCGAAAAGAGTTGAATATATATCAAGATTAAATTTCTATGATTTCAGAACGCAAAACGAGATTGATTTTAAAATCTTCAGCATTCAGATTCGGTTTAATTAGATCTAGTGAAATAAACCATAGCTATTACTTTTGATGGACTTTTACGTATCCAAATAACCTAGAATGATTGCAAAAGTTTATATTTTAGCAATAATTACTTGTATTAGTCTTTGAGAGACACTTTCTTAGGAAACAATAATAAATAAAAAAACCCTTGATACATTGTTCCTGAGGTAAGGTGTAGATGTAAACTGAAGACCTAATTAAGGGCTATCACTAAAAATAATGAAGCTTATATACATAATTTAAAACTTTATTTATAGTAAGAGTTATTGCAGACCCTATTTACTTTGTTATCAAAAACCTAGGGTATTTGTATTCATTTCACACATGCAATAACATAAATTTAGTTTATTGGGTGCTTTGAGATTAACATTTTGCAAGAACTTTAAATTTGAAGCCTTTTTACGGCAACTGTGAAATTCGAAATCACACATTAGGTAGCTACAATCATTCCCTGTTTGTTCTATTACCATCCGGAGAAGATCTCACAAATTCATTCTTTTGTTGTTTTCAAAGGATTTCAAAATAAAAGCAAAGTATAGAATTCTGTAAACATTAAATTTCATATTCTTTACTTCTATTTATTTTGGATAAACAACAAAGCTCTGGATCAATTAAACATTTTTTACCAACTTGCTTAAAACTTTATTTACATTTCTTAAAAATAAACTTTTGTTAGTCCTTTTTCGCCGTTTTTATTTACAAAACATAATTTAAGTTTTCGCTATAATTTCTTTAAGTTGGCGAAAGCTTTCCGAGGAATTATATACAGGTAAGGTATTCGTGGAGATGGATTACTTAAGGAAGTGCACAAAACCTTTCACAATAGGCTCTTAAAACTTTTAAAGTTCCTTTAATCACGTATCTCTTTCTTAAATATGTGCTTTTTTCTCGGAAGCGATGCTTTTGTAAAGAATATAGGCAGCAATATTTTCCTCTTTCTATTGATCATTGGATTAAATCTTTTCTCTTTATTATTCTCAAAGATAAGAGTTCCTATTTTTTAATACCTATGCTGAAAAGTACAGAAAATTTGAGTTTCAATGCTAAAAATGTCTTTAAATAAAATATTACTATTTTCAGGCATTAAATTCTAAATGGATCTCGATTTTCTTGCAGTTTTGCAACCATCAGCATGAAAAATCATTCACGATTTCGTCTTGAAGAACACTAGTATAAATTTTCAAAGAAGTTTTATTTTCGGGAGTATTAAGGTATACTATTTACGAGTTATTAGTTTCAGTGTAATAATATGCATTTCATATTAATAAATAAAATTTCCTTTGAACATTTTAAAACTTATAATTAATGACTGTTCAGTTCTCATGTCTATTAGTAACATCAAATTTATCACCCAGTCCCAGGAATATGCTGAATAAGGAGTAGATTTCTGTTTAGTTTAAAAACTAGTTTTCGGGTCATAAAGACCTTAGTAGGATTTCACAAGGTTGACTTTAATTTAGTATTAGACCCAAAATTAATAAACTTTCTCTTATTATTTTAATCTAAAAAATTTTATTTCCGTTTTCTGAATTTCTCGAAAGCTTCTTAGCTCTGTAGTTTTACGATTTCTGCATTCTTAATTGTCTGAGACGAGTGATTTCATTCAATATGACAATTATAATTATAATTATAATTATAATTATAATTATAATTAGCTAAGAGATGCGAGACTTTTATTAGTCTCAAAGTATTCTCTCAATTTCAATTAAAGAATAGTGTCAAAATTGTGTACCTTTCACTCACCCATCTAGCCAACAGCAAGAGGAATATGAAATTCACAGATTTATTCTGTTATTTTTCTGCATGTTATGGGAGATGTTTTAGGTCTGTCAGTCTCAAATCCCTGTTAATATATGTGTGTGTACATATATACAGCTCTTAAATATGGTTTAAATATAGATTATAGAGAATACCTAAAAGAAAGCCTAGGT
>CM063505.1:111967599-111985099 GCA_032207245.1 Pardosa pseudoannulata | reverse complement strand
TATGCTCGTTTATTATTCGGAGGCTGCTACTAAAATTTCCACTGCGGAAAAACAGATTGCATTAAAAATTTTAGGAAGTAAAGCCGCGGTAGAGGTGAATACGTAGTTTTAGGGACGAAGTCTCTCTTAATGCAAAACTTTTATGAAACTCCGGGGAAAATTGCAGAGTTCTTTTTTTTGTGTGTGGTAAAGTTAAGTGTGTACGTCTTGTAGTATAAATTAATATTATCGTTCTTTCTGCTTCTGAATCATAAGTTGCATTTTAAGAACAGCAGTACGTTTAATTACGTGCTTTTCCCGTAAGCTCTCTTGCGCCACTGAAAAATGCATCGGATATTTTTAAAGAGAAAAGAATTTTAAAGTCATAAAGGTAGTTAGGTGACTAAACTGAGTTGTATTTTATTGCAGTCACAGAACAGGTTTTATATTGGGAAGGAATTTGAAAGTAATCTTATATAAATAAAAACGCTTATATTACATATATTTTGGAAAAAAAAGGAAAATTAGGTTTTTTTCTCATCACAATATATTTATATATATTTAATACTATATATATATATATATATATATATATATTTATATATACATATATATACATATATATATATATATATATATATATATATACGCATATACATATATATATATATATATATATATATTATATATATATTATATATATATATATATATATATATATATATATATATATATATCTATATATATATATATATATATATATATATATATATATATATATATATATATATATATATATATATATATATATATATATATGTCGGGTTTAAAAATGGTGGTTAAGAATTGAGCGAGTTATTAACGATATCGTAATAAGAGAAAGACACCATAGAGCAGAACTATACAGAGTGAAGAAGCTGACGCTGAAGTAGACATAGGAATTTTGCTTATGTAGCAATGACAAAAGAGACAGTTCTAAGAGGGAACTCGGGCTGATAATATCCTCCCCGCTTGTCGTGGCAAATTATGAGAACAAAGGATATCTAAATGGTATAGTCATGGACAGAAGTATTACAATAAAAAAGTTTTTATATATAAAATCAAATGTGCCTTCCATGCCTTAACCGCTTGTCCATATCACACACACACACACACACACACACACACATATATATATATATGTATATATATATATATACACATATATATGTATATATATGTATATATATACATATATATACATATATATATGTATACATATATATTATGTATATATATATTATATGTATATATATGTACATACACATACACACACACACATACACACACACACACACACACACACACATATATATATATATATATATATATATATATATATATATATATATATATATATATATATATATATATATATATATATATATATATATATATTATATAAACTTCTAAGGGTGCACCCAAAAATAAACTAAATTGGAACGTAGTTCTGCACTTGAAACGTGCAAGGGAGTGCCTTAACTTGTACTGAGTTTTTTTTTTTATTTATTATGCTGTAGCGCGTCTCAGGTCTAACAACTGAAATTCTTAATATCATATATTTCTTAAGGCCCTTTTGTTTTCTTTTTGAAATCGAGTAGACGTATTGGAAAGAAAAAAAGCACGTGTAAAGAAATTATGACTTCTTTTGAGGAAGATTGTATTTAAGTGTCATACAATGATTAATCATAAGTACATAAAGAACATGCATTAAAGTTTAGAAGACTGATTTAAGAGAATTTATTAGGGTGCAAACTGTACTCATGTTACTTTTAAATTTCCTTTGATTTTCCAATCATTGCAAAGTATTCGATCCTCTTGATCTGATAGTCAATCAGTATTATTTTTAGAGGACATTACTCACTTTCGTAAGAATGTGAGTTTTGGAGAGTTAAAGTTGTAGTTTTTACAAGGTTAGTTTCTCCACTATGGCAAAGATTTTTTCCCAGAGATTGCTAGGTGCATTTTTGTTTCGGTTCTCAGTGTTGAGCTATAACTCTCATTTGCTAATCTTGCTCGACTTACCCAGACTTTATTTTACTCCTGAGAATGAAACATATCAAAGATAAAGGATTTTTAGATGTGGAAGAGGTCAAAGAAAATTCACAAGAGGTAATAAAAAGCTTTTCAGTTGAAAAGTTTTAAAGATTTTTGGCCAACAGAAAATAAAATTGGAAAAGTTCACTGCTGCATTTAAGAAGACTTTCTTTCTATTTCTGTAAATGACAATAAATTTGAAAAATACTATTAATCATTTGATACTTTGCATGGTAGGCATTTTATGGAATTAAACAGTATTTTATGTAGCATTTTGATAGGAATAGATATTAATGGTATAACATGAAGTTCATGTATTTTCTTATTGCTTCGGAGTAAGACTAAGTCAAACGTGCATTTACGGAAATTTAAAGACTTTCATGGAACTTTAAAAGCAGTAATTGGAATTTACTATCTGATGTCTCAGACAAGTTAAAAATAACGTGTAACTTCCAGGAGATATTGACATTGGTATGTGCAATTATTTTACATCTTGTTAAAACAAAAAAACGCTGGAAATTTAATCCTGTAAATTAAAAATATGTAATTTCATCAAAATGCTTTTACTTGCTTCATGTACATTTTTTCAACAAATTTCACATAGCTTACAAAAATTTTGTTGTTGCTGATAAAATTTAAACTTAATCCACTATATAAACAATAATATATGAGCTCTAATTGCAGATAACTTTTAACTGTACATACATGAAAGATATATACATTTTACATTTCCATAATTTAAGAGGCAACTTTATAAAAGTTTCATAGTAATATCCTTAAAGATACTAAAGACATAAAGGATCATCTATACAAGTACATTCATACTATAAAAATTCATACTATAAATAATTTACATAGAGATTTGTGGTATAATGCAAATAAAAGCAATCAAAAACAATCGAGTAAATAGACTTTAGCTTTTTAGTTACTCTTTTACCATATTGAATTTAATCTGATAGATTTAGGAATAGTGATTAATGGTATAACATAAAATTATTAAAGGGGAATAGCAGCATAAAATTAATTTAGTTGCATCTCAGGTAGAATATTTACCATACTTATTTTCTATATATTATTTTACATGTAATTCCCAATTGAAGTGTTTGGAAAATGATTATTTTTGATTCAGAAGTCGATGGAAATTTGAAGCCTTTTTTAATGCTAAATTCATGCCAGTAATAGATCCATATGTTACATCACTTGTAATACACACGGGGTACCGTAGTTACGTTTTGTGTTGGAAATCTGATCTTAAACTTGAAGAATATAAGGGAACAAAAGAAATTTAACTGGAAAAAACAGTTTTTAAATAAGTGAGTGATTAAAAAATTATTAAAGGATTTATATTAAATTACACAGAAATATTTAAGTCTTAAATACATCTCATAACCTTTAAACCTCATAAATGTACTTAAAAAAGCGTAATTAATTTGCTAAAATCAGATAATTTCTATTATATATTTAACAACAAGTTTTACATGTTAAGAGACCCAAAACTAAATTTTTTCTGCAGAAATTTTACCTTTGTTAGTCTAAAAAATAATTTTACGATGTCTGAAGGACGGAGTTAACCCTTTGCAGAGATATAAGTCTTTGCTGGTATCATGATCATTAATTGCACAAAATTTAGCAATAAAATGTAGAAATCATGAAAATTTATCTTCAAAACTGAACCATGAATTAATATTACACAATTTATTAAGTTAATACAAAATTAAAATAAATATCAGCATATCGAATTAAAAAGATTTTTAGTTTGAAACACATTAATTATTTTTAAAGCGGAATTGGACTTATTTAAAAAAATTAATAACATACAAAATGTTCTGAATTCTAGCATTAAAATTACCAATTTTTTGAAATATCCCTGGTCAGTTAGTTATAACCTAGTGTTTACAAGTTTGAGCATATTTGAATTTAACATGCATCTTCTTAGGAAAAGTCACAAAAACATATTTTATATTAGTGCAATTTTATGTCACAGTGACTGCGTTGAAAATGTTTTAGGTTTTAAACAAGTTACCAAAAGAAATTTTACAAAATCTTCCCTAAAAATCACTAAAACAAAGTTAAAATAAAACCTTATTTGAATTTATTAAAATCTGTATAAGACATACATAATAAATTTTGTAGTAAAATATCATTAGATGAACTCTGCATTTAATATGAAGGATTAAATGCAGAATTTTAGACTGACAGGCGGGAATTTGTTTTCTCCAAGATTTAATCAGTTTGTATGATAGTAACTTCCAATTACTTTTATTATTCATCTATGCATAAAGTTTCGTAAAAATATTGGGCAGCACTAGAAGTTATTAATGTGAAAATATAAGGTAGATGCTATAGTCAACTTTCCTAAATTGACGGTATAAGAATATTTTAATTAGATATTTCCTTTCAGAAAATATTGAATTCTATAGAATATATTAACGATATTGTGTAGAATATAAAATATGTCAGTAGAAACAAAATATTATTTGGAGATATAACAGCTTAAAAAGATATTGAATTTAAACCTGAAAAAAATTCAATACATTATTTTTTGGTTTGCATGCATATAAAATATTATTTTTCAAAAGTAAATTATTAGTGTACTTAGGGTGCTTAGGGTATTAGTGTGCTAGAGGTGCTATCAATAAAAATTTATCTTCCAATACTCAATAACCTTTCAAAAATTTAGACAAAGGTAATGCTTTAAAGTAAGCTTCCATTATAGAGTATTCATACGGCAAAACAGGATTAAAATAAAAATGCATTGTTATTTTGAAGGCAATTTTAAAAGTGAAGTAAAATAAAAAGATGATGTTTTTAAATTTCATCATAAATAACATAGAAACAAATGATGCACTTTTATAAATTATTAGAAAGGTATTCAGCCGTTGTAATTTTTACGGCCTCGAGATATATTTAAGTAACTTTTCAACCAAAAAAGTAAAAGCCATTATATGTAAAATATATTAGTCTGATGATGTGTTACAGTTACTTTTTGACAACAAGAATATGTGTTGATTGCTTTGATCACTTATTACTGCTGTTTCAATTTGTGAAAGCAAAGAAACTTTTGAAAATAGTAATAAATGAAATTAGTACCTAGTTTTTAAAAATTAAGATTCCTAGGAAAGGTTAGAAAAAGCTAAAAGAAATTTTAACATACTTGTTATTAGTGCAATTTTATGTCACAGTGACTGCTTTGAAAATGTTTTGGGTTTTAAAAAAGTCACAAAAAGAAATTTTCCCTAAAAATCAGTAAACACAAAGTTCAAATAAAAATATTATTTGAATATATTACAATCTGTATAAAACACACTCATAATAACATTAGATGAATTCTGTATTTAATATGAAGGATTAAATGTAGAATTTTAGATTGACAGGTGGAAATTTATTTTCTTCAGGATTTAATATATATTAACTGATAGTAACTTCCAATTACTTTTATTATTTATTTATGCATAGTTGCAGTTTCTTAAAAACATTGGTCAGCACTAGAAGTTATTAATATAAAGATATAAGGCAGATGCTATAGTCAACATTATTCCATAAACTGACGATATAAAAATATTTCTTTGAGAAAATATTGAATTCTATAGATTATGGTAACGATAATATGTAGACTATAAAATATGTCAACAGAAAAAAAAAATGTTTGGAGGTATAACAGCCCCAAAACGATATTAAATCTGAATGAATGTTAAATATTATTTTTCAAATGTAAATTAGTGTTCTTAGGGTGCTTAGGGTATTAGAGTGCTAGAGATGTTATAAATAAAAATTATCTTCCAATACTCAATAACCTTTCAAAAAATTAGACAAAGGTAATGCTTTAAAATGAGCTGCCATTATAGAGTATTCATACGGCAAAACAGGATTAAAATAAAAATGCATTGTTGTCGCGTTTATTTGGAAGGCAATTTTCAAAGTAAAGTAAAATAAAAAGATGATGTTTTTAAATTTCAGCTTGAAATAACAGAGAAACAAATGATGTACTTTTATAAATTACTAGAAAGGTATTCAGCCGTTGTAATTTTTACGGCCTTGCGATATATTTACGTAACTTTGCAACGAAAAAGTAAAAGCCATTATACTTAAAATATGTTACTCTGATGATGTCTTACAGTTACTTTTTGACAAGAAGAAAATGTGTTGATTCCTTTGATCACTTATTACTGTTGTTTCAATTTGTGAAAGCAAAGAAACTTTTGAAAATATTAATAAATGAAATTAGTATCCAGTTTTTAAAAATTAAGATTTACTGACAGTGGAAGTTTTATGAGAAAACAATAATGTAGAATATTTTGTATTCTTGATATTTTTGAAAGAATACACAGCATTTGTAAACTGTTGTGTTCTTAAAACCGTTGTCTCAAAATTTATATTTGTGAAAAACTTTGAATTTAAATAAAGTTATCTTTAATCTAGAGTTTAACATAGAGCCTTTAAAATATTTTTAAAATCATGCTCCAAATTTTTCTTTTTATACGATTATAGTCTAGTTATTACAACAGAAATTTTGTCTTAAAAATGCTTTATTATCGTGTTAGCCAATTTTCTTTTCGTTGGTTATAATTGTTTCTGTTTCCTCAATTTATTTAATGTTGCCCTTGTTTGAGAAATGAACTTATAATAAAAATATAGTAGTCAGTTGGAATTTAATAAAAAGCATAGTGTTTTACTTTTAAAACCTTAAGATTAGGTTTTAGCTGAGAACTTTTGATATTAAAACGCCCAATATGGATCAATAAGTTTTGCAAATGAATAACATTTTATAGAACATTACTTCTTACACCAGTTTGTGCTCTAACTTCGCGTGATAGCTTAGAAAATGTAAAAGCAATATAATAGTTTATCAATTCAAGGATTCACCTATTACATAATTTTTAGTTATTAATTTATTATTAGTTTAAGTTTACAGCATATGTAAATAACACTTAAATTACATTAAGCATTCATCATAGAAACATTTAATGAATGAAATATACCAAAATTAAGGTAGTTTAATAGATTTAAATTTATAGTCTCTCTTTCTCTCCTTCTAATCTGAATGTCTAGGAATATACTAGACGAGATCCACAAGTCCATTTACCTTCAGAAAATTGAAAACTAGTATAGGAGACATGTATAGATCCTCAAGAGACAACCCCAGGCACTCTAGGATAGATGCCGGCGATGTCGGTTCATTTTGACACTTAGGACAATTCAGGTACATCTTGAGACCTTTCTCGAAATAAATCCTTTCAGATGTTCTCTGAGGAATCGGGAAATTGTTGTCGGAACATATCTATCGCCAGATCCTCCAGGACAATCTGTTTGATGCCAGTTATGACTCGGGGGAACGAGCCAAATCTGCCTGTCAGCATGTCTTCTAATGGAATACAGTTCAAGATGTGTTAGTTAATTGGTAACCGGTAAAGGTTCTTCAGAACCCTCCTTCTCCAGAACGTCTGCCATCTCATTCCCCCATATTTCAATATACGAAAGAATCCACTGAAGGTGCACTTCACCAAGTGACGAGACCTGCTAAGTTTACCAAGAATTCCAATTCCTGCCCTATCACCAACTATTCGCCAGTTTGAAAGATGTTGGATGGTGCTACGACTGTCAGTCAAAAAGATTTATAGTGATTTACGTAATTTAAAACATATTGTGTTCAAAGTTTATTTTAACTACATTCAAAGCTACTTTTTAAAAATATATTAGTAGAACTTAAGTGTGGTATGGTGATGAAATTAGTTACTAATTTATTTGAAATTAAAAATTAAAACTATTTTATGTTTTTATTTTAATAAACTCTATAAGGGCTTTGTATTGACAACAGTAAATAAAATGACACTTCAAGACACTACATGAATTGGAGACACAAATTCAATAAAATTTATATCTGTATATTTTATAGAATGAATTCAACAAAATATACCTAAATTAAGGTGAATTGACGACATAAATTCAATAGTAAAATATATAGGGATATATGGTAAATAAGTAAAGTCGTAACTAGAATTACGAGGGCCCCAACTTACTAATTTTCCAGTTACAAACCATTCTTTGGTTGATTTTTGCCTTGAGCTACAAATGAAAACATTATGTAAGAGTAAGCTTAAGAAATTGGTTGCCGTGAAGGTTTATCGTTGACCTATATCTGGTTGCTTCAAAAGTGAAGTATAGGTCATAAGTCAAAGAGACTGATATTTGAGATATAGTTCAGTGCTGGTCACACTCTCTGTGTATTTCACCATATAACGCACTTAACACATTATGTGAGGATACATTTCGCAGCGGAATTGTATCGGGAGCTGGCGTTTTGAGCTTAAATTTAGTTATTCAGTTAAATCTCAATAGATTGAAAATTATTTAATTTTTTAACTAACTTTTTTTTATTTTATACTGAAATATATAAACAAATATATAAATAAACAAATAAACAAACAAATATATATATATATATATATATATATATATATATATATTATATAATTTTCGCAAGGATAAATAAAAAGTTAATTTTAAATCTAAATTGATTTTTTTAATCAACTTTCCCGTTCTGTGGTTTCTCATCGACTGATGTAAAAACTAGTTTTTATTTGTTTAAATTTTTCCAGAATCTATGTAGTAGACAAGAACATTCGGCTTCGTTTTCCTGTATATACCGTTATTTTTGTACCCACAAACAAACCATGTTGTTACACTATCCCGTACTAGTACGTGTCCCGCGCTCAAGTATGAATTGTCAGGAAAAATACCAGTACGTGTCCCGCATACAATGTGTTAATACTAAACTGGTTTTAGAAAATTATCTTAAACAAATGGTTGGAAACCAAAGTGTGAATTAACAAAAAAGACAAAACCAGTGAAAAATAGGAACTGAATGGCAGCTAGTAAAAGCAATATGAACTTAAATATATTAACGACAGACATAAAGATAGAAAAATATATAATACATTTAGTGCTAAAGTGTATACAAAAGACAACATTTCTGGACCAAAACCATTTTTACCCCGTCTAATTTTACAAATCTGTCGCATTGAGGATATAGCTTGCTCGAAACTGTGGAACAACTTTCTGCTCACATTCTTTTTCTATTTGAACCTTTTTTATACTGGCTTTGCATTTAATTCTATTTATGGAGTTGTTTAGTAGCTGCAATCAAATACCACAATAAATTTCACATACACTGGTGTGGTGGTGTTTTCGCCATAACTCCACTAGAAATCCTCTAAGAAACACTCGAGTGGATTGGGCAGCGTACTCCCCTGATTTAAATAGCATCGAACATATGTGGGATGCTTTGGGACACTGTAGCACGCTTACATCCCCCGGAGAACACCCAACAACTGAAACAGATTCTGATTGCGGAATGGGCATTCCTACTGCAAGAAATATTGGACCAGCTGGTTCTGAGTATGCGGAGACGGTGCGAAGCAACCATTGTAGTTAGGTAAGGGGTTAGGTTAGGTCCATATAAAAGAACATCTGCTTGTTGTTCTTTCAATTAGTCACAATCAATTAGTCACAATACTATACTTTAAATAAAGCTTATTTTTGTTTGATTTCATATAGTATGCATTGTATACCCTTTTCAACACTGATGCTTTCGTCATCCTTTACGTATACAATACTCTCTCTCTTTTCTGAATTTCATGTCTCTCAAATGATTTGTCTTGGAGTTATAGCAAAAACCCACCTGTTGCCTAAGTTTTGCACACCAGTGTAAAAACATGTGCTAATTACTTCGCACATTCAGTCAGTGAATGAATAAAAATATTTGTATTTTAGAAACTTTGTTATCATAACATGGGATTTATAAATGCTTTAATGCCGAATAGTTTTCTTCTGTTTATATAAGATTAATCCACTTCCAATAAAAAAATCTTGGAAAATTTTCGTACGAAATATAAAAATAAAATATACCTCGAAAGGAAATAAATATGCATGCTCTTTATTTTATCATTTTGTTGATGTATGTTTTTCCCTGGAAATATTTTCCTGTTGATGAAAATGTAATATGTAAAATAAAAAATAATTAAATATGCAGTAGACAAGAAAAAATCTTTCATACACATATGTATATATTATATATGCACTTGTGTGTAGTCAGATAAGATGAAATGGTAAAAAAAGTTAGGAACACTTCAGATATGTTCATTGAATATTTATTAGTGTTGAGTCGAAGCACCTTGTTTGTTTTCATAACACTGAAAATTTGTGGAAAAATACCAAAATATAATGAACGAACAACATTTAATAATACCTTTCTTTTTTTTAAACACGATAAAATATTCCTATACTAATAGCAAGAGAATGTTTTCAACCAAAAATGTTTAGGTATGCTCAGTTGACGATATTTTGCTGTTTATGATCTAATTTATTCTTGTTTGACATGATATAACTTGTAAAGTGGTATTATTTCAGAACTATCTCTTTTTGCTTGAAAAGTAATGGGTTACAATGTCATTACGTGTTATTTATGTTGTTATTAATAATGCAAGGAAGCGACTTCTGTAAAAGAAGTAAATATTCAAATTTCCACTACTGATATAGATATTTTCTTCTTCTTCAATAGCGGGCCCACCCAGGGTGGACCATGGACTTCCTCAGAATCGAGTTCCAGGCGTCTCTATTCTTGGATATACTCTTCCAGGTTTTGGTTTTTAGGATTTTTAAGTCTATTTCAAGGCATTCAATCCACCAAATTCTTGGTCTTCCCCTTTTACGAGCTCCCAATGGTTTGGCCTCGAAGATCCTCTTGGTCATTCGGTCGCCATGCATTCTAATCACGTGTTTTTCCCATTTCAAACGTTGAATGGAAATGAATTTTATTATATCTGGCTCCTTAAAAACCTTATAGATTTCGGAATTTGTTCTTTTCCTCCAGCTATCGTTGCATTTCATACCTCCTAAAATGCTGCGGAGTATTTTTCTTTCGAAAACAGCCGGGGTCTATTTATTTCTTTCAGTTAATGTCCATGTTTCATGTATAAGATTATTGGTGTCTTATAAAGCAATAACTTTGTTCTTCTGTTTATGAGATTAGATTTGAGATATTTGTGGATACCAAAAAAACATCTGGTTGCGGTAGAAACTCTGTTGCGAACTTCCTGCTCACTATCATTGTTAACACTTAATTCGGAACCTAAATAGGTAAAACTGTTAACAGTTTCGAATCTATAGTCATTTATTTCAAAATAAGGTTCACTATAGCTAGTATTTGTCATACATTTGGTCTGTTCCGGTTGATTAAAAGATGCATCTTCTTTGCTTCATTTTCTAAAGAAAGTAAGGCTTGATTGAGAGTCTCTTTGGTCCGTGCATGGATATTAACAGTGGTTTAAAATAATATTTAAATATTAGGTTCCGAGCCGCGGTAGCTCAGTCGGCAAAGGCAGATATCTCGTAACTGAAAGATCGCTGGTTAGGAACTGGAGCCGGCCTAAGATCATCCTTGTTAGCTAAAGGTGACTGGGGCAAGTAAAATATGTTCGTGGTCACAAAGTCCTCCAAGCTCTAAAGCGATACCCCTGGGGGTGGCAGGCCAAGCCTAGGAGAGGGGGGGTCTTCTGCTTGGTCACTGCTTCTAAATTACGAGGACCCAGCGGGGTTAATGTTACTAGCGTCCGTAGCATACCTTAAGCTACAGGTGCTCCTTCAGTTGAGCATAATGAGTAACAGGTTCACAGCCTTGTTAAGGCGTTAGGATAATGTCTGCATCACCCGCTGGGTTGGAAAAAATATTAGGTTCCGTTCTAATTAGCCTTCATTTATAACAAAATCAACTGTTTTTTAACAATAATTAAAAATAACGTACTTTAACGCATTAAATTTTAATGGATACAATAACATTTTACACTATTAATGTTTTTAAACTTCTAGTGACGATATATTTCAGTATTTTTTAAATATGAAATTTTTAAGGGATTGGTAATTGTTTTTATATGCATAAACTGAATAATCAGAAAAAAGAGATTTCAAATGGTCAAATTGTAAAATTTATATACAATATTGTGCATAAATTAATATACAAATAAAGTAAAACACAAATACAAATAAAATAAAAGATGTAATATATAGATTATAAATAATTTAAATGAAATGCTAAAAATTTATTATATTATCATTAAAATATAATTTAATACCAGAATTATTAACCCTTACTACTCTTAGCAATATTCTATTTTTAATATTAAGATTTTCAATGGTTTTAAGCTCTTACATTACAAAATAAATGTATTCTAAATTTGACTCCCAATAGAGCTATAAAATATTATGACAACTGACAAAATATTTTTCGTGTTTCTTAAATATTTTCAAATGTAATATTTTTATAAAATAAATACTTCTAGTATTAACATATAAAATATACCTTTAGTACAACTACTGAATTAGAAACTGTTTTGATAAAAATAGTTTGTGGCTTATAATCTATGTAGCACAGAAACCTTAACTCTATTAAAATAATCAGAAACATATTATCCATAGTTTGTATTAAAAGTGTAATAAAAATTATTTGAAACTGAAAAAGTAAGCAAATTTTAAAGTTAATTTCTTAAAATCTTTAAAATAGTAGAATGCCTACAAATAACGAGAGATAATAAAACATAATAATAAATAAATATGTCAAAATTTTAAAAAGATTTTAATCACTGTATTTTATTAAATCTGACAGTTAGTGTAAATTAAAGTTTTGAGAAAGAATGTAAAGTTAAATTTATGAACAGTGATACATCTTCTCTATATTTTGCTCTATATCTTGAAATTCTACTAAAACTTTCACTTCATGGTATTTTTAGAAATGTTGAGAATTAAAATAATTCGTTATAAATAACTTATTTGATTTAGTTTTAAGTTTAAGGTTAAGCGTTTAAAGACAATTTATTTACAAATTGAGCGCATTTCAACCAGACTTGATGTTTACTTCTCTGCTATAGCACTCTTTCAGAAAAGTAACTACTTTTACAGGTAAGTATTTTTACCTATGTGTGAATTCACACTCGCACAATTGTCATACATTTGTAAATTTTCTTGTTTTTGTGAATATGAAAGAAATGTGAAAATACATTGCATTCGATATTTAAATAATCGTCCATAAATCTTCAAGTTGTTTTCTGCATAGTTTAGTTATTTATACAAATAATTTTCAATGACAGTTTAGTGGAATCAAGACATGTTTAGTTGATTGCATTTTAAAAATAAAGAGAATTAATTACAATTTTTGTGTAAGAAAAATAAAACACACACAAACACACGCACATAGACTTATAAATATAATATATTTAATTAAAGTTTCTCTTTCAAAAAGCTTTAAAATATCACTAACAAGAATGACTTCATGATTGATTTAAATATTAATGGGGGAAAAATGGGACTTTGAATACAGAAAGAAATAATTAAAAATAATATTGAAGTTTTCAAATAAATTACATATAACAGTATAGTTAACATTTGATATCGCAGGAACGAATATATAAACATATATATATATATATATATATATATATATATATATATATATATATATATATATATATATATATATATATATATATATATTTAGAAAAAGAGCGTTAGTTAAATAAGTAATAATATTTTGATAAAAAATGATTAAAAAAAAACAATATTTATGTTTTGCATTTCTGTAACATTTGTAATAAAATTTTTTAATAATAAATCTCGAAATTTTACTAGTTACTTCCTGCATATTAGGAAAGGTATGCAAGAAGTAACTAGAGAAAATATTTACATTTTAGAAATATACTGTTATTTTAACTATATAAAGTTAATTTTTTACATACATTGATTTTCTTTTGTTAATAAAAAATTTATTCAGTTAACGATAAATATTTCTCCTGGAAAAAGTTTTCATAAACGACATAGACATATACTAAAGCCGTATGTTTATCTCTTGCCATATTACCTACTTTACGAAAATATAGTAAGTAAAATAACTAAATGTGCATCAGACAGGAAAACATCTGTTTTTTATGCATGTATTTCTATATTCTTGCGTGTTTAGTCAGTAAAAGTAGAAAATAAGTTTGGAACTCTTCAGATATACTCATTAAATATTTATTAGTGCTGAGTTGAACCTCCTTGTTTACTTTCATAACATTATTCTTATTTTGAGAAAAATGTGAAATAATAAGCAATGAACAAATTTCACATGTACCTTTCTCCTTTTAGCACGATAAATTTATATTATAATGATAAGATTGTTAAGAAATTCAAGTAGAGAGAATTTTTTGTCCAGAAGTTTTTAGTTATATTCAGTTTAAGATTCTTGCAGCCTCGGCTTTATTTTTGTTTAGCATATCTGGAGTAACAAACTAAGCATTATTATTTCAGAATACTGTCTTTTTTATTTGGGAAGAATCGAGTTTTATCAACAGATGTTATTCACACACTCACAGGTAACGTAAGAAAAATACAAATTATTTTCTATCTGTTATCGAAGGTTATAATTTCCCAGCCATATAATATGTATAGTGGTTTAGAAAGATGAAAATGTTACGTATTATTAAATGTTATGTATGGAAAATGTTATGTAAAATATGTTATGGTCTTAGACTTCATGGTCTAGTAATTATGGTCTAGTAATTTCCCTACGAAAACTCAAAACTTACAGTTAGTTTAATTTGTCAAGATGAAAAGAACTTTATTTTAATTCTTCCGGGTGTAATATGGAAATTACATAAAATAAACAGCCAAATTATTAACCACACCTGAAACTTATCATTGATTTGTGTATTATGAGGAATTTTACATTCCTCACATATATGTAAGCAGTCATAGATATAGAATATTCTTTTAGGATGTCACGAAAAAGTCAAGCAAAAAAGCTACAGCATTTGTTTTTTCTCTTTAATGGAAAATAGAGGTCACTGGCCAAGTGAAACAGAACCATAAAATTGAAATGTTAATATTAAAAACTACTTGTACACATTTTAAATTTAATGTGTTCATGACTAAATATAATTAAAATGACGTTACAGTCATTAACTGACTTAAATAGTACGATAATAATTACTCCAAAACGTAATTCAAAGATATTAGTGTAAACATAATACTATAGCATGCTATTACTTTAATAGTTTCTAGATAACATTTCTCATGTACGCATTTAATACTAAACAAACTTCACAAGAAACAAGAATGACATACGAGAACTTTGCTTTAAATAGTAAGCACGTTGATGGCTTCAAGTTTTCTAGGCTTTAGTTTTGTTGAACACATCTGGCGTAATAAACTAAGCATTAGTATTTCAGAATACTGCCTTTTTTATATGGATAGAATCGAGAATTACCAACAAATGTTATTCATACACTCATAGGTAACATAAAAAAATAAAAATTATTTTCTATCTATTAGCGAAAGGTTATAATTTCACAGTCATATATTATTTTTCGTGGTTTAGAAAGATGAAAATGTTAAAAAAATGTTATGGTCTTAGATTTGTAATTTCCCTATGAAAACTCAAAACGTACCGTTAGCGAATTTTGCTTAGATTAAATGCACTTTACCTTAATTCTTCCGGGTATAATATGAAAATTACATAAAGTAAACAGCCAAATTATTAAACACACCTCAAACTTAGCATTGATTTGTGTATTATGAGGAATTTTACATTGCTCACATATATGTAAGCAGTCACAGGAGTAGAATATTCTTTTAGGATGTCACGAGAAAGTGAAGCAAAAAAGCTACAGCATTTTTTAAAATCTGTTTAAGGGAAAATAGAGCTCACTGCACAAATGAAAGAGAACAATGAAATTGAAATGCTAATAATAAAACTACTAGTACACATTTTAAATTTAATATCGTCATGACTATATATAATTAAAATAGCTTTATAGTCACTAACTGATTTAAATAGCACGCTAAATAGTTACTCCAAAACGTAATATAAAGATATTAGTGTAAACATAACACTGTAGCATGTTATTACCTTAATAGTTTCTAGATAACATTTCTCCTGTAAGCATTAATGCGAAAAAAAATTTGACAAGAAACAAAACTGACATTCGAGGACTTTGCTTTTAATAGTAAGCACATTCATGGCTTCAAGTGTTCAAGGCTTTAGTTTTGTTTAACACATCTGGTGTACTATACTGAGCATTAGTATTTCAGAATAATGCCTTTTTTATATGGATAGAATCGAGAATTATCAACAAATGTTATTCATACACTCATAGGTAACATAAAAAAAATAAAAATTATTTTCTATCTATTAGCGAAAGGTTATAATTTCACAGTCATATAATACCTTTCGTGGTTAAGAAAGATGAAAATGTTAAACAAAAGTTATGGTCTTAGATTTGTAATTTCCCTACTCAAAATGTATCATTAGCGAATTTTGCGAAAATTAAAAGCACTTTAACTTAATTCTTCCAGGTGTAATAAAAAATTACATGAAGTAAACAGCCGAATTATAGAATAACCTTACACTTAGCACTGATTTGTGTATTATGGAGAATTTTACATTGCTCTCATATATGTAAGCAGTCATAGGTGTAGAATATTACTTTTAGAATGACACGAGAAAGTCAAGCATAAAAAACTACAACCACTTTTTTTCATCTGTGAAATAGAAAATAGAGCTCACTAATCAAGTGAAACAGAACAATAAAATTGAAATGCTAATATTAAAAACTACTTGTACACATTTTAATCTTAATGTCGGCATGACTAAACATAATTAATACGACTTTATAGTCATTAACTGATTTATATGATACGTTAATAATTACTCCAAAACTTAATATGAAGATATTAGTGTAAACATAACATTGTAGCATGATATTAACTCAATAGTTCCTAGATAACATTTCTCATGTAAGCATTAATACGAAAAAAAATTGACAAGAAACAAAACTGACATTCGAGGACTTTGCTTTAAATAGTAAGCACATTGATGGCTTCAAGTTTTCAAGGCTTTAATTTTGTTTAACACATCTGGTGTACTAAACTGAGCATTAGTATATGGATAGAATCGAGAATTATCAACAAATGTTATTCATACACTCATAGGTAACATAAAAAAAATAAAAATTATTTTCTATCTATTAGCGAAAAGTTATAATTTCACAGTCATATAATATCTTTCGTGGTTTAGAAAGATGAAAATGTTAAAAAAAGTTATGGTCTTAGATTTGTAATTTCCCTACAAAAACTCAAAACGTATCTTTAGCGAATTTTGCGAAAATTAAAAGCACTTTCACTTAATTCTTCCAGGTGTAATAAAAAAATTACATGAAGTAAACAGCCGAATTATAGAATAACCTTACACTTAGCACTGATTTGTGTATTATGGAGAATTTTATATTGCTCTCATATATGTAAGCAGTCATAGGTGTAGAATATTACTTTTAAGATGACATGAAAAAGTCAAGCAAAAAAAAAAAATACAGCCACCTTTTTTTATCTGTATAATAGAAAATAGAGCTCACTAACCAAGTGA
>CM063505.1:111917599-111962599 GCA_032207245.1 Pardosa pseudoannulata | reverse complement strand
CTGAGGAGTTTAGAATCGTTAACATCCTCGTATCACAAACTTGAAAAGCCCTTTTGACTATAGGGACTGTTCTCTTATTTCGTGGTAGGTGCTTGCAATCAATTATAGACTGCCGACATATTGCTGAAGTGACGAGAAAGGGACAGCCGGCTGATAGCCAGAAAAAAAAATCTCAAGACACATGCAGCTGACAGTCGGACTATCAATATATGTTTTAATACTTACCCAGAGTCTACAGATAGAGAGTGTATTTGTATCACGACCAATACAGAGTCTGCCAATAACATATACATTTCGAAGTATGCTTTTGTTGTTGTGCCGATAACTCAAAACCAGGATGTATCAGCAATCGTCTAGCGTGCTCTTTACGGATGGGAACCGTTTTAGTTGAACTAGTGTTTTCGGACTAGGTGTACATGGTGAGAGCAAAGAACAAGTAATCACCCTCCAACAACATCGAAAGGGTGAATAGGGGGAAGGGGTGGTAGAGTTCTTGTTTGGGTAGGCATAATATTTGGTAGCAGAAATGATCTTCCAAGAAGGTTCAACCACTGGTGGACTATTGCGCATAGATTATTGTGCAATAGTAGATGCAATAACCACTATTGTGATTAGATTCTTCCTCATTTCATTATTCTTTTAAGTTCTATATTTACCCAGTTTCTCTTCATGAACGACAAAGCTACTCATCGTACATAGTCTGTTGCAGAATTCTTGAAGAGTAAGAATAGAATGCTTTTATTATCTCGCAAGGTCCTCTGACCTAAATCGGATTCTGACCTAAACACTCTTTCCAACTGCTCGCCATCAGTCAAGTGTCAGTAACCAGTTATCGGTCAGTAATGATTTCACAATTGTGATTGGTGTTACAACATATATGTAACAAAACACGACAAAACTCCCTTGACAGCCTCTTAATCAGCATATTCAGATGAGGCATATCCTGCATATTCATCGTAGTCAAGTATGATCATATCTACTGAAGGCTAAATATTTCTTGCTTGTCAACTTCATGTATATATCTGTTCCGCGTTCAATTGTACTCGAAATTAACTTTTTAATACAGTACATTATATACTTTTAGTGCACAGTATTTTTTAAAGCACCATATTGCCATATTCTTACATGCTGACGATATTGTGATACGACTTTTTTTTATCGATTTTAAACTAAGTTGCACTGTGCTGTGATATAAAACCCCCTCATTCTTAATTTTAGTACACCAGAGCCATACTATGACTTTCTCACAAAAATTAGCGATAGCAGACTTTCGAGTGGAAAATAGCACACATGAACACACCTGACTTAAAATTCTTAAATAGCATATCTAGTTAATTACAATATTTTAAAGTTGATTAACAATCTCGTCTAACAATGTCCACTCTTCACAAATTTAACAGTAATTATTCATTCTTAATTATTTTTAATAAATATTAGCTATTAATACTAAACTGAAATATATTCCCATACTTTGAATAATGTTAAAACGTTGGAACTCTAACAATCTAGCTACTCAGAGCAGTTTACTGTTTGATGTAGGAAATCAATAACTCGTTTTTCATTACATATCTCTATCCAGTTACGCTCAGTATTTAGCCGATCATAAAGTATTTAACTTAAAAATTTATCTAATATTTTGTGCATTTAACAATGTTATGTAATCACTAATGTGGTTCCAATATAGAGCACAAATCTTGATAGATATAAGAGAAACATAATCTTCAATAAATCGTTAATGCCACTGATATTCAAAGCCAAATGAAAAGGAATGAAAGATAGTGTTTACCATAGTTCGTCATATTTATTCATCATATAACGAGCAGAAAATTGAAGTTGTGTAAGATTACAGTCTCTAATGAATGTCTATAACCTGTATATTAGCATGTTTTAAACATGAGCTCAAAATTTAGAAGGCACTGGAATGCATACAGCTTCCTTGAATCTACTGAAATATTTAACTAATTTGTCTGCTCTCTAGAAAAATTTATAAAATAGTTCAATTTTGTAAAACAACTACTGTTTTTATAAAGAAACGTATTTTGAATGCTAATTATTCTACATTGTTGTAGGATAATTTTTCATATTTTTTTATGAAAATAAACAAAACATATTGTTTTAATCTTTTATAAAAACATCGTGCTTTTGTCATTTAAATATTTAAACTACTGTGAGAATCATTACTTAACTGTTGAAATTTTCCATTAGTTTACGACGAATTTTATATAAATTAAAAATTTACCTCAATGGGTAACTTGACTTAAATATTTTAACTAACAAATGTTGAAGAAACATTGCATTTTGTAAATTTTTAAGCAATTTTTATATACAAAACTTTAATTTGTTCTCATTCGTATATAATTGTTTCATTTTATTGTAGAAATTGTTTATGAAAATCTCTTATTATTTTATTCAGACGATCTGAGGGTATCACGCTAAAAACAAAATTTTGCTGTTTTGACATATAAGTACGTAATAAAAGTTTAAAGTTTTATAGATAAAGCTCCTATTCTGGTTAGACTTTCTATAATATATCATAAACGAATTTCCGGACTGGTAGAATTTGAATTTCAAATTGTTCCGTTTAAAATCAAAAATCAAAAATTCAATTTCCAACGCAGTTTACGTGATGTATCGTTTAATATAACAGAATATGTTTCTACAACAAGAACATTTTTTAATCATACGACTAGATATGTTATTAAAATTCTGTTTTCTAAATGAAGGTAGGTTAAGGATATACAGTACCTTTCGAAATTTAAAATAATCATTATATAACAGGCTCTTTCTTTTAATTGTAAAATTAAACATTCTGCTCCATTTGGAGTAAAATTCTTTTAATGGTAATTCAGATATAAAGTGGTTCAGGTTTGTGATTTCAAGTAGCAAATTTTTTATTATAAGACAAAATATACAATTCTCATTTTAATATAAAAAACTCATTTTAATATAAATTTCCTTATAAACTTAAAAAACACTGGTTTAGTGACTTATCCTTGTTTAGTTAAATGAAAATTAATAATATATTTAAGATGTCATTTAAAGATAATGAAGGTACTTACAAAAATAAAAAAAATCAAAGCTTGATCTGACAAAAATTCAATTAGACATAATCAGACATTTTCGAACTTAAATTTATATAATAATTAATAATTAATTAGCTAAAATTGCCAATTGAGGGATCAATTCAAAGTATGTGACGTAAATAAAATATTACATAATTTTAATATTTTAAAAAATAACTTTGTTACTCCTAGAAACAGTACTGATTCGGTATTTGGAAAAAATGCTGAAATGAAATTAAAAAGAAAGAAATCTGACAACTTTAAAGTGGTTCAGGTTTGTGATTTCAAGTAGCAAATTTTTTATTATAGGACAAAATATACAGAACTAAAAAAATGAAATTCATTTACCACTACAAGAATTTTTTTTAAATGTAGTAGAATAGATACTACAATTTTATATCCAATTAAAGTAAGCTGTTTGTTTTATTCTGTAAATCGAATTTTTAGAAATGTATAACATTTTAAAATGAAACAAATTTTAAACATTCTCCAGAAACTTTAAAATACACGAAACTGAAGTCTTTATTAGCTTCTATTTGATATAAAAAATTAATTTGTTTTTACGAATTTCAAAAGTTATTTTATGAGTAACTGCAGTTCATTTTGTGTATATCGTTTGTGTTTTTTTTAAAGTATTTTGCTTGATTTAACAAAGCCAAAGAATTTTTATAAAGTTAGACCTCTTTTAAAAGTTTAGGAAAAATGTTATTAACACTTTGACTTCCAACTACGAGATAACTCGTAGATTTGTTTCTTTTCTATGACGCCAACTATGAGTTATCTCATACTGTGTTTACTTGCCATTTTTGTACAGCTACGAATAAACTCGTAGTACATCAGTGCTTATATCGATAGATGGCTTCTGTAAAAAGATAAAAAAAATCAATGCTCTTGGAAAATAAATAATTCAGGAACTCGTAGATTTGTTTCTATTCTAGGACGTCAACTATGAGTTATCTCATACTGTGTTTACTTGCCATTTTTGTACAGCTACGAATAAACTCGTAGTACATCAGTGCTTATATCGATAGATGGCTTCTGTAAAAAGATAAAAAAAATCAATGCTCTTGGAAAATAAATAATTCAGGACTTTGTTGAATTTATGACCACAAATAATCATTCGCATTTGATGTTGTTCTTGGGGATCATCGTGATTATCTTCAGGATCTGAGATGACTTCATCTTCACTATCACTTGAATTCTCAGAAGGTTCATAATCGCTACTCTAGTTACCACCCTCTTCACAAATCCTGTCAATTTTTGAATAACTTAGATTTGCTTAGTACTCAATTTCATTTTGAGTCAGTGGTCTTTTCTTATCCATATTGGGTTCTTCGTTGGGTGCACGTTGACTTCCATAGAGGTCACCGGTGACTCTCACCACAAAACTGCTCCAAACATGATTTTATAACTAATTTTATCTGCTACAAATAACATTTTAGCGTAATATGCATCGAATAATGAAAAGTTCACGTCGGCGCTTTGGGTAAATCATCGAAAATGCGTCTGGCAACGTGTTAAGAGAGCAAAACACTTCATATTTTACTCCAATATAGGCTGTTTTAATAAAGGTTTTCAGCTCGAAAGATACTATGCCAGCTAAAACCAAGGCCGAAGGTTCAATTCTTGAAATACATAATTTAAAAAATATCACACTAACTGAAGTAAATGTTATTCGATCTATTTATTGATTATTATAATTACAATTATTTATGTATATGTACCGAGGTACTCTCCCACGGTGATCTGCACGTGCATGCACAGCTGTGGGAGGATTTTCCTAGAGGAATTTAGGACTCCAATTGTTCACGTCAAGTTTAGGGACCCCTGCAGAGAAGGTATAGATCACGGAATGGCAGCGTAATGGTCAAGCTCGCACAGAGATGTAACCGTGAGTTATGGGAGCAGGGGCTAAAAAGTAATGTCAGCTTGCACAAAAGGGGCTACTTTAATGAGCCCACCTGCACTCCCGAAGGGCATGCAGATGTGGGAAAATTTCCCGAAGACAAGGGATTGGAGAGGAAGAAAAAAGGGGCGTTGGAACCGAGGTGAGGAGTTGGGAAACGAAGTTAAGGAGAGGAGTTGAAGTCGGGATGCGAAAGAAGTGAGACAAGAATCCACCAGCATCGACTCGTTCCGTGCGCCTGAACACCCGGACCGACTCACCGTATGAGAAAAGCCTCTACCTTACCCTCTGCACCAACTGAAGACTGACGTAGGGAGAAAAGCCCCTGCCTGCTCCCCTGTGACTTTAATGAAGGTAATTTATAAAATAATATTTACAGTCAATTAACTTAGGCCTCTGTTAATAATAATAACTCCTTATAAAGAGAATTGTGATAATTATTGTGTAAATAGAAGACATAAATAATTGATGATTATGATATATGATAACCAAGGATCTATTTGTAAATGAATGTATAGAATAAATGTCTGAATCTCAATATAAAGTATTATATTCATTCTGTGTTTCCCCCTTGTAACGAACACTGGTGTATAGGTTGTATGTACATTACAACAGTATAGTTATAAAATTTACTCTAGAAAAATGGATATATATGTCATACTACTGAAACAGTGACGGATTCCGAGGACGTAAACCTTCAATATTCTACAATAGTTTCAGTGGCCATCCAAAATTAGGTGAGGCAGATGTGCATTCTCAGATAAAAATAATTATTTCAGTATATCTGTGGTTTTATTAGAGGGTCATTTGGTCACCCAAAACTGCTAAATCAGACCTTAGAGTCTGAATGACGCAATAGAATCCCGTGACATTTAAAATGAGCAAAGAAGTAAAAATTGTTAAGATTTTACTGATGGGGGAAAACGGATAAGATTACTCTTTTCAATACAAGTTCTTTTCTTCATCACGAAATAGAATTAAATTGGGGAAAATAATTGAGATGTGTTAAATTTTCAATATAACACACACACACACACACGCATATAAACTGCAGTGCCACTGAATTAGGGATACCTACTTAGTAACGAGTTGCGCCTCCTGTGGCCTTGATAACGGCTGCCAAACGACGAGACATAAAGTCAACAAGTTTCTGGAAACGTTCCATGGAAATGGTTTGCCAAATATTGGCTAAAGCTGTTCCTAATTCAGTAAGGTTCATCGGTTCTGTGTGATGGACTTTCATGCCTTGTTCTAAAACATCCCAAAATGATTCTCAAAAGGATTTAAATCTGGGCTTCTAGGTGGTCAATTTATGATAGAAAAGTCAGAAGGATACTCATTCAATCACCCAGTAGCCAACCGGGACTTGTGAGAGGTACAGTTGTCTTGCCATTACCGTACTGATAACGGAGCAGTATAAACGGATGGAGGTGATCACCAAGCAACTCTACATACCGAATTACATTGGGGATACTGGTACACGCATCAAAGATACCAAACAGTGCCATGAAAAAATATCCCAGACCATGATTGAGCCACCATGCTCTTGTACAGTTCCAATCTGGCATGCAGGATCCATGGATTCATGACCCTGAAGCCATATTCTTAGCCTCCCGTCGGCGTTAATTCGGAATCTACAGTCATCATTCCATGCTACTGGTTTCCACTCCAGTCTCTGTGCACTCTTGCCCAGGCAAGATGTTAAGTCCGATGACGAGCATAGAGCAATGGTACTCTCTTAGGTCGACGGCTTCCGGAACCCATACGGTCAAGCTAGCTTTGCACATTCCGTTAATTGATTGTGCGACTGGCATCGTCGTTCAACCCGGTGGTAATTTGAGCTAATGTTTGGCTTCGCTGGCTATGTACAATATGACTAAGCTGTTTCTCACCAACCACACACTGTCAAGGCTAGCTGTCCTTTGCAGTTTGCCCTTTTGCTAGTTTTTTTCCACCATCCACGTATTCTTGGTATACTCTTGACACTGTCGACTTTGAAAATCCTAGCTGTCTGACGATTTCGGAAATTGAATGGCCCTTGCGCCTCGCACTTATGACTTGTTAGTCGAAGGCGTCTAAATCAGGCTGTTTACCCGTACTGGTAATTCCAATATCTAATTCAGAACAACCACGTACACGCTGTATATGCAGTTACCTCAGCGCCCCCACTTCCTCATAAGTGCTGCGTAGCGCTACACAATTTGCATAGTCCTTGCTATCTCTCATTCAGTGGCACTTCAGTGTATATATATCTGTGTGAGTGTGCGTGCAGTGGAACCGCATTATAACGGACTTCAAAGAACCAAAATATTCGATTATTTTCTTTGTCCGAACTATTAAGAAAAATGTATGATCTTACAAAATGTTTCATTTGTTGCTACCTGTATTCAAAATTAATGCAATTAAAAAAGTAAATACTATCTTGAATAAATTAAATGTACCAACAAATAATTAGAAATATACTGTTACGGGTGTCACACCCATAACACCATATTTATAATTTTTAAACATGTAAAGAAAAAACGGAAGTTCTTTATTTTTTTGCAACATTCTTCCTTATGTGTAATATTTGCTTCACAAAAAATATATATGAAATATTACATTCTTTATAGGAAAAAGTGATAAAAAGTAGTTCACCGCTTCACACCCGTTTCATTAGGATGGCCGTGAGGTCAAAACCATTGTATTTGTTTTAATAAACGACTCACGCAGTTTTGTATCGATAACAAAACTAACCTTAGGAATAATTTCTTTTTAGAAATTTTGTGTTTTATGTATTAGTTTAAGACTTTTATCTACCTCTATTGTTGTATATCAAACTGTATCTTAATTCTCTATTTTTCAATAATTTTATATATCTACTTTGATATTCTTCTCAGATAACCCGATATTTTATTATTATGCCATGCTTCATGATTTACAGGCATAATATATTTTGATTTATTTTATATTTTCCCTTTTTGAAGTCGTTCACGTCTATAGAGAATTGCGATCAAAGGTGATGAAAATATTATTTTCTTTTCCTTTTGAGAAAACAAAGAGTTTATATGAAAAATTCTTTTCTAAAACTATTCAGCTCATGCATATCTTCTTTTTACTAAAAATAATATTATTTTGAGGGAAGATTTATTAGAGAAATTTAAGATAGAATATGTAAAATATAGCATATATATTCAGAAGTAATTATGATGATATTATATTACAATGTAATGTAACAGCAGAAACTGACTATAAATAAACCCTATGAATCTATAATTTTACATGCTTGTCGTTCTTACAGGTAAGCTTACATATAGCATAGTTATCGTTTTGAAATGTATAAATATCGATTGGAGAATCGGTCTAATTGTTCGTTGACTAATTATTCTAAACACCTGTGCATTTTTTATACTTTGGTTTGGTTCGACATGCTACGGTCTATTTTTTTGCAACACGAGGTCTAATGATAGCAGAATCTACTGCTTAAAGCAGATTCCAAATCGCTACGAACAACTATGTCACAGTGGTATTCGAACCTACCAACTCCTTACCGAAGATCAGCGATCTAACCAATTGGCCATCGCTCAGCTACGTTTTATACAGATATTACTCTATATGAATTTTAAGAAGCACCAGAAAATTTATGCAAATTTATTCTACTTGTAGTATTAGATCAAATGAATCAAATTAGTTTTTATAACAATTACGCTATAACATAAAATTTTCTGTAAAATGATTTCATTTCATTCGCAGGAAATGTTTGATTTATTGTTGCAAAAATTATCAAAATTTGAGATGTCGATTCCTTCTGTTTTGTGTTAATGATTTGTGCATGTTTGTGCAGTTAATTTTAAATACGTTATCCTTAGAAATACGTCAGTTAATGATTTTTCAATCATTATACTTTTGTCTTAAAACTGGTTGAGCATTCAATCTATTTTAGGATGAAGTTTTTAGTACTAAGCGTTACATCATTAAGAAAATCGATAATTCGGACGATATATGGAGACACTGTTCTCTGAGGTAGATTCTGCTGTGCCATTTCCAAATTGCTAATTCTTTGTGTTAATGATATGTGCGTGTTCATGCAGGTAATACGGTATTTCTGGTATCTTGTTAGTTAAATAATTTTGAACTATTATAATTTGTTGTCTTAAAATTGGTTAATAGAATACAAATTATTTTAACATGTGTTTTTGAATACTAAGTGTTACTTAATTTTGTATCCTTGGACGAGATACGAAGACAGTTTTCTGACGTAGATTCTGCTGTGTCATTTCCAAATTGCTACTTCTTTGTGTTAATGATCTACGCCTGTTCATGCAGGTAATGCGGTATTTCAGGCAGTTTGCTAGTTAATTAATTTTGAACTGTTATAATTTGTTGACTTAGAACTGGTTAAGAGAATACAAATTATTTCAATATGCATTTTTGAATACTAACTGTTACTTTATTTTAAATCCTCATCAGAAGTAGTGATTAGATGGGAAGGCACAATTTTGTGGTGCAAAATCTGATGAGCAACAACAGATCCTTATTCAGTTCAAAATATCACAGTAGTTAATTTCCAGAAAACGGCACTGATACTTTTTTGATGAGGAAATTTTTATGTTTCGTGAGTGGGAACACTGTCACTCCCATCGTATATACCACCCTTATATACATCCATTAGGTATATACGGGTATCACAAACCCAAGGCGTCTTAGTGACACTTTCTCTCTTAGTCCTTCCTGGTAGTATCGAGCTTTCCTCTTTAGAGATTGCACCTGACTGGGTTGAAAAAAATGTACCATGATGGGCCACTTGTAGATCAGCAGCGGTTTGGTAGACGCTTCGGATCGCGTCATGGTGGTCAGGTCTTCAGTATTATTACTCTGTATGGGCGAAAGCGTTGGTCAGACTAGACTAATGTAATTATGTTGCATGAGTCTTTAAAGATGAAATACTACAATCATACTTTTAACTAGTATTACTATCATAGAGAAATCAACACAATATAAGACGAATGGATTCTTAAACACTAAACCTTTATTTTCAATGTTCAATGAATAAGAATACAACTGAAGAACATTTCAGTGAACAGTTGACATGAGGCTAATGATAATCTTTTTTCTTACTTTTGCTGCCACAAGATGAAAATGGAACAATAGATGGAACACCAGAAACGAAGATGTCTCCCATAAACAACTTGGACCATTATAAGAAATCTAATTGTATATTAAAAAGAATATAAATATTAGTATATTAAATGTAATGTAAAAGTTGGAATAGTTTCTTGTTTTGTGAAATCGTATATTTGAAGTCGTAAAATAATAAATAATTTAAAGCATTTAAGCTTTAAATGTATTCTTTTATTCCCTGCATTTTACTTTCTTTCGGTAAATTTATTATGATTTTTGATCATAACAGAACAATTGGCTCATTACATGAAAAATATGCTAATTTAATTAAAAAATTCGTACACCTAAAGGAAAATTTACTGCTAATTTGGCCGATATTAAAATGTAAAAAATGATAACTAACACTATAACCGTAACATGGGATATAGAACCACTATATTTTACATATAACAATTTAAATTTTACTATAAATGAACTTAGTTGTACATGTGAGTTGATTAAACAGGTTTGCAATTAGCTTGTTTTAAAAGCTGAAAATACTATTTCTTAAGATACTTAAAATGCTTTAAAGGGAAAAACTAAGTACTTATTGACTTGCTTGAAAAGTTAAAAATACTACTGTTTTAAAAATAAGCTCATTTTATAAATAAGATTAAAAATAATCTAATGGTAAAATTTCCTATTATAAGTAAATGCACAAATTTTAGTTGAGTTTTCTAAAGAAATATTTGTTTATGAAAATTTAGAGAATTTTAAAGCATCTAAACTAATTCCAAAGTTTTTATAACGTACTTTTATTATTACACTTTATAATTTGAAAAAGAAAAGGTTTATGCAAGATTTATATATAAAATAAATATAAAATATTGAAATATGAAATTAATTAACATTAATAACCGAAGCAAAATGCAAATAAAAAGATTCAAGATTTTGTATAGTTTTAACATTTTAAATTTGTTAAATCAAGGTTTTTAGCTTTGTATTTATTTTATTTATGCCTTCTATCATTTTTTGTAAATTCGTTGTATTAATATTCGGCTATAATTCAGTGTTCAGCAATATATTTAGGAATAAATGTACCTTAAAAAGAAATTTACTGCCGATTCGACAAATATATATATTTTTAAAGTAAATGCTACTATTTTTGATTTTTAAAATTAAGTTATTACCGTTTAACCTTTTTCTTTTATAAATTTTTCACATTTATTCTGAATTAGATACTTCACTTTCAGATTTTTTTTCTGGGTACATGATTCCCAAGTGTAAAGCTAAACTTATATCAAAATTTTGATTAGGTTTTAGAATATATTATACCAGAAATTTAAGAAATTTGGAAAATGAAACTACCCAGTATCAGATAAAACACATTTTAATTTAAATTTCCTTATAAGCTTAAAAAACACTGTATTTAGTGACTTATCCTTGCTTAGTTAATTGAAAATTAATAATATTTTTAAGATGTCATTTAAAGAGAATGAAGGTACTTGGATAGAATAGTTAATGAATTTGAATTTGAATAGTCACAAATCTTGAACTTTCATTTTAAGAATTATCTTGACGTTAAATAATATGCAAATGTTCAATAGTAATGTAGAATCAAATAAGGTAACTTCTTACCTTTTGTTTATTCTTAGGAATTGCATGAACTGTATAAAACCAAACAACGGCTGTTGAAGCAATCACACTTTCTTTTTATTAAACAACAAGTCACGATAAATAGAAATAAACGGAGTAATGAATACAGAATTATGAATGTTAAGCTTTAAACCCGTTTCATATATGAATAAGAATAGAATACAGGAATACGAATAGAATAACATTTTAAAAACGACGCCGAATCCCACGGCCTTTCTCTATTAGCTCAAAAGTTTGTTTTTTTTTCTCCCTCGCTCAATAGCGATCTAGCTTTCGGTGAAATTAATTAACAGTACTTACAAAAATAAAAAAATCAAAACCTGATCTGACAAAATTCAATTAGATATAATAAGACATTTTCTGCCGTATATTTATATAATAAATAACCATTTATTATCTACAATTGCCTATTAGGGAATCAGTTTAAAGTACGTGACGTAAATAAAATATTACATAATTTTAATATTTTAAAAAATAACTTTGTTACTCATAGAAACAGTATTGATTCGGTATTTGTAAAAATGCTGAAATGAAATTAAAAAGAAAGAAATCTGACAAACAAAAATAGATCAAACTAAAGTAAGCTTTAAAAAAAAGCAGCAAAACTTGTATAATTTTAAGACACATTTTTTATTTGTAGCACGTCATTAAAAGAAAAATATATACAATATATGGTTCCCAATGGAGAATTAAAAGGCTATTATTATTGTAGCACGTTCTTAAAAGAAAAATATATACAATATATGGTACTCAAGCCCAATAGAGAACAAAAAGGCGTTCTAGCTTTTTTATGACTTTCACCTTCAATCTGTTTGACCTATATAAAACGTTGCTGTTGTTGTTTATAATGCCATTTGGACAAACCAAGAATGATTTAAGTCATACACTACTCGTATTAAGGAGATGGGGTGAACCTTTCGTTTAATGAGCACCGTTTGGAGGAAAGAACAATTTTGTTCAGGAAGTTCCTCGAATTTAGAAGCAGGGACTAAGTAGAAGACCAAGTAGACTAAGCTCTGGGGTGGCCATCTGTTCCCAAAATGGTCATGAGGTGCCACGAGGTGAAAAGCCAGAGGTGATGGTATTGTTTGGGACCTTGGAGGACATTGTGAACATGAACATATCTTACATCCCAGTCACCTTTAATCCTTTGAAGGTCACGAACATAAATTCTTTGGAATTTAATGAAATTAGTTTATAAATGTTATCTATGAACCTTATGAATGTAAAATATAAAAAAATTTTTCTCAACATTTCTTAGAGGGGCATACCTTTAGGAGGGTTTGAGAGGTAGTTAAACTGATAAAACCCTCCCCTTGTAGAGAGTGAATATAATACTTTTTAAAATTTGAATTATATTGTAAGAACAATAAATAACTATCCTTAAAATAGTACAATAAATAAAAAGTTTAACAAACAGTACAATAAATAAATAGCTCAACAAATAGTATAATAAATAAATAGCTTAATAGATTGTATAATATATAAATAACTTAAAAATAGTATAATAAATATATAGCTTAACAAACAGTATAATAAATAAATAGTATAATAAACAGCATAAAAAATAAATAGTATAATAAGCAGCATAGTAAATAAATAGCTTAAAACATATTAAATAAAATTAAAAGTATAATAAATAAATAGCTTAACAAATCGTATAATAAATAAATAGCTTAAAAATAGTTTAATAAATAAAGAACTTAACGATTTATAAGTGTTGTTTGGTAGATACTTTTATTTGAAGTTATAAGTCAGAAAAATCCAATTGCTGACTTTCCAGGTACTGAAAGTTTAATTACATATATTCCAAAAGAAAAAAAATAAATAGTGCTGTCATATATTAAGGTTTAAATTGTCAAAACATAAAAAATTGAAAAAAAACCATTCATATGTCTACAAAAGTAAAGAAAAAATTAAGATATTTAAATGTGGTCTCATTGCGAAACCACTGTCCGCTAAAGGGTTAACGAATATGGTGGTTCTTATCCCGGTTTGAGCTCGAAAACCGCCACTTCCCATTTAACAGATCATTGCCTATGCCGGTTGGTCTATCATGACTTATGGTTTGGTTTGTTTTGGAGTGCTACGGTCTACTTTTTGCAACTCGAGGGCTAATGAGACCAGGACCTACAGCTTAAAGCCGATTCCGAACGGCTACGAGCCCCCATGCCACAGTGAGATTCGAACCCACGAACTCCGGTTCAGAAGGCCAGCACCCTAACCAATCAGCCATCGTTCGGCAAATGACTTATGTAAAACCTTCCCAGGGTTTACCTTAATCCTCATAACAATTATTCATAAAGATTGTTCTATCCATTTAATAATGCATAGGAATTATACATTCATACAAATTTTATAGAAAACACACGTAGTGTTTTACGTGCATAGATGGACTTTGTAATAGTTTAAAAAGTTTTGGAATTAACTAGTTACGAACGTTGAATTTCTATCATTCTCTTGACTAATTTAAAAATGTATTAAAAAGAAAAAAATGTTACTACATAAACCCAAGTACTAGGGTACAAGTTCTAAAAAGTTGAAAACACTACGTTTTTAAAACATAAAACCCAAAAGTAATATTACCATAAAATGTGTTCTAAACATAAAGCACATGTTTTAGTTAATTTTTGGAACAAATATTTGTTTTTTTAAATTTTAGCGACCTTCACTACATCTAAGGTACTTTTAAATAGTTTACAATAAATAATTTTACTGGGAATTTAAGTTTTGAAGTATTCAATATATTTTTTAATTAATATTATAAACAGATAGCAGTACGATATTCTTTAAAATAATGAAGATTAATTTACTATTGAAATCACTCCATGGACATGTGCGTGAGATAAAACTGGGAAACTTTTGAGACATGTTCTTGAATTTTGTCTCTATGCAATCACTGAGTTTTTAAAAATGTTTTCGTGCACTTACGAGGGTTGCTTCGCCTGACTTTCACGTGAGACAGTTCTTAGTTTCAGAAAGATGTGAGAGAATCGCAAGTGATGTTCGTTAAAAAAAGAGAGTAACGCTAGATAAATCATATAAGGCTGCAAATTATAGTAAATTGCTGAATATTTATTGAATTTTATATGTACCTGACACGTAATACTTTCATTAACGTTTACGTATGTAGGGTTAAAATTTTTTAATTTCATTCTCTGTACTTATGCTGTGTAATGTCAAAGTTAAGTTCACACAATGGAATGACCTAATTCGATTCTACTTTTTTGTATTTTTCTTACCACCTGGTTTTGACAAGTTATATATCAGAATAATAAATTCTATGCTTATTCTTACATGCCTATAATTTAGAATTCTATGGATACACATAATTCAGGCTTTTTGACTACAAAAAAATTGTTACCCCTATTAAAAATTCAACAAATTCTCTACAAACAACGTGTTTGACTAATATGGTACCGCAAGAGTTTTTCTTATTCCACTGTTAATCCGTTATGCTTAAAGCTATCAGTTCATAACTGTATTGAGTTTATTGGTGCAAAAAAAAAAAAAAAATCACATAGAAATTTTAAATGAGTGTCCCCGAAACATCGTTAAAGCATGTTTTGAATTAAGAGAAATGCAATACAGCTCTTGATAATCGCTTTGAGGGAGGTTTAATAAGTGTTGACTATTAAGATGATGTATATTGTTTCATGACAGCATACCTCATAAATTTTGGTCTTAGTGTATAACTGTAAATATATGTATAAATATATTACACACACAGACACACACACACACACACACACACATATATATATATATATATATATATATATATATATATATATATATATATATATGCGACAAGCGAACGAACCGATGATGTCTTGGTAATGTCTTTAATCATGACTATTGCGCAGTTTCAGATCCAACTGTCAAACATGGCGTCGGTCATTTGGAGAGCAAAAGAGCCTTGTTCAGGGTGGCTTCATTACCCATTCTACCTCAAGATGTTCTTTCTCAATTCCTGATTCATGAGACTGCATCATTGTTTTCGATTTCTGCTTTAAAGCCCTAAATTATTAATTAAAGATTTTCATTTGACCATACACACACACACACATAATATGTATTGTAATGAATTCTCGTTACATTAAATTTCCAGATACAGACTTATCTACGAGCTTTAGAAACAACGGCATAAGGTGGAAATAGTAAACGTGCCTTTTGTGAGCACTTAAGCTGAGCTCATCTTTACCTTGTGAAAGGACGTTGTTTCGAGCAGAATAGGATGCTGAATAGAGGATTATTAACATCGAGAACCATCTCAATCATTCTGTCTGAGAAATTCATTAGGATGCTGGTGAAGTGGTTCTAGTGTTAGTTTCAATGGCATCCCAAAGAAAGAGTCTCACACGACAGAAATCCTCTACATTGTAAGGGAAGCAACAATACTTTTCTACCTTGGTCTCCAAGGGTTTGTCCAGAGACATCTATTAATAATCTGTGAGATTGCTTCCGATTACTGCAAACTTTGCTTGGAACCGGGCTTGCAACTGTCCGGCTAGAGTTCTACAAGCGGTTTCCTCACCACGTCATCAACCAGATGTCCCATCAGCTGAGATGGAAATTTGCGGTCAGACGACGATATAAAAAGACCAGATTTCATGGCCCGGAGAATTTTTGACCAATCGAGTCTTCAGTGAACTAATCGGCCGAGAGCGTCGAGGAGAGAGACTGAGAGTGCCCCCTTTTATCTCAACGATTAGGAAGCTGATTCCTGTAACGATCATCATTTTCATTTGTAAATAATTCATCATTTTCACCTGTCTTCATCATAACTTCAACATTGTGTTTCTATTAAAGCTCTTCAGTCTGTACGTAGGCCTCCGCTATCCTTTTTTTATATATACATATATTTATTTATATATATACATATATATATATATATACTATATATATTATATATATATATATATATATATATATATATATATATATATATATACTTATTTATATGTACATACATACATAATATAATTTTTTAAAATGTATATACATATATATGTATATATATATTCATACTTACATATAATATATATATAATATGTATATACATATATATGTATATATATATAAATATATATATATATATATATATATATTATATATTATATATGTATATATATATGTATATATATACATATAATATTATATATATATATGTATATATATATATATATATATATATATATTTTACATATATGAATAATAAATGAAGTGCGGCCAGAGATAGAAAACATAAATAAGGCCAATATTTTACACATTCTCTTCCAGAAGTATTATTTTTTCTAATCTATGAAAGTTCCTCAAAATACTTGATTGTGGTTCCCCATTATATTAAAGTAAAATCAGTCACAGTTTTCAGAATTTTTTTTCCTGTTTAATCCTGTGTTTATATTTCCCTCATCATAAGGCTCCTCACGTTTCGTCTAGTTTGGGAAACGAGAAAAAAGAGGGACAAATAACACAAAAGAAAAGTTCAGTCGGGGTCAGGAGGAAGAATAAAAATACCCGGCATGCTCGGTCTATTAAGGGGGTCCAGACAACTGACAGAATTCTCATGTTAATCAAAACCAACCCTGTACTGTATTTATTTATTTTTTGTTCAAGTTGTGTAGACTGCGATGAACATTCTAAGAACTATAAACGTGACGTCTAGAACAATGAGGGCAATGGTTGCAAATGTATCTTCGAATCGAATTTTCCTTTCTTTATTTTGCAAACTTTCGTGTTTGTACACCAGGCTTGAAAAGATAGAGGAAACTTTTTGGAGGAATATTTGCAAGAACTGAATAGAATTTTAAAATAGGTCCTGAACTCGGCTAATCAAGACTGGAAACACCAGTAACGTTTTTGAATTTCTAGGTCATTGTTTGTTTTAAGATAGATTTTAAAAATGATTTCAAACAGTTAATTAACTCACAGATAGACATTTTAGTATGAAACATGCATTTGTAAATGTGCATGTACCCGAGGATCTTTCTTTTATAGTTTCGCACGGTCAAATGTACATATTTGAAAAATAAACCAACATGTAGGTATCATGTTTATTTGTGGTACCTCTAAATGTTGGTGCGAGATACGTCTTATTTGCGACAAATTTGGTGATAAAGTCTTCTTATTCCAAAGAAACTTTGAGAATGCTGTGGAGATGTGCATATGTATTGAATCAAGCCGAAAAATTCAATCCTCAAGAGGATGATGAAAATTGAGATGAATCTCCAGCTGGAAAACGAAAACCATGAATCTTCAATAGACAAAAATGTTATTCATTGCAGAAGGTCTTGGAGACATTATGGTCATATGCAAAGAAACTTTAAGATTGTTTTGAGAATGTAAAGGAGAACGAATTAAGAGCAAAATTCTTCTTATTGTGGATGATCAAAATTGAGAAGAATCTCCAATTGGGCATCACGAAAACCGTGAATCATCAGTTGACAGAAACACTATTCATTGTAGTAGGTATTAGAGACATTATCTTCGTATGCCAAAGGAACTTTGGGATTCTAAGAATGTGAAGGAGGACGAATTAAGAGTAAAATTTCCCTTATTGTGGATGATCAAAATTGAGAAGAATCGCTAGCTGGGCATCTCGAAAATCGTGAATTATCAATAGACAGAAACGCTATTCATTGTATTAGGTCTTGGAGACATTATCTTCATATGGCAAATGGACTTTGGAATTATTGTAAGAAAGTGAAGGAGAACGAATTAAAAGCAAAATTCCACTTATTGTGCATGATCAAAATTGAGAAAAATTTCTAGCTGGGCTCCACGAAAACAACAAAACGCTGAAACACCATTCATTAGAGTAGATCATTGCCGGCATTATCTTCATATGCCAATAAAATTGGGATGCTTGTAAAAATGTGAAGGAGAACTAATCAAGAGCAAAATTTCTCTTATTATGGATAATCAAAATTGAGAGGAATCTCCAGCATTCCTATATCCTATATTTATAAAATAAATCCATTAAATATTTTATATTACCTAGTTATTTATTTAAATTCCTCAAAATGAGAGTCTTCGAACTTTTTAGGAATGAAAAAATCCCTTTATCTAGTGTTAAGCTATTATTATATATAAATACATACTTTTGATTATTCATTTTTCTCAATATCTATAATTAAAGATTATTATGCTTATATAAATTGTATCTATATGTATACATGCTAATCTTTATCGTTTATATACTTTTATTAAATGTTTTATATTATACTATTATATAATTTTATATATATATTTATATATCTTATAAAATTTTAAATCGTTAATAAAATACTTTTATTATACTCAAGCAAATACATTTTTTTTTAAATCTGTATATAATTATGTTAATAAATTTTTTCAAAATATTAATATATAATTAAATTTATAGAAAAATGAAGCTCGGCAGAAATCCTGTTCTAGAAATAAAGGCCAATATTTTACTTTCTAAAAAAATTATTTTTCAAATAAAAAAAATTGATTTATAAAAAAGTAAAATGAATATTTTTGGAGAAAATTTTTATTAATTTTTATGTTTAATCCTTTGTATCATCATAGCTCTGTTTCGTCTGTAAACTATAAAGAAAAGTTTATATTAAAAATAAAAAAAATTCATAGGCAAGATTAACAAATAATAGCATGCTCGGATTTTAAGGGTCCAGACAACTGAGAAAAAATATAATAAAATTCTTAAAAAAACAATTGTACTAAGTATATAATAAAAAGTGCTTTCTTTATAATGTTGAAATTTTAAATTTTTACTAATTTATATTACTATATATTGGATAAATTCTTTTTACTTAATATTTTGTAAATTATTTTCTTAATGATTCACTTATAAATGTGTTGAATGTAAAAGATTATTCCAGTAACTTTTTGAATTACTGCAAGAACTGAATAGAATTTTAAATATGGTCGCTCGGCTATTTATAAATAAAACTAAAAGTAACTGAACATTGATTTACTTTGATAGTTTTAAAAGAATAAAATTCAAATAATTTTTAACTCAATAATCCTTTTTTTATAAATAATTGTCACATTTTAACAGTTTTTATTTAATTTTTCTATAGTTTCATGAAATATATTTGAAAATAACAAAACATTTTCAAATTTTGTTAATTAAATTATTCTTATTTAATAATTATGTATAAATTTTATTCCAAAATTAGGGGATTATGTATTGTCAACCCGAAAAATTCCCCCTCAAGAGGATGATGATAAAAGATGTGATTTCTGAAAACTGAATTTTTTTTAAAAAAAATGTTATTCATTTCAGATTTCAATGAGACATTTCAGGTTACAGTAAACCTAAGAATCGGGTTTTGAAACGATTACAAGAGATTACACTAGAAAAAATAATTACACGAGGATTTTTTCTCATTTCACATGTCATCCTATTATTTAACCCCTTAACGTGCACCCTCGAGTTAACTCGAGCGTGCTTGTTAAGGGCCAAAACTGGCCAAACTGTGCACACTGGAGATAATTCAAGTGGCGTTGCACTGTATGTTGATATAATTTTTCACACTCGAATTCAATCGAGAATTGAAAGTAACAATGTTGTAGTACAATAAATTACAATAAAAATTTTGATTATTTTTGTATTTTTGTAATCTTTTTGGCAAGACAAAGTTCTAAAATGTGTTTTTACAATAAAAAATTGATTTTTTTGGCGGGCCTTTTTTAAATAAAACTGTGCATTAAGGGGTTAATAAAAAGTAACTAAAAATAAAATTTTTCTTTGTTGACCAAGTAGGAACTGACTTTAAATTTTTTTATATGTTATTTGTTATGAATCGGGTTACATATTTTCATAAAGGAATATTATAGTACATATAAAAACACTAACTGTATGCACCAAGAAATTCGAAATTTATTGTAATATTCAAACACTTTTACAAAATAAATGCATTAAATATTTTATGCATTATTAACTATTGATTTACGTCCTTAAAATCAGAACAATCAGATTTTTTTTTTAGGAAGGGAAAAATTCTCATCTATGTAGTGTTAACTGCTATATATTCAAACAATTGATTCCACTTTTGATTATTCCTTTTTTCTCAACTTAACTATCTTTAAATAGATGATTGTATGCTTATTACCTTGTACCTCTATATGTCTAGATAAAAAGATAAATGAAGGAAACGTTGAAAATTCTATTTTTCAGTTTTCTCTTGAACGACTTCATTTTCACGCTTGGAGAAGATTCATGATGGCTGGATATGATGCAACACGACGTTAAACGAAAAAAAGTAAATAGCAATCTCTGATGATGCTTCGAAATATTTTATTTTGATGATATATTGTGTTGTTTTCAGGAGGCAGGAAAGAGAAAATAAATGCTTCCGATGAGCAACTATTGAAATTTTCGATCATTTTCTAAACAAAAAATAAAAAAAAAAAAAAACTGCCTAAATATTGACTAAAATATTACAAAATAGAAGACCTTAATTTTGGTTAAACTTGCAAGTTTCACTTCATTTGTTAAGTATTGTTTCATGATAGAAATGTATTTACTTCGATTATTAAAAATTATTATTCTAATAAATTTACAAAAGTAAATTTACAAGTTTTTAAAATATTTAAATCCGATTGAGAGTTTATAAAAATTGGGATAATACTCTCTTACACTAGAAATGTGTTTACTTCGGTTATTATAAATTTACACAAGAAAAAAAAAAATTTACAATTTACAAGTTTTTAAATATTTTAAATCCGATTGAGAGTTTATAAAAATTGGGATAATACTCTTTACACTAGAAATGTTTATTCGTTATTATAAATATTATTATAATAAATTTACACAAGTAAATTTACAAGTTTTTAAAATATTTTTAATGATTGAGAGTTATAAAAATTGAGATAAATCTTACACTAAAAATGTTTACTTCGGTTATTATAAATTTACACAGAAAATTTAATAGTTTTTAAAATATTTTAAATTCGATTGAAAGTTTATAAAAATTGAGATAATACCCCCTTACACTAGAAATGTGCTTACTTCGGTTATTATAAATTATTATTATAATAAATTTACACAAGTAAATTTAAAAGTTTTTAAAATATTTTAAATCCGATTGAGAGTTTATAAAATTGGGATAATACTTTTACACTAGAAATTTTTATTTTATTATAAATTATTATTATAATAAATTTACAAAGTAAATTTAAATTTTTAAAATATTTTAAATCCGATTGACAGTTTATAAAAATTGATATAATATCCTCTACACTAAAAATGTGTTTACTTCGGTTATTATAAATTTACACAAGAAAATTTAAAGTTTTTAAAATATTTTAAATTCGATTGAAAGTTTATAAAAATTGAGATAATACCCCCTTACACTAGAAATGTGCTTACTTCGGTTATTATAAATTATTATTATAATAAATATACACAAGTAAATTTACAAGTTTTTAAAATATTTTAAATCCGATTGAGAGTTTATAAAAATTGGGATAATACTCTCTTACACTAGAAATGTGTTTACTTCGGTTATTATACATTATTATATAATAAATTTACACAAGTAAATTTAGAAGTTTTTAAAATATTTTAAATCGATTGAGAGTTTATAAAAATTGAGATAATATCCTCTTACACTAGAAATGTGTTTATTTCGGTTATTATAAATTATTATTATAATACATTTACAGAAATATATTTACAAGTTTTTAAAATATTTTAAATTCGATTGAAAATTTATAAAAATTGAGATAATTTACACTAGAAATGTGTTATTCGGTTATTATAAATTATTATTATAATAAAATTTACACAAGTAAATTTACAAGTTTTTAAAATATTTTAAATCCGATTGAGAGTTTGTAAAAATTGGGATAATACTCTCTTACACTAGAAATGTGTTTACTTCGGTTATTATATATTATTATTATAATAAATTTACACAAGTAAATTTAGAAGTTTTTAAAATATTTTAAATCCGATTGAGAGTTTATAAAAATTGAGATAATATCCTCTTACACTAGAAATGTGTTTATTTCGGTTATTATAAATTATTATTATAATACATTTACACAAATATATTTACAAGTTTTTAAAATATTTTAAATTCGATTGAAAGTTTATAAAAATTGAGATAATATTTTACACTAGAAATGTACTTACTTCGGTTATTAAAATTATTATTATAATAAATTTACACAAGAAATTTACAAATTTTTAAAATATTTTAAATCCGATTGAGAGTTTGTAAAAATTGAGATAATATCCTCTTACACTAGAAATGTGTTTATTTCGGTTATTATATATTATTATTATAATAAATTTACACAAGTAAATTTAGAAGTTTTTAAAATATTTTAAATCCGATTGAGAGTTTATAAAAATTGAGATAATATCCTCTTACACTAGAAATGTGTTTATTTCGGTTATTATAAATTATTATTATAATAAATTTACACAAGTAAATTTACAAGTTTTTAAAATATTTTAAATCCGATTGAAAGTTTATAAAAATTGATATAATACCCCCTTACACTAGAAATGTGTTTACTTCGGTTATTATAAATTATTATTATAATAAATTTACACAAGTAAATTTACAAGTTTTTAAAATATTTTAAATCCGATTGAAAGTTTATAAAAATTGATATAATACCCCCTTACACTAGAAATGTGTTTACTTCGGTTATTATAAATTATTATTATAATAAATTTACACAAGTAAATTTACAAGTTTTTAAAATATTTTAAATCCGATTGAAAGTTTATAAAAATTGAGATAATACCCCCTTACACTAGAAATGTGTTTACTTCGGTTATTATATATTATTATTATAATAAATTTACACAAGTAAATTTAGAAGTTTTTAAAATATTTTAAATCCGATTGAGAGTTTATAAAAATTGAGATAATATCCTCTTACACTAGAAATGTGTTTATTTCGGTTATTATAAATTATTATTATAATACATTTACACAAATATATTTACAAGTTTTTAAAATATTTTAAATTCGATTGAAAGTTTATAAAAATTGAGATAATACCCCCTTACACTAGAAATGTGCTTACTTCGGTTATTATAAATTATTATTATAATAAATTTACACAAGTAAATTTACAAGTTTTTAAAATATTTTAAATCCGATTGAGAGTTTGTAAAAATTGGGATAATACTCTCTTACACTAGAAATGTGTTTACTTCGGTTATTATATATTATTATTATAATAAATTTACACAAGTAAATTTAGAAGTTTTTAAAATATTTTAAATCCGATTGAGAGTTTATAAAAATTGAGATAATATCCTCTTACACTAGAAATGTGTTTATTTCGGTTATTATATATTATTATTATAATAAATTTACACAAGTAAATTTAGAAGTTTTTAAAATATTTTAAATCCGATTGAGAGTTTATAAAAATTGGGATAATACTCTCTTACACTAGAAATGTGTTTACTTCGGTTATTATAAATTATTATTATAATAAATTTACACAAGTAAATTTAGAAGTTTTTAAAATATTTTAAATCCGATTGAGAGTTTATAAAAATTGAGATAATATCCTCTTACACTAGAAATGTGTTTATTTCGGTTATTATAAATTATTATTATAATACATTTACACAAATATATTTACAAGTTTTTAAAATATTTTAAATTCGATTGAAAGTTTATAAAAATTGAGATAATACCCCCTTACACTAGAAATGTACTTACTTCGGTTATTATAAATTATTATTATAATAAATTTACACAAGTAAATTTACAAGTTTTTAAAATATTTTAAATCCGATTGAGAGTTTATAAAAATTGGGATAATACTCTCTTACACTAGAAATGTGTTTACTTCGGTTATTATAAATTATTATTATAATAAATTTACACAAGTAAATTTACAAGTTTTTAAAATATTTTAAATCCGATTGAAAGTTTATAAAAATTGATATAATACCCCCTTACACTAGAAATGTGTTTATTTCGGTTATTATAAATTATTATTATAATAAATTTACACAAGTAAATTTACAAGTTTTTAAAATATTTTAAATCCGATTGAGAGTTTATAAAAATTGGGATAATACTCTCTTACACTAGAAATGTGTTTACTTCGGTTATTATAAATTATTATTATAATAAATTTACACAAGTAAATTTACAAGTTTTTAAAATATTTTAAATTCGATTGAAAGTTTATAAAAATTGAGATAATACCCCCTTACACTAGAAATGTGCTTCGGTTATTATAAATTATTATTATAATACATTTACAGAAATATATTTACAAGTTTTTAAAATATTTTAAATCCGATGGAAAGTTTATAAAAATTGATATAATACCCCCTTACACTAGAAATGTGTTTACTTCGGTTATTATAAATTATTATTATAATAAATTTACACAAGTAAATTTACAAGTTTTTAAAATATTTTAAATCCGATTGAGAGTTTATAAAAATTGAGATAATACCCTCCTAATCCCTTTGTAACCTAATTGATTACAAAGAATATATGGACCAATTGTTATATATGTAATGGATTTTCTTTTACCCACTACAAACTTAGAGTTATATATCCTTATTGAATAAGGAAAAATTAAGCCATGATGAAAAAAAAGAGGGAGCTGTGGTAGCTCAGTCGGCAAAGATAACGCTCTCGTAACTAACTAGAGGATTGCGGCTTCGGAGCCCAAGCTGGTCTAAGATTCTCTATGTTCGTTAAAGGTGACTGGGCCACGTAAAATATGTTCGTCGTCAAGATGGCCTTTAAGTTCTCTATCAATACCTCTGGGGGTGGTAGGCCCAGCCTATGGGTCTTCTTTTCGGTCCCTGCTTCTAAATTGCGAGGACCCACTTGAGCTAAAGTCGTACTTTCACTATAGCAGTACTCGTTAAAACCAAAGGCACACCCTTTTGCTTAAATACGAATAGCATATTGTTCAATCGTGCTCGGTTTGACCAAATAGCATCATAAACAACACAACAGGAAAAGAATAAAATTGTGGAATAAAAAATATAAAGTTTATGAGAGAACCCGTCTTTGGCTCTCTCTTACCAAAATAATTTACATTTGGTTATATAATGGTATGAGGGCTCAAGCGAACCAGCCATTTAGAATGTTAAAGTTAGTCCTATGGGGATTCTATAAAATGAAGTTCGGAAGAAGTAAAAAAAGTTTTTTTACGTAGTTATCTATTAATTGTATTTATGGTAGGAACCAGAATGATCAACGAAGAAATTAACTGAACATTCGAGTGTCTGCAGAACTTCGGATTTTAGTGTTTATCTGTATATCTTCACCGTTGTTTTATGTTTGATCAACTTTTATCAACACATTATATGCGGTACACATACTAGTATTTTCTGACTATTGATACTTGATCGTGGGTCACGTACTAGTACGGGTTAGTGTAACGACATAGTTTGTTTGTGGGTACAAAAATAAAGGTATATACAGGAAAACGAAGCCGAATGTTTTTGTCTACTACTTAGATTCTGGAAAAATTCAGGCAAATAAAAACTAGTTTTTATATCAGTCGATGCGGAACCCCAGAACGGGAAAAATTAAAACTGTATACTACTATTTCTATTTGATTTTTCATATTTAAGATACTATTATAAATTTATCCACTAAAATATATACTTTTTGTTTACAAAAATCTTATGGTTGTTATTTATATATTTCTATTTATATATTTGTTTATAAAATACGAAAAGTTGGTCAAAAAGTTAAAATAATTTTTGATCTATTGAGATTTAACTGAATAACTAAATTCACTCACAAAACGCCCGCTCTCGGTACAATTTCGCTGCGAAATGTACAACCACACAATGTGGTAAGATATGTTTTGTATGTGAGAATGATTGCGATTTCTTGCAGTCAACGATATGATAGTGATGAATATAAAATATATAGTGAATAATATGTAATTCTTGATTACTAGTCTTGATTTAGATCTTGAATACGTCCTAATGAGTTCCGATAGTTGATTGCATGTAATTAAAAATACTGTATTATCACACATAAAATGTCACGATACTTTGCATACAAATAAGAAATTAAAAAATGGTTTCTTCTGCTTTGCGGTTTCTTGCTTGGAAAAATACGTTACCATGAAATGAAGTAAGAAGTTGTAATCAAATTTATTTACGTGATTAACTAACCAGAATTATTCATAAAGAAACAAACTGAATATTTGTTTGTATATAGAGCATCTAAATTAAGATTTTAGTTTCTTTACGTATTTCTATATCAGCTTGTTCTATGTTATTAAATGGAGGAACGGGTGTTTTCTTATTATCAGTGATATGATGGCAATGAATGAAATTAATTACGTTATTTTTATGTAAATACAAATTGGACAATACCATGGACATTGTATAACTGCTGATCACTGGGGTTGATTTATGTCTTGAATAAATCCCAACAGTTGGTTTCATTTAATTAAAACTATATTTGCCATAAATGTACAGAATGTCCCGATATTTTGCATAAAAGAAGTAAACTAAGAATGTTATTTTTTAACCAAGAAATTTACTGCTTGGAAAAATACATTACCGTGAAATGAAGTTTGTACACGTTGAATCTATGTAATCAGTTTAAGTGATAAATCGCCCAGTATTATTCATTAAAAATAAACTAAATATTTGTACGTCTGTAGAACTTTTAAAATTAAGGTTTTAGTTTATTTCCGTATTTCTAAATCAAGTTGTTTTATGTTTAACCACACTTTATTAAGAAATTGTGGTTTACAGACTGGTTTTCACACTGCAAATTAGTAAGCTTTCTTACAATCAGCAATATGGTGATAATGAATAAAATGAATTGTCCGAGTTTTTTTATATGACTATAAACCCATAGTATCCTGAACGACGAAATGTGGATTTCAATCTTCGATAAATTAGATCCCAAAAATGAATCGTGAAGTATATTTTACAAAGTTGAATATCGTTTGAACTATTGTAATGTTATTTAAGAATTTTAATCTATAAAAATCTTGTTTAAACATTTAAAGGCATCATGCTAATACACAAACACATACACACACAGACACACACACACACACACACACACACACACACACACACACACACATATATATATATATATATATATAGTATACATTGTATATTCACTTATTTTCTATTTTTTGCTAACTCATTTTATAAGAATTGCATAGAAAATATGTAAGCAACATATTTTAATTCTAAGCTACATAATGTAGCTATTTTGTACCCTGTTGCAAATTCCTTATATAATTTTCTGTAAATGAATTACTGCAATAGAAAAATTATCCCATTTATAAAATATACTGTTAAAAAAATAAAGTTATTTAAATGATTCAAAATATTTCTTTCTACTCTAGGCTAATATTCATGCATTTTAAGTGACATTTTTATAGTTGTCTGCATAATTAGATTAGTGCATAAAAATGTGGCAGCTATATTTATAGAAATACGTATGAAGTTATATTAGTAGGTTAATATATGTTATGAAACGAGATTAATGTTTAACATATGTTATAAAACTGAAACGACTTGTTACAGAAAATTCAACTCATAGTTTTAAGTTTTATAAACCTAATAAACATTTTGTTGGGGGAAATATATTTCACAAAGTATGGATTTATTAGAATGGATGTATTTTTTACATATTTTTCACTGATATGTAAGTAATGAGGCATAAAATTTTTTATTATTATTAAGAAATAAGACAGATATCAGGATAAAATTTATTGTGCATATCAATTGGTTCTCATGTACTAAATATTGTAAATTAGAGCTATTAGTGATGATTTGGGGGGTTTCAGGAACATCTGGATTAAAATAAAACGCAGTAGAAGGCAGTAGAGCAAGGAATTTGACAGAAATGCATTACTCTGGTAAATGTTAAGATGTTTCAGGATTAACAAATAAATAAAAAGTTTTTATCTGGATTATGTTTAGTAATTCCCAAAACTTTAAAACAGCATCTGTTTAATGACCTCAGGGCAATTATTTTGCCACTTTACGACGCAAGTGTTAATGCTATCCCAAAGTCACCAAATCCATGTTGCAGTTTCTATCCGATAACCACAGGATGCCTGTTTAAGCGAATAAATAGAACGGAAGAAAAGTTCAGCGAACAGGCCCTAAATGCAAACCACTTCACGTCCAGCATTTGTATTAGTTTTATATTAATTTTATCGCCTTTCAGTGTTGGCATTTGATTTCTGAGATCTTCATTATTTTCCCTATCGCCCCGGCGTTCTCGAAACGTATCTCTTGCTTCGGGCGGATATATCTTCTCCTTTTCTCCAGCGGCGAATAATTGATTGGCTTGGTAATTGATTTGTTTGTGGAATTAATTATGAGTAGTGTACACTTTTGAAGTTTTACAGCCGTTGCTAAGACGGTGAAATAATGAATTTTGAAGCAAATGAAATTCGCTTATTAATAATGAACGGGAGCAGAGCGAATTGAATTACACTGACTTTGCGGAGAAGTTTTGAAATTTTAATTCAGTAATTACGTTTAAAACCGAATGAAAACAGTGGAATAAAAGGGTCGGTCAAAGCGATATTGGGACATATCTCATCCTAGGACTGAGTTCGAAGAGCCCTCCTTCCTTCCCTAGAGCAGGTATAATATGTGATTACAGGTGAACTGAAATACTATAGATAATTTTATCTCCAATATGTTTATAAATCTAACTCTCTGAAGGTAATCGTTACCAATAATCGATTAAAAATAATTTTTAAATTATTCTGAAGATATTTCTGGTCTTTAAATTGTACATTAGATTAAATAGTTGATAGATTATAAATAGAATAAAAATGAAGACATTGGATATTTTTGCATATTTGATATAATATAATGATTAAAAAGGGCTTTTCAAGGATTAGTGTAAGCTTAAAGGAAAATAATGCGCAAGGCACAGGTAAAATGTTTGCCTTAGGGTACTGGTGGGAGCATTTTATTTCACTCTATTTTGTGCCAGGTAACTTGTAGAAGATGAAATAACAGTGCAAATATGTGGAAAGTTTGTTTTCGATATATTTTACATAACTACAACTTGTATTCTTTATATAAAAATAAATTAGAATTAGAATAAAAAGGAAAATATTGGAGGAATTATTGCATATTTGATATAATGTAATGATTAAAAAGTGCTTTCCAAGGATTAGTGTAAGCTTAAAGGAAAATAATGCACAAGGCACAGGTAACATCTTTGCCTTAGGGTACTGGTGGGAGCATTTGATTTCATTATATTTTGTGCCAGATAACTTATAGAAGATGAAATAACAGTCCAAATACGTGGAAAGTTTGTTTTCGATATATTTTACATAACTACAACTTGTATTCTTTATATTTAAATAAATTAGAATTAGAATAAAAAGGAAAATATCGGAGGAATTATTGCATATTTAATGAAATATAATGATTAAAAAGTGCTTTCTAAGGATTAGTGTACTCCTAAAGGAGAATAATGCGCAAGGCACAGGTAACATCTTTGCCTTAGGTTACTGGTGGGAGCATTTGATTTCAGTCTATTTTGTGCCAGGTAACTTGTAGAAGATGAAATAACAGTGCAAATATGTGGAAAGTTTGTTTTCGATATATTTTACATAACTACAACTTGTATTCTTTATATTAAAATAAATTAGAATTAGAATAAAAAGGAAAATATTGGAGGAATTATTGCATATTTAATATAATGTAATGATTAAAAAGTGCTATCCAAGGATTAGTGTAAGCCTAAAGGAAAATAATGCGCAAGGCACAGGTAACATCTTTGCCTTAGGGTGCTGGTAATAGTATCTGAGGAACATTTTATTTCACTCTATTTTGTGCCAGGTAACTTATAGATTTGGTTTTGGTTTTGGAGCGCTACGGTCTACTTTTTGCAACACGAGGGCTAATGAGACCGGGACCTACTGCTTAAAGCCGATTCCGAACGGCTACGAACATCCATACCGTAGTGGGATTCGAACCCACGAACTCCGGATCCGAAGGCCAGCATCCTAACCATTCGGCCATCGTTCGGCGGGTAACTTATAGAAGATGAACCAACAGGGCAAATATGTGGAAAGTTCGTTTTCTGTATATTTTACACAACTACCACTTGTATTCTGTATATTTAAACAGATTATTTACAGTATTAAATTAAAGATATTGAAGGAATTCTTGCATATTTAATGAAATATAATAATTAAAAAGTGGTTTCTAAGGATTAGTGTGAGGCTAAAGGAAAAATAATGCGCAAGGCACAGGTAACATCTTTGCCTTAAGTTAATGGTTATAGTATCTGAAAAGCATTTTATTTCACTCTGTTTTGTGCCAGGTAACTTATAGAAGGTGAACCAACAATGCAACTATGTAGAAAACTTGTTTATGGTATATTTTACATAACCACAACTTGTATTCTTTATATTAACCCTTTATATCCTGAATTAATTTACCATCAACTTTCTTCCTGCATTTTTGCATCATTATATAAGTTTTAATGGAGAATAATCCTAGAAAAAAATTAATTTTTACGGTATTTTAGTAGTTAATTATGTAGCTGGTACTTTCAAATACCACTATATATTTTTCACTCTATGCTATAATATAAAACATTAAATTATGAATAAAACAAATGAAATGCTTACCTGCGAAGTATAGATGTTTCTAAAAAATAATAGTACCAAATAACTAAACCACTAAATATACTTAATTGATCAACACGTGTACCAACTCTAACACAACATGACATTCGAATGCAGCACGACAATTTTAAAATCCCTACTATACGAATAAAAAGGATTCCTGATTGGTGCTGTCATTTCTTTTCTGCTGTAAGAACTGCATCGTTCATGTCCTTGTGAGTACCGTCAGGAAAAACGGCTTTATTAGGAATATATAGGTGTTTGATTGAAGCGGTACTTATAAGTACCGTCAGGATAAAAAGGGTTAAATCAATTATTAATAGAATAAAAATGAAAATAGAATAAAGATATTGGATAAAAATAGAATAAAGATATTGGAGGAAATTTTCATATTTAATGAAATATAATGATTAAAAAGTGCATTCTAAGGATTAGTGTACTCCTAAAGGAAAATAATTTGTAAGACTCAATTAACATCTTTGCCTTAGGATAGTAGTAATAGTATTTGAGGAGTATTTTATTTCACTCTATTTTGTGCCAGGTAACTAATAGAAGGTGCACCAACAATGCAACTATGTAGAAACTTATTTTCGGTATATTTTACATAATTACAATTTGTATTCTTTATATTTAAATATATTATTAATAGAATAAAAATGAAGATATTGGAGGAATTATTGCCTATTTTATGAAATACAATGGTTAAAAAGAGCTTTCTAAGTATTAGTGTACTCCTAAAGGAAAATAATGCAATGCACAGGTAATATCTTTGTCTTAGGATAGTAGTAATAGTATTTGAGGATCATTTTATTTCACCCTGTTTTGTGCCAGGTAAATTATAGAGAGAAATAAAGAGAGACCCCAAACCTTTGTTCCCCATAAAGATCAACAATGACATCCCATAGAGTTCACAATAAATTCTCGGTTTGGTGAAGGAAAGGAATCATTTGCCTAATGATTGGTTAAGAGGGCTGCTTTCCATATTTTTCTGCTAGGTATCTAACGATACCAGTTACTTTGAAAGCCAATTCAAATATTCCTTCAGGTACAAATATTCATTCCAAAAACTCAACTCACAATCTATTCCAAACAACAACTTGGTTACTGAGCTTCAATCTAATAGCTATCAAATGAACAGATTTCCAAAGTTAAAAAATCCGAGCATCTGTACACACGCCTTGGGTATAATGTAGTGTGAAGTGTATAGTAATAACCTTAATCCTGCTTGCATTAAATATTTTTATTAAAACAGAAAGTAAGATATGGTAAAAAAAATAAAAAGTGTATTATGCTTAAAAACATTTCTGTTTGAAAACTTGTCAAAAGATGTTAAGATTAATGGAAAATATATTCATACCAATGGACACCTTAACTAGAGTCTACCTTGTAGGTAGGTCTTAAGGTACTCTAGAGATAACCTTAACTAGAGTCTACCTTGTAGGTAGGTCTTAAGGTACTCTAGAGATACCTTAACTAGAGTTTCCTAAATAATATCGCAGTAAATCTTATTTCTCTGCACAAAATTTTCAAGGGTTCCTTTATATATATAACTGATGTTTGCTTTTGAGCTCAATGGAACTTGAAATTATACAAAATCACTTTTATGTATTTGAATCAGCTGATTTCTCAACTTAAATTTTACTTTTTTTGTATAATTTCTACGGCTGTTTCTTATCTAAACAACTACTTTTCCTTAATTAATTTCATTATATTATTTTGGAAATCAAGTAGTTAAATAAAATAGACGAGACTGATATTTATGAAATTAAATATTAAAATTTTTTATAAAGCCTCGTAAAAATGACTTTTAAGTTTCTTAAAAGCACTGAGTGAGAATGTAATAAACTTAAATTTCAGTATTAATATTTTTCGTATCGAAAACTATCATTGAAGTTCTTCCTAAGTTCAAAGAAAATATTTATGATATAAATAACTAACCCTGAAATTGTTTTAAAACTTACAAAGAAGACTGAAGATCTATGCTTACAAATGTTGATAAACTGAGCAATAATTAGGAGTTTAATTGTATTAAATTACACGAATTATATTGTATTCTTTATGTAACTTGTGATGACGAATAATGTTATTATATACTAGTGTCTGGTTACTGAATGTTATCAAAGCCATTAAATTACAGTCTTTAAATAAAACAACTGTATTAAATATTTGTCCCTTCTTCGCTATCTTTAAGATAGGTTTGATAAACCAAGTCTATATCTCAGGCCTTATAATGAAGAGATACTAAATGAATAATGTTTTCTTTAGTTTTATATAGTACAACCTGTTAAAAAAGTTAACTTTACTACTTTTCCTACCTAGAAAATATCAAGAATATTTCAAGATTAGAATGCTTTCCTTTCTTAAAGATCAAAATCAACTGTGAATAAACCGAATTTACACTGAGGAACATCCATAACATTTTGGAATACAATACAACTCTCTCCATTTAATTCAGCTAAGGCAATGAATGGACGGAAAATAAATGACTTGGATTCTAGGAATAGAATAAAAGGCTTTTATAGTTTGAATAGCAGAAACGTGGTATTTATGCAAATTGAAAGACTTTACACAAGCATGGCTTTTCAGTACCTGTTCACCATTTGACCTGGTAATCAGTATTAATTATGGATGAGGGTTGTAATTTCAATATAAACAGTTTTATATTGATTTTTTTAAAATCTCAAATAATAGTTTTAAGATTGATAGCATTTCTTGTAGACGTGTTATCAATAGATATTTCTATGTTTTGTTTTGAGACGTATTTTAATAATATTTGGGGCTAAACCCATCAGATAAGCTATGAACATGCTACCCTTATAGGACCTCTAAATTAGACACACTTCCATCAAATATGTCGACATGGGTTCTGTTCTCTTTCCCTTATGTATAACCTACTCATTTTAAAGTATGGTGTTCAGATTTACGATTTGGGCTATTTCCTGATTAAGGCTATAGGGTACCGTCGATATTGGATTACTCTAGTTCCATGTTTACTTATAGGGAAAATAGCTCTACACCTAGTCGGTTTGTATTTGAAAAATTCTTTAAATTCCACTTGATAAATTAGAAAATTCTTTAGGGATATATATGGATAAATTGAAAACAAGTCAAAACAAAAATTACAAAAATTACTTTCGATGCATCACTTGACTATATTTACAGGATTTCCAAATACATACACTTCCAAAAGATAGGTTTACATGGGTTATTCCTCTTTACCCTTATGTAAAACCCATTTCAAGTATGATAAACTCAATTTCAAGTATGGCATCGACGTTTACGATTCTGGTTATTTCCTGATTAAAGTCATCGCTTTCCATCCCTATTGGATTCCTGTAGCTCAATGTTAACTTATAGGAAAAATTATTCTACATTTAGTTGGTTTGTATTTGAAAAATTCTTTAAATTCCACTTGATAAATTGGAAAATTCTTTAGAGATATGCATGGCTAAATTAAAAACTGAACAAAACAAAAATTACATTTAAGTTATCTGTGAAAAGTTTTTGCACAGATATTTTGAAGGCAAATAATGACACTTTACTGACATAAATTAAAGAAAAAATATTAAGCATCCTGGAAGACAAATCCTGGAGAGCACTTTCGATGCATCTCGTGGATATCCTTACAGGACCTCCAAATTAGCTGAACTTCCAAAAAATAGGTTGACATGGGTTCATTCTTCTTTACCTTTATGTAAAACCCATTTCAAGTATGTAAAACTTAGTATCAAGTATAGCATCGATATCTACGATTCTGGGTATTTCCTGATTGAGGTCATCGGGTTCCGTTCGTATTGGATTCCTGTAGCTCCTTGTTTATTTATAGCGAAAATTATTCTACATCTAGTCGGTTTGCTTTTGAAAAATTCTTTAAATTCCACTTAATAGATTGGAAAATTCTTTAGGGATATGCATGGCTAAATTGAAAACAAAACTAAAAAAAATTACATTTAAATTATCTGTGAAAAGTTTTTGCACGATATCTTTGAAGGCAAATAATGACACTTTACTGACATAAATTAAAGAAAAAAAAATTCAGGCATTTTGGAAGACAAATCCTGGAGAACACTTTCTCTGCGTCACTTGGCTATCCTTACAGGACTTCCAAATTAGCTGCACTTCCATAAAATAGGTCGACATGCGTTCATTCCTCTTTACCCGTATGTAAAACCCATTTCAAGTATGGCAAACTCAATTTCAACATCGACATCTACGATTCTTGTTATTTCCTGATTAACCCATATTGGACCGCTGTCCTCTAAACAGGACAGCAAATAATTCCATTTAATAATAAAGTTATAAATATTTTCTGAGTGGATTTTATTTTAATATTTTTAAAATAGACACATTTTATCATAGTAACAAAAAACAGTGAGAAATGAAAATATATTGTATTGAAAAATTTATTTTTAGCAGCCCCTTAAAAATTGTCATTTTTTAATCTTTAATTTTATATTTATTATTATTATTATTTTTCAAACATAGTGGAGGTTACTTGTAGTACTCCAGACATTGGAACTACATTAGTGAGTAACGCTAGTCCAGAAAACGGTATTATGACACCAAACACTTTATCCATTTTAACGATGATTTTTCAATTGATCCACAAGATCGTTATTATAAAATTTGACATTTTTTATGACAAAATCAGCATAACTTTGAAGCAATTTGGTATATTTTCTGAAAATCTCACCATCGATGAAAAGATTGGTAAAATATTTTGAAAGGCACAGTTGCAAGATGTTCATGAAAAATAAACCTGTAAAATTTGGATATAAATTTTGGGTATTAGAATCCCACAACGGATATCCTTTTTCTATTACCCCTTAACAAAAATGCCAGTTCAAGAACTGCAAAATAAAAGCAACAATGTGCTTAAAATGTAATGTTAAACTTTGCTTTGAATGTTTTCCCAAATTTCACCTATGAATCAGCCTAATGCAATGTAAGTGATATTTGTTAAATTTTAGTAGTGTATTGGACCGTTGGCCTAATTATAGGACAGCTAATCTCTTAAAAAATTAAAATTTATTTTTAAATTTTGGTTTTATATGCTTAGTTACACCATATTAATGTTATGGATAAAGTTTTAAAAATTTTCAGAAATATTTAGTTGGTGTGGTACAATATGGGTTAAAGTCATCGGGTTTCGTCCGTATTGGAATCCTGTAGCTCCATGTTTACTTATAGATAAAATTATTCTACTTTTAGGTGGTTTGTATTTAAAACGTTATCAATCTTCCAAGTAATACATTGGAAAATTCTCCAGGAATATGCTTGGCTAAATTTTTAAATACAACTCGAAAATTGCCTTTAAGTTATCTGTTAAAAAATTTCGCACATATATCTTCTAAGGCAGATAATGACACTTTACCAACATAAATTAAATATGGCATATACCCAACTAATCACGTTGAATTCATTTAGTCAAACAGCGTGGTTATGTATGAAAAACAAACACACAAACGAACAAATTTCTTAAATTTCAAAGGTATATAACTTAAACTCTAGATATTTATTAGTCCTTGAAATACACCCTTAGACTTTTAGGAAAAGAATTTGTTGTTAATACTGGTGATAAAAGTTTCATTGCAACAAAAAAAAATAATCTATGATTAAATTTAAAACTATCACATATGTACCTAATCTATTATTTATGCCAAATATAAAAGAAACTTATTTACGTAATATCTAAGTTCAGTGATAAAACGTATGAAAATAATGCAGACTATATTTAAATAATTTAAAATAAGAAATGATTAAATGAGATGGTTAAAGAAATGACATCAAAATGCTATTTTTACCTATTTATTATGTGATAAATGGTTAAATTTAATTGCCTGCTCTTAACCGGGGAAAATAAGGATTAATAGCATTAAACGTTCGAAAAGAGGAGAAGAGATGGATTTCGAACGTTTTAAAGACGACAGTATTTTTAGCTGTGATATGAAGCGTATTTATACCAATTTATTTTAGAATCGGATCTATAGTTTTGGAGAAGATAAATTTTACTCTCTTTGAATTATGCCAACCCTAACTCATCAAGAATCCAATATGGATGCCTATATCCGTTCTAGGTCCAATAACTTCATCATCCCACAGTGGCATGGATGTTCCTAGCCGTTCGGAGTCGGCTTTAAGCAGTAGGTCCCGGTCTCATTAGCCCTCGTGTGCAAAAAGTAGACCGTTGCGCTCCAAACCAAACCAACCAACCAACCAATAACTTCATCAATTCGAGGACAGATGGACAGATAACTTAGGCTATTATTATATAGGGGATATTCGTGACAGAAGCAAAATTCTACTTAATACGAAAAAGAATATGGTGTATCTGGAACTTATCCTCAAACCGAAGCATTTTAACACATTGACGGACAGTAGGTACAAGTGAAGTTCGAAAATTATCACTATATGTTTTTGTAATTTTTAGAATATTAGAAGTATAGTTTTATTTTTTCTGCGTAAGCAAACTTAATTTTGGTTCATTCAGCACCTTTAATTAGGTTGCGGCTATGACCGTCATGGCGCCAGCTGACTCTAGACACTAAGTAATGGGACGATGGCAGCTATAATAGCAAAAATAAAAAAAAAGTAAATGACAGGTTTAATGACTCAAATAAGCAATTCATTTTTTGTGTGCAATAAAGTATTTTTAAGAGTTTTACACGAAATGCTATCTTATAATCAAACAAAAATAAATAAATGACAAAAAAAAATCAAGAAAAAACATGATCTCACTACTCCTTTCCCAACAACGTGCATATTGAATCTGCAAGTCGTGTGACAGGTGGAAAATAAAACTCCACCTAGAAAATTGTTTCCAAAACATGACACTAGGCTTCTACTTGTTCGCTGGTAAATTTACATCTGTGCCGCTATAGCCTTAGTGTCTAAAAACGACCTTTTTGTTTTGGACGGCTATTGTCGTCCTGCTACATAGTGAACTTTTCTTTGACGGCTATAGACGCAAGTGTTCGTCAACGTGTTAACAATATTAATGATTTTTTTACTGAATAAGATGAAGATATTTTAAAAAAAGTAATATTTTAAAAAAGTATATGTAAATATAAAATACAATTATTTAACGTGGCAATTAATATGAGGTATAAATTATCCTATATAACAAGCTGAATATATCTACCAAATTTCACAAAAATATTTCATATAGATTTTTGAATTCATTGCGCGTAAGAGTGAAAATTTAGAAAATGAAAAAAAAGGCTTCCCTATAACTGTGAAAGAATAACTATACATTTAATCATTGTTCGAGTTCTGTTTGGAATTTTGAAAAAATAATAGTATCAAAATGCACAGAAATCATGGTAACTTAATATATAAAAAATTTTAAAATAAAAAAAATATTTGAAGTTTTAAGAGTTTTGTGACCTTTAAAGATTTAAAAAAAATATTAGTTGAAAGTCCAGGGCCTTCGATACAACTGCCTAGTATCGAATTGTGGAGAAGGCTAGGGTATATCCAGGGCTGGCATGCCACTGAAGGAGAAGAAGCAGCTATCATTACCTAATTACTGAATAATTAATGATTGTTTTTGAAGATACGTTTTATTACGACCCCAAAAATAAGATATAAGTATAATTTATTTCTATTTTTTTACTCAATGTACCACAACAGCATTATTTTAAATTCTTCTTCATTTAAAAATTTTTTAGTTTATATTCTAAAAAATTTTCATTCCGTAACATTTGTCATTCTAATTATAATCTTTCAAGGAATTTTATTTTCTGATTTGAGGAGAAAGCAAAATCCCTACTGAAATTAGAATACATATGCCAGAGATATAAATTCGAAGTTTATCTGAAGTTCTAATTACTACTCGTAGTATGTTTAAAAAACATTGTTTATTCAAAATCTAATATGTTGAACTCTAGATTATATAAAAACTTGTTAAGGATTGTCTCTTTTTTATCACTAAGTTATATTTTTATTATATAATATACATATATATTTATATATATTCCATATCAAAATTAATATCCCTAAAATAGCGGTTCAAATTCCTTTATTACCTCTCTCCTGTTTTAATATCCAATTCCACAGGCATAAAATGTTGATTTAATTCTTTTGTTCGTTTTACTCATATTCCGAAATCGACGATGGAATAAAGGTTCAATTTCTGACCACTGGCCACATTTCTTAGCTGTCTTAAAAGCTGAAGATTCACTTCTGCCTCACAAACTTGCTGATCGAGACTCATTTTCATGGGTACATAATCACGTGACTCGTTAGCTGTGGGCATAACAATGGTCACTCAATGGAAATGATAACAGAGGTTCGGTAGACCGATGCGTGTTTGATTCTCCATAAATGTGAAGTACCAAAACTCTTTTTCTGATGTTATTTCAATTCAACTAAGAGTTCTTTTTACTCACCAAGTTCGGACAAATTAAATAATAGGGACAAATTGTTTATAAGGTTTTCTTTAATAAGTAAAATTGCTAGTTTATCCTTACTGTTGTCATGTGTTGACAAAGCCTTATAACACATACAAATATATATATATATATATATATATATATATATATATATATATATAATATATATATATATATATATATATATATATATATATATATATATATATATATATATATAAATATATATAATAAAAACGTGTAAAATTAGTATAAGGATTTAAAATATGATGAATAGTGAGAGAGGTATAACAAATAGAACATTGTGGGAGTAGATTACGTTAAGAGAAAATGTTTATGATTATGTCCAATTTAAGAAGTGTTAAAGTGATTGTATTTTATTGATTAAAGAAATTTTGGACTTAGTTTCTATACAGAATTCCAAGTGGGCTTGGTTAATTTTGATTGTGAACCATTCACATATTAGTATACAAAATTACACCTTGATTAGAGATCAACAAAAGACGGCCATTTGGTAGGGTGCTGAGTTTGGAACTGGAGTTTGCATTTCAGAATCCCCACAGGGTAGGGTTCGTATGACCCACACCTTATCACAGCCGTTCTGAACCGCCTTCTAATTGACCTCCCTGTTTAGAAAAAAAAATTATCCTAGTGTTAAAAACCAACTCGATTGAAGATATAAACGATGGCAAAAGCTAAACAAAAATATAGTGCAAGTAAAGTGAAAGCATATAAAAAGTCTAAAAATATAGTTACATTGAAAATATAATACATATATAAATGGCGATATTAAGCCTTTCTGTTGATTGATAATTAAGTACATATCAAAAGCTCTTCAGCCTTACTGCATGTAACAAAAAATAGCTTTTAAAATTACCATAAATCAAAATAATTCAGTTTAAATACTCACATTTTTAGTCTCGTATCCATGAAAGCTATTAAACGAAATTTGCATGCCGCGAACATTCATATCAGAGTAGGTATCCAAAACCGTTAGTTTAAGCGTTAGTTATAGTTACATTGAAATACATATATAAATTGCGATATTAAGTCTTTCTGTTGATTGATAATTAAGTACATATAAAAAGCTCTTCAGCCTTACTACATATAAAAAAGTCTTTTAAAATTAGCATAAATAAAAATATTTAATTTTATATATTATCTTAAATAGCTTTATCATAAACTTTAAACATTTTATTTAATAAACATCTGACAGTAAACATTTTTCATGAAGGAGTGTAAAGATGCTTAAATTAATAAGATGTAAGTATGTTGCTCACGAACTTCTTATTAATTTAAGGAAACTGTTAATTCTAGGTAATCATACAATTGAACCATTTGTTATATTTTAACGAGCTATAGCAAATTGTAAACAAGAGGTTTTGTAAATTAATAGCTTAATTTGTATGAACTAAACTCTTTATGGAAAAATTATACGGACAAGATTAAAATTGCTAAATCATGGGTGCAGATAACCAAAAAAATATTCAAAATTAATGACTGTAAACCAGTTATAAAAATGAAGTATTTTTATTACCTTTTATGAAATTATATGAGAAAATTTATTAGAAGTTATGAAATGTATTATTGATTTAGACATTTATGTGATACGGAAAAATTATAAGGACGACTGTATTTGTGTTTTCTAAAAAGCAAATTTTGAATGTTTTTTATTCTTCATTTGCAGACGGTAGAAATGTTTCGTAAATAACTGAAAACGTCAAACGCCAAACACCTTTTTTCAGTCATTCCAAAAGGTATTATATTTTCTGAGTTTGAAAAAGAGAAAGTGGTTGCTCTTAAAAGTCCAGGGCCTAATGCACATCACATTTAAATAAAGGGGAATATATTGAGATCGATCATTTACAATTTTCCGATTTTCTTAAAAATCTCGCCTAATAGGGATGGCAAAGACGTACAGATAGAGAGCCTTGTTCTGTCTCTATGGATATGCAAATAATAAAAATAAGCCAAGGTTTCTAAATAAACAAACAAACAAGCAAACATCGACGGAAATTAAATGCGAATGAAACTCATGCAATGCTCGAACTGTTCGATGTTTTCTACAAAAAGAAAAAAAAAAGAGTTTTGAAAAAGATATATTCCAACCACCTCTTACAAAAATTCATAACAGAAAGAGGATGGATTTTGCCAAAAAGAAGGGTTTAGTACGGAGAAAATGTTGTCTTTTAAGATGAGTAAAAATTTGACTTGGATGGACCAGAAGGTTTTCACTACTTCTGATATGATCTCCATAAAATCAGAATTATATAATGCAAACCTACATGATATATTAACAAAAAAGTAAAATATTTATTCCACTAATAGAATAAAAAATAGGGTACTGTTAAGGCATCATAGCAATGCAGATTTAAGGTTTTCACTACTTCTGGTATGATCTCCGTAACCAGAAAGATATTTTCTCAAAGCATACATTTGGAGGTAACTCAGTAGTAATCTGAGGAGGTTTCGTAACTGGTAGAAATACTCCAATAGTCTTATGAAAAGCAGAATTATATCATGAAAACCTACATGATATATTAAGAAAAAGGTAAAATATTTATTCCACTAATAGGATAAAAAATAGGGTACTGTTAAGGCATCATAGCAATGCAAATTTAATTATTAGATTTCGGTATTTGTTTTATTCTAAATAACTTTTGAGGAATACATCGAGTGACGGTGCGCTACCGAAGCAAACTTTCTGAATATACTTATTGCCTTTAGCAAAAAATTTATGTGCAGTTTTATTTTACAGTTTATGTATATTATAATGTGTATAGATAAGTGAAAATAAACCTGTGATAATACTATGAAGTTGATTACCCGCGAATATTACACCAAACTCCGTTCAGCCAAAAGTGAAGACCGATAAAAGTGATTGAGAAGAATGGGGAAATTATTAATTATTAGTGTGTTTTATGCCAAAATATGCATTGTTCCTATAATATTATATGTACTGTTTTTACAATAGCATTTATTTTGCTAATTATTGCAAAACATTCGTATTTTACGTTTTCCAATATTTAACTTTCTACAATGATTTCTTGCATAAGAAAAGAAGTTTTATGCATATATTTCATTTTATTTAGTTAAAAAAATGTAGTTTTTCTGTGCAATTGTTAATTTCTCCTTATAATACTAACTACCACATTATAAACAATTTTGAATTTAAAACAATTTTTTTTCATAAAATGACAATTATTATTTTAACTTTTGTAAAAAAACTTAAGACAAAAGTGATATATTTCATTATTTATTGCTGCATTCGAATTTTTTGAGCAATTCATTAAAGATAACTCTGCTACCTATAAAAAATAAAATATTTAGATCTTACCAAAGACGGTTATAGATAATCAGAGATTTATTGTTATCTATATGTACAGTAAATAATCGCTGATTAACTTTAGTTGAATATGGTGAAACTGGTCTAAATACGTTTCATAATTTAAACTTACAAACGGTATCTTTATTGCTACTAGAATCTGAAAAGATTTCGCATTTGAAACCAAAATGGGCGAAATTAAATTTTAAAAGGAAAAAAAATATCAAATAAAAATAGATTAAACTTAAATAATTAAAGTAAATATCCCCCCTCCAAACTTGCATTAAAACGTTATAAGATAAATTAACTGATTTAAAAATTGGGATAATTTTAGCACGGTATTAAAAGAAAAATATATCCATTGGCACCTTAAAATATCATCGCCAAGCCAGATGAAAGCAAGAAAACCATTCTGTCACCATATAACCTTGAACTCAGAAGAATTTGACCCACCTAAAACCTTTTCAGAGTTACCTGAATTATCATGCACAGTATATAACATCAAAACTCTATCAGTAAAGCCGTATTGAAATGTAATGTGAACATACATAGACATATACATATGATTATATATATATATATTTAGAATGTGTTTTTTTACTTAAAGCAGTAGGTAATTATTTGCTATTTTTTTAATTAAAGTATGACAATTTTAATAAATTTTCATTTATATATATTTATTAACACTAAAAATAGAAATGTAACAAAACAATAAAAGTGAAGTAAAATAAATAAATAATTTTAGAAATTCATAGAATTTTCCTATAAACTTATATTTATTTCCAAACCATCTTCCACACACGTGAATTATTTCATCCATGCTTATCTGTATCTACTAAGGGCGGGGCCGGTTAAATATTGAATTTCGTTGATTTTTAGATAAAGGTTTAAAAAAATCCAGAAAAACAAGGGAACAAATGGCAAAACATTTTGGAAATATCTCGTATCAGAAAGTATTGTCTACATTCTGATTCTTTTAACTGAGAGTTATTAGAAATTAAAATTCGATTTTTGGTTTCCTCTACAATGGTAGATTTTAAAAATTATTATTCAGAATCCCCAACAGATGGCGCTGATAGTCAGTTGAAATTTACAAGCCGGCGTTTCTGTTATTTGTAAATGTGTTTTAACTTCACGTGTAGGTTCTTGTAATTGTTATGATAATAAATAGTAATACGATTTCATATTGAATAACATTATGCAAATAAAGTTAAGAAGTCCATATTATTTTTAATCGTTATAAAGATTTTAATGTGTAAATATCCTACCATTTATATGAATTTTAGTTGAAAATTTTGTTTCGGTGAGGTAGAAAAATGAATTAAGTAGTAAGCATAGACAGTAAGTGTTTAATGTAATTAAAAATATTCCAAAGAAATTATTAAATCAATATTTTACAGATATTGTATAATTAATTGTAAAATTCGTTTTGACTGTTGGAAAAAACGGCAACAAAAATATTTTACTTTAGAATTTTCATGTACTCTCTCACCTTCGATATCTAGACTTCGCTTATCTCGAAGTAGAAAATTTACGTCATTATTATTCAATAGAATTTTTTCTTGCTATCTTGAAGTTCGCGTAGCTTATCTTGATGTTTCAGAAATTTTTTGTGTGTCGTAATAAACTCCTGTATTTAAAAAAAATACAACACCAAAAAAATTAGAGACTCGAGTGAACAGAAATTTTTAGCCATTAGTAAGTATGGTGTGCTATGCATATAAAAACATTCTTGGGCTGAGCAGTGCCCTCTGCTCTTCTGTCGCGATTTTTTGAGGTTGAATGTTTTCCACACTTGTATACCACTGTATTAATAATTTCTACATTCCGTTTTTTTAATTCTTTTATGAAACAAATCTCATTTCTACCAGGAGAGCCACTGATCTTTGTAATCTTTATACCATTTTTCAAATTATGCCACTAAAGCTATTTTGTCACGCCACAGGTTAACTGCTCCTTTAGCACTCTCTTATAGGAATTTAG
>CM063505.1:111902599-111912599 GCA_032207245.1 Pardosa pseudoannulata | reverse complement strand
ATATTTTAAGCAAATCAACAAACTTAATTATAATTGTATTCTAAAATAAATTTCTGATAATTCTATGCCCAAAATTACAACCTTTGGTTTAATGTGTATGTTTCTCCTCTAGTTGTGGTAACCTTTGTATGATTCTACTTTGGTGACTTTGAGAACACCAAATTGATTTCTGGTTGGATCAACTATTCGTACATAACTCCTTTACGTAACCTAGTTTCACTTCCAGTTTCCATCACTTGACAGACTTTTAAGACTCATTGGCTGGCTTACTTGCGCCATCATGACACTATGTAAGAGAGTGTAAATCACTTTGTCAAAAAGAATGCCAGAGATGGATTGTTTGAATAAACTCACCATTTTTACTTCCCACTTTCGTGTCTTCTTTTTCAGCTCACGTCTACCCTGTATCCAGTATAGATACTTATTTTAAGTTTGTAGTGGGTAAAAACACCCATTACATATGACTATTCATATTTTCAGGTGACTACTGATCTGACAGTGAGTGACGAAATCGTGTAACGGAAATTCTACCTCTACATTTTCACTTATACCTTGTTCAGAATGACATAGTGGATTGAAATTTGTTTCTACACAGAGTATTAAAATATTTGGTGATGAAAGTGGTTTCTCTTCCACAGAGACTTGCATCACTGTGTGCAAAGCTTAGTAGAATGCGATATTTTAAACAAATAATTGTAATAAATAGGAATTACTGAATAAATTTGTTTTGTTTCATCTCTTTCAAGCTACCTTTTTAATTAAAAATTCAGTGCAATCAACACTGAAATTAGAGCATCTGTTCTCTACTCTTTCCCTTGTCTTTCCTACACTTTTCTAATCTAATATTTTCCTTTTGCCCTCATTGTAATATGTTTTGCAAGAAGCATCAGAGACAAATGACGCTGAAGGCAAGCTCTTCTTAATGGGTCCCAAAGAAAATTATTCACAGCTATCTCTGCTAATTTCCCAATTGGGTAAGAACTTATATCTCTGCCTCATTGTTAAATTTTTATTCAAGACTGTGCTACATATTCAAATAAAATACTTTTCAGACATTTTCTTTAGATGCTAGATAGCTTGAAATGAAGTATTTGTAAGATTTTAGATATATTTTAACCACTCCTCTGATGAAACTTTTTAAAAATTTGTGATCAGAGAAAAAACATTTTTTGTTGACGAAAATTACTATTCAAGGTATATAAAAAGGATGATCTGATCCTAAATTGTTAGATATACTGAAGAAAATCTAGTTAATTAAAATTATGTCTCTGGAACAAACAGGGTATAGATTTTTACGGAATTGCCATTTGATGGATCTCGTCGTATAAAATTGTACCTCGACAGTGAATTGAAAGTACAGGTGACTCGTGGCAACACTATTTACAAGCTTTACTCGCTGTGACCTTTATTTGTAGAGATACGTACAGGAACGTGTTTTTGTACCATCGTTATCTTCTAGCATCGAACACTTTAAATACAGTGATGAAAGGTGATGGGATCTTGAGAACCAAGAAGAGATGTTTCTGACAAGGTATCACAGACTAGGAAGTTATCTTTATGATGAGGGTACATGGCATCTAGGCACTAATTTCGAACTACTGACGGGGTCTAACTCATCGGCTTTCTGCTTCTTCGCACCTTTTCTCGAAGAAGTGGTGGCAGGGTATTCTCTCGCACTGTCTTCTTTTCTCTCTCTAGGTTTTTAGAATCCTCTAAATTCTTCAAATTATTTTTGCTTTACTTTTTTTTACCATTATTTAATCTCCTGTTCCATGATACATCTCTCTCTCTCTCACTTGACCAACAAGACTTTTTGAATTTTTTTAATTTGTTGACTCAGATCCCTTGATTTCTGATTTGACCAAGGTCTCTCGTAATTACCGCCTTCTTCTCCGTTCACGTTTTTAGCCCCTCTAGGTTGATTTTATTTTTATGAAACCGCAAACTTCGGTACCCATGAATGAATGCACAAATATTCTTCTTTAAATTCAATCATGGCGGCATTCCTCTTATGAGTCTGGGATCACATCTTAAACTGTAATTGCCTCAGTAAAAAAAATCTATTCTTATTTATTTCAAATTAGGTCCTCTTAAAATATTGTTGTTGTTGTCTTATTCCACTTGGTCAATCCAAGCACGATTGGAGGCTACAGCATTGGAGATAACGAACATCTCAAGGGTGAAAGAACGACTTATGCTCAAGTATGTCCTCGTAATTTTGAAGAAGGGATCAAGAAGAAGACCCATAGACTTGGCCTGCCACCCCAGAGGTATTGATGGAGAACTTTGAGTACATTGTAACCACAAACATAATTTAAGTCCCAGTCATTTTTAACGAACATGGTCGATCTAAGGCCGACTAGGGCTCCGAACCCCAAACCGTCCAATTATGAGAGCCTTAAAATGTTTACAATGTATTGAGGTCCGATTTAGGTACCAAAATTTTGTTCTTGTAATTTTTCCAGAATTGTAAAGTATCCTATGAGGCAGGTAAAAAAGTGGTTTAATTTTTGCTGAGAACTACCTTGAAACAAAAAATTATCGAGGACTAAATTTAAAATTATAACATATGTACCTAATCTATTATTTAAGCCAAATATAAAATAAAATTATTTACGTAATATCTAAGTTCAGTGATAAAACGTATTAAAATAATGCAGACAATATTTAAATAATTTAAAGCAAGAAATGATTAAATGAGATGTTTAAAGGAATGACGTCATCATGCCAAAAATGTTATTTTTACCTATTAATTATTAGATAAATAGAAAAATTTAATTACATGTTAACGGGGGAAAATAGGAATTGAAATAAGGGCATTTAACGATCAAAAAAGGGGGAAGGGTGGGTTTCGAATGTTTTAAAGACAACAGTATTTTTTTCTGTGGTATAAAGCATATTTATATCAATTTATTTTAGAATCGGATCGATAGTTTGGAAGCAGATAAACTTTATTCGCTTTGAATTTTGCTAACCCTAACTCATCAAGAGTCAGATATGGATACCTCTATCCATTTCAGGCCCGCTTCATAAATTCGAGGACAAACGGACAGATAACTAAAGCTATTATTTTATAGGAGATAAATAACTCATAGGTTTGGAAACAGAGCCAATAAGATAATTTACAGATGCAGAAGACTTTAACTCATCAAGAATCCAATATGGATGCCTCTATCCATTCCATGTCCAACCGCTTCATAAATTCGAGGACAGACGGACAGATAACTTAGGCTATTATTTTATAGGAGATAAATAACTCATAATTTTGAAAAAAATAGCCATTTACATAATTTCCAGATGCAGAAGACTTTAACTCATCAAGAATTCGAAATTGGATGCCTCTATCCATTCCAGGCCCCGCTTCATAAATTCGAGGACAAACGGACAGATAACTAAAGCTATTATTTTATAGGAGATAAATAACTCATAGGTTTGGAAACAGAGCCAATAAGATAATTTACAGATGCAGAAGACTTTAAGATTAGGCTAAGAAAGTTCGAGAAGATTGCATACTACCAGCAAAATTAAATTCGAAAAGGAATCAAGCAGGAGAATGTTTAATAGAAGTTTACCATAGAACTAGCTCATTCGTATAGTAAATTCAGTCATCCTAAAGATATTTGCTGTTGCAAATAATGTCGGTTAACTTGTGTGTTCAAATAATTATAAAGAATTCCACAAAATAGAAATTTGAGAAACATGAAAATCCTGTTCTTATTATTGAATAGTAGATAAATACTTTAGTAAATGTAATTTTTTTTTAATATTTAAGATATACTTATAATATTATCTAAGGCTTTTTAATCAAAATATTTTCTAGTTAAATTTCACTTTAAGGGCTGATATCACTACAGTCATTTAACGGCTAACCACGATTAATCTCTATTTAAATAGAGAATTGTGTCCCACCATTGGTTGGCGTAATGGGTTAATCGCGGTTAGCTGTTAAACGACTTTGGTGAGACCGGCATTTAATGTTCTTGTTATAATATCGGTGAACTTGAGTGTTCAAAGAATTATAAAGAATTCTACAAAATATAAACTTGAGAAACATTAAAATCCTGTTCTTAATATTGCATGGTAGATAAATACTTCAATAAATGTAATATTTTTTATGTCTACACTGTGATTATAATCTTATCTAATACTTTTTAATCAAAATATCTTCTAGTTAAATTTCACTTTTAGAGCCAGTCTCACCAAAGTCTTTTAACAGCTAATTGCTATTAATCTCTGTTTAAACGGAGAATTGCTTCCCACCATTGGTTGGTGTCACGGGTTAATCACGGTTAGCCGTTAAACGACTTTGGTGAAACCGGTCCTTAATGTCCTTAGTATAATGTCGGTTAACTTGAGTGTTCAAACAATTATAAAGAATTCTACAAAATATAAACTTGAGAAACATTAAAATCCTGTTCTTAATATTGAATGGTAAATACTTTAATAAATGTAATTTTTTATATATCTAAGCTGTACTTATAATCTTATCTAAGGCTTTTTAATCAAAATGTTTTCTAGTTAAATTTCATTTTTGGGGCCAGTCTCACCAAAGTCATTTCACAGCTAACCGAGATTAATCTCTGTCTAAACGGAGAATTGCATCCCACCATTGGTTATCTCTATTGATTAATTATGGTTAGCTGTTAAACGACTTTGGTGAGACCGGCCCTAAATGTCCTTATTATAACGTCGGTTAACTTGAGTTTTCAAATAATTGTAAAGAATTCTACAAAATATAAACTCGAGAAACATTAAAATCTTGTTCTTAATATTGAATGATGCATAAATATTTTAGTAAATGTATTTTTTTTATACCTGCGCTGTACATATAACCTTATCTAAGACTTTTTAATCAAAATGTTTTCAAGTTAAATTTCACTTTAAGAGCCAGTTTCACCAAAGTCATTTAAAGTGTAACCTTGATTAATCTTTGTATAAATGGAGAATTGAGTCCACCATTGGTTAACGTCATGGTTTAATCGCGGTTATTTAAGACTTTGGTGAGACCGACCCTAAATGTCCTTGTTATAATGTCGGTTAACTTGAGTTTTCAAATAATTGTAAAGAATTCTACAAAATATAAACTCGACATACATTAAAATCCTGCTCTTAATATTGAATGGTAAATGCTTTAATAAATGCAATTTTTTTATATATCTATGCTGCACTCATAATATTATCTAAGGCTTTTTAATGAAAATGTTTTCTAGTTAAATTCCACTTTAAGAGCCAGTTTCACCAAAGTCGTTTAAAGTGTAACCGTGATTAATCTTTGTATAAATGGAGAATTGCTTCCCACCATTGGTTAGTGTCATGGGTTAATCGCGGTTAACTAAGACTTTGGTGAGACCGGCCCTTAATGTCCTTAGTATAATGGGGGTTAACTTGAGTGCTCAAACAATTATAAAGAGTTCTACAAAATATAAACTTGAGAAACATTAAAATCCTATCCTTGTTACTGCATGGTATATAAATACTTTAGTGAATACTTTAGGAAATGTAATATTTTTTATATGTAATTATAATCTTGTCTAACACTTTTTAATCAAAATATTTTCTAGTTAAATTCCACTTTTATAGCCAGTCTCACTAAAGCCGTTTAACAGCTAACCGTGATTAATATATGTTTAAAGGGAGAATTGCGTCCCACCATTGGTTGGCTCCATGGATTAATCATGGTTAGCTGTTAAACGGCTTTGGTGAGACCGGCCTTAAATGTCCTCATTAAAATGTCGGTTAACTTGAGTGTTCAAATAATTATAAAGAATTCTACAAAATATAAACTCGAGAAACATTAAAATCCTGTTCTTAATATTGAATGATAAATAAATGATTTAGTAAATGTAATTTTTTTTAATATCTAAGCTGTACTTATAATCTTTCTAAGGCTTTTTAATCAAATTTTTTTCTAGTTGAATTTCACTTTAAGGGCCGGTCTCATGAAAAAGTCGTTTAAAGAGTAACTGTAATTAATCTTTGTATAAACGGAGAATTGCGTCCCACCATTGGTTAGCGTCATGGGTTAATCGCGGTTACCTAAGACTTTAGTGAGACTGGTCCTTAATGTCCTTAGTATAATGTGGGTTAACTTGAATGTTCAAATAATTATAGAATTCTACAAAATATAAACTCGGAGACATTAAAATACTGTTTTTAATATTGAATGGTAGATAAATACTTTAGTAAATGTAATTTTTTATATATCTACGCTGTACTTATAATCTTATCTAAGGCTTTTTAATCAAAATATTTTCTAGTTAAATTTCACTTTAAGGGCCGGTCTTATTAAAGTCGTTTAAAGTGTAACCGTGATTAATCTTTGTATAAATGGAGAATTCCGTCCCACCATTGGTTGTCTCCAAGGATTAATCATGGTTAGCTGTCAAATGGCTTTGGTAAGACCGGCCTTAAATGTCCTTATTAAAATGTCTGTGAACTTGAGCGTTCAAATAATTATAAAGAATTCTATAAAATATAAAATTGAGAAACATTAAAATCCTGTTCTTATAATTGAATAGTAGATAAATACTTTAGTAAATGTAATTTTTTTTGTATCTACGTTGTACTTATAATCTTATCTAAGACTTTTTAATCAAAATTTTTTCTAGTTGAATTTCACTTTAAGGGCCGGTCTCATGAAAAGTCGTTTAAAGAGTAACTGTAATTAATCTTTGTATAAACGGAGAATTGCGTCCCACCATTGGTTGGGTCTTGGGTTAATCGTGGTTAGATGTTTAACGACTTGGTGAGACGAGGCCCCAATATGTCCCTTATTATATTGTTGGTTAACGGTTACCTAAGACTTTAGTGAGACTGGTCCTTAATGTCCTTTTTATAATGTCGGTTAACTTGAGTTTTCAAATAATTATAAATAATTCTACAAAATATAAACTCGGAAACATTAAAATACTGATTTTAATATTGAATGGTAGATAAATAATTTAGTAAATGTAATTTTTTTATATCTCAGCGGTACTTATAATTTTATCTAAGGCTTTTTAATCAAAATATTTTCTATTTAAATTTCACCTTAAGGGCCGGTCTTATTAAAGTCGTTTAAAGTGTAACCGTGATTAATCTTTGTATAAATGGAGAATTCCGTCCCACTATTGGTTGTCTCCAAGGATTAATCCATGGTTAGCTGTCAAATGGCTTTGGTAAGACCGGCCTTAAATGTCCTTATTAAAATGTCTGTGAACTTGAGCGTTCAAATAATTATAAAGAATTCTATAAAATATAAAATTGAGAAACATTAAAATCCTGTTCTTATAATTGAATAGTAGATAAATACTTTAGTAAATGTAATTTTTTTTGTATCTACGTTGTACTTATAATCTTATCTAAGACTTTTTAATCAAAATTTTTTCTAGTTGAATTTCACTTTAAGGGCCGGTCTCATGAAAAGTCGTTTAAAGAGTAACTGTAATTAATCTTTGTATAAACGGAGAATTGCGTCCCACCATTGGTTAGCGTCATGGGTTAATCGCGGTTAGATAAGACTTTGGTGAGACTGGTCCTTAATGTCCTTTTTATAATGTCGGTTAACTTGACTATTAAAACAGTTATAAATAATTCTACAAAATATAAACTCGGAAACATTAAAATACTGATTTTAATATTGAATGGTAGATAAATAATTTAGTAAATGTAATTTTTTTATATCTCAGCTGTACTTATAATTTTATCTAAGGCTTTTTAATCAAAATATTTTCTATTTAAATTTCACTTTAAGGGCCGGTCTTATTAAAGTCGTTTAAAGTGTAACCGTGATTAATCTTTGTATAAATGGAGAATTCCGTCCCACCATTGGTTGTCTCCAAGGATTAATCATGGTTAGCTGTCAAATGGCTTTGGTGAGACCGGCCTTAAATGTCCTTATTAAAATGTCTGTGAACTTGAGCGTTCAAATAATTATAAAGAATTCTATAAAATATAAAATTGAGAAACATTAAAATCCTGTTCTTATAATTGAATAGTAGATAAATACTTTAGTAAATGTAATTTTTTTTTGTATCTACGTTGTACTTATAATCTTATCTAAGACTTTTTAATCAAAATATTTTCTAGTTAAATTTCACTTTAAGGGCCGGTCTCATTAAAGTCGTTTAAAGTGTAACCTTGATTAATCTTTGTATAAACGGAAATTGCATCCCACCATTGAGTGTTATCTTGGGTTAATCGCAGTTAGCCGTAAAACGACTTTGGTGAGACTGGCCACAAATGTCCTTAGTATAATTTCGGTTAACTGGAGTGTTCAAACAATTGTAAAGAATTCTACAAAATATAAACTCGAGAAACATTAAAATCCTGTTCTTAATACTGAATGGTAGATAAATACTTTAGTAAATGTAATTTTTTATATATCTACGCTGTACTTATAATCTTATCTAAGGCTTTTTAATCAAAATGTTTCTAGTTAAATTTCACTTTAAGGGGTTGTCTCACCAAAGTCATTTAAAGGCTAACCATGAGTAATCTCTATTTAAATAGAGAATTGCATCCCACCATTAGTTGGCGTCATGGGTTAATCGAGGTTAGCCGTTAAACAAGTTTGGTAGGGTCAGTCTCACGAAAGTCGTTTAAAGTGTAACTGTGATTAATCTTTGTATAAACGGAGAATTGCGTCCCACCATTGGTCGGTGTCACTGGTTAATCGCGGTTAGTCGTTAAAGAACTTTGATGATACCTACCCGAAATGTCCTTAGTTTAATGTCGGTTACTTGAGTGTTCAAACAATTATAAAGAATTCTACAAAATATAAACTTGCGAAACATTAAAATCCTGTTTAGTATTGAATGATAGATAAATACTTTAGTAAATGTAATATTTTTCTTGTTATCTAGGCTGTACTTATAACTTTATCTAAGACTTTTTAATCAAAATATTTTTTGGTTAAATTTCACTTTAAATCTCCGTATATATTCAAATAATGTTTCATTTTACAATCAGCTATTACTTTTATTTGGATCATTTACTAGAAGTATTACTTATAAACCTTTCCAATTTCAAGTTTCGATAAATTTTACTTTGCGAATAATTAATTAAAATTTTTTCTCAAAGCATGCATTGCCTAATTAAATTCCTTTTACTTTTCAAAAAAAGTTTGGAATTAAAACATGTATTATTTATTTTTAAGAAGTACTTACACTGCAACATCAAAGCAACAGTCTTTAAACAAATGCCACCTGTTATAATAAACCTCAATTCTAATTATATCACTTTTTGCTTGTCATTCCATTGAGGCATAAATTACCTTTACAGGAAGAGAAAAATATTTCAGAGATTCGTCGTTAGCTGTAATGCGAATTTAAAAATACCGTAACTAACATTTCCATGCAAATGACAGGCGTTGATCCATTTCATACATGGCAATAAGTTCTTTATTACGAACGAAACATACAAATGCGCTGCCCTTGTTCGCAGAGAGAATGCATGGTGTCGAGGATGCTTGACAATTTTCAACAAACACGAAGAAATATTTTTCATTCTTTTAATTCCAGGTCTTTTGAAGTATTGTTATAACAGGACACAAAAGAGGGGGAGTCACTGATTTGAAATACATTAATTAGCATCTGAGTGTAGAGGATTTAATGATCATGCCTCTTTACGCATTTTCTCATTTGCTGGGGAACTTTGTCATTAAGCTGTTCTCGTTTTGGGGCAAATTAAAAATTGATGTCATGCAATGGGGTAAATATGCGTTGAATATCTGCCAAAATTAAGCACTTGATATGTAAAGTTTCTGAATAGTGCGTGTCGACAAAGCAATTTCAAAGCTTTTCAAGACGTAAACAGGTATACAGATATTTCGATCATTAGCTAACGAACACATGTAACATTATTGGAAACGTTAATTGTTGCACGGTAAAATATTCGGAAGCACATAATATAATAAAGTATTATGAAACGCTCTCTATTTTTTATAATAAAATATAGGAGAATTTAAACGTCAATTTTGATAGATTGCTACACATTTACAATCTATTAAATCTGAATGAGA
>CM063505.1:111887599-111895099 GCA_032207245.1 Pardosa pseudoannulata | reverse complement strand
CATACATATTTATATATACATATATATACATACACACATATTTATATATACATATATATACAGACACACATATTTATATATACATATATATATATATATATATATATATATATATATATATACATATATATATATATATATATATATATATATATATATATATATATATATATATATATATATACATATATATATACATATATACATATATATATATATATATATATATACATATATATATATATATATATATATATATATATATATATATATATATATATATATATATATATATATAATATATATATATATATATATATATATATACATATATACATATATATACATATATACATATATTTATATATATATATATACATATATATATATATATATATATATATATATATATATATATATATAATATATATATATATATATATATATATATATATATACATATATACATACATACATACATATATATATATATATATATATATATATATATATATATATATATATATATATATATATATATATATATATATATATATATATATATATATATATATGTATAATAAATCGGAAGCATCAATCATATATATCCTGCAAATAATTTTGCAAAACCCTCATTTTATCTTACACAGTGTATCTTCTATAGAAAAGTCGAATCTGTTACAAACCGAAATCTTTACATTTGGAAATACACTTTTAGATAAAAGTATACCATGCACAGCTTGAGGGACACTCGAACAGATATGAAAAATTGCTGTTTTGCTACTGTCCCCAGGGATGTTTGTTTCTTTGCCCCAATCTGAGACGTTTTCTTTTGGAAAAAAAAATCTTTTGTGTATTTTAGTTACAAGTGTTTTTTTATTTATCTTTCAACAATATTTTTTTCCGATACCATGTGTAAAAAACTTGAGTCTGTACAGGTATTTGTGCTTTTATTTTATAGGAATTGTTATACTCTAAGAGGAAATAAAATCCCTGAAATGCAACTCGGATTCGCTAGAGAATAAAATAAGGAGATAAGGAAAGTATTAGTCTTGTCTACATACTGTCCGGGATTTGTAACTTGTTGAACTAAAAGAAAAATATTTGCATGCCTAATAGTTGAGCTTCTGGAATAGCTTTCTTATCTCGTGTTTTCGACCTCATTTAACGCCGGAGGAAATCTCAGATTGTGTTATTGGAAGACAAGGTTTTTTTGTATTCTGTATTACATTAACTAGTGTAATCAGTTTTACGTTATAGGCTATGTAAGCTATATACTGCCAATTGTCCTTGATGGTAAATTCTTTTAATCCCCTATATAATAATAGCCTAAGATATCTGTCCGTCTGTCCTCGAATTTATGAAGCGTTAGGACCTGGAATGGATAGAGGTATCCATATTAAATTCTTGATGAGTTAGGATTAGCAAATTCAAAGCGAGTTTATTTTATCTTAAACTACAAATCCAATTTTAAAATAAATAGGTATAAATATGCTTCATATCACAGCGAAAAAACTGTAGGTTTTAAAATATTCGAAATCCCCCCTTACCCCCTTTTAGGACATTTAATGCCATTATTACAAGCTCTATTTTCCTCGGTTAAGAGCAGGCGATTAAATTTATCCATTTATCACATAATAAATAGGTAAAAATAACATCTTTTTCTAGCATTATGACGTCATTTCTTTAGCCATCTCATTTAATCATTTCTTATTTTAAATTATTAAAATAGCGTCTGTATTATGCTCATACGTTTTATCACTGAACTTAGATATTACATAAATATTTTTTTTGGCTTAAATAATACATTAGGTACATTTGTGATAACTTTAAATTTAATCATCGATTATTATTGTTTATAGCATTGAAAATTTTATCACCGGTATTAACAACAATTTTTTTCATAAATGTCTAGGAGTCTATTTAACGGACTAATAAATATCTAGCGTTTAAGTTATATATCTTTGAAAATTAAAAAGGTTTACTCGTTTGTATGTTTTTTTATACATCACCACACGGTTTGACTAAATAAATTCAACTTGATTCTAAACTTCATTCACAGTATTGGGAAACTCTAGAGGAGTATGAAGATAAACAAATTATTGAGCGTGTACCAGATAATTCTCTGCCAAAAAACAAACCATTTTTTTACCAGCCTCATAGGGTACTTTACAATTCTGGAAGATTAAAAGTTTTACTGTTCCCGGATTATGAAGGGTTATATGCTAGTGATTCTAATAACGATGAAAAACTGTTAATAATTTCGAAAGAGAAAATTTAACCCCTTCCCGGTTTTTCCCGAGCTGAACTCGGGCAGGCGAAATGTACCATCTTGGCTCATCCCGAGTGTAGTTCGGGTACTGTGAAATTTTACACTGTGTAATCAGTCTTTCCTGAATTATTTCAAATGTGCTTTTTATCGTTTCAAATGCTTTTGTTTACTTTTCTGGCAACTACTTTTCTGGGATTATTTGCTTCTCAAAGAGAGACAGTACAGGGAAGAAGGTAAGGAGAGAAACAAGTTTCTACTGTCCAGATTGTGACGTTGGACTCTGTGCAGTACCGTGTTTTCGACTGTATCATACACGACCAAATTTTGCTTAATAATTTCATAATCATTTATGTAAATGCATAGGATATAAATAAAATTTAATTCAAAATAAAAGCTAGGTATTCTAAGCTTTATATTTATAGTAAGTGGGAATTGACTCTAAAGTCTAATGATTTCTGCCGTACAGAAAGCCAACTACACAGGTAAGTTACTCATTTATTTAAATTGATTTTTTTACATTAATTTTTAGAAAATTTTGTATGAGAATGATGCTATTATGTTTAAAAAGCTATGTATGTATGAAAATAAGCATAAAAAATTGACATACATTTTTTGACCCATAATAACGAAATAAAATGAACCTGGAAGGGTTAAAACAGTTTCAACTCAACAATCTTCATTGGTATATGAAAATTTGTAAGCAAGATAATCTAATGAGTAGAATTTACGAATGAAAAAATTTTTAAGTTTAAAAATTTGTTCCGAATTGCTTTGAATTAATATTGTTACATTCTAAGGGGGAAATCTATATGAAATACAACTTGGATTTGCTAAAGAATAAAATAAGGAAACAAGGGTACTAGTATTGTCTACATACTGTTTGTGATTTGTAACTTGTTGAACTAAAAAAAATATTTTGAATATTTTAGCCCCTGAAATACCTTTCTTATCTCCAGTTTTCACATTCATTTAAAGCTCGAGGAAGTCTTAGATTTTGTTATTGGAAGACAAAGTTTTTATAATGGGAATTACATTAACAGGAAGTTACATTAACTAGTGTAATTACTTTTACGTTATAGACTATGTGAATTGCCAATAATAGTAAATTATTTTAATGATGTTTCAATGGATGAATCATTGTTAATAAGTTTGAAAAAGAAAATATAAAACAATTTCAAGTCAACAATAATCCTAAGTATATGAAAAATTCAAGGGAAGATAATCTAATGCATATAATATACAGATGAAAAATATTTAAACCTAATTTTCAAAATTTCAAAATTCCGAAGTTTTAAGATTAGTTCTCAATTGATTAGATTTAATACGTTAACTACCAGACGCATTTTAGACGGTTTGCCCAAGGCGCCGAAGTGAATTTTTCATTATGCGATGCATATGCTGAAATATTATTTGCAGCAGATAAAATGAGTTATAAATCATGCTGGAAGCAGTTTTCGTTATGGGGGTCCCGGTGACTCCCACGGAGCGGTAGGCAAATGTTACAACTGTCATTTTTTTTTCAAACAATCGGGCTTCAATTGCTAAGTGGTTACTCTCAAAATACTAACATTTAAAGCAGCTAGGAAGAACTAGAGCAAAGAATTTGACTAAAAAAGTGGTGACATATTGTTCCGATTGCGTTGATTTACCTTTTCTTTGCCTTGAATGTTTCAATCTGACTCATCGTAATATGCACTGATAAAATGTAATTTTTCATGTACTAATAAAATTATTTTTGTATGTTCTGTATTGCATTAATTTTTTTCAAACCATTATAATTACAATGGTATTATTAAAAATTATCAGTATCTATATTTACTATAATTATATACTTTTATTATTTGCTGAGTCACCGGTCTCCGGTGGCCCCCACGGCGCTGTAGCCAAGTCGAGTGCCGGTCATCGGTGACTCCCATGGCAGTAAACGTGTTAATACAGTTATGTATATGCATTGTTACATTCTAAGGGGGAGAACTACATTCAATACAATGTGGATTTTTAAGAAAATCAATTAGAAGAGAAGAAACAGATTAGTCTTGTTTACGGACTGTCTGAGATTTGTAATTTGTTGAACTCAAAGAAAAATATTTGCCTGCCTAATAGTTGATCGTTTGAAATAGCTTTTTTATCTCGTGCTTTCACCCTCATTTCTCATGAAATTTCTGACTGTGTTATTTCAAGACAATGCTTTTCATATTAGAAGTTGCACTAACTAGAAGTACATTAACTAGTGTAATCACTTTTACATTATAAACTATATCAAAACTCCATTTTGGTAAGTTGTTTTAATGATGATTGTTGTTTTTGTTGTGGCTTATCTTCCAGCTGTCTGACGAAGTCAGACAAGACACATAAGACCGCTGATCCTAAGGAACTCAAGAACAAGAAGGGGGGCAAATATATAAAGTCCCAAACAGTCCAGAATGTGCTCAGCAGAAGATTGCTCAACTTGACATTTTGAGCAGACAGCAAAGATCTTTCTGTCTTCGAAAAATGAGAGACTCTTAGTATGACCACTTGCAAGTCTGCAAATTGTCGTTCGAGAGGCTCTGTCACAATTGAGTGTAAACGAAGAGTCAGGATCTTTGACAGCGTACCAGGTATGGCTAGGAGTGACCCTCCACTCCTTCGAAAGTCCATCGTTGACAACGGATTGATGTTCTAAAAACGTGAGGGCTGAAGAAAAAAAATTGGAGGGGCTGCAACACTTTCTGGTTAAGCTACCGTTCACTCGTTGCCTAGTATGTCCACGTGCGATGGGATACACTGAAAATGAACTTCGTGGGACTGTGCAATATGTTTGAGTTACTTGAGTTATAAATAGTTGTTTTGTCTCCAATGGGGATCCTATTGTGGCGGTGTTGAAGGGCGGAGCGACTATCTGAAAGTATCCTGAGTTCCCCAAAATCGGCTTCATGGAGAGTTGTTTTAAGGCTATGACTAACAGCAATTAATTCATTTTTGAAGTCTGATGAGAAATCGGGGTTACGGAGGCAGATGGATAAATTATCTTTCGGTTTCACAATGTAGTTAATGATGCTCAACAGCATGAAACTACGTTTGTGATTTTGTATACGTAAATCAACCCCAAGCCAATAATCATCATAAATACATGAAAAACTGCAAGATAATCTAATGTATCGAATATAAAAATGAAAATAATTTTACACTTGAAAATTTATTCTGAATTCCTTAATTTAACATTGTTGGGTGTACTAATTGTTAGACTCTAAGGGAAAAACTACATGCATTATAATGTGTATATTCCCAAAAATACATTTAGGAAAGTATTACTTTTGTGCATTATTAGTAATTTGTTGAAATAAAAGAAAAGTATTTGAATTCCTAATAGTTGAGCTTCTGGAAATGCTTTCTCATCTCGTATTTTCGCTCTCATTTAACGCCGGAGGTGATCCCAGTTTTTATTATTGAAAGACAAGGTTATTTGTATTAGGAATTACATTAACTAGAAGTCGCATTAACTAGTGTTATCAGTTTACGTTTATAGCCTATGTCAACAGTATATGGAGACTTATTTTAATGATGCTTACGAAGATGAAACATTGTTAAAGAAATAGTGTACTTTGAAAATTAATCTATTTTGTTTTTCTCCAATCTGTTTCAAAATTTAGTATATTTTAAGAAATATATTTAATTGAAGGTGTTTAAGACTTCAAGGTAAAATCTTGCTAACTTTAAAACTTATTATTAATTGTTTTATAAACAGCTTTACTGAAAATCTTCCACGCGCATCCTTTTTACGTATAATACTGTTAATGTTATATATAAGATTCTTATTAGGTCTTAGAATTAAACTTGTTTGTTATCGTAAGCATTCAGTTGAACATATAATAATAAATCATTAATAATAGTTAAAATATCAATTACTATCGTGTAAAATCTACATAATATAACTTTTAATTTCTAAAAAGATATAGTTTTACTAACAGAAATACATTAATTTCAACTGTTATTGTATATTTAACAATGTTGTTTGTCCATAAATACTGAAATTATATTACGGATATAAATGGCTTTGGAGTATGTCAATTACAAAATTAAAAGAAAATATTTTAAAAGCTGTTTACAGTAGATATTAATAATATCTAAATTGTCTGTTAAAGTAATAATAATATTATTTACAAAGTGGTGTATATTAATACTATATCTTTGACTCTTATATATATTTAGCAATTGAGACTGAAACAGTAAAATATTTTCCGGCAAATTTTGCTAGTTGAATGACTACTGTTATTTTATTAAGTTTGAAATAGAAAATATATAAACATTAAAATTAGTCTTAACATAAGGAGTTTTAAGAAAGATAATATAATGCATAAAATATATAAATAAAAAAAGTTAAGTTTATAAATGTGTTCTAATTTTATTAACTAAATTTGCTCATTTATGCTATTATTGTTTCCTAAATATATGGAGATCCTCACGTACTTAATTTTCCTATATATTGCTCTTTTAGTTTATGTTTAACATAGAATTGAGTCCAATTTTAGTTTACACAATACTTTAATTTAAAAAAAAATCAGAATTTATTTTGAATTTATTTGAAAAATTATTCAAGCAAAAAATATATAATTGAATGTTTGGTTAGTCTTTTAGTTGAGATAATGTTTTCTATTTAGCATACATTATTCTGTTTCCCTTGCAGCGTATCATATACGATTAGACTTTATTCTTTTTATTGGGTTTCACACAGAAATTGTTCAATGGACTTAGAAAGTGTGTAACATTTAATTTTATTTATATATTGATTATAGCTTAACTTCCCAAAAGGTAATTGTTCTTATAGATCTAATGTAATTAATCACCATTGAAAAAGTATACATGTTAAATTTTTCCATTTAGGGATGAATTTCGTGATTTTATTTTAAAATTATCAAGCCGAAAGTGCAAGAAAGGTGTTGAATAAGTATTTTTAAGAAAACACAACACCTACTTTAGGATTTATAAAAGGCTTAATCCTCAGTCCATTGAGTCATCCAGATCGTGTGGATTACAGAACAGATCTCATAGCGATTGATTACGGAAAGTTATCGCTCGTCTAACATACCACATTTAGCTGTTATTTGTCACCTATAATCACCAATCTCAAATTTGCTGAACGTTGTGGTTAGAACTATTTGGATTCTCGGTATTCCTCAACTTGAAGAACTGTTTTACGGCGCTAAGAATTTTTTAAATAAAGTAGTATATTGATTATGACATGTGAT
>CM063505.1:111842599-111877599 GCA_032207245.1 Pardosa pseudoannulata | reverse complement strand
GACAGAATAAATGCTATTTTGCTGTAGAGTGTATGATATAAAAAAAACAAAAATTTTTGCACCTTAAATTCAAAGACTACACTCTCAAATGTTTTTCTTTGCATAGGATAGTCGATTTTGCTGCCTAGCTATCAGCTGGAATTTTAATATGAGGGTTTGAGGTCCCTTGATAACAGGGATGCACGCAGCTAACCAGAACAGAATTTGAGTATCTTCAAGGTCTTCAAGGTGGTAAAGTAACCGGATTGCCTGGGTCAGGCGTCTAATCCAGATATTTCTAACAATAAGCAAAAATGACAACGAGCAGAAAATAAAACAGCACAAAAATGAAGTAAGGGGATAGGGAGATGGATTCGTGAGTTCATAACATTAAAACTAGACAGGAGAAAGCTTAGGGATAGAAAAAACACAAATAATTTTGCGGCCAGGGACATCCTTACACTGCGACGTCCAGAGATGAAGTGCATAGTTTAGTCCTTCTGGGGCAATCGAAATGGCCACGAGAATTTGAGTAATTCTTCCCGGTACAATTATTTAATTAATAAATAGTGGTGACATCGCTCTTAGTCAGCAAAATTTGTATTACTTAAAGCGAAAGCAGTGTTGTGAAATAACGGCTCTGATTTGGGGTATATCCTGTCGTTTGCAATAAACTAACTTTATTTAAAAAGTTTTCATAACACTGTAAAATAGTTTCAAGAGTACGGAGACATAATGAATCCGAACATCAAATAACTATAAAAATAGTTGACTTATAGACTGTAAATATCACCTAAGTGGTATATGCTAAATTAGATATCAAATGCTATACCTGTCAGCTAGAACGATACTGACTCCAGTTGAAAGGTAATCCCCTTTTTAATTTTGATATAGGTATAGCATCATCTAGGAAATACTGCTTCAACATATTTCTCAAAGATTCTTAGGCATATACAAATTGTGTCGCTAACAATAGTCAAAATTAACTAATCTATCGGATAAGGGCAAATAACTCGCCCAGATCCTTTTTTTTTACAAGTGCATTTAACTGCTAAAATCAACAAAATATTTTTCTCTCGCTACGTTACGGTTTTACTTTTAACAATATATTACTAAGCTAACATTTATCTTAATTACATTTATTTTAATTAAGCATATCGTGAAATTTATGGAAGGATTTCTGCTAGATTATTAGACTGTAACTTACTAAATGCTCTGCAAACATTCTGCTGTCACGGAATATATTTAAAATCGTAACATTTCTTTGATTTCAAACATAGAAATGAGATAATTATTCTAATTATCAACTCTGCATGTACGAGATATTTTCTTAATAAATAAAATTCTTATGGCTAAAAAAATCCAGAAGCCGATACAGCATATCACCAGCAAAAGAGCAATAGAAGTTGTTTACACGCTTATTTACAAAGGAAACACAAAGGAATTAAGTGATTACAAATTAACTCGAAAAAAGTAACAATTAAAACAAACGAAGTATAACTCATTTCTTTAAAAGATCTGCTGCATATTTATTCCTATCAATAAAAAACTCGTTAGTACGTAATTTTAATATTATTCATGAATTCCCCTTAGTTCCTTTCACAAATGTTCGAAGGAACATAAAGTAAACTTAATGATGTCGTATTCGGACGAAAAGTGTTTCCTGCAATTTTTTCTTTTATTTTTCTCGAGCTGTTTACTCATTATTTATGTAAATAACGAGGACATTCTTGAGTTTTCGGCTGTTAATTAAAATTGATTCTCAAAAATTTTGCATCATCTTGAATAGGAATTGCTTTTGTGAAAAAAAGGTCTTTGAGTATTGCATGTCTGATTTGAGAATGCCGACTGCGATGACGAAGTGCATATTAGAATAAAGAAACGGCTAAACTCGTTAGAAAACCGCAGATAAAATTTATTCAATGTAATTTAGTTTTCCTGAATTGAAGGATGCAACGTTGAATTTTTAAAGAAAAGTTAGGTAAGGTACTAGGACATGTTTTGATAATTTTTGTATACTTTACATGCTTATCTCAATAACATATGGAAATTTAAAAGTTACCGAAAGATGGAAACCATAAAATTTACTTTATAATTAAACTTTTTTCTTGCCAAAATTATTTATTCGTATGCTATCAGTTCAATACTGTACTATCATACATTTTATTTTAAATTTCTTGAAAGGAAGTAAAATTTTATTTTAGAGATTCTACTTTCTATATAATGCTTGTGCAGACAAAGAAATTCTATTAAATAAAAACGTTTTCAACTTGAAAATTTTTATAAGATAAAACCACAGTTTATACATTTTTTCTTTAGTATAATTTATTAACCCTTTAGTTCCCACAATAGTCTTCGATAGCCGAGACCTTTGGGCCCCAGAAGAGACAAAACTACCTGAAAAATTTCTTTCTACCCTAGACACGTGACTGCTAATAGCTGCGAATAATGCTGATAGCGGCGAACAGATGACTCATTGTAAATATCCGATGTTAGCAGGTGTTTTTTCCTGAGGTTTTTACAACACGTTGAGAAACACTACTTGTTTATGGATAACATAAAAAATTTCATTGCTATTCTATTTGATTTTGAGTTTTTTTTTACTTAAATTGAAAAGTGAAAAAAAGACTGGGAGAAAAATTACATGCAAACTTTAATCTATTGGGGTAGGAACCGGAGGACAGTTGAAATTCTAATTTGTGATATACCTTTTATCCGTTTGACTAAAACTGTGATTACAGTTTTGAAATTGATTTTAAGATTTTAGTTCCAGTTACAAGTCTATTTTTATAAACAATATTGCCAATCAACTTAATAGGTGCTTTTAAGTTAATTAGTATAAATACATCAAAAGTAAAACTGTTGTGCTACGGAAATATAATTATTCTGTTCCTCTCACTAAATACATGATGGGTAGATTTAGATTTAACGAACTTTTTATTAATAACTAAATAATGAGCATAATTTTTACATATCTACAATATAAATTTTATATTTTAATGAATAATAATATTATTATTAGATTTATATAATATAATTGATTAATCTAACTTATCTTATGTTTGAGTTTTAGGCTAGCTGTTTAATGTCATTGTAAAACAGTTATGCATTAATGCTTCGCCTATTGATGTCGCTTCTTGAATTTCAACTTCATGGTTTTACTTTTCCAATTCACTGAGAGTAGTAGCTGTTAGCTTCACTAACTGTTATCTTGTCTAGCACATCTTTACTTAGCGTTGTAGCTTACGACATTGTTATTTTTCCTTTTTCTTAAAGGATTATGCCCCCAGGGGCAGATCCTTTAGGTGTGTACGGGCTTCAAGACTCCGGGGTACCCGAGTGATCTTTTCTACTCATTCTTCCTGGTAATATAGAGCTTACCGCTGTAGTGTTTGCCCCTTACCGGATTCGGCCACATTAAAATCGGACCATGAAGGACCTCTCGTAGCAGAGTCTAGGTAGCCGTTATGGGTCGTTGTTGTGATGACTAGTCTTCAGTAGTTACTACTGTATGTCTTCGGATGGGTCAGCGTAATGCTAATAAACTTATAAGGATTATGCAGTACCAAGATGTGTTTGTTTTATAGATACTATTTTTCAGAAACAACATATTTGTATAATAATGTTTTTGGGTACTTCTGATGAGACACAACATCATTAAACCTTTTTTTAAGATTTATGTTGTCTTCGCTATCAACATCTACTTCATTATCAACATCTACTTTATCTATAAATATACATACATAAGCATACACACATGCATATATGCATGTTTTAGGTACATATAAAATTTGTGTTGAATTTTCAAATGATTTTCGTGAGCATAACTTTTTTTTTTAAAAATTTCATTTATCCTTAATCTGAGTGTTTCAGAACATGAATATATCTCATAAGGAATAATGCATGGTAATTGATTTCTGAGTAAATCACAAGTCATCCTCCCCAGAAATCTTTACTTCTGGGGAAGAACGAAATAGTTACGAACTATTTCATTCCAGTATGACTTAATCTCATAAAAAAGCTATATTCACTATAAATTATTCACTAGACACGATAATAACTGATACTATATCTATTTCTTATAACTCACTTCAAACACCTACAAACACATGAGAAATATGGGATTCGAATTGATGAACGATTCCCATAGTAGCATTTGTGATGAGGCGATTTACATCAGTAATATAATTGATTCATTCCTACAAGAAGTAAAATACTCGGAATCTAAATCTGACCTCATCACATCTTTGTAAAAAGACAGAGGACCATAAATTTATATTTTACGGATATTGTTGTCTTGTACGGTGGTCTCGGACGGGTTCTGATCCCAGTCCCAGATTAGAATCCCGTCTCCGTACTTGACATTAAATAAGAATGTACCTTTGTGGAAAATTTATGAGTCCCTAAGGGACAGTGCCCAATTAGAAGGGATAAGGTTTTTCACGTTGGCGGAAAAAAGGGGTTTAAGCAGTCAAATGAGATTCTTACAACTATCCCGATTGGACGATAAGAAAGAAGAGGGGACAAGTTTGAAATTAATAAAATAAGAAAAATCTAAAAATTGAGAAGGTGTTCGGAAGTCCCCCCCAAAAAGGTGTTCGATAGTCGAGATTAGAGGAGAGTCCGACAGAAGGTGTTCGAGAGTCGAGACGAGGAGAGAGTCCGACAGAAAGTGTTCGATAGTCGAGACGAGGAGAGAGTCCGACAGAAGGTGTTCGATAGTCTAGACTAGGAGAGAAGTCCGACGGAACGAGTTCCAGAGTCCAGCCAAGTCCGACAGGAAGGGTTCTTGCATCAAATAGCACGGCCGCACCCCAAAACACTCAGGAGGAAACCCCTGACCAGACCTACGAAAGATCCATAGATACCATCAACCAGCAGTGTCCGTGCACACCATTTTCACTCCCCAAAGGTACCCCCTTTTACATACATTTTGAAATTGAGATTGTGTCCTCTCTCTATTTACAAAATTACTTAAGTATTAAAAAATTGTTAGAACTAATTTAGAAGATGTTGACAAAGATTATTTTATGAAAATTAGCATCAGTTTTGTATGTACATAGATGTATATATATTATAATAAATTTGCTTTTTTATATTAAGCTAGTTTGAGATGCTGCTAATTTAGCTTTTAGTTTATCTTCATATTTATGTCTGTGGTTTCTCAGAACCTGTGGTTAAATTTAGTACAAAAATACTTTTACACAACGAAATCAAAAAAAAAAAAAAATCACCACTATACATTTGATCACAGGTTAATACTGAAATATAAATGAGGACTACACGACAGCATTATATATTGAATAGTTTCGTACATTATACGGCTCGTTAAAAAGAGGACATTTGATAATTTACTTTTTTTTATAATCTGATAATAATTTAAACTTTCTATGAATTCAATAAATGCGTCTCTAAAACGCTTTTATCTCATCCATGCTCAGATACGTATTACTATAACAGAGAATTTTGGTCAATTATTTTGTAATAAATGCACTTCAGAGATTGGTTCACTTCGATAAAAGAAAATAGATTTGGTATAGATGTTAACACTGTGCATTATATTAAAGCACCAGTCACGTGTACTCTATGCTCCGTAGATTTTATATATTTTCTTTGATTAAAACGTAATGTAACAAAACAACATTAAACTGTTTTTTAAACTGTTAATATACAAGACATTAACTTGTATACAAGTTACTGTTTAATTTCGTATTCAGATTTTAAATTTAATAAAACTTTTACATGTAAGTATTACTACTATAGTAACGCAGCTCTACTTTGACGCAATGAGAAAATAAAAAGTTGTAATACTCTCCAGTAAGGAGCTGGATATGTTAAAAACATGCATATTTATGAAATCTCACTTTCCTTTATGCATAATATTCCACTCTTTAACCTCAAATTTAAAACCAAGAGACATACGAAATCTCTTTCTGATTACATCTTTGTGTTAGAGTGGAAATGAACTCAGACTTGCAGAGCAATTTGTTAACCAAATTGAATATTCAAACCCTGCCTTCTCCGTTCTGCAGCAAAGGAATCTTTCCCTTTCTTCATACTTGCCTTTAGTAATTATTTTCAAGTCTGGAAGTTGAATTATTCAATAAACTTGGAAGCCCAAAAGCGTAAATTAAGCCGAAATTCCCTTTAGTTAACTGCGCGGCCATGTTAATCAGCAAAAGAGGAATCTTCGAGATTATTCTTTAATTGAAATACGAAAGTTAGCATGAGGATATGGTGGGTCAAACATTTACATCGTAGCTATCCAGCCGATTGTAATAAACTGTTTAGAAATTTTGAACTACTTCCGAGTACGTTATTAATTTCTTAATAAATATATGGAACGTAACAGATAATCAAGGGATTCGCTAACAGAGACAGCGACTGTGCCTTAAAACTTTATGACTATATGTATGTATTACAATTAGAGACTGTTATATTCTTTGAATATTTATCATTTAAATATTATGTAAGGAAAATAAATGGAGAAAAGATGTTTGGACAAATTAAATTTTGATTTTCAGCATGCATTATGAACTAATTACAATAGAGATATTTCTGGCAATGAAATACATTATAATAAGTTTGGATTCATTTGAAAGATTTAATATTGGTTTTGAATATATTTAAATATTATTACTGTCAAAGTAATAATATTTAAATATATTCAAAAGCGTAGTAGCGTAGATTTTATTAGTTCATAACCTAATTCTACACTAATATACCTTCTTTTATTCTTTAAGTTTTTATATTATGGAAGGTTAGTTTCACGCCGAATCACAAAAACATTGAGAAGAAATACACCCATTATGTTGTATATGAGTACTCTGGTCAACAGAGAGAACTTTTACAAGAGTTTATTTACTAATTACTATAAAGATATTTCTGGCAATGAAACACATTATAATAAGTTTGGATTCATTTGAAAGATTTAATATTGGTTTTGAATATATTTAAAAATTATTACTATCGAAGCTGTTGTGGTCCCATTCATATTAATACTCTAAAAATACTTAAAGATAAAATGCAAAATGATAAGCCATATATTAGTAGTGTAGATTTTATTAGTTCATAAATTAATTCTACAATAATATACCTTCTTTTATTCTTTAAGTTTTTATTTTACGAAAAATTAGTTTCATGCCGAATCACAAAAGCATTGCAGAAAATTACACCCATTATGTTGTATATAAGTACTCTGATCAACAAAGACTACTTTTACAAGAGTTAGGTAGCAACTACTTTATCAAAAATTGCACTTTTAGTCGAATTGCAATATTGTATCATTGTTTGCTTTTTACCCTATCTATTAATTATATAATTTATGTTTTTGTATGGTAAAAGTTACATTGATAATTTTATTTCTTTTTGGTGTATATACTATTAATGTAAGTTAGTTATACCCTCAAGAGCCAAAACGTTATGACCACCCCTACATTTTGCAATGAACTCGCCTGGATGACGCGGAGGGAACGTGATCAGGTGGAAGTGGTATCTAACTGCTGCTGGAGTGTCTGAAGAATCATTCTTTTACTTACTTCTGTGTGTCATAGGAAAGGCTGCCGACCTGAGCGATTTTGATAGAGGGCAGATTGTAATGGCTCGAAGGCTCGGAATAAGTATTTCCTAATTTGCACGACCTTGGGTTGTTCTCTATTTATAGTTGTTAGTACTTATGTAAAGTGGATGAATGACGGAGAAACCATCAGTAGGCGACATAGTATTGGACTTCCACACGCTATCAAAGAAAAAGATCGTCGGAGACTGTCTCGCATGGTGAAGCAAAACCGGAGCCAGACAGTGGCTCAGTTGACAACCCAATACAATGCAGGGCCAAGTAGAATATTATCGGAGCACACTGTTCAGCGGACATTGTTGTATATGAGGCTACGCAGCAAACGTCCCACTCTTGTGCCTTTGCTGATCAAGCGTCATCGCCAACTGCGCCTACGCTGGGAACAGGAACGACTGGTCCATGGATCAGTGGGAGAGAGTTGCCTGGTCAGATGTATCACGGTTTGTCATTCATCACGCCAATGGCCGTATGAGGATATGTCGTCTTCGAAGCGAACATTTGCTCCATCAATGTAGGTCATACACAGGCCGGTGGTGGCAGTATTATGCTTTGGGGGACTGTCTCTTGGGCGTCTCTGGGGCCAGTGGTTGTGATAGAGCAGATAATGAATGTTACAGGGTATCTGAACATCATTGCGGACCAGTTGCACCCTTACATGGCCCCTGTTTCATCAGGTGAAAATGAAATGTTCCAACAGGACAACGGCCCATGTCACAAGTCTAAATGTGTGTTGGAGTGGTTCTAGAAACATGGTGCTGAATTCCAGTTAATGTCCTGACCGCCTAACTCACCGGATCTCAATCAGATAAAACACATTTGGGATGTCATGGAACGGCACCTCACAGTTGAAAGACCACCAATAAGCAATATCTCAGATTTGCGTAACCGTTGCTTAAACATATGGTACAATCTATCTCCTGCCATCTACCAAGGACTTGTGGTTGGTTGAAGCTGTGTTTCTCACCAAAGGAGAGAAAACTCGTTATTGACAGGAGGTCATAATGTTTTTGCTCTTGAGTGTCTATCCATAAATTGCAGTAAATACTTCTAATCCTTTCGAATGAGCAAAATCAACGGAAAAAGTTTAGGCTTATTTTTTCTTATTTTACCTAGTAGTATTTCTGTTTAATAGTAATTTACCAAGTACATAAGAGAAAAGTTCTCGAAAGTAACACTATGCTCTTTCAGACCGTAATTTAAATCCAAAACAACTTTTTTTTACAGCTTGTTTTTTTTATCTAGTGGGCTATCATTTGGCTTCCCAGTGTATTCTGATGTATTTCTAGCTTATTCCAAGCATATGCCCTTATAATGACATTAAAAATTCATATATTTTTGTGAAATATAAAATGCAAGAAAAAAAATTATAGTATTATTTTATATAAAAAAATTAAAAGTAAAAAAACGCCATGAAAATCAAAGGGTTAATTAGCAAGGTATATTAAATAGAAATCACGTTGGGATCATAGATGATCCCACTTAGCTAAGTGGGTTAAACTATATCGTATAAACTATAAAACAACTGAAAATAGTTAAAATACGCTAAAAAATGAATAAAATGTTACTGATTTATGGTAAAAAATTAAAATATTTACAATAAGTGGATAACTTACTGTAAATAGGAGAATACTAGGACAATACATTTTCATGCAGAACATAAAAAAAATCTGTATGGTGCATGGAAGTTCACCCCTACTGAGATTTGCAGCACCGAGTTTATACACATACACACACACACACTCACCATATATATATATATATATATATATATATATATATATATATTATATATATATATATATATATATATATATATATATATTTGAAAACGTAAAGTTAATAATTTAGGGGTTTGAAGAGCAGAAACCGCAGTGGACTCTTTTAATGCAGGCTCATGAATCTTTAATAACTCATTATAAAAGCACATTATTGAGTGAGAGAGTCTTGAGAAAGGGTTGCTGTATGAACCATGGCTGGGTAGGGCTCCTTTGTTAGAGTGTTTACACTAGCCTGGAAGTCGTCATGTTTGGTGGTTGACTGTTAAATTGTGCAGTATACTTGAATAAAGACATTATGAAGAAAATTATGACTTTATATGGCTGCAAAGCCTGACACACACACACATAAATATGTATGTGTGTGTGTAATGGCTAATTTTCCCCATCACAATGAGAAGAGAATCCCTTTTTAAATTGGTGAAGTCCTAATTAAAATCGTCATCAAGGGAATAAATAAATAAAAAGGGAAAAAAAAGGAAAGACATTTTGGATGATGATAAATGAGTTTATTTTAGCATGATCTCTAGCATCTTTTTGGGCTAAAAACCCGTATATCTGAATTTATAGGTGTGCAAGCCAACCAATCGAGATTTTTAATCGCCAGTCACTTGGTTGATGTCTGTGACATGGTTTACCTGTCGCTAATTATATGAAGCAAGTTATATAATTTATGCAAGAAGAGCTTTGGTGTTTTCTAAGTAGCTAAATTGATATAAATAATAAAGATAATTACCAAGTTTGCTAGAAAAGGATAGAATCGGTAGAAAATTATTTTAAGATAGACATAATTACGTTGGATAATTTTTTAGGAGAAAAAGTATCATTACACACATATGTGTATGTACCACATTTCTTGATTTTTATCTGTTGTCAAAATGTGAAATCGAAATAAATAGATTAGTTATGGTTAATTTTCAAAAACCTCAAATGGAACTGAAACGTTATTTGGAGAAACACCCCATTACATTTATATTCTCTTAAACTCCCTAGTACACAATTTTCAAAACTCATATCAACAAGTTCCTTAAATTCATTCAGAGTTCCCAAGAGATCCTCTAGAGGGCTACGAAATTTGTTTCTTCGAAACAGTGATCAAAATTAACGAGCTCTCTGATATTATCGTATCTTAGGAAATTTGCATAATCTTTCATTTACTTTTAGAACTGGAGAAACTGGAGAATGAAAAAAAAACCCGGACTTCCAAACAACGGAAATGACTTTAATTGTATACTGTAATGGTGCATGAGAAGGCTTTCTCTCTGCTTCCCTCGCCGATGAAAAATTTCAAATGAAATTCTCCTTATGCCTCTAATCATCGGCAAATTAGAAAACCGTTTGGCAACGGAGCAAATTTAGAAGACGATCATCTTCAAATTAGATAAGTAATTTTAAAACGGTTGTAGATAAATCAAATTAATGTGGCATCATGTTTCTGACTTTTCAGCTATTTATTATTGAGAGCCAGTGTAACGGAGGATAAAGCAATTTATTTATATTCATTTCTTAAACGTAGATATAAATTATATTTCATGCTGAGTACTGAAGAGTCATTTACAGAATGTGTTCTTACTTCTGATGGGAACAATATATATATATATATATATATATATATATATATATATATATATATAATAAATCTAATCTTTCCAGAAAATGTATTTTCCATTTAGTTCTAATTCAGGGGCAATTGCACTTAATTAGTCAGGTCTTAAAACCTGTTGCCTATTTTATTACGGGTGCCCCAGATAAGTGGGTAACAATACTATTAATGTGGACACAACACAAACACATCCAAGCTTTACTGGGGAATAGAAACCAAGCCCATCGGGTGGAAGCTCAATATTCTGACATTCCATTCATTTCTTCTGTTCATTTGGCCTTGAATATATAAAGAAAAGGTCAAAGAAGCCTGGAACATCCATAATAAATAATTGATATGAGCAATAAATACTTACAGATTTTAAAACATAATTCTAACATATTAAACCTGCCGTATTCTTTTATTTATATCTGCCTAACGTAGTTGTTACACTGATGAAAAAAAACTTCATAAATTTGTATGTAATTGTACCAAAATATTTTGTAAGAAAAAAATGGCGGAATGGGATTTCACCACCCGTTTAAAACCTCGAGTTCCGGTAAAATCTCATGGATTTGCAGCAGGTGTGAGTATTAAATAAGTAGAAAAACACTTTAACCACTATACAACGTGAACAACGTGAAGACGTATACAACGTAGAGAAAGTTCTTTTAATGGGCATAATACAACTAAATATTCAACTTTAGTAGTTTTTAGCACATAAAATGTGGGACAAATATAATAGAGCATCATAATAAAAAAGTATAAACACAGACATTCAGAATAGAAAAAAAAATGTTTCGACAGACTAGGTATGGTTTAACGAATGCGTTGGATTTCAGAGGGTCTTTACCTGTTTGATTTAGGAAGCTATGGTTGAATTTATTCTAGGTAAAGGCTAATTAATTAGAACAGAGCCTACTGCTGAAACACAAATCAGAACATCAATGAAAATTTGAAGGATGATTTGAAAGCAAGGCCTGCAATAACGAATGACATTACCATACCTATATGCCTATTAGCTGCCACTGATAGGTTAAATGGTTTAGAATGCTAAGTTTCTTTTTGTGCTTTAAGAGTATTGATTCATTCAGGACTTACTCCTTAAACGTGATCGAAAATATAATTAGCATGCATGTAAGTCGAAAAATTTTAAATCATGGACTCCATTACATACTGTAATTAGCGTCCGTATTCGACCATGAGATATTTTTTACAGGTTGAAAGCCATGAAAAGTCAGTGAACGTTCGTTCAATAGTAGGGTTTGACCCTAAAGACAGTGGTGCCCAACCTGTTTGTTCATCATTAATAAGTTAAAGGGTTTAGAATACTATGTTTATTTGGGTGTTAATTAAACTAGTACATGCTTTTTAAACATTGTCTGAAATTCAACGAACATTCATGCCAGTAGTGTGATTTGAAACCACGGATTCCGGCAGTAAAAGTCATTACCGTTCTTGTTTGGTCATTAAACGGCATTAACCAGGGCCGTCACTAGGTCATTTAAAGCCCGTGGCCAAAACCTGATCTAAGCCCCTACCACCCAGTATAGTGAGAAGATATATATAAATGTTTTTTTATATATCATATATTTAGAATTAACTCAAAATATTTTGTTAATTCTTAAAATGTTCCTAGTATATTTATTTTATTAATACTTAAAAATATTTCCGAACACTCTAGAAGTATTATTTTTCTGATAAACTGGGTAGTTTATTTGACGGGAATATTTTTTTTATTTGTACGTTGAATTTTCATAAAAAATGATGATTTTCTAAATTTAAATTTAGTTTTAATAACTTTAATAAATTCAAAATTTAAATCGAATACCCGAATTTATATAAAGGTATATTAGTAAGTTTTTGGTAAACATTTCGTAAGAATCTATAACAAGTTTAGTCTCTAGGAGAATTTTAAAAAATAAGAAAGTTCATAAAACAGTAATTTTTAAACACATTGGATTTTAAAAATAAAGTTTATTTAATACTTAAAAAATTATTAAATCTTTAGGTATTAATTAAATAAAAATAAATTCTACTTAAAAATTTATTTTTCTTTAATTAATACTTAAAAATATTTTCGAACACTCTAGAAGTATTATTTTTCTGATAAACTGGATAGTTTATTTGAGGGGAATATTTTTTTATTTGTGCGTTGAATTTTCATAAAAAATGATGATTTTCTAAATTTAAATTTAGTTTTAATAACTTTAATAAATTCAAAATTTAAATCGAATACCCGAATTTATATAAAGGTATATTAGTAAGTTTTTGGTAAACATTTCGTAAGAATCTATAACAAGTTTAGTCTCTAAAAGCCTTTTAAAAAATAAGAAAATTCATAGAACAGTAATTTTTAAACACATTGGATTTTAAAAATAAAGTTCATTTAATACTTAAAAAATTATTAAATCTTTAGGTATTAATTAAATAAAAATAAATTCTACTTAAAAATTTATTTTTCTTTAATTAATACTTAAAAATATTTTCGAACACTCTAGAAGTATTATTTTTCTGATAAACTGGATAGTTTATTTGAGGGGAATATTTTTTTATTTGTGCGTTGAATTTTCATAAAAAATGATGATTTTCTAAATTTAAATTTAGTTTTAATTACTTTAATATATTCAAAATTTAAATCGAATACCCGAATTTATATAAAGGTATATTAGTAAGTTTTTGGTAAATATTTCGTAAGAATCTATAACAAGTTTAGTCTCTAGGAGCATTTTAAAAATATAAGAATATTCATATAACAGTAATTTTTAAACACATTGGGTTTTAAAAATAAAATCTGATTCTATATTAAAAAATATTTTTCTACTCTTTCTTATTTCTACTAGGGGCGAATCACCTTCTTTCGGACCCCATTTTCCTCACGGTGCGGCTCCCCTATGACTGATGCGCTCGTGATATGCCACCTTTGTCACGCCCTAATTACGGCCCTGGCATTAACAGGAGGGTTTATTTAGGTTATAATAACTGATATTTTCCTATACACATGTTAATTAATTTGGGTTCAAACGTTCAAATACGATTTTAAACTTGTAATGGTACTTGAACACATTGACTCCTAACGAAATGACATTAACCTAAATGTTAGGCCATCGTTTATTTTAAAGCATGTGATTTACATACAAACTATATAATAAATAATTTTAAGAATCATGGACGATTTCATTGTAAAATCACGAAGAGTAAAGAATTTTACGAAACAAAGAGTATTAAAAAAAATTATTAAAATAGCATTTTCGAAATTAATACTGACGACAAAGATATCTCCTCTGGATGAAAAAAAATATATATTTCTCTTTATAATTAAGAACATAATTTTAAGAATGCGAATTTATAAGTAGTACTTTAAGCTCCATCGAATTCATTTAATTTTTGCATTAAGAATAATTCAAACGGTATGAGATATTCTCCATTGACTAGCAATGAAATTTTTAATATTGTAGAGATCTGCCTTATTTGCGTTTGCTAAAGTTTCCAGAATTCAAAATTGAAAAAGTAGTTTCATCAATACTGCAGTGAACAGCTAATATCTTCATTTTTACACTGGGATGTATTTACTTCTTGTCATTTTATACGAATGTCAACAGACACTCGCAGAGAGTAAATAACTCCGATGTTAGCCTCTGTTGAGAGGCAGTTGCCTTCTCGTGACGTCACACGCTATCTTTGAATCTGCAAGAAAAAGATCCGAGATTCTAGCTTTGGTATGGGTAATAAATGTTGCATGTTTCTAAATCTCCATGTGATTAGTCTTATTTATTTATTTTTTGTTGTTGTCCCAAGATTCTTCTCATTCTATCGGTTCTCAGTTAAAGTACATTCTGTGTAAACAGGAAGCAATATTGATGAAATTGATACGGAGTAATAAACCGTAAATGAGCTTGTCAATGCATTTTCTTCTTGCACGCTACATTTAATTATTTAAAGCATAGCATTTGTAGCTGTTCATGATTTTGCGTTTCTTGTAACATAAATAAAAGGCTCACTGATGTTCAGAAATTTGATTTGAGTTATGGAATATGAAGTTGCAATTCTGGACAGAAACATTGCTTTTTAACCCTTTAAATAACACTAATATAAATTTTTTAGAATTTAGTAAAATTAGTTTATAAATGTTACCTATGAACCTTATAAATGTAAAATATATAAAAAAAAATGTGCATTCATAGGGATGAAGAAATGTTAGAGGCCTGGTTTAAATGCAAAACCATCCCTTTGTACTGTGTGAAGATAACACCTTCTTTTAAATTTTTATTAAGGAGGGAGTGCAATGAATAATTATCATTAAAAGTGTAGAATATAAAAATAGCTAAACAGTTTTTAAGTGTTATTTGAATAATATAGGTATTTGGGGTCACAAGGAAGATAAATTGAATTTCTGAATTTTCTGGGTAAAGCAAGTTCAAAAATGCATATTTCAAATGGAAAAATGAATTAATTGTAGTGTTTTTATATGCTGTAAGTTTGAAATGTCATAAACATAGAACATTAAAAAAAACATTCATATATCTTTAAAAAGTAGAAAAAAGAAACTTTTATCAGGTTGATTCGCTGCAAAACTACTGTTCGTTAAAGTATTAACTTTCAACCAACTACTTAAGGAGGTGAAATTTTACTGTCTATTCTGTCAGATTTATCTTAGGGCGACAAGATTTAAATTTGTTTCGATAGACAGACTAATGATGCCAAGTCCTACATATTAAAGTGAATTAAAATAGATATGGATATTCACTTCTGCATTGGGATTCAAACTCGTGAACTAAGGTTGCTAAAAGTAGAGTAATACCTATTCAACCACTGTCCGACCGAAATCAAAAGATTTTTTTTTATGAAACCAAAAAGAATTTTTCAAACTTTTCATTTTTAAAATTAGTCATATATAAAAAAAGGAAAAATCTATAACTGATAGTTCCTCATCTAGTTCTGAGAGATCATTTTGTTACTATGGGGTCGTTTTGATAACTGATCATTTTGTTGATGTAGTTTAAAGTAGTCTGTAAGGAACTATTACTTGTAAGTACTCCACTATTTTGAATAGTCTTAAAAATGAATAATATGGAAAATTGTCTTTGTTATTATCTAAAAATTCCTTCTTATTTAAAAATGATATTACATAATGGCTGAATAGGTGGGGTTCAGTCATACGATATTAGAAGTCAAGAATTCGCTCTCTTGAATTCCAATTGAACTCGTGAACTATGGTTGCTAAAAGTAGAGTAATACCTATTCAACCACCGTCAGAACAAAATCAAAGGAATTTTTTTTCATGAAACCAAAAAGATATTTCCATAATTTTTGTTTTTAAAACAAGTCATATATAAAAAAGGGAAAAATTTATAACTGATAGTTCCTCATCGAGTACCGCCAGATCATTTTATTTCTACGAGATCGTTTTGATAACTGATCATTTTGTTGATGTAGTCTAAAGTAGTTTATAAGGAACTATAAGTATTCCATTATTTTGAATATCACTTGTCTTAAAAATGAATAATATAGAAAATTCTCTTTGCTATTATCTAAAAATTCCTTCTTTTTTAAAAATGGTGTTGCATAATGGCTGAATAAGTAGGAATCAGTCATACGATATTGGAATTCAGGAATTCACTGTTACATACGAGTTTTGAATTATTCGTAGTCTTTCTGAATCAGTTTTAGGCAGAAGATCCCAGTTTCATTAGCTACCATTAATAGGAAAACTCATTACTTACAATATTAATGTGTTTATGCAGTTGTTATATCTCGCAGGATTATTTATAGATCTGAAAAAGTTTTTTGACCACAGCAAAATGTGAGGTGTTGTCGTTGAGACTAGGTAAATGTTAATTTTTTTTTTCATTTTCTACTATTTCATTTTGAGGAATGACAGTTGCTGCATGTAGATAATTAGTTCACATGGCTCAGAAAAATTTTTCTATGTCGTTGAGACTAGGTAAATGTTAATTTTTTTTCATTTTCTACCATTTCATTTTGAGGAATGACAGTTGCTTCATGTAGATAATTAGTTTCACATGGATCAGAAAAATTTTTCTATGTCGTCAAGACTAGGTAAATGTTATTTTTTTTCGTTTTCTACCATTTCAATTTGAGGAATGACAGTTGCTTCATATAGATAATTAGTTCACATGGCTCAGAAAAAGTTTTCTAACTTCGAAAATGACAAATGCATGTAAGGCAAGATATGGTTAAAGAATTTCTTTAGTAAAATTTTTCTCTAATCTAAACAAATGCTGACCACGGTGCCATATTCTCTTTTCTTCGATAGCACCCTACCGTAAGGTCTGCTGAACGATGGCCGAATGGAAGAGAGCTGCTTTTCGGTTCTTGAGTTCGTGGGTTAGCGTCCCGCTGCTGATAGTGTTGTTAGTAGTCTTTTGGAATCGGTTTTAAGCAGTAGGGCCCGGTTTCATGAACCCTGAGAAAAACAGTATACCGTAGAGCTCCAAACCAATATAAACCAAATCCGTAAGAGCTTCAGTCTGTATAATCTTTTTGGAGGAAGGTACTCCAGAACTTGCCATTTTATGCTTTAGTTCTGTTCTGATATGTAAGATTTTTTTGCCCTTCCTTGTCTGTTCTTAAGAAATTCAGTGAAGAAAACAGTGTAACAGATCTTTTAAAGGTAGATCCCTTATCATTGATTTGGGGGTGGTGACTAAAAGATGTCTCGAGCAGAGATCCATTTTTTTCATGCCTGACACCTGAATTCCCGTTTGTTTTTTTAGGATTGTCAGGAGAGTATTAATCCAAATATATTGAATTTCTATTTTGGTTAATCATTTTTGAATACCAACATGACATCTTAATCAAGAAATAAACCTGTAGAAATTAAAATTCCTTATTCTTCTTTTTTCAAGGCACCGCAGCTTGCTACAGGCCAAGACCGGCCTTAATTGATGTTAACATCTGGCCCTATCCATAGCGAGGCTCCTGTAGTCTCCTTTATTAACAAGACTGATGTCTCTCTTTGTTACCTTGTTACCTTAAATTGAGTCAGTGTTGTAACTCGGATGAAAGCAATTTAACCCGTTCGCGACCAATGTCACGTATCAGCGATTCCTCTCTTACCAGCCCAGCGTCTCCTCCACGCAATGATCTCCGGTTGATATCGAGAAACCAGCATCGCGTATGCGTAATCGGAGATCAGAACGTTTTATTGGAATTTTTAAATGCTAGAATTTAATTACTAGATAGCGTTAAACGGCAACAGTTTTCACAACAGTTGACTCGTATAATATTTACGTGCTGGTCATTAACCCCTTAATGCACAGTTTTTTTTGAAAAAGGCCAGCCAAAAAAAAAAATCAAATTTTTTAATGTAAAAAACACAATTTAGAACGTTTTCTTGCCGAGAAAATTACAACAATACAAAAATAATCAAAATTTGAGTATATTGGAAATTTAAACAGTTGGTATAGTTTATAAATTTTAGAATGTTATTATTATTATCGAAAGAGTATATTGTTCTGCCAATTGGTAGGCAATCTACTAATTGGTAGTATGATGTGTCCTCTCTTGATGCGTAGGTATTAAATATGAAACCCTTATGTTTCATATCTCAAGAATAAAGTATGTAAAGTGACGCCTCGAATCAAGGATGTCTTAACAGCTAGAGCTTAGTAATAAAATAATTAACAGTTAAATTTTATCTTACGTTATATTTTACTAAAATATATATTGAAAATGAACGAATCAGAATCTGAGTATAAATAGGCTGTCGGAAAGCTGCTCACAAATAAGAAATAAGTCGTAAGTGATAAGTAGAAAAAAAATATGTACTTTATACTTGAATAAGTAAGTGTTACAGCTTACAATCCCATGTAAATAATAAATATCAATAAAATGATTGTTTTTCTTTCTTTCACTTTGTTCAATTTTTCAATCACAATCGAATGCAATCAATTCTCGATTGCATTCGATTGTGAAAAATTATAGCAACGTAAAGCACAACGCCGCTGGAATTATCTCGAATGTGCACATCTTGGCCCAGATTAGCGCGATCGAGTTAACTCGAGAGAGCACGTTAAGGGGTTAAGGGGTTAACGCAGTTAAGAAATTCCTGTAAATGTATCCCTATGTTTGACTAATATATGGTCTGAAGTGGATATTCTTTTGATCAAAGCATATGCTGTTGCCACACAAAATAATCAGATTGCTCCTATTTATATTTGCTTAGTCATTCATTGTTTATGATAAATTAAAAATTTTATGAAAGATTAAATATTCCTAACTTCGCTTATTCAATTTAAAATATTTATTCAGTGAAAAACTCAAAGGTCTGGCAATGCTGAATTATTAATTAAAATTTAGCTATAAATAATGTATCAAAATTTACAATACTGTTTGTTAAGGAAAATAATTTAATATATCTTTACGAAGTTTGTTTGCTTCATTTTTATTTTTCAAAGCAATCAGTTTAATTGATGTATCAGGACTTATTTTTTCTCAAAGTCGAGATTGTTATTATAAGCGTAGAACCACTCAATTATTGATATCTAACAAAGAGTTTTACATAGCTAAGGAATTAACTATATATAGTGTATTATAAGTGAAATTATCTCATTCATGTTTACATTGCTGAAAGAAAGCTCTATAAATTTATAATTTAATTTTGAATGAAATGGCTAACATGTTTAAATATTTTATCGAAATTTCTAAAACGAAATGCGGCCGATATTGAAATAAAAATTTGATTACGAAATTGGAGTCAGAAACGTTAAAATTATGAAAGATGTTTGTTTGCAGAGTCATAAATGCTGCATGAAATGCAATATAAAAAGCCATTGTAACTGAATTTGTTCTCATAAATGAACTTTTGATTTTAGGTAAGCACAAAAGAACTAACATAAACGGGCGTTTACACTCTCTCTTGATTCGTTTTATGATATCAAAAGGAAATAAAAAATGATATATGGTATATTTCTTATTTTATGAGACATTTATATTAACTTGCAGAATTCGGAAAGTTTAGACTTTCATATTTCACTTTTATGCGCTATTTCAAAGCAAAACCTAATTACTTTTCCTGTTTTCATTGCACCAACGAAAGATATAAATATTTAATTTGATTGAAACGCACTAAATATTTATCTTTTATCTTCGATCATTTCAATCGTTTTTTTCTATTTTAATTGGATATATTCATAAACTATGCAGATTCGAGTTAGAATTTTAGTAATTTTTTTTCGTGTTTGCTTCATGTTATCATCAGACTTTCATTTAAAATTAGATCTGGGGATATTATATGGTTATCAAAATAAAAATTTCAAATATATGTACTTGAGGTGACTTTCCTACATGTTTTAATGAATTAGTATGCAATTAGAGTAAATTAATTAATTCTTTACAATTAATTAATTCTTTTAATTGAGTTTATTAATATACATTGAAAATAGATGTAAAAGGATTATTTCATAGCATTACTACTACGATATATTTTAAAAACTTCTAAAGATATAAAAATTGATATATTCAGTTCTAAATAGGAATGCGTATAGCTCAGCTATGCAATTCGGCGTTGATTAAAAATTTCTCATCTGAAAAGTTTCAAAAGAAATTAAATATAAAGTCTACATTTATATATAAACCATTAAAGTATTACGTTTCGTAAGCAATAAAGAAATTTCATATATTCCTAATAAAACAGAAATTGAAATTAGAATGTGAATTACCAAATAATCTATTTAATATATTAAGTCAAAGATTTATATGTGTAAGAATTTGATAAAAAATATTTCTTTGTTTTTAAAACATATGAAATTAGAGAAAATTAATTAATTCTTTTCAGAATTGTGTACTTGCTCTTTTTAATATACACTAAAAATAGATCTAAAATGATTATTTTATAGTTTTATTACTACGATATATTTAAAAAACTTTTAACGGTATAAAAGTATTTCATTTCTTCAGTTCTAAAGAGGAATGCGTATAGCTGAGTTATGTGATTGATTAAAAATTTCTCCACTGAAAACTTAAAATAAATAAATAAATATAAAGTCTACATTCATATGTAAACCATTAATGTATTGTGTTTAGTATGCAATAAAGAAATTTCATATATTCCTAATAAAACAGAAATTGAAATTAGAATGTGAATTACCAAATAATCTATTTCATATATATCAAGTCAAAGATTTATATGTGTAAGAATTTGATAAAAATATTTCTTTGTTTTTAAAAAATATGCTTAAGATTTATCTGGATTACAAACGCCATCACCAATGGGGTAATCTACTTCAGTAACCAAATGGCTTATCTTTCCTCATAAGAAAAATCTTAATATTTTTCCACTGAAAATTTTTAAACGAAATTAAATATAAAGTCTACATTTATATATAAACCATTAAATTATTGTGTTTAGCAGGCAATAAAGAAATTTAATATATTCCTATTAAAACAGAAATCGAAATTAGAATTTGAATTACCAAATAATCTATTTAATATATTAAGTCAAAGATTTATAGATGTGAGAATTTGATAAAAAATATTTCTTTGTTTTTAAAACATATGAAATTAGAGTAAATTAATTAATTCTTTTCAAATTTGTGTATTTAGTCTTTTTAATATATATTGAAAATAGATCTAAAAGGATTATTTTACAGTATTATTACTACGATATATTTAAAAAACTTCTAACGGTATAAAAGTATTTCATTTATTCAGTTCTAAAGAGAAATGCATATAGTTGAGTTGTGCAATTTAGTGTTGATTAAAAATTTCTCCACTGAAAACTTAAAAAAAAATATATATAAAGTCTACATTTATATATAAACCATTAAAGTATTGTGTTTAGCTGGCAAGAAAGAAATTTCATATTCCTATTAAAACAGAAATTGAAAATAGAATATGAATTACCAAATAATCTATTTAATATATTATGTCAAAGACTTATATGTGTAAGAATTTGATAAAAATATTTCTTTGTTTTCAAAACATATTTGCCTAACATTTATCTGGATTACAAATGATATCCCCAATGGGATACTCTACTTCAAAAACCGAATGGCATATTTTTCCTCAAATGTTAATATTTCTTCAATGAAAATTTTGAAACGAAATTAAATATAAAGTCTACATTTATATGTAAACCATTAAAGTATTGGGTTTAGTATTCAATAAAGAAATTTCATATATTCCTATTAAAAAAGAAATTGAAATTAGAATGTGAATTACCAAATAATCTATTTAATATATTAAGTCAAAGATTTATACGTGTAAGAATTTGATAAAAAATATTTCTTTGTTTTTAAAACATATGCAATTAGAGTAAATTAATTAATTCTTTTCAAAATTGTGTACTTGGTCTTTTATAATATACATTGAAAATAGATGTAAAAGGATTATTTCATAGCATTATTACTACGATATATTTTAAAAACTTCTAAAGATATAAAAATATTTGATTTATTCAGTTCTAAATAGGAATGCGTATAGCTCACCTATGCAATTCGGCGTTGATTAAAAATTTCTCCTCTGAAAAGTTTCAAAAGAAATTAAATATAAAGTCTACATTTATATATAAACCATTAAAGTATTACGTTTGGTACGCAATAAAGAAATTTCATATATTCCTAATAAAACAGAAATTGAAATTAGAATGTGAATTACCAAATAATCTATTTAATATATTAAGTCAAAGATTTATACGTGTAAGAACTTGATAAAAAATATTTCTTTGTTTTTAAAACATATGCAATTAGAGTAAATTAATTAATTATTTTCAAAATTGTGTACTTGGCCTTTTTAATATATATTGAAAATAGATCTAAACGGATTATTTCATAGTATTATTACTACGATATATTTAAAACCCTTCTAAAGATATAAAAGTATTTCATTTATTCAGTTCTAAAGAGGAATGCGTATAGCTGAGTTCTGAAATTCAGTGTTGATTAAAAATTTCTCCCCTGAAAACTTAAAAAAATATATATAAAGTCTACATTTATATGTAAACCATTAAAGTATTGTGTTTAGTATGCAATAAAGAAATTTCATATATTCATAATAAAACAGAAATTGAAATTAGAATGTGAATTACCAAATAATCTATTTCATATATATCAAGTCAAAGATTTATATGTGTAAGAATTTGATAAAAATATTTCTTTGTTTTTAAAACATATGCGAAAGATTTATCTGGATTACAATCGATATCACCAATGGGGTAATCTACTTCATTAACCGAATGGCATATCTTTCCTCATAAGAAAAATGTTAATATTTCTCCACTGAAAATTTTGAAACGAAATTAAATATAAATTCTACATTTATTTAAACCATTAAAGTATTGTGTTTAGTATGCAATAAAGAAGTTTAATATATTCCAGTTAAAACAGAAATCGAAATTAGAATGTGAATTACCAAATAATCTATTTAATATATTAAGTTAAAGATTTATACGTGTAAGAATTTGATAAAAAATATTTCTTTGTTTTAAAAACATATGCAATTAGAGTAAATTAATTAATTATTTTCAAAATTGTGTACTTGGTCTTTTTTAATATACATTGAAAATAGATGTAAAAGGATTATTTCATAGTATTATTACTACAACATATTTTAAAAAGCTTCTAAAGATATAAAAGTATTTCATTTATTCAGTTCTAAAAAGGAATGCGTATAGCTGAGTTATGCAATTCAGTGTTGATTAAAAATTTCTCCACTGAAAAGGTTCAAAAGTAATTAAATATAAAGTCTACATTTATATATAAACCATTAAAGTATTGTGTTTAGTATGCAGTAAAGAAATTTCATATATTCCTATTAAAACAGAAATTTAAATTAGAATGTAAATTACCAAATAATTTTTTTAACATATTAAGTGAAAGATTTATATGTGTAAGTATTCGATAAAAATATTTCTTTCTTTTTAGAACATACGCGAAAGATTTACCTGGATTACAAATGATATCACCAATGGGGTAATCTACTACAGTAACCGAATGGCATGTTTTTCCTCATTAGAAAAATGTTAATATTGACAGTGACGAAGAAGTGATTACAGATGAATGTCAAGAGGTATTATTTTGAACGTTTATTAGAAATACCTTTTTGTGTTACAGAACTAACAGAATTCTGCTTTTGTATGAAGAAAACATCTGAAAGAGCTTTTGCTTAATAGGATTACTAGTAATCTCGAAAGGTTAACTTTTGTTAGGAAATAAACTTTTGTACGAAGTTTGTCGAAAATACGTTTTGTGCTTATACTTCACAGGGAAGTACATTACAAATTGAGAGAACAGATTATCATAGAAAATTGCAAAATTTCTTGATTTGGCGATGTGTTGAAGAAATGGTGTATGAACTGAGTGTTAAAGATGAGAGAAGATCAACATGTCCCATTTCCTTCTATTGCAACTAGTAAGTTTTTCTCTCTGACTGTAAGATATAGGTTCAGTATTTATAATAGAAAAGGAAGATCCTGCGAACCATCTTTGGTGCTGTCTTTGAAAATAACAACTGGAGAAAAAGATATATTTTGAATTATATAAGATCTTTAACAGTGATGATGTTATCAAATCTATAAAGCTGAATAGAATGAGATGGGCAGGACATGTAATGAGAATGAGCCCAGAACGAACAATTTTGAGGGTTTTTAATGCACTCCCTTCCAATAAAAGACCAAAAGGAAGGCCTAAGAAACGGTGGAAAGACTGTGTAGATGAAGATTTTGCTATCTTAAAGGTAAAGAACTGGAGATCAATTGCTGGGAGAAGGGCAGATTGGGAAAAGCTTCTAAGGAAGGCCCAGGCCCACAAAGGGCTGTCGTGCCAATGCTGATGATGATTTATTATAGAATATCTATCAGAATGGCATGCAAACAAAGCTCAACAGTCCTGAAAGAATATGCAGCTCACAGTGAAGGTACTGACATACTGACTGTGCCTTGAGACGTGAAGATTGTCGCCCTTTTTTCCGTTTTTTTTTGAGTGCAGATACCGTTAATTATTTACGTTATTTTAACAAAGCAATTGACTACAGGTGTACGATGTAATACACCAAGGAACTTAAATCGAGGATTTTTGTTCTTGGATGACGTCAAGGAGTTTTCTTTTTTGTGCTTGCCCAAGGGAAAACCACATGCAGGAAGTGATACTGAATCATTGATGAGATTCCGACTTACGATCCAGATTTTAAGATACTATCAGACTTCTACAGATAGTGTGTTAAGATCGGTACCAACTTCTTGCGTTGAAATCAGTATAATTGGAAGTTCATATGAGCAACAGACAAGCGATAGTTTCAAAGTCCTTTCTGAAACCATTGTACACGAATTTTTTTTATATAGGAGGCTTCTTAAATAACCAAAGATTACACTTTTGGTATAATAATGTGTTTTTCATTTTGATATAGAACTTTCATTTGTAAAATAAAATAGCAAAAAGGACTTTTAAAATAACCCTAGTTAACCCAAAAAAATGGAATAATTATCAGATGGTCAAATAGCTTAATAATTAATAATAGCTTAACAAGCAAATTTTACTATTCTTCTATTTTTACAAAAATCTTTATCTTGTCGGTAGGACGAAATAAAACAGATATAGTGAAATATAAACAGAACAAATCCTAAGAATTCGAATTTTTTTCTTTTTTGGAAAATCCAATTGAATCTATTAACTGTATTACGGATATTGCTGTAACAGTATTAACGGTATTGAATTGTGAAATTGAGTGACTAGCTATAAAAGTATGAATGTGCTTCTGTAAAAAATATCGTATTCTTAATTATTTGTATAATATTTTGTGAGAGTGAGGGAGTACGAGACCAAGAAATAAAAATGAGATAATTTTTTATCGTATCCTGGATAATTTCTTTATGATTAAATTTCTAAAGGAAGAGGTAATATTTTTGCAAATTAATTCTATAATTTTTTTACATCCATGATGAAGCAAAGTTCAACACTGTCCTAAGTTTTTAATTAGTAGACAGGATTAAGGGAATAAGGAACCATAAAAATGGACTAAAAATATGAAATGAATTTTTGTTCTCAAGTAAAAAATCAATTTAGGTATACACTTCTTTATTAAAACACATTTTAAATACGAGTAATTTGATTATTATATTACATTGAAGCATATTTTTTTATCACACACTTCAAAATATATTTTTTAGTTTGAAGATTTTTGTATTTAACAATTAATTTGCAATACTTTAAGTACAATTAAGTGCAATACTTTTATATATTTCTTTTTCAAAATTTTAGAGATTTCCTGTGCATTTTTTATTGAACTGTGTGTTCTTTTAACAAAATATTGCAGTATAAAGAAGCTTTGCCAACGATCTCAATGGCCGAATGGTCAAAGCGCGAGATCCGAATATTGTGGGTTCGATGCTTGCCATGGCGGTTGATCCAAAGTACGGATTTTTAATTTAAAAATGTTATTTATTGTTTCCTTATGTTCTCGAACATTCTAGATCTTTCTTTAATATGTAAATTAGTTAGTTCTCGAATATTCTGTTCGCGTATAAAAGCTGATACCCACTAGTTGTAGGCAACTTCCTGATCTTGTAAAGTTGCGAGTAGCTACTTAGCTTCAATAAATTCATCTGTTAAGTTAAGAGGTGTATTCATTCGAATCTTCGTGACAATATTTTCTCTCTAGTTGTAGAGGATTTAAGCAGTTTCTAAAACATTGTATAATATAAAATAAAAAATCTTTTAGTATTTAAAGTGAGTGAACATTGATGTCCAGTTATATTTCTACATAAATTCTAAAGGTAAAATAGAAAAATGAAAGGAAATATTTAATATGTTTTGAGCTAGGAACACTTTCAAGTAATATCGTTGGTCTACTCAATTTTTATTAAATAGTCTCGTATTTTAATCAAAAATTCTTTTCTAATAGATTTTTGTATCTTGTATGTTTTATGCAATAACATATATAGTCTCATTATAAAAATACAGTTAAAAATAAAAAATATTGAAAAATTTGAAATCAGACGTCTTATGTCTTCTTAACAACTTTCTTCTTATTACATTGGTAGACTTATTTTGGAAGAATAATTGTGCAGGCATAACTTGAACCTAATCTACTTGGACCACATTATCCCTATATATTCCCTATATAATACCCTATATAATAATAGCCTAAGTTATCTCTCCGTCTGTCCTCGAATTTATGAAGTACCAGGTTGTACCTATAATGGATACAGGTATCCATATTGGATTCTTGATGAGTTACGGTTAGCAACGTTCGAAATCCACCCCTTCCTCGCTTTTCTAGCATTTAATACCTTTATTTCAAGCCCTAATTTACCCGGTTAAGAGCAGATTATTAAATTTATCAATTTGTCCCATAATAAATAGGATAAAATAACATTTTTTTAGCATTATGACGTCATTCATTTAACCATCTCACTTAATCATATCTTATTTTAAATTAATTAAATGTCGTCTGCATTATTTTCATACGTTTTATCACTGTACTTAGATATTACGTAAATAATTTTCTTTTGTATTTGGCTTGAATAATAGATTAGTTACATATGTGAAAATTTTAAATTTAATCATCGATTATTATTTGTTGCAATGAAAATTTTATCACCGGCATTAACAACAAATTCTATCTACCTCCAGGGTGTAGTGGAAATGATAGTTTCATTCCTTTTCTTCCATTAATTACTGGGGCAAACAGAAAAAATTGGGAAAAACTTAACGGTAATTTCTACCTAGCTGAGAAAACTTTGAATTATCTTTCTAAACGAATTCATCGTGATGATTCTAAACTGGAATCACAGTATCGGAAGACTTTAGAGGAGTATGAAGATAAAAAAAAATTATTGAGCTTGTACCATATAATTCTCAGCCAAAAAACAAACCATTTTTTACCAGCCTCATAGGGTACTTTGCAATTCTGGAAAATTAAAAATTTTACTTATCCCGTCATATGTTGGGCTATATGCTAGTAAGACTATAAGTAGATTATATTCTAACTATAAAATTATTAAATGTTTAATAACCCAATGTCACTCTTTACATCCTCTGATACACTCGGGATTTGTTGGTGCTGCAGAAATTTCTTTGCATCATAATTATTAACCCCTTCCGGTAAAACGACGAGTCTAGCTCGTCATTGGTTTTTCATTCCATACCGCACAATGACGAGCTACACTCGTCATGCGACTAAAGTTAATGTTAAATATGATAATTAATTTAGTTTATAATTTCTAGTATACTGAATTTAGCAAGACTTTTGTTACTTGTGGAAATACCAGGTCACTATTACATATTGTTTATTTAGAATTTCTTGGTACAAGTCACTGCCAAATTGATGAGTCAGAATAAAAGAAAACCTACTAAGAAATGCCGTGTGCGTTACAAGAATCAAATTAGAAGTGAGAATCCCTAGCGGTGTAAACAATTCAGTATTCCTTTGCACTTTGTTTTGAAAAGTACCACTATCTTGAAGACTATTATCTGTATGCCTTATTAATGTTTTGCTTTGATATTTTCTTAATTATACATTTTCTGATATTATTTAACACTATGTAAAAAGTGGATTTTAATTAGGAATATATAAGAATTGTAAAATGAAACAAGTTTTTTAAATAAAAAATAAATGGTTACTTCACGCACAGTTTTTCATTATTAAATCTTACCGGAAGGGGTTAATAAGACCGATGAAGAATTGAAATAATAAAAATACCCAGACAATAACAGGCAAATTGCAAAGCAAGTTACAATACATAATGCATCAATGAATATAATTTGTAGATTACGAACTGAGCATTTATAAGTACATATAAAGTACTAGTTTTCATCTTTCATACGATTAACAATACTTAATCCTTTAATATGATTTCTTACTCATAGAATTTTCTTATAACCTAAAGCTCTTTTTATCGCTAGTCTAGATTCCTCTTCTTAACGTTTATCAAATTCCTACTATATTTTACTTAAGTACCTCCAAAAATGTACATGATATAGTTTCCTTAAGCATTTTTTGGGATTTCTTGCCGCAATATAAATTAATTTATGTGAAACTAGATTATCTCAAGAACTATCTACGTTATGACATATGTACTGTAAGACATATCTTTGTCATTCTTTAATTAAATTTTGCCCTCAAATTTGTATGAAAAAGATGCCAAAACTGTTGTTATTACTTAACTATTCAAATTAATGTTTATTAAAGTCAAGCAAAAATTGTGGAAATTAATGTATTTTTAACAACAGTTTGTTCAGAAATATATTTTCTAATATAATTATCTGACTTTCGGAAATATACACATACACATATGACTGCAAAGAAAAATTCATTAAGATCCCAAAAGTTTGTTTATAGCAATTTACATTACATTATGAAAATTATTTTCTTAAGTGACACTAATTAAATAGTTTTAGATTGTGTGAAAAATTGCCTTAAATTATAACTTTTAAGTTAGTTTTAAACATAAAAGTTTTAATTAGTGTTATGTTGTAATATTGTGTGTAAAATTAATTTAGCTTTCTAGTTGTGGGCATTAAAAATTTGCGGAATAATGTAAAAATATTATTTACATTTTCAGGAATAAAGTATTATTTTAAACGTTTTAATTAAATAATAACTATTCAAGAATTTTTTCAAAAATTTTGCAATTAGTATGGATTACAGACGTTAATATAAGCTAGAAATTAATTTTCAAAGTTGTGTATTTCATTTATTTTTATTTTTAAAACATTTTAAAGTAGTTTTATAAAGAAATGCACAACGAAGATTTTTATTTGTTTACATTCTACATACATTGCATTTAAGACAAAAGTGTTTATTTAGTTTATTTTCTCATACTTAAACTGGCTAAATTGCTTTTAAATTACTCTATTTAATTTGAGCATTTAATGTTCCTAGTTAATAGTTACATTTACTTCAAAATACAAATTAGTATGTATATTACGTTACTCTGATAATCTAAGCAATTTCGAAAATAAAACAACTCTTTATCATAAAACAAATAACTAATTTACATTTAATTTTCATCATGAAAGAAACAGATGGCGCTGTATGCAATGAGAGTTCCTTTATTTGTGAACGTTAGCACGCGAATTTCTAAAGAAAATTGAAGAAATAGATATATTTACAAATTAAACAATATAATATTAAATACAGATCTAGATTTTTGTCAAGTTTCAGGATGATATTCCCCAACGTCATTAACCCTTTAAAGGACACTAATATAAATTTCTTTGGATTTAATGATATTAGGTTATAAATGCTACCTATGAATCTTATAAATGTAAAATACATGAAAAAATGTGCATTAATTGGGAGGAAGACAGGTTAGAGGGCTGGTTTAAATGATGCAAAACCATCACTGTGTATTGTGTGAAAATAATACTTTCTTTTAAATATTTATTAAGGTGAGAGTACAATGAATTATTATCATTAAAAGTGTATAATAATAATGTAAGAATACTACGCCATATCAATAGCAGGTATGCAGTAGATGTGAAGTTCTCTCGAAGAAAAACACTCGAAATGCCAGAGGCTGACTCGTTTATTAAAAATAACATTACTATAAAATAAACATTAAGAACTGTACACTACTTGGTAGCAACTTGCTACCTACAAATAAAACGGTTTACAGAACGGACATCCCTTACAGGGCGGCCACGAAAGAGCATCATGGCTTGCATTTGCCGGCGGCTTACAGTCTTCACTTGCTAATCTACATAACAGCCACGTGCTATCTGCAATTTAACATACCGCCCGGTGAAGTGGATTAGAATTATCTCAACTGGTGTGGAGGTTTGACGTCACTAAGTAATCTTGGAGTTATTTCTTAACCGGAGGGAAAACACCTTCCAGGTATGCAGTATGACATCAAATAAAATAGCTCAACAGTTTTTAAGTGTTATTTGGATAAATATAGGTATTTGGGGTCACAAGGAAGGTAAAGTGAATTTCAGAATTTTCTGGGTAAAGCAAGTTTAGAAATGCATATTTCAAATGAAAAAATAAATAAAGTGTAGTGTTTTTATCTGCTGTAAGTTTAACATGTCATAAACATAGAAAATTAAAAAAAAATCATATATATGTCTTTAAAAAGTAGAAAAAAAACTTTTAACAGGTGGATTCGCTGCAAAACCACCGTTCGTTAAAGGCTTAAACAAACTAATATGTAGCTAAAATGTAGTGTATAAGTTACTATAGCATATAGAACTTGGTTCTTTTTTCTATCCGAGAAATGTCCGATAGTGCGATCGGAGAAATGTCCTAGACAACCGATTGTAAAAATAATGTTAGGTTGGCTTAGTGTTTGCGAAAGAAGAAATTAATACTCATTAATAAACACATGGACAAATAAGTCTTGATTAAATGAATTTATATAATTAAATAAATATCTAATGAATACAACTGTAATCAACTTATCATTTGTAGATATCGAAGACTGCTCTGCAGTCGGCCCCAGCCCTAAAAAACAATATGACCATGATTTTTCTCAAAAGGTCTAACCCGCAGGCCGCAGATGGCAGCAGCGTTCACCTTCTACTCTCCTCCGGTCACAACCTTGTCCTCTAAAAAAAAATCAGACTGCCTCGTGGAGAAAAGCATTAAGCAGGGATCCACTCCAGAACGGCTGGGGGTCAGAATTCCCCAAACCAAGTATACCTCTACTGGTTGGAAGAAGTCTGAAGTTTCTTGCTAGTTCAAACCGGTCCTGTTCTGGTATGTCTTTGATGATGACTCATGGAAAAAGGTAAAAAGAGCTAAACCGAATGTAACTCATTGTTACACCGATGCATGTGGATAAAAGCAGCCCTAAACATTACCATAATGGTATAAACTTCGTATGAAGACAATAGCTTTACACCGTTTCTTATCACGGGAATGTAAAACTCACTTTGAACTAATTTAATGATTGTTTTCTTGTTCTTAATCAAGGCAAAGATCTTAGTCATGAATATTGGAAATATATTGAATTTTTCTTTGGTATAAGTTCTAACAGATCTCCACACATGTGTGAAAAATTCATAAATCTAACCCAATGCAAAGTTTTACATCATACAGTTTACACAAGAACTTTGTAAGTACTCTTAGTTTTTTAGTGGAAAATATATTTACCATTATATTTTTTTAAATACAGGAGACAATTTTGAAATATAACGAAACGTGTCTTTAGCGACATACTGAAGGTATGATACACGACATCAACGAAGAACGTCGGGTTAGCCTTTAACATGAAGATTAACATGAAGTAAAATAAAATTCCCGTTTATTTATGGCCGTTATTGCCAAATGACAATTCGATTAAAGGGTCCAACCAAAAGGTATATTTCCTCTAGTTTGTTATTAAAAGTGCATGATTGTTCAGTTTTGAATTTAAAGTAATGCAAATTGATATTATAAATTGATATTATAATTGATATTATAATACGACTGAATCGGAATTAGATATTTTATTTGAAAAAATACTTATTAATTGTGAATTGTTAGTATTATTCATGACTTAGGAGGGATATCTTTCCCCTTTGAAATCAAAGTACATTCACAGTTTAAGGGCCGGTCTCACCAAAGTCATTTAATAGGCTAACTGCGATTAACCCAGGGCGTCAACCAATGGTGGGCTGCAGTTCTCCGTTTAAATAGAGATTAACGTGGTTAGCCATTAAACGAATTTAGTGAGACTGGCCCTAAGTTTTACAGAGTGTTTAGTAACCTTACAATTGTAACATGAAAAACCAAAGTGAAATTTCAAACTTTTAAAATTTTTTGGACAACTGGAATTTTTCTTATTGCTGCTTATTAAAAGAACAATCTTTGATCTAATCCTTTATAAAGCCTTTTTTTGGCAATGGTGCATTAAAATACTTTCTGAATTGAGATTAATTCAAGGACATAAATTCATTTAGATTATTAGACTAAATATAATTAATTATATTTAAACTTCCTTTCCCAGAGAATTATACCTACCATTACCCACTGAGTGCTATTAAAAGGTAAGAAGTTTTAGTTACTTTTTTGGTAATTCAATAGATAATATTGATAAAACAAACAAAATTTGAAATACTAGAATCTAACATAGAATTTGTATCAAGTGAATAAATATGAATCAAATAAACGAAGTACATACGCAGAAGAAGTTTACTAGAAAAAATTATGTCCTCTCTACTTTACCCAAATTCAACCTTAAATTTTAAAAATGTTATTAAGATCAGGACGTTTATTAATTTTGTATTATTATTTCTGTAGTTAAGTATAAATAATAGATCACACAAGAGGTAGTAATATGATTGATCACATAGTTTAAAAAAACCGAATTTAGTGGCAAATATACTTACCATGGTCATAGTAAGGGTTAATTAATATTACAAAAAAGTCCGACATTGTATTTTGCCTTCCAAGAGTAATTCAATAATAAAAATATAAGTACAGTTCACTTCTATAACCAAATATTTCTCTAGAGTGCATTTTTTTCCAAGTATTTAATTTTCAATTACCAACAACAGCAATCCTATGCTTAGAAGAGTGAGTAAATCTTACCAATTTTCCATTTCCAGTTGTAGAGGAGCAACACTGGCGTGAGATGAAGACTAAACGGCAATTTAAAGGCACTCTCGTGAAATTTATCTAAGGGAGAGAAGTCTCGAAATCAGCCAACAGTATTTCCCTTGTTTCGCCTATTTATATCACTGTGGCCTGAGGAGTTTTTCCCTGGGCGGGAAAACATTATAAGATAATGCTTTGGACAATTCTCCAGACGCGACTCGGAGGGAAAAAAGCCCCGCATTAGAACGGAACAAAAGCAAGCCGCCTATGTCAGTGGGTCGTGACCGTTCGATTGAGGTGGACAGGTGGGGTCAGGCAAGATTTATTCGAAACAAGGGTGGAAGAAAAGGAGCGTTATTGCCAGTTATAAAACTTCACCATCCTTATTTATATTGAGCGTTTTATTGAAGTTCTCGCGAGGAATTTTATTTTCTTCCGATATATCTGGAATATAAATTTATACCTCTGGGGTATTACGATTGTGCTATCGTGAAATCCTTTTTTATGAGGAATATTTATCCAGTGTAAAAATTATAGGGATATGAGTAGATGGGATGGAAGAAAGGATAGAGCGCTTGTATATATATTGACTTTCCTGGGTTTTGCTGCTAGATTCCACTGGTTACCAGGAAAGTGAACTTCAAACTTTTGAAAATTATTATATCCATAAAGTGGTAAAAAGAAAATGTGCACAATATATGAGCACAAGTATAATAATTATATATGTGTGTGTATGTGTGTATGTGTGTTTCTTGTCTTAAAAATGCCTTACATTCGGTAATATAGTAGTGTGGGAGCGCTATGAGCCATACATCGTGAACGTTAAGAATTAGTCCCCAAAGAATTAGTATCCAAAGTCCCCAAAGATTACCATTAATAGAAGAGAAATAAAGGTATATCACCGAAGGTAAGAATTTTAAGGATGGAATCACAAATTTATTTTAAAATATAACTACATTAAAGTTAGTTTTGAGTTAAAATATCATTGCTTACACACACACACACACACACACACACACACACATATATGTATATATATATGTATATATAGATATATAGGTATATATATAGGTATATATATATATATATATATATATATATATATATATATATATATATATATATATATTTGTGGCACATATACTTACCATAGTAAAGGTTAATTAATATTACAAAAATGTCTGACCTTAGTATTTTACCTTCCAATCGTAATTCAATAATAAAGCTATAAGTACAGTTCAGTTATATATATATATATATATATATATATATATATATATATATATATATATATATAAAGACTCTATCATTTTAGACTAACTTTAATTAGAAGAATTGTTCAAGGAAAAAGGAGTGACTGTCACGTGATCTGTAATAGTACTAATAGATAATAAGTCACCAAATTTGGCAACAAAATTGTATCGCTAGAATTGGCTTATTTCTGATGAAATAAATTCGATGAAAAGGAAAAGGAAAAAGAAATATATTTATATACTTATGTCTTTTTTTTCTATTTTTAGACTAAAATGAGTCGATTAAAAATATTTTTTCTACAGTATAAAAAATAAGGTTTGAAGGGTTCAGAGAATGTTTTTTTCCAAACGAGATC
>CM063505.1:111832599-111837599 GCA_032207245.1 Pardosa pseudoannulata | reverse complement strand
AAAGAACTGTTGTGCATATTTAAAATGTGGTCACTGGAGGGCACTATCTGTTTTCCCGCCAAAACTCACTTTCTATTCGAGTCTTTCATCTTGGACGAACACTTTTGCTAAGTTTGAAAATCTAGAGAGTACTGATTTTTTTAATAGAACAGGAAACGTATTGTAAATGACTATACAAACCAACTACATACACGAAATATAAATATCTGAGATCTGGGACATATAGGTCTTAATGTTATTTTTCATTGATATGTTCCGGAATATTCAATTTTGAAAATTAAAGTGACTTTACAAAAAAAAGTCTTATTTATGTCTTACTCATTTCATTAAAATGGTGCAAAACGAGGGCCTAAAGCTAGGGTGCTGCTCCTCTGTACCAGGCTCTCGGTTTTGAATCACAATGTTAGAATGGATGTTCGTAGACGTTCAGAATCGACTTTAAGCAGTAGGTACCGGTCTCATTAGCATTCGTAAGCAAAGCAGTAGACCGTAGCTCTCCAAACCAAACCGATCATTAAAATGATAGGCAGGATCAATTTTTGAAAAATTCTTAGTGAAAAGATTAAAGTGTTAAATTCAGTGTTGTAAAAGGTGTGATCAATCCACTGATACCCGAGGGCTAATCAAACATATAATCATTGTCAAAGTTTAATTCCAAAGAATGTTACTATGTTTTGGTAAAACGAAATATTGCAACCTGCAGATTCTAATTTTTAATATTAGAGGTATACATATTATCACATATTAAGTAATTTATTATTAGAGTGTGCATTCCTCTTAAGTAGTGGAATCCATTGTACCTTGAACCTAGTTTTTGGTTTTATTGCATTTTTACCCGAAACATTGTCTGATGTATTACTTTGCTACCATGAGCTTTGTTAAAAGTTTTTGCTATTTTATTACAATTTTTACATAAACTATTTTTATATTTTGGAGCATGTACCAATAAATTTTAACTAGTACTAAGTAAATCGACATGATATAGTATTTTGTAATTTATAATTCTTAAATGTATATGTACATATTTCTTTCTAATCTAGCAGTGAGTAAGGGTGAATTAGAATACTTATAAATGAAAACTAGCTGCAGAAAATAAATTTTATGGCAATAAAAACAAAATTATTATATATACAACAGCTTTACTCCTGATGTTCTCAGGGATATGCTTCTATTTTTTATCGAATGAGAAGAAGGAAAAAGAAGTAATAAAAATTCAAATTATTGCACAAATAATTAATTCACCTTTCAAAAAAATATCTACGTTTGACACAGAAACTATTGCTAATTTTTAAAATCTATAGGTACTGATATTTTTAATAGAACAGGTTACGTTTTTAATTGACTAAACAAACCAACTACATACATGACAACTACATACACAATATATTAGTAGCTGATGTTTGGGACTGATATGTCTTAATGATATTTTTCATTGATATGTTCCAGAATATGCAATTTTGCAAATTAAAATCATTTTACAAAAAAAAGTAAAGAAAAATGTCTTATTTATGACTTACTCATTTCATAAAAAATGGTGCAAAACGAGGGCCAAAAGCTAGGGGGCTTCTCTGTACCAGGCTAGCAGTTTTGAATCACAATGTTAGAATGGATGTTCGTAGCCATTCAGAATCGGCTTTAAGCAGTAGGTACCGGTCTCATTAGCTCTCCTGAGCAAAATAGTAAACCGTAGCGTTCCAAACCAAACCAATCATTAAAATGGAAGGCAGGAGGAATTTTTGAAAAATTCTTAGTGAAAAGATTAAATTGTTGAATTCAGTGTTATAAACGGTGTGGTCAGTCCATTGACATCCGAGGGTTAATCAAACATATAATTATTGTCAAAGTTTAATTTCAAAGAAGTTACTATGTTTTGGTCAAACGAAAGATTGTAACATGCAGATTCTAATTTTTAATGTTAGAGGTGTGTATATTAGTACATTTTAAGCAATTTCTTATAGGAGTGCATTATATTATATTCTTCTTAAGTAGTGGAAGCTGTTGTACCTTGAACCTAGTTTTTGGTTTTATTGCATTTTTATCTGAAATATTACCTGATGAATTGCTTTGCTACCCTGCGTTTGTTAAAAGTTTTTGTTATTTTATTACAATTTTTACATAAGCTATTTTTATATTTCTTAGCATTTACCAATTGAATTATAACTAGAACTAGTTACATCGGCATGATATAGTTTTTTTGTAATTTATAACTTGTATATGTATATGTACTTATTTCTTTTCAATGTGACAGTGAGTAAGGGCGAATTAGGATACTTATAAACGAAATTCAGCTACAGAAAACAAATTTTGGAGCAATAAAAACAAAATTATGATATATATATATATATATATATATATATATATATATATATATATATATATATATATATATATATATATATATATATATATGATATATATATATATATATATATATATATATATATATATAACAGCTTTACTAGCGATTTTCTTAGTGATATGATTCTTTTTATTTATCGAATGAGAAAATGAAATAGAAATGTTCTTTATAAAAATTTAGATGCTTGCATGAATTATCAATTCACCATTTAAAAAAATCCGCTTTCAAAATCATTTGGCCAACGTTTAACATATTCAGTCAACTGAACAATATGAAATACTATGTAAAATATATTGAAATGTAGATTGTAATGTGCTTAATTTTAACACATTAGACATAAAAATTTCAAAGTTACATTTGACAATGTGTTAAAAAGAATTTTTATGGATTTAGATATATTACTGAAATTTATAATGAAGTGTAAACCTAAACAATATCATTATTGAACACTTGTAATTATAAGTCTTATTTTCTTAATACACAACTTAGATTTATTTTTGTATTATTCAGATTTTCATGGCGTCCAATTAAAAAAATTTAGTAAATGTTCTAAATAGAATCAAAAAATAGTACTATTTCGGACCGTATTATTTATTTGAAGATCATAGCTTGTAAATAATTCTACATTTAGTTCTTTATAATCATAAGTTTCACTTTCCTAATACAAAACTTAAATTTATTGTTGCATTATTCAGATTTTTATAGTGTCGAATGAACAAAATTTAGTAAATGTTTGAAGTAGAAACAAAAAATAGTGCTATTTTGTACTTTATTACTTATTAGTAGATCATAGCTTGTAAATAATTCTACATTTAATTCTTTGTAATTATAAGTTGTATTTTCTTAATACACAACATAAATTTATTGTTGCATTATTCAGATTTCCATGGTCTCAAATGAACAAAATTTAGTAAATTTTCTAAGCGGCTAAAAACAAAAAATAATACTATTTAGGACTTAATTATTTATAAAAAGATCATAGCTTATAAATACTTATAGATTTAATTCTTTAATATTATAAGTTGTATTTTCTTAATACACAGATTAAATTTATTGTTGTAGAATTCAGATTTTCATGGCATTGAATAAAGAAAATTTAGTAAATTTTCTATGCAGCTAAAGAAAATAATGCTGCATTGGACTTTATTATTTATTAAAAGTGCATAGCTTGTAGATAATTCTACATTTAATTTTTCATAATTATAAGTTGTATTTTCTTAAAACACAACTTAAATTTGTTGTTGTATTATTGAGGTTTACATGGTCTCGAATCAACAAAATTTAGTAAATGTTCTAAGCTGCTAAAAACAAAAAATAATACTGTTTAGGACTTAATTATTTATTAAAATGGCATAGCTTGTAAATAATTCTACATTTAATTTTTTGTAATTATAAGTTGTATCTTCTTAATACACAACCTAAGTGTATTGCTGAATTATTCAGATTTTCATGGTATCTAATCAACAAAATTTAGTAAATGTTCTAAGCCGATTAAAACAAAAAATAATGCAATTTTGGACTTTATTTACTAAAAGAGCATAGCTTGTAAATAATTCTATATTTAATTTTTTATAATTATAAGATGTATTTTCTTAATACACAACTTAAATTTAGTGTTGTATTATTCAGATTCTCACGGCCTCGAATCAACAAAATTTAGTAAATGTTCTAAGCCACTAAAACCGAAAAATAATACTATTTAGGACTTAATTATTTATTAAAACAGCTTAGATTATAAATAACTCTACATTTAATTATCTCTTAAATTTATTGTTGTATTATTCAGATTCTCATGGCCGCGATTCAACAAAATTTAATAAATGTTCTAAGCCACTAAAAACGAAAAATAATGCTATTTAGGACTTAATTATTTATTAAAAGAGCGTAGATTATAAATAATTCTACATTTAATTATATCTTAAATTTATTGTTGTATTATTCAGATTCTTGAGACCAAGAATCAACAAAATTTAGTAAATGTTCCAAGCAGCTAAAACCAATAAGTAATACTATTTAGGACTCAATTATTTATTAAAAGAGCGTAGCTTATAAATAATTCTACATTTAATTATCTCTTCCAATAATAATCAAATATAACGTGTTTTCTCCACACATACGCAGACATTAAGCGTAACTTAATTATTGAAACTAATCACGGAAAATATTTCTTCTAAGACAAAATTAATGTTCCGGCAGCAAAACGCAAGAGGGATAGCAGACAAATTTTATGTTCAGCGAAATACTGGAATGGCAGTGTACACACTAAAATGTGCATATTATTTCATTATTACCTGCTGCATCTCCGAGGAATAAGGGCTTTCAGAAGCCTGGTGCTTAACATGGGAGAAAGAGTGTTGCCGGGATATATGTCTTCCGCGAGGAGGATTAACAGAAGAGATCAATAGAGGAATCTGGAAGCAAAAAGTTAATTATTGTTTTGAACTACACCTGAAGAAGACGAAAGCGAGAAATATCTACCAGATGGGACCCGATTTTATTACTGAAAGGATGGAAGGGAAAATGAAATGCCTTTTCAAGGATAGAATCGAGGGCCGAAAGCTGAAGTAAAGAGTGGGATTTAAAGAGCTTTTGAACAGTCTAAATATATTCGAAAGTTACCGATAGTACAGAATATTCTATT
>CM063505.1:111810099-111827599 GCA_032207245.1 Pardosa pseudoannulata | reverse complement strand
GATTTTTTATTATCTTACAGTGGATCATAAATGGAAAACAAGATTAGACAACAAAATAAATTTATTATAGCAACTTTTGGCCTAACCTCCACAAAGATTCAACCATCGTATTTATCCTATTTCAGAAAAGAATTTATTATATTAAATTCCTTTCATATTTTTGTTATTAATTTTCAATCTTATTTTGATGGTTAAGTGTTTTTATTTTTGAATATGTATAGCAATATTTGGATAATACATATAATTATATACCTATATATTCATATATATGTATATATTATATACATATATATACATACATATATATATATATATATATATATATATATATATATATATATAAATATATATATATATATATATGTATATATGTATATATATGTATATATATATATATATATATATATATATATAAATATATATATATAAATATATATATATATATATATATATATATATATGTATATATATGTATATATATATATGTATATATATATATATATATATATATATATATATATATATATGTATATATATATATATATATATATATATATATATATATATATATATATATATATATATATATATATATATATATATATATATATATATATATATATATATATATATATATATATATATATATATATATGCTACTGGGTAAAAAAGAAATTGTAATAGCATTATGAAATTTTGAGAAAATGTGTTGCATTTAATGTGTACAATTGTAACGCTCCAGATAGTCTCATTTTTTCGTCAGAGGCACCGTACATACAGTGTATCTACATCAGCTTATTCAGTTTGTATAATCCTCTTCTACATTTCCGAGGAATAAGAGCACTGAGAGGCAACGTGTTTAATGTGTAAACATTGTCCCCAGGATATAGATCTTAAGAGAAGATGAATAAAGAAAGTGATGAAAAGAGGAATCTGAAAACAAAAAGTTAATTATCGTTTAGAGCTACAATGTAATGGAGACAAATTTGGGAAATATATACCAGATGGGACCCAAAAAGAATGCTGACGACGTTAAAAAGCTATTCAAATATGGAATCGAGAGCCAAAGCCTGTACTATAACATTTATAATGACATTACTAATGATATTTAATGAGATTTTAAAAGTTTAACATGGATTCAAAAATAGGATAAAATGGAGAATATTCCATTAACTGTTTCAGAAAAGGAAATTATTTTTAAATGTGCACCATTTGATAGAAAATTTAAAAATTTTATTTTATACTAAATTAAATTTTTAATCTTACCAATAATTTAGCTCTAAAATGGGGAAATAGTTTTAATATATGTGGATCTACATTAATTAATGTTCAAATTTCGCATTTACTTGCATTATGTACATGTATATATATATATATATATATATATATATATATATATATATATATATATATATATATATATATATATATATATATATATATATATATATATATATATATGTACATATATATATATATGTATATATATATATATATATATATATATATATATATATATATATATATATATATATATATATATATATATATATATATATATATATATATATATATATATATATATATATATATATATATATATATATATATATATATATATATATATATATATATATATATATATAGTGTAGAAACTTCGCTATTGGAGACAATAAGATGCTGAGATAAATAAGATGGAAATTAAGATATTATTTTAGTAAAAGGGATATTAAAAGTCAGGTGTCTCATATTTCATTTATTTAAGTTTAAATAATTATTCCCAGGTCTTTGTAAATATCTGCATAATCTACTACATAAAAGGTATACATAATAATATAGAGGTTTGGGTCATAAGATACTAACGAAAACGTATATAGATTATTAAAATTTACACCAATCTTTAGTAATTCTTAAAAATATATTGTTTTTGGCTAGTTTGGATTTTTCAGCAACTATTCTGATAAATTTTCGTTTATTTCAAAGAGATTAAATCTTCATTTTTGAAAATTATTCCTCATTTACTTCTGGCTAACTAGAAAACTTTAAATTTCTCTCTTAACCCAGAAAACTGAGTTATTATTTTAAATTTATGATAGGCATAGTTCAACTTACTTAATTTTATTCTCTGAAGAAGAACTTTATATAAACTCGGGCAAGTTTTAGAATTTAAAATAATTAACTGTGTCCTACAGCCGTAAGAATTCCTAACACTACCATTATCAATAAAGTCATGTTAATGGGAATTCTTTTACAAACCATCTAAATGTATCATTAATATTGAGTTTCTGAATTACTAATTAGCTAAATGGTGTGCTCCATGAAAAATTAATTGAACTGCGCTTCGTTTAACGATGCCTTTTAAATTAACATCTTTTGAGTTTTCGATTCTTAGCATTGATTCTCAATTACATAAACACTGAAAGCAATAGGCTAGAGCACACAGAGCTAGAGCCTGTTCCATTTTTCTTGTTAAACTTCTTCCCGATGAGCACTTTGGAAGTTAATGGATATCGATGTTCAAAGAATGTGAGGTGCGTTTGTTTTGACCTTTGTTTCGGAATTTTATTTTCGGTTGTCTCAGTAATAACCCAAAGCAAATTACAGGGGAGGCGTAGAACACAAATTGAAAATTTGGAGATATCTATTTGCTGTAAGACGCTTTTAACATATTTTAAGTTGCCCGAAGACTAATTGGGATATTAATAGAAATATAGGAAAAGCATTTTTAGTTTGTTTTAATTGATTCTAATTTACATAATTTGAATGAATTATTTTCGACATACATCACAAGTTCAAAGATTTTTTATAAACAAATCTATAAAATATTCATTTATAAAATGTTTTTCACAAAGACAGATTTCTTATAATAAAAGTGAAATTATATACTATTCTAAAAAGCAATTACGATTTTAATTTTTAGTTATAATATAATTCAAACACATAACCTCCTTAAGTGGTTGATTTTGAAATGCCATTTACAAAATTTAATTTCTTATATTGACACTTATGAAATAAACAATGTTATTTTTCTTCTAAACAGGTATAATTTGTAAAATTTAAATATTTAATTGTTAAAATATAATTAAAAACTAGATATTTTTCAAAAGTTTGCATAAAGGTCTCAATAATACATTATTTACTTATAGTATAACATAATTAAAGGGAAAAATATTACATATTTTGGAAAAAAGTAATATTGCTTGAATTCGAAAACATTAACTTTGTTTTATGCTGTAACACTGTTATAATTATTTTATAAATGTGTAAAATATGCAAGCAATTTGAGATATTTATTAAGAAGCTGTAAGAAGCTTTTAACATATTTTAAGTTCCCCGAAGACTAATTGGGATAGTAATAGAAATATAGAAAGAGAATTTTTAGTTTTTTTCAATTGATTCAAATATACATAATTTACTTGAATTATTTTCGACATACATGAAAAGTTTAAAGGTTTTTTTTTAAATGTATAAATTATTCAATTATAAAATACCTTTCACTAAGACAGTTTTAGTTTTTTTCTAGAAGTTAAATTATATACTACTCTAAAGAGCAATTACGGTTTCAATTATTAATTATAATATAATTTAAAAACTTAACCTCTTGATGTGGTTTGATTTTAGAAATGCCATTAACAAAATGAAACTTCTCTCATTCATACTGATGGAAATAAACAAGCTTATATTTCTTCTAAACATATATAATTTGTAAAATTTAAATCGTTAATTGCTTAAAATATTAATAAAAACTAGATATTTTGCAACATTTTGCACAAAGGTCTCAATAATAGATTATTTACTTGTAGCGTAACATAATTATAAAGAAAAATGTTACATATTTTGAAATCAGTAATATCTCTTGAATTCGAAAACGTTAACCTTGTTATATGCAGTAACACTGTTATAATTATTTTATAAAAGTATAAAATAGGCAAGCATTTGGAGATATCTGTTTGCTGTAAGACTCTTTTAACATATTTTAAGTTGGCGGAAGACTAATTGGGATATTAACAGAAATATAAGAATAGTATTTATAGTTTGTTTCAATTGATTCAAATTTACATAATTTGTGTGAATGATTTTCGACATACACGACAAGTTCAAAAATGAAATAAAAATCTATAAATTATTCATTTATAAAATATCTTTCCCTGAGACTATTTTCTTGTTCTATATGTGAAATTATATACTACTCTAAAAAGCAATTACTGTTTCAATTTTTAGTTATAATATAATTAAAAATCTTAACCTCCTGAAGTGGTTGATTTTAGAAATGCCATCTACAAAATAAAATTTCTCTTATTGACAGTGATGTTAATAAACAAGCTTATGTTTCTCCTAAACAGATATAATTTGTAAAATTTAAATCGTTAGTGAGAATTGCTTAAAATATTAATGAAAACATATTTTCAAAAGGTTTGCATAAAAGTCTCAATAATACATTATTTACTTGTAGCGTAACATAATTATGGAGAAAAATGTAGCATATTTTTTTTTTTAAAACAGTAATATCTCTTGAATTCTAAAACGTTAACTTTGTTATATGCAGTAACACTGTTATAATTATTTTATAAAAGATAGAAAATGCAAGCATTTGGATATATCTATTTGTTGTAAGACGTTTTTAACATATTTTAAGTTGGCCGAAGACTAATTGGGATATTAATAGAAATATAAGAAAATTATTTTTAGTTTGTTTCAATTGATTAAAATTTACATAATTTGAGTGAATTATTTTCGACATACATGAGAAGTTCAAAGATTTTTTTTTCACAAAATCTGTATATTATTCATTTATAAAATATCTTTCACAAAGACAGTTTTCTTATTGTAGAAGTGAAATTATATACTTCTCTAAAAAGCAATTACGATTTAAATGTTCGGTTATAATATTCAAAAATTTAACCTCCTGAAGTAGTTGATTTTAGAAATGCCATTTACAGCATAAAATTGCTGTTATTCCCACTGATGGATATAAACATGCTTATGTTTTTTGTAAACAGATATAATTTGTAAAATTAAAATCGCCAGTGAGAATTGCTTAAAATTAGAATTAAATCTAGATATTTTTCAAAAGTTTACATAAAGGGTTCAATGATGCATTTTTTACTTGTAGCGTAACATAATTATAGGGAAAAGTGTTACATATTTTTTTAAAACTGTAATATCTCTCGAATTCGAAAACGTTAACTTTATTATTTGCAGTAAAACTGTTATAATTATTTTATAAAAGTATAAAATATGCAAGAATTTGTTGATATATATTTGTTGTAAGACGCTTTTAAAATATTTTAAGTTGCCCGAAGACTAATTGGGATATTAATGGAAATATAGGAAGAGTACTTTTAATTTGTTTCAATTGATTCAAATTTACATAATTTGAGTGAATTATTTTCGACATACATAACAAGTTCAAAGATTTTTATTACAAATGTATAAATTATTTATTTATAAAATATCTTTCACTAAGACAGATTTTTTATTCTAATAGTGAAATTATATACTACTCTAAAAACAATTATGATTTTAATTTTTAGTTATAGTATAATTGAAAAACTTAACCTCCGGAAGTGGTTGATTTTAGAAACGCCATTTACATAATAAAATTTCTCTTATCGACACTGATGGAAATAAACAAGCTTATGATTCTCCTAAACAGGTAAAATTTGTAAAATTTAAATCGTTAACTGCTGAAAATATAAATAAAAACTAGATATTTTTGAAAAGTTTGCTTAAAGGTCTCAATAATACATTATTTGCTTGTAGCGTAACATAATTATAGGGGAAAATGTTACATATTTTTTAAAACAGTAATATCTCTTGAATTCTAAAACGTTAACTTTGTTATATGCAGTAACATTGTTATAATTATTTTATAAAAGTATAAAATATTCAAGCATTTGTTGATATCTATTTGCTGTAAGACGTTTTTAACATATTTTAAGTTGTCCGAAGACTAATTGGGATATTAATAGAAATATAGGAAGAGTATTTTTAGTTTATTTCAATTGATTCAAATTTTCATAATTCGAATGAATTATTTTCAACATACATGACAAGTTCAAAGAATTTTTTTTAAAAAAATCTATAAATTATTCATTTACAAAATATCTTTCACTAAGAGAGTTTTATTTTTTTGTAGAAGTGAAATTATGTACAACTCTAAAAAGCAATTACGGTTTCAATTTTTAGTTATAATATAATTCAAACACTTAACCTCCTGAAATAGTTGATTTTAGAAAAGCCATTTACAAAATAAAATTTCTCTTATTGACACTGATGGAAAAAAACAAGCTTATGTTTCTCCTAAACAGATACAATTTGTAAAATTTAAATCATTAGTGAGAATTGCTTAAAATATTAATTAAATCTAGATATTTTGCAAAAAGTGTACATAAAGGTCTCAATAATATATTATTTACTTGTAGTGTATCATAGTTATAGGAAAAAATGTTACATATTTTTTTAACAACAGTAATATCTCTTCAATTCGAAAACGTTAACTTTGTTATGTGCAGTAACTCTGTTATAATTATTTTATAAAAGTATAAATTATGCAAATACTTGGAGATATCTATTTGCTGTAAGAAGCTTTTAACATATTTTAAGTTGCCCCAAGACTAATTGGGATGTTAATAGAAATATAGGAAAAGTATATTTAGTTTGTTTTAATTGATTTAAATTTACAGAATTTTAGTGAATTATTTTCTCGACATACATGACAAGTTCAAAGATTTTTTCAAATCGATAAATTATTCATTTGTACAATATCTTTCCCTAAGGCAGTTTTATTTTTTTCTAGAAGTGAAATTATATACCACTCTAAAAAGCATTTACGGTTTCAATTTTTAGTTATAATATAATTCAAACACTTAACCTCCTGAATTAGTTGATTTTAGAAATGCCATTTACAAAATAAAATTTCTCTTATTGGTACTGGAGGAAATAAACAAACTTATGTTTCTACTAAACAGATATAATTTGTAAAATTTAAATCGTTAATTGCTTAAAATATTAATAAAAACCAGATATTTTGCAAAAGTTTGCATAAAGGTCTCAATAATATATTATTTACTTGTAACTTAACATAATTATAGGGAAAAATGTTGCATATTTTTTAAAACAGTAATATCTCTTGAATTCTAAAACGTTAACTTTGTTATATACAGTAGCACTGTTATAATTATTTTATAAAAGTATAAAATATTCAAGCATTTGTTGATATCTATTTGCTGTAAGACGTTTTTAACATATTTTAAGTTGCCCGAAGACTAATTGGGATATTAATGGAAATATAGGAAGAGTACTTTTAGTTTGTTTCAATTGATTCAAATTTACATTATTTGAGTGAACTATTTTCGACATACATAACAAGTTGAAAAATTTTTATAACAAATGTATGAATTATTTATTTATAAAATATCTTTCACTAAGACAGATTTCTTATTCTAAAAGTGAAATTATATACTACTCTAAAAACAATTATGATTTTAATTTTTAGTTATAGTATAATTGAAAAACTTAACCTCCTAAAGTGGTTGATTTTATAAATGACATTTACAAAATAAAATTTCTCTTATTGACTCTGATGGAAATAAACAAACTTCTGTTTCTCCTAAACAGATATAATTTGTAAAATTTGAATCGTTAATTGCTTAAAATAGTAATAAAAATTAGATATTGCAAAAGCTTCCATAAAGGTCTCAATAATACATTATTTGCTTGTAGCGTAACATAATTATAGGGAAAAATGTCACATATATTTGAAAACAGTAATATCTCTTGAATTCGAAATCGTTATCTTTGTTATAGGCAGTGACATTGTTATAATTATTTTATAAATGTGTAAAATATGCAAGAATTATATAAATCCATTAGTTTTATTACTTTAAGCATTCCTTTTACACATAGTATTATACTAAATGCTAGAGAAAATTCTGAACAATTTGATGAAATTGAATTTAAGTATTCGTAATTCACATTAGATACTTTTTATGATTACCCTAAATTACCTAAAAATTACTTGAACTAAATATCATTCGTTAAAAATGACTATTTACGATAGTTTATTAATTTATTTTATTAGACATCGTATAAATATTTTTTAGATTATTAAATATATACTTTTATTTATAACCCTGGAAAAGAAATTAAAAGTAATTTCGAGTTCTTTCGAACTGTTTAAAACTAAATGAAAATTATTAGATACCTTTTGAATATATTTTTAACATGTCATTTGAAAAATAACGCATTTAAAATAGAAAACTATTTAGTTCTGAATGGTAATTCATTTTAATTAATATACTAAATCCCCTTCGTTCCATTGTATGCTATAAAACATGTTTCACTTTTCTTCTACTTGAATATATGAAATACTACGAAACTATTTAATTACAATAGGATCTATTTTGAAATTAAGATTTGAATACATATTATTCTTTTATGTTTTTGTATTTTAATAACTTTTGTTTAAATTATTTTTGATAAAGAAAGAAGTGAATTAAATTTTGTTCCGCATTATCTACTTAAATTTTCATTACGTACTATCATAATGCAGTACTAATTATTTACTACGGATTTTCTTTAAAATTCAAAATGTACCTTCACTGCAGATTACCCATTGTTTTAATCAATAAGTACTATAATGACACGAATTAATGAAATTTTAATGTAATAATAAGTTTTATTATGCTCATAGAATACTACATTAAAGTATTAAAATTATCTGAATGGCAAATTTTGATTATCCCATTTTATACTGAATAAAAACATAAACTAATTTCTTAGCTTTTATTCATTTAAAACTCCATGGCTTTCATTTTCGATAATCATATAAGAATGACAGATTTATGTCATGCAATGTATAGCGTGCTGTGGATATTGCTAGTTGCTTATTTTGTTTTACTTTATAATACAAGGTTTGGAATATAGATGGATGCTTCTAGCTGTTTAAAATCAGCTTTGAGCAACAGCATATCCTATCTAATTGCAGGTTAGTCGGAGAAAGGATTTCCAAACCGGAGTCTGTGGGTCAAGTGCTTTAGAAGGTATAAAGGATTGCGACCATTTGAGATAGTCTTTACGTAATATATCCCCTTTTAATTAGTTATTAATAAGTTAGTAGGATCTGATTAGTCATTTTGATATTCGATAGCTAATTTAACCACGACTTACAGTTTAAAGCCGATTTCGAATACTTATAAACAGCCATAATAATAATAATAAAACTATATGCCAGAAGTTCTAGTTCTAAATAACAACCACTTACCTATTTAGACTTAATACGGCGTTTGCCAGAAGTTCTAGTTCCAAATGACAACCACTTATCAATTTAGACCTTATACAGTTGTTGCATAGGAAATAATTGGCATTTGAAAGTAAACATGACCATTCCGGTAGGTTGAGATTAAAAAACTGGGAGAATACAGTAAAGCCTGTCTATAACGATACTTCAGGAACTAGAAAAATATTTTTATTACAAGTTTTTATTATAGGCAGTTTAAGTGTTCATGAATTCAGCATTTATGTAAGTAGTACACTTTGGGTTGTATTTATAAATCTAATTTCATTTCATTTAAATAATTTAAGAAATATATTTTTATAACACAATTACTGTCTTCTTAGTTATTTGGAATTTGGTAAATAAAGGAAGCATTTATAAAATAAAAAATTAAGCAGAACTACGGAATAACGAAAACAATCACGTAGAACTACAGAAAATATCGTTAAGAGTTTCAAAATCTTTCCAAGAATATGCTTAATTTTAAGGAAATATAGAGGAACTGCAATCTTTCAATCTATCATCCCCACATTGATTGATCAAATTATTTGGTTTCGATTTCAGTCCCATAGAACTGATGTTATTGTTCTTGCATTCATCGTTCCCGGATTCTTCATTTTTTCTCCTCTATCGAAGGATTTCTGTCCGGTTGCTTTGTATTACAGGAAGTATCATTATTGTAAAGTACTTGCAATACTCACGAGTGTTCGTTATTCCAAAGGGAAACACAGTAAAATATACTCCACAAAATTAAAAGTAAATGCCTTATATTTTAACTAAAATATTTATAATATACATTATTTATTTACAGATATTTTTTCTTGATTAATATATGACATTCATTACTCGATATTCATCAATACACAATAACTCATTACAATTTTTTTGTTTAAATGTTACTCCTTAATCAAAATATTTAATTAACTGAGGCCCAAGTAATAATCATGAATATGTTAAATCGGTTTACCTTCAGGCATTCAAAGGGAAGCTATAACTCCTCCGCAAGTGTCCCCCATTAAAACTCCAAGCCCACAAGTGTTTCCATATTTTTTATAGAAATTTAGTCCCCAGCTGTGTGTGTACGCGTTGTCCATCGTGGTAAAGTACATCAGTATAATTATTTTTGTAGAATGTAGGAGAAGTAGGGAAAGAAGATTTTTATTGTACGCAATGATAAGAGTATTCTAAGTTTATCTAAATTACGAAAGGATTTCATGCTTTTAAATTTTTTTAACTACTAGATGGTTAATTACCAAACTACTAGTAGAATCAATAAAGTAGAGGACATATGCACAGACGAGAAACAAGATCAAAATGAAAGACAAAAACGAACCTGAACTAATTCCAAAAGTTTCTGAAGTATAAGAGGCTTTGTAAAATTTCAAATAATTTATATACTCCCAGATTGAGAAGCAGAGTGTATTTGGAGAGGTAGATGAGGTATAACGCTAGTTTTTTGTAGTCGGCAATCAATTTGAGTAAAGCAAGTTATAAATGTTAAGCATCTTTCTAAATATAAATTATACTTAAAAATGTAAGTACTTCCAATGACAGATGGCAAGTGTGAGAGTGCAGCTATGTTTGACATAAGGTTTGCGAAACTGATTTGCTCGCCGCACTCAACGTTGTTGGTTGAATGCCCAAGTTTTTTTCGCGACTCCAGGAAGCGTGTGGTGTGTGCCAGTGAAAATGATTGCACTAAAACTTCACCAAGTTTTGGAGGGTTGGGATTGGTCTCCAGGAGGCGATTCAGGACCATCCTTGGAGTCCCGGTCCTTTTGGGCAGAGCCGGGAAAGGACGTATTGTGCAAAGGACAATGGAACAACGAACGCATCAGCACAGGATAATGGAAAAAAGTTTAGGGTTGCCTGAGTAGAAAGAAGGAAGGAAAAGAATGCAGCGTTATTTGGGACTTTGGCAATTTTTCTTTCAGGCGTAGCACGTGGAGTGCTTTTTTTAATTTTTGATTTTTTAATAATATTTTTTAGCATATTTACCTGTCTTTTGTTCAATATTTGAATGTTGTAATATAGATCAGTGACATTTTACTATAATTAAAGACGATATAAAGTAAACGTGGGTTATAAAATGCTTTGAAATAACAACAGCAATGTACTACACCACAGCAGAAAGAATTTATTTACAGTCAACATTATTTTTAAAATTTTTTACACCAATTCCTGCATCCACCGTTTATCCACATTAACCCTTAATTTGGTTAAGTCTGTCCGCTACACCGGACATGTATATTTATAACTACTATATAACATAATTGTCAGTGTTCGCCACAGCGGACATTAATTATCTCAAAAAGGGAAAATGATATATTTTTTTTTGTTTATTTTACAGAGATCCTAATGTCTATACAGATATGGGAAAGTAACAGAAATGAAAAAATGTTTGAAAAAACATCTTGTCAAATTAAGGGTTAATCTTTTACCCCTTTGTCTGCTTGTAAAACGATGGATAGAGATTTCACTGTAGACCTAATCAACATTATACATGATAATGATTACTTAAAAGTATTAATTATGCAGATTGTTTGGGATAAAATTGTTTAATTTCACGGCATTCCGAACCCTCTAAAATCCAATCACGAGATTTTCTGATTCCTACATCTCTGTTCTAAATTGAGCTCTGAACGAGACTAAAAATATCTACATCCATTTTTTAAGTTTAAAGATTTCTACAAATTTTTTTTTCTTTCTGGGTACTTTTTTTGCTACCAATTTATCTTAAAGGTTTTTAAATATTTTTTTCTTCTCTCCTTTTTTTCCTCTTCGAAAGGAAAGTCATGGAATTAACACAGTGTGCCAGCACAAATCCGTATATCGACGGGCTCTTGAAAAAGAAATTAAAAACAGGAATGCGTCTGCTTTTCTTTTTCCTGAGCTCTCTTTGTTTTTATTTGCGAAGAAATTTTTTGTAAGTGTTGTACTATTGCCAAATACTCAGATTTAAAGCTGTAGAGGATGAAAATTCCACGATGAAAAATGGCTCAAGTTTTAGGAACTTAAAAAATGTATTTGTGTTAATCTTGTAATATGGGACAGAATTTATGAAGACCATATATAAAGCAGATATAAAGAGTTTAAAAGGTTTGAAATTACATTAAAATGTATAGTAATAATACCTATGTATAATCTATAAAATTGTAATTGAGTGGAAAAAAATTTTTTAAAATCATTTTCTGCTAAATATTTTGGACTCAAGCTTTTAAATAGATTCTAATAATGAATTTAGCATTCATACCTATTTGTGAAATTTAAGAAGAATAGAAAATAAAGATTGGATTATATGTTTTTATGTAGTTACAAATAAGTAATAAAGGTAAGTGGCTTGAAGTAAATTCTTGATTAATAGTAGAGAGAAAATTTATTATATATTGTAATATCACGGAATATTCTATTTAAGAAATGTTCTGGGTTTCCTTTCCAGAGAATATATAAGATTATACTTTTAAAATTTGCACATTTATTTCAGAATTAAAGAAATATAATTTTTATAGAGTTGTAAACGGTGAAACATTAATGCTTTGAAAATATATTAAAAATAATTTGTCATCATATATTTTACATTTAACTACTTTAATACTATCTAAATTGACATAAAACTGTTAATATTTCGATGGGAAATATTAAATACTAGCATATAACCCGTCATATGACGGGATCAGTAAATTTTTTTTATTTTCCAGAATCACATATGTACTTAATCCATTATTTAAGCCAAATATAAAAGAAAATTATTTATGTAATATATAAGTTCAGTGCTAAAATGTATGAAAATAATGCAGACGATATTTAAATAATTTAAAATAAGAAATGATTAAATGAGATGGTTAATTAGAGGAATGATGTCATAATGCTAGAAAAAAATGTTATTTTTACCTATTTATTATGTGTCAAACTGATTTAATCACCTGCTCTTAACCGGGGAAAATATGGCTTGAAAAAATGGCATTAAATGATACAAAAGGGGGGAAGGGATGGGTTTCGAACGTTGATAACTCATCAAGAATCCAATATGTATGCCTCTTTCCATTCCAGGTACAACGCTTCATAAATTCGAGTACAGACGGACACATAACTTAGGCTATTATTATATAGGGGATACGAAAAGGTAAAAGAATGTATAGTCCACATGCTGTCGTACTTAGTAGTAAGAAATTTCAGAATTAAGGAACAAAGCCAGAAGTGTTACAGTAATCTAAGTGAGATAAGTGCATAAACGCGTGGGGAGATTTAAAGCTTAAAGGAGTTTGGTATACTAAAATCTCCAAATAATCATGTTTTACATTTAGGGTTAAAAGATTAATATTAAAATTAAGTAATCAAACTATTTCGAGTACAGTTACGTAACCGCGAATTATATGTTTTATGCTGAGTGTATATAACCACTTCCTCTCCCATAAATTAAATGCATTTATCTCTAAATTTTTTTGAGGAATTGGATATTTCCAATTAACATATCTGAAATTATAGATGTGTAAAATTTTGTATAGATGTAAAATATTCTTGAAACTTCATTTGACATATTTGCAGTAAACCTAGTGATTGGGATTTTTAATTTCGAAAGAAAATTTTTAGCATATACCCTTAGAGAAGAATAAGGTATTTTTTAAAAAAGTGATATTACTTTTTTAATCTAATAATTATCGAAACACATTACAAGTAATATTTTAACAAATTCTGAATACAGATAAAATTAGAGAAATAGGAAAAATCGTTTGCTTTATTTTCCTAACGATTAATAATTCAGAAGATGAAAAAATGTATAGAGTTCATAATGGAAACTTTCTCAAATAAACTATTCTGCATGGGATAAACTGATGGCTTTTTTTTCTTGTAACTATTTAGTATGAGTCTTGACATTGAAATAATTGTTAAAATACAGAAAAATGCCTTGTGACGTTGCTACACCCCATTGGCTTCACAAAGAGGTTTTGTTAAAGCCCAGGCGACTCTCTGTCTGGGTTTTTGACACTAGACTACAAACGGTGTTTAGCTGCGACCACGCCTTGAGATGTCCAAGGTGATGGAAAGGTCAGACGAGACACCGTAATGTCAGACTGTGAGGCTCCACCGAAGGAATCAATCCATTCAGAGACTACCAGGACGGTGACGCGAAAAGAAAAAGCCAATAGTAAGAGGCGAAAGGTGACATCACGCTGCGCGAGGTTTTCTCCGGAGAGTCCCCAGAAAGGAGAACGAACGGAGGTTCAACTTGTGGCGGTTGGTTTTTTTTTGAAGAGCTTTTCCACAGTTTTGTGTGGGGCTCAAGGAGATCCAGTTGTACCCCTGTACAACGGTATCTGTCGGCACCTGTCCGCAGATTGATCTTTTAGGTTCACCTTGAACCTGGGACTTTTAGGTCCGCAAGCTCACCTGAGTACTGTGATTTCCCTTTGGAAAATTTGTAAATTTCCATTTTAATTTGTACATAACTCCATTTTAATCAAGATCAAACATTGTTATTGTTTCTAAGCTGTTCGTCGTGTCATAACCACTTCGACACTCACACGCTACCCGAGGATCTCGTGACGTTACAGCCTGTTTATGTAATGACTGCCATAAAAGACGTACTTTGACATTTTTTTAACCACAAATAAGTGCAAATACCCAAGTTTCATTTCTCTTGGGGCAGTACATAAAATAAAAAAAATTAATTTTATTTTCTTTCTCCCTTCATCTTACTCTTCGTCTTTCCTATTTAGGTAAGATTTCAAATTCAGAAAAAAATATCTTTTAATCCACCCTATATATATATATATATATATATTTTATATATATATATATATATATATATATTATATATATATATATGTATATATATGTATATATATATGTATATATGTATGTAATATATATGTATATATATGTATTTATATATATATGTATGTATATATATGTATATTTATATGTATATATATGTATATATATGTATATATATATGTATGTATATATATTTATATATATATATATATGTATATATATATATATATTTATAATATATTATATATATATTATATATATCTATATATATTATGTATATTAATCTCACATATTGACATATAATCTAATACATATTAACCCATATTGGACCGCTGAATATAAATAGGACAGCAAATGTAAATCCATTTAATAACAAAGTTATAAATATATCCTCAGTGGATTTTATTTTAACACCTTTAAACTAGACACACTTTAGCATAATAGTGAAAAAAAGTGAGAAATAAAATTATATTGGATTGTAAAATCTATTTTCAGCAACCCCTTAAAAATTGTGATTTTTTAATCTTTAATTTTATATTCATTATTATTATTATTTTCAAACTTCGTGGAGGTTACTTGCAGTTTATAAACAGAACTAATAATGTAGCTGAGCGTTTTTGTTCAAAAATATATTTTACACGCGTATTTTGTAAATATATAAAAGGTGTCCTAAATATAGGACGACGGTCCAATCCGGATTATTTTTCCACGAATTCGTTATTACATTCAAAGCGCACATTCTTTTCTTATCTTTCAATGAAAACCTGTTCAAACACCTGTTTGCACACCTGGACACAACAAGGGGAAATAAATGTCTATTGTAATCAGGAAAACAAGAGATTGCAAGATAAACTTAATCTCTTACTCTCATGCTTGGTTGAAATTTGTTTAGTGTTTAGTGCTGCATGCAGCTCTATTTTTTTTCTGCTAAAAATTTGGATACTTTACTCTGCATTTTTCTTCTGTAAAAATGCCACATATATTTCCAACAGTCCAAGACACTCTCGAATATATGAATTCTTTAAGTGATGAGGAACTGATGATCTTGAAATTGGTATTGTTCCTCCTAATCCAGACTCTGTTAGTGATGAAGAAGAAATAGATTATTCAGCCACAAAATGTGAAAAGCCATGAATGCATGGGCTAAAAATTTAAGATACCGCTGGTATTGAAATTTTATCAAATAACCATAAAGAATGTCATCTTCCACAGAAAAAAAACCCAGTGGGTAAAACGTCAACCAAAATTTGAATTATTAAGTGATTCAATTTCAACACGAGATTATGAAATTATAAGCGTGGTTGCAGGAAAAACTTCAGTTGAACTCTTAGACATGATGGTTCATGGCATAATATCTGTTACTTAAACAGAAACAAATCGGTATGCAGCTCCCCCTCCTCCCCCCAAAACACATTCTTTGAGCATTACAGAAACAGAACTCACGCAATTTCTAGGTGTCAATTTCTTTAGTAGGTACTCTTAGTTACCACGCGAAAAAATGTACTGGGAAAATGGATACATTATATAATATGTCCAGAATGACACTATATATTTATTATATACGATATATTCTTCAATTATCCACATGATTGTAATTATAAAATTCGACCTCTTTATGACAAAAATTAACATAACCTTGAAGCAATTTGGTATATTTTCTGAAAATCTATCGATGAAAGAATGGTAAGATATATAGGAAGGCACATTTACAAGATGTTATGAAAATATAAACCTTTAAAATTTGGATATAATTTATATGTTAGCATCGTACAATGAATATCCTTGTTTTATATCCCTTATCATATATAGTTCCTAAACTGTAAGAAAAAAACAATAAATATATGCTTAAAATATAATGTTGGACTTTACATTTACTATTTCTACAAATTTACCTATGAATCATAAATGATATGAAAGAGATATTTGTTAAATTTTAGTAGTGTATTATTGTCCTATTTATAGGACAGCTAATTACTTAAAGAAATAAAAAATATTTTTCAAAATTTTGGTTTTATATGCTTAATTACATATATTAATGATATATGAAATTTTATTAACTTACAGAAATATTTAGTTGGTGTGGTACAATATGGGTTAATATAATAAAAGAAGATAAAAGAATTACTTTGATATTTTTAACCACAATAAAGTGCAAATACCCAAGTTTCATTTCTCTTGGGGCATTACATCAAATAAAAAAAAATTAATTTCATTTTCTTTCTCCCTTTATCTTACCTTTCGTCTTTCCTGTTTAGGTAAAATTTGAATTAATATATATATATATATATATATATATATATATATCTTTTGATCCACCCTAATATATATATATATATATATATATTAATCTCACCTACTATTAACGTATAATTTGATACATATTAATATACTATAATAATCATTAATACATATTAATGTAATAAATATTAATCTAAGGAAGCTTTAATT
>CM063505.1:111785099-111807599 GCA_032207245.1 Pardosa pseudoannulata | reverse complement strand
GTTTTACGTGGTTGTGAAGTTATATTGTGCTAATGTGCAAGTTTTAAGTTTTCGTGAAGTTAGATTGTGCTAATGTGCAAGTTTTAATTGTTCGTGAAGTTATTTTGTGCTATGTGCCTAAATTAAGACGGCTTTGACATTCGTAGTTCCTGAAATTATCTTGTGTTAGTGTTCAACTGTGATGATCCGAGAAGCAAGTCTTCACATCAAAACTGTGAGTAAAATTCTGTTTCTCTTAAGTGTGTGGTATCCAACAGTTATTTTTTAACAAAAGTGTTTTTCTAATTGTTAAGAATTATTAATTTTGAACCTTGTAAGATTTTTTTCTTAATTGTTTGAGAATTATTTAATTTATGCAAATTTAGTAACTGTGTTGAACTGAAATACAGAATTTTAAATTAATTTTTAAAGAGTAGAATTTTGAATACTGTTTTTAAGTTATATTTATTGAAGTGTGAAGTTGTGTGAAGATATAGATTTTGGAATTAGTTCTAGTAAATGTGATGAATTGAATATTTTAATACTTGTGTTGAAATAATGTTATTTAAGCTAAGAGTAAATTTATTTGAGAATTGCATTGTGTTTAAAAATTATTTTTGAAATTGAAATGATTATTATTATTATTATAAATTGAGCTTGAACATTTCCACGTGTTAATTTAAAATTGAGTGTTAAAAGTAGAATTTTGTTTGCACGTGCTTCAGTTAGTAATTTTTTAAAATTGTAATTGTGCTCTATGAATTGAAAGTGAAATTATTTTAAAATTGCTTGAAACTGATTTTTTGTGATAGTGTTTTGGTAAGTGCACTTGTGTTCTGGTAACCATGGCATTTTTTGCGAGAGCTAAAAAAGTAGATTTGCTAGAGTTAGCATCAGAGTTAGTGGGAGAAGTAGATTCCAACTTAAGGGTGATCGATATAAAAAAACTCATAGAGACCTCAGAAGACTACGACGCTGAATACGTAGAAGGGTGTCTAACAAGAATAATAGAGACTCGAAAAGAGCAGGAAAAAAATGAACGTGATAAAGAACAACGCGATAAAGAACGACAATTTGAGCTTGAGAAGTTACGCATCGAGAAGGAAGTTGTGCCGGATAGGCAGATTTACGAGTTACCAAGACCTCCCGGTAATCCGCTAAAAAATATAATGCAGAAATTTGACTCTGAGGAGACAGACATTAGTCTATACCTATGTTTATTTGAGAGACAGGCAGAACACTTAAAAATTCCCGAGAGTGAATGGGCTGGTAGTATTCTAAGCTTATTACCGTTGAATATTGCCACAATAGTTCTGAGAGAAAAGGTAGAGGATACACGGGATTATTTCCATATTAAAAACGTGCTCCTCGAAAGATTTCGTCTTAGCCCAGAGGCGTTCAGACAAAAATTTGTTCAACATAACCGAAAATCAGGGAATCTGTGGAAAGATTACCTATTCGAAATTCGTAATTATTTTGAAGGTTGGATTGAAGGGTTAGGCATAAAAACTTATGAGAGCCTAAAGGATTTGATACTAGTAGATCAATTAAAAAGGAAAATGGGAAATGAGGTGAAAGAACATCATCTGAGAGATTGGGAAAAAATTGTTTCTCCCGAAAATTTGGCGAACCTCGGAGACCAGTTCGAATTGTTGCGTAAATCTAGTAAGCCCCAAAATCAGCCTCGAAAATTTGAAGGACGCATTTTTGATGAAAGAAAATCTTATTCGTCTAATAAGCTTGGAGAAAACAGAGCAGAAAAATCTTCGCCCGAATCGCCGGTCAAAACAAAGAAGGAAAAGCCAGAAACTTCCCATTCAAATGAATTTAAACGCCGCGATTGGAAACATCGCGAATTTGATAAGAAACGGGTAAATGATCTCATCTGTTTTCAATGTAACGAGCCAGGTCATATTAGACCCAATTGCCCTTTACTTGCAAAAAAGGAAGAATTAAATGCGTTAAACTTAGTAACGGAAAATAATACTGACCCGTTGGCTCCCTTTGTAACCTTAGGAACTGTGAACGGGCAAGAATGTGAATTCTTACGTGACTCGGGGGCCACAGTTGATCTAGTGTGCCGGAAATTTGTTGCATCACAGGACTATGTTGGAGAAACGGTTTGGGTTACCCAACCTCTGGATACGCATGCCATAAAACTTCCATTAGCCAGGGTATCTCTGAAGACAAAGTATGGCGATATAATTACAAAGGCTTGTGTGATTAGTGACGCAGCTAATCAGCAACGCTACATTTTAGGTAACCAAACTGCAAATCTTTTAAAAGAGCGCGAGAAAAATAACACCATGTCTGAAATTAATGTAGTGATCCGCTCGCAAGAAAATATTGAAAATAGCGTGAAAAATGCAAACTCAGAAAAGGTAAACAAACCACCTGCTAGCACGTGCGAAAATATTGATAAACCAGGACGGAATAAAGGGAACGAACCAGGGGACTGCTCGTTCCAGGTAGTAACAAACAATACTATTGTTTACGACAATGGGGAAGAAGCGGATTTAGAATTGCCTCCGGCGGATTCACAAAGCGCAGAATTTAACCCCCCGGAAATAATCCCCGAAACTTTCAAAAGGGTTAGCAAGGAATGCATTGAGACCCAACAGTTGATAAATCACGTAGAGAATGTTTCAAAGGAAGAAGAAAATAAAAATGACGTAATGATGTCCACTGGATTTAAGAAGTCTCGAATCAAGATTACGCGCAGCTCTGTAGGTTGTTCTAAAAGGAGATCCATGGAAAGAAGGTTTTACAGCACTTTGAAAAGTCTTTTAAATGTTCCTTGTGTAGAGAATAGACAAAGTTTTGAATGGTCTTTGCCCGCCAGTTTACTCGCTTTGTGTAATGTTACACTTAAAGGTACAGGATTTTCGCAGGGAAAATTTCTGAATAAGGCGGTAGGCAAAGTCAAAGGAAGCTCGGTGACAGAACTCATCCTGAAAATAACTAACCAACTAAAGAGAGCCCGGATATTAGCGGCGAATAAAGTAGAGTTGAAAATTAAAAGAAAGAAAACGTACAACCGTAATGCTGTAAGGCGAAAATTCACGATAGGGGACACAGTAGTGATTTTAAATTTCGCTAAGACAAATAAAGTGGCACTCAAGTGGGTGAGGCCAGGAACGATCAAGATTTGGACTTCTGAGACGAATTATCGCTTGTGTACCCCCGACCCTAGAGGGAAGGTTAAGCTGTACCCTATTAGCTTGTTCAAACTATGTGACCGAGGATCAGACTCAATAAAATGGGTATGTAAGGAGAAATTAGGAAGAGGACAAAGAGAGAAATTTGAAAATGCACTCGAAAGTCAGCTAGACATGTCAAGTAATGTTAATCGAAAGAATGAATTACTTAAACTAATGTGGAAGCACTCCAAAATTTTCTCAAATATTCCAGGCCAATCTTATAAGATAACCCACTACCTACAGTTCCTTCCCGACAAATTAAGTCGACCCCAACTATATAAAGCCTTGTATAGACAAAATGAACTTTTAAAGGGAAGAAAATATTGCACCACACGTAAGAAGCGTGCAACGAGAAACTTTACGTTGGAGAAAACTTACTATTACTTAGGCGGGAGTGGACTTCCGATTTTGACGGACTACTACCCGCTGATACGGCTCCAGAGAATTGTAAGCTCGAAAGGTCGGCATTTATTTAGGCAGATCGTATGTCAACAGTTTGGTTTCCAGCTGATACACAAGCCTGGGAAGCAGAACACAAATGCTGATACCTTGAGCAGGAATATTATTTAGTATCTTTGAATTATCTTTTATGATTTTTATAATTTAATATTTTTTTTGTAATGTATCACATGTTAAATTAGTAAACTTAAGTTTCGTACTGTGCATATTCTCATCGTAAATTTTATAATTATTAATAGTGTTAGAATAGTGTTAATGAATTTTGTATGCTAGAATCTTGTAAAAAAACTAAGTTACATAACTGTTGGATCATCCACTCGAGAGCAGAGTTTAAAGGCTCCAGGTAATTAATGGACCACCCGTTAACCCATATGGAATTCTTTAACGGTGGGGGGGTGTAACGAATTCACGTTACATTGAATTCCGGATAGAGACTGAACTAAAACCGTGAGAAAAACCTAGAAGAATAGCAAACGTGCCTATTGTGGACACTTGAAGTGAGCTCTTCTTTACATAGTGAATGGCCTCTACATTGTAAGGAAACAACAATACCTTACTATTTTGTTCTCCAAGAGATTGTCTATGGACGTTGATTAATGGATCGGCCAGATTGCACCAGGTTTCGGCAACCAATTACTGGCACCTGTTTTCCCCACCACGTCATCCACCAGCTGTCCGAGCAGCTGATATGGACATTCTTGCGGAGACGACTATATAAGAAGAGAGAGTTCGAGGTCCAGAGGAGGATTATTTGACCGATCGAGTAGCTGTGAACTCATCGGCTAGAACGTCGAGGGAGCGACTGAGAGAGTCCTCCCCCCTTTTTTTTCTTAGGAAGCTGATGTCTTGCATCGATTTATCTTTTTCATTGTAGATATTCATCGTTCATCTGTATCTTCTCATCACTTCAATATTGTTTTCTTAATAAATATCTTAGTCTGTACGTAGGCTTCCGCTATCCTTTTTCGGGTTCACTTAGAGCCCCAGTACGCTACAATATATATATATATATATATATATATATATATATATATCTATATCTATATACATATATATATATCTATATCTATATATATATACATACATACATACATACATACATACATATATGTTTATATATGTTACGTTGAACAGTAAACATATATAAAATATGTTTACTTTTACAATTTAGGCCAAAACCATATTACTTCTATTTAAACCTCATAGCGAATTCCACTTTTGTTATATCACTTACAGTGCCATCTATTAATATGCAGTGCCATCTATTAATCTTTTAATTTTTTTTATTGTATAGAGTTTACGCTTCTTCTAGAATGTTATTTTTAAATTTGAAATCATTCTGACTAGTGGTACTTTTTTCACAACATTTTGAAAGAGGGACCGCTAATTATAATCAAAGTCAAACTATATTTTCTCGGTGCTGTTTTAAAAAAGGGAGAGATACCTTGGGGAACTTTTCTATCTAATGCTTTACTTTATTTCAAGAATTTTAAAAGGCGAGGAGGATAGTGCGAGTTTTATTTTCCCTCTAGGTTAACATGAAGCCAGAGGAATCCAATACAGCATGCACATATCGACTTTAAGAGTGAAATTGCTGTGTCGACTGCTCGTAAGATCTTGGAGGTTGAGGTTGGAATGCTGCGGTCGACTTTTTTGCAACACGAAGGCTAATGATACCGGGACCTACAGCTCAAAGCCGATTCCGAACGGCTACGAACATCCATGTCACAGTGGGATTCGAACCCACGAACTCCGGTACCGAAGGCCAGCACTCTAACTCATCGTTACAAGATAGTGGAAGCAGACTAGGCAGTACTATGTTGACTTTTGAATTATAAGGTTATCCTTTGTCGCATACCATTGGCATATTTTGAAAATATGTACCAGCTTTTCAAGGTTAGTAGGTGTAATTCTTTTCTATATGAGGACCTCAGAAAATAAAAGGATTTTGCATCCCACTTACTGTGTAGATCCCTTACATGTATGGGGGTTTGCTTTTATTTAATCAAAGGACTGCATTTACATTTATGTTTTCTTTTAAATATTAATTAAACCAAGATTTTGAAGATTTTACTGTCCTTAGACAGTATTATCCTTGAAGCTTTATCCGTACACCTGTCCTTAAACCGCTGTCCTCTCGATTGCGTCTAAATTAAATTGTGTCATTATTTCCATTACAGCGGTTCATAATTCTATTATCCGGTTTCATCTGTGTCCACTCCTAGAAAATACCGTTTAATCGCTCCCTAATTCCCTCCCACGCTTCACGAAGACACGCACGTTGTGCCGTAATTGAATATTAATGTCCAGTGTGAAGGAATTAGCAAATTTCCAAGTAAATATTCCACATTTCTGGTGTGTTTGTAAGCAGATATGAATGCAGAAGACAGCGTGTGACCGTGTCTTTCATGAAATTAATAAACCGTGTGCGATGTAAGGGAATTAAGTAATTGTCCGAAAGTGAAACACTAGAGGAATTTGGTCCTATCTTTGAGAAAAATGTTTACAGTTTCGTAATGTATTTGGAAGTATTAAGCTTAGAGTATCAAATGTTCCTATTTAATTAAACAATTTTGAAAGTGTTGCTTATAAAGATATTCGTACTGAATTTTCTTTCTGTGTATGATAATATATTACGCATGGTTATCATTGTATTTATTGTGACATTTATTTTAGCCCATCTACAATTTTCATATACATATTAACATAAAAGTATTTATTTGCACTTTATGCATATGACACGCTGTTATACTTTCCAGTCGTACTTTCATGAGAAATCGATTGGTTATATTTTTGGAATAGAATTGGCTCCTTTTAATGAATAAAACAGAATTCTGATAAATTGTGAATAGAAATTTCTTTATAACTTTATCTTTGAATTAAAAAATTTCCTCAAGAACATGAAGCAGAGAACATTTTGAGTTATTTCTAATCCTTTAATTATTTAAATATGCAATCACATTATTTTTAATTATAATTTTAAATGCGTTACCGAAACAAAACTTTTTGTCATTCAAGAATATATGAAGAACTCCCTCGTTATTTAAAAACTTTTCTTAATACTCTGAAATTTATGAGCTATGTTGTTTTGCAAACTATAGTAGTAGCTAAAATAAATATTTCAAAGCCTATAATTGTTCATTCCGAACTTAAAATAACAGTTATAACCCTTCTGTGCTTAAAAGACGAATATTGATTTTTATTCTCTTATTGTAGGTTAAATCTTACAATAGCAGATAAGGTTTAATTTAAAACGTTAAAAAAAGCCTAAAAATTCATATTATAAATTTTGATTCCCGTATTTCAGGTAAAAATAGTACTCTCATGTCATTTTTGGTTAAACTTATTATAAGACAATTTTTAGTATCTTAATTAGTAGTATAAATATTTCAAAGCCTATAATTGTTCATTCCGAACTTAAAATAACAGTTATAACCCTTCTGTGCTTAAAAGACGAATATTGATTTTTATTCTCTTATTGTAAGTTAATTCCTACAATAGCAAATATGGTTTCATCTAAAACGTAAAAAGAAGTCTAAAAATGCATATTATTTATTTTGATTCAATTATTTTTAGTAAAAATAGTACTCTCACTTTTTTTTTCGTTAAGCTTATTATAAGACAATTTTTAGTATATTAATTAGTAGTATAAATATTTCAAAGCCTATAATTGTTCATTCCGAACTTAAAATAACAGTTATAACCCTTCTGTGCTTAAAAGACGAATATTGATTTTTATTCTCTTATTGTAAGTTAATTCCTACAATAGCAAATATGGTTTCATCTAAAACGTAAAAAGAAGTCTAAAAATGCATATTATTTATTTTGATTCAATTATTTTTAGTAAAAATAGTACTCTCGCGTCATTTTTGGTTAAGCCTATTATAAGACAATTTTTAGTATCTTAATTAGTAGTATAAATATTTCAAAGTCAATAATTGTTCATTTTAAACTTAAGAGAACAGTTATATCTCTTTTGTGCTTAAAAGAAGGATATTGTTTTTTATTCTCTTTTTGTAAGTTAATTCCTACAATAGCAAATAAGGTTTCATCTAAAACGTAAAAAGAAATCTAAAAATGCATATAATTTATTTTCATTCCCTTATTTTTAGTAAAAATAGTACTCTCGCGTCATTTTTGGTTAAGCCTATTATAAGACAATTTTAATATCTTAATTAGTAGTATTAATATTTCAAAGTCTATAATTGTTCATTTTAAACTTAAAAGAACAGTTATAACCCTTCTGTGTTAAAAGAAGGATATTGTTTTTTTGTTCTCTTATTGTAGGTTATTTCTTACAATAGCAAATAAGGTTTAATCTAAAACGAAATAAAAAAGTCTAAAAAACGGATATTATATATTTTAATTAACTTATTTCCAGTAAAAATAGTACTCTCGCGTCATTTTTGGTTAAGCCTATTATAAGACAATTTTTAGTATCTTAATTAGTAGTATAAATATTTCAAAGTCAATAATTGTTCATTTTAAACTTAAGAGAACAGTTATATCTCTTTTGTGCTTAAAAGAAGGATATTGTTCTCTATTCTCTTATTGTAGGTTAAATCTTACAATAGCAGATAAGGTTTAATTTAAAACGTTAAAAAAAGCCTAAAAATTCATATTATAAATTTTGATTCCCGTATTTCAGGTAAAAATAGTACTCTCACATTATTTTTGGTCAAACTAATTATAAGACAATTTTTAGTATCTTAATTAGTAGTATAAATATTTCAAAGTCAATAATTGTTCCTTCTGAACTTAAAAGAACAGTTATAACTATTCTGTGCTTAAAAGAAGGATATTGTTTTTTATTCTCTTTTTGTAAGTTAATTCCTACAATAGCAAATAAGGTTTCATCTAAAACGTAAAAAGAAATCTAAAAATGCATATAATTTATTTTCATTCCCTTATTTCCAGTAAAAATAGTACTCTCACGTCATTTTTGGTTAAACTTATTATAAAAAAATTTTTAGTATTATTTTAAATATTTAATATTTCAAATTGAAATATTAACTGCCTTTAAATAAATACATAAGTAGTGACATGTTGCATTTTTAAGTATGGGGATGAAAACAATAAAATTATTTTATGTGTAAGATTTCAATCAGTTTTCACATATTTATTATCGGTTTGCCTAAATGAATGAATATTAACACACACTACGCTAAATGTAAATTCTTTGTATCTAAAATAATAAATATAACTAATTAGAAGCAGCAGCATTGATTTTCAATCTATAACTTCGCATTTAATACAAACATCAAATCAAGTTGCTTTCACAATCTTAAAAAGACCATTTATTCATTTTTCCAAAATAAAATGAAAAATCACGAGCAAGCCACCTAAGATCAGAATGGAAAATAAATACTGCCGAGCCCTTGACATGTAGAACTTTTCTGCTTTCTGCAAACAACTTGAATAAATTCTACTTATTTATAAATTGTGGTGCTACAGTATAATTTTGTAGCAATTAAAATTAATAAGCAAAGATAATACCTTTGATGCATTGCTTTAAACATTATATTTGCTTTACGGAATCCAAGAGAGCAGTGTTAGCTAGTTGCATAAAGAGCAAATTTATTTGATCAGGTAAACATTAAACTCTTTCCCTGCTTAAATACTTATTTTTGAAATTTCCGAAAGCACAATAATTTGGCTCTTTATCTTCTCGAAAAAGAAGTACGTGTAAAGACAGTGTTATACATGGCAAATCTTAGTGATGAATAAATGATTAACTATGTTGCTTACAGGTTTGTTTATTTATGAATTTCTAACAACTAGTACATGCTGTAGTTCCTGAATAAATTTAGTTGTTGTTGATCAGATGAAGGCCGAATATCTAGAACCCTTCTTTTAAAAATCCAATTTAGGATGCTTATATCACATTGCTAACTTTATCTCGGAATCATCTTTGAGATTTAAGTTTCAGTTGTCTAATTTCAGAGTTTTTCAGATAAAGTTTCAACTTTTGTTTATAGGGTGTCAACGTGTAGTGTCACTCTATAAGTAAACGGTTTTTGAACTGTATATTGCCCAATCTTTAATGCATAAGCTTAGTAATGTTGCATTTGTACATCAGAAGATATTTAATGCTCCACGTGCTTGATGGATATTAAGTCTGTAATTAACCAAGTGAAGTTGTTTAACCCTGTAATGTCTGGCGTATCATTTTAGTTACGGCTAAAAAATAGCTTGTAGAGTTTTTATGTTTTCTTAGAACAAATTTTCCTTTTGAGAGTAGGTAATGGGCAACATATAAACAATCTACGAAATTTTCAAGTAATTTCTATTATTTATATTTTTTTCATTTAGATCTAGATTTTATGATTTTTTGATCAGCGCTCATAAATATACCTGCTTTTTACCTGCAATATCAAATAAATATTTTTAAGGAAGTTTTTTCTTTTTTTTTTATAAATGTCACTCTATGTTTAAAACGATAACTGATCACTAACGTGACATGCTCTAGTATTCAAAATTGTTTGATCTTCAAATTTATTTCGTTCTGTACAGTCCATATTAAATTAGATTTAATTGAGGCTCCGAAATGTAATCGGCAGAAATGACTTGGACATTAAAGGGTTAAAATTAAAATTATGAGGATTTCCCTTCGTTTGATTTTGAAAAATACAAAGCGTTTTAAACTGAAGACTTGGCTCTTTATCTTCTCGAAAAAGAAGTACGTGTAAAGAGAGTGTTGTACATGGCAAATCTTAGTGATGAATAAATGATTAACTATGTTGCTTACAGGTTTGTTCATTTATAAATTTCTAACAACTAGTACATGCTGTAGCTCATGAATAAATTTAGTTGTTGTTGATCAGATGAAGGCCTAACATCTACGACCTTTCTTTTAAAATCCAATTTAGGATGCTTGTATCACATTGCTAACTTTCCTTTGGATTCATCTTCGAGATTTAAGTTTCAGTTGTCTAATTTCAGAGTTTTTAAGATAAAGTTTTACTTTTTGTTTATAGTGTGACAATGTGTAGTGTCACTCTCTATAAGTCAAGGTATTTTTAACTGTATATTGCACAATCGTTAATGCACAAGCTCAATAGTGTTGCATTTGTACATCAGAAGGTATTTAATGCAATTACACGTGCTTGATGGATATTCAGTCTGTAATTAGGCACGTGAAGTTGTTTAAAATTAAAATTATGAGAATATCCATTCGTTTGATTTTGAAAAATACAAAGCGTTTTAAACTGCAGACTTGGATATTTAACTTCTTGAAAAAGAAGTACGTGTAAAGAGAATGTTGTACAGGGCAAATTTTACTGATGAATAAATTATTAACTATGTTGCTTACAAGTTTGTTCATTTATAAATGTCTAACAACTAGTACATGCTGTAGCTCATGAATAAATTTAGTTGTTGTTGATCAGATGAAGGCCGAACATCTAGGACCCTTCTTTTAAAGATCTAATTTAAGATGCTTGTATCACATTGCTAACTTTCCTTCGGAATCCTGTTTGAGATTTGTTTCAATTGTCTAAGATTTTCAGATAAAGTTTTAATTTTTGTTTATATCGTGTCAATGTGTAGTGTCACTCTAAAAGTAAAGGTTTATCGAACTGTATATTGCACAATCGTTAATGCACAAGCTCAATAATGTTGCATTTGCACAAAGAAGACATTTAATGTATGCACACGTGCTTGATGGATGTTAAGTCTGTAATTAGACAAGTGCAATTTTTTAAAATTAAAATTAGGAGGATTTCCATTCGTTTCATTTTAAAAATCACCAAGTGTTTTTAACTGAAAACGTTGGATCTTTATTCGAGTAGTATTTTTTGTTAAAAGTTTAGTTAAAAATTATTTTAGACTCGGCATCACCACATTCTCATATGCTTGTAATTACGGTGAAATATAATGTGCCGCGTTACACTTAAGATTAACCTCTATAGTTTTTAATTGTCCGGGGCAACAAGAAGCCGAGGCAATTGGTAGTCGTGGCTTCATAGAAGAGAACGGAGAGTCCGTAGTGAAACTTAACTTTTATTTAGGATATAAGAAAGAAATAGACATCTTACTCTGCCGAAAGCTGAATAGGGAATGATACATGAAAACACATGTTGGGCTCCACAGCAAGAGACGTGGAGATTATTCCCAAGGAACCGGTAGCTTAACCAGCGAATTTAACCCTCTCGTTGCGTATTTATCAAAATAGGTTAAAAAATTGCGTATTTTTGTTATTATATATTTCAAATCTATATACATTTTAGAGTTAAAATATACAAAAAAGTTTTGTAAAAGAGTTTATTTTAAATATAAAATTAGGTCCTAAAAAAAGGTGTTCAGAAAAATGGAATTGTAGAATAAAGATATAAAAGCTTAATTTTGAAAATTAATCTTGGTTAAATTATCATTTATTTTACAAAATACAAAAGCAAAACGTATATACTAATTAAAAAATGCAAAAGACTTACAAAAGTTTATTAGAAATGAAGTCTTGTATGATAAATTCGAAACAAGGCTCGAGGAAAGTCCTACCTCGCAATCCTTTTACCTTTCTTTTCGAATATTTTGTTCCACCTTCAGTTTTGTTTTAAAAACAGACAGCACACTATCTACGAGGCTCTTTCTTGATGGTATTTGGGTTATATGGCTAGCAAAATGTCGAGCAATTAGTCTCATGGATCTGTTACTTTCTTGTAACTGTTGGTCTCTTTTATTATTATTTGCAACATAACCTCGTGAATATAAAGCTCAAAATAGTCCAAAACAGTTACATTATTTGCCATAGTGGAATTTCGTCGGGGATTTCCAAGGAAAGTAAATAAAGCAGGAGCTCATGGAATAATTTGCATATCAATTTTGCACCACTGTCGAATATTTTAAATAGAAAATGAATTTTTAGATTCATAACTATCCGCAGAGTTATAATTTCTTAGTTTTTTACATCTCGCAATATCTTCAAATACTTGAAATAAGAGTCAGAAGTGCTATTAGTGGCGGAAATATCGTCAGGAGTATAGGTTATATCACTCGCGAAACGCTTCCTGACAGACATCTTTCAGCTATGAACAGTGCGCTCAAAATGCTACAAAATATTCTTCTATATTTCGCCGAAATGTGGACATTTAAAGCCATCTGATAGTTTAAAGCTAAATAAACAATTAAAAATCACAGTAAAGCGAAAATGAAAGAATAAACAGGGAAAGAGCAGGTTGCACTGTTAAATAGACGGTCAAAACGCATGCCAGCGGAAATTGCGGGTTGCGCAAATTTTACTACATCTATGTTGTCCGTGGAAATCGCGGGGTGCCCAGCGAGAGGGTTAATAGTCATAAAGGAAGTTTTATGATTGAGAAAAGAGAGCTATTCACCTGGGACAGCTGGAAAATGTGGCCAGGGGACAAAAAATTAGCATTTATTTCAGAGTTAGTTTTGGTAGACTGATAAAAGAATTTTAAGTTAACTACATTCCTTTTAATAAGATAGACGGCTGGGAAAATAGATTTAGAAGAATAAGAATCTTAAAGAGATATTTTAAGTGTAACGATTTTGATATATTACGTGTTCGTCAAATCAATAGGGCTATGTCATTTGGAATCTCAGTTCATGGATTGAAATCCTCTGCTGACATGGATTTTCTTAGTCAATCAGAATCGACTTCAAGTAGCAGGTCCTGGTCAATTAGTCCTTGTGTATTAAATCATTCACAGAAGCGTTCCAAACAAATCTAAAATCCTTAATATACTTGATAATAATAATCTACTGCGTCAGTTTATTTAATTAAACGATATTCACTTTAGACCAATAGTGAATACTCAACTAATAGAAAGAACATTTAACAACACACAAAATATTCATAAGTTCTTATGTATGTCCAATTTCTTTTCTCGCTAGAGTATAATATCTCGTAAAATAACAACAGCAACAAAAAAGGGGATTTTGAAATGAATTTCAAGGAAACACTATTTTTATATTTTCCAAAAAGGATATTAATCATATTTTTTCGAGTGCATAAATTAAAAGAAGACACATTTTGTTGCCAAAAAGAAAGCACTGTTTATGATTTATTACACGAAATAAATTGTTCTTGCATTAATGCTACGGATAAAGAAAAAATCCATCAAATTTTATTTGACATAAAAAAAAACACCAAGGAAAACATTCTAATCGTAAAGGGTGAATTCAATGAAAACAAATTGCATTATGCGGTTTCATTTGTGAATGTCTTAGAGTGTAATTATACATCATTCCGTATCAAACCTCTTATCTGGTATATTTGTTCATTTGCATTTCATGCAATGAAAATTTATTATTTTCCATTTTTATGTAATGACTAAGATCTAAGGATTTTTTTCTGATTTTGATGGAATGAATCCCTTAAAAATAAAATATTATTTTCGTAATGGCTGTTCTGGAATAGATATTTAATGTTTTGAAAGATTTAGCCATGAAAAGGGTAAATGTTTACAAGTTTTGCATCAAATGGAATTCATTCTGTTAATGAGATACTTAACTTGTGTTTAATAAATAGGCTGTTTAGATGTTTGTTTGGTAAAATGATCTATTTATCCTGAATTAATTACAGCTTTTATGATACGCTATTTGCTTTCGGAATTTGTAAATTCATTATGAAATTGAATACTGTGCAAACTCTGCTGGTGTTTATTGCTCTTTAAACGAAATTTTAACTGAGTTGTTTATAATATTCTAACTACATTATTATTGAGATAAAGTACCGTGGAATTTATGAGTAAATAAATAAATATATATTTAAAAGTCTGATGTAACTTGTATAATTTATCTAATAGAGCTTTTAGTTTGAGTGAAAGAAATTAGCTTAGTAAGTATTTGAATTTATTAGTAAATAATGTATAAATGTTTTATGAAAAATTAGAACTGGCTTACATAATGTATTTAATATTTTTTTCTTTAATTTACAGCAGCCGATTAATTGAGTAAGGTTTAATTTACTTAAACTAAACACTTCGACTGTGTATATAATTTTCTTCTTCTTCCTATATATATATATATATATATATATATATATATATATATATATATATATATATATATATATATATATATATATATATATATATATATATATATATATATATATATATATATATATATATATATATATATATATATATATATATATATATATATATATATATATATATATATATATATATATATATATATATATATATATATATATATATAATATATATATATATATATATATATATATATATATATATATATATATATATATATATATATATATATATATATATATATATATATATATATATATATATATATATATATATATATATATATATACATTTTGGGATGACAAGCGTGGAGGATGTTACCAGCCCAATTTCCAGCTCAGCAGTGTCTTTTTGTCGTTGCTTCCTAAACGAATTCCTATTGTTTACTTCCTCTTTAGCTTTCCGCGTTGCTTGTTATTTTGGTGAAATATCTTAAAATAACGTCCACATAATTTAAAATAATGTAGTCATCATTGTATCATCGTTATTATTATTTGTAGTAACCGAGTATATTAATGCAGACTTACAGAACACCCTCTTTTAGAACACCAGATAACACACAAATCCCCGTAAGGAAAAAGAACACAAAACAGAAAATATTTGATGATATATTACATCACGTTCTCAAAGGAAAAGCCTAGGCCTTAATATTCACTACTGGAAAGGGTGTCGCTCCAGGAATGATATCATTTCGGTAACCAATCAGTTTACTTTGATTACTTCTAGTTTATTCTAGAAGGTATAGTACGTCAAAATGAGTGGGAAAAATTAATTAACAGGGCTTTATTCTAAATGTAAGATGTCAGGGAATGAGCTTTCGCTGCCATTATTAAGAAAAGTGTGTTTTAGAATTTTATTGTTTCAAATATCCCCCCGTCTGAAAAGGCTTAGGGTCGGATACTTCAGATATTGGGTACGCGAGACAGAAAATTGTAGGTTAAATTAAATTGCTGTTTTGTTAGTGTAGCAAACACCCAGACTTCTAGTTACATTAAATATCAAATTTAAATAGATACAATGATTTCAATATGTGCTCACTAATAATAATAACAAAATTATCAATAATAATACTAACAAATAATAATTTAAACAGTATTAATAATATGAAATAAGACACAGTTTGTACATGCAGTAGTGACAGAAAAACAGCGTCAGTTCTGTGTCTTTGTTCAGTTGTTATTACTCTTGAATTAGCACTAGACTAGAAAACTTAAATTTAGGATCTCCTTCAAGTCATCATTATTATATTCTTGGCCAGTTGCCATCCACTTGAATTTCATTTTATTTATTTAAGTTACATCGACTTACTTAATTTCGTATTACAACTCATATTTTTTAACTTCACATTTCCATATTTTCCATTAACACTAATAATTTTACACATTTTTTTAACAATCTTATGTCATGACTCAAAATAAAATAAACTGATAAATTAATTCACTAAAACAATTTTATTACATTTCATTCATACTCTGACTCCAAATTTTCAATTTTTACTATCGTGAATGAATCTTATGAAATGACATTAGTTGTCGTATAACGTAGCTTTCGACTCTAATAGTATTTTGATAAAAATTATATATATATATATATATATATATATATATATATATATATATATATATATATATATATATATATATATATATATATATAACCTGATATCACCAATATGCTTACTCGGTTTTTACAAGATACACATTGCTTAATATGAATTTATAAAATTAGGGGATAAATGATCAATTTTAACAATTAGATTCACGTCTTTTTATGCTATTTAAATAACAAGAAGAACACAGATGACAATAATTGGAAGTTTAGGTAGAAGTATTTTGTGCTGAGTGATAATTTTTCTTTTAAAACGGGAAGATGTGTATGTATATGTCAGTATGGAAGTTAATTTCCAAATTATTTAAGTACTTTTCAGTGGTATCACCAATTGAAAGTTATAGGTTGCTTCTGCTTCAAGAAGCATCGATGGGAATACACAAATGATCTTCTACATCTCCTAAGTTATGTTTAAACAAGTTCTATGCAACACGAGAAAAAATTAATTTACTATTGGCATGATATGAACAAAAGCTTGAATGCTTATCCTCATTGACATATTTAATATTTATGCGGGATATGTTATAAAATAGTTGTAGAAACACATGTCAATGTTAAGTAAAAGTCCAATCGAGTATTCAATTTTGAGTACATGTTAATACTACTGGATATAGTAGAATAGTTACACAAAACTATAATATGGTTTTAAAAACAAACTTAATATATGTAAACAGTGAGTAATAATGGTCAACATTATATGAAATCTTACTTCACTCCTAAAATTAATGAAACTCCACTTGGTAAAATATTAAAATAGTTTATTTATATGTAAACACTATGTACTAGGTATAATTTCTCCTGTTTTTTTTCTCCCTCTCTTCCTCTCTCTTTATATTTGCGTTCTCCTCTCTTATTCGCCGAACGTGGCCGAATGGTTAGGGTGCTTGCTTTCGGAACCGGAGTTCGTATGTTCGAATCCCACAATGGTATGGATGTTCGTAGCTGTTCGGAATCGGCTTTAAGCAGTAGGTCCCGGTCTCATTAGCTCTCGTGTTGCAAAATGTAGCCCGTAGATCTCCAAATCAAACCAAACCTCACTCACTTGCTTTATAAGCATCATTAAACTTTTCCTTTCACTTCAATTCGAGAGTGGAAGTCCTTTCGATCTTGATACATGCAAAATCTGATATAAAGGAAATACAAGGGGAAACTATTAATATATTATAACGGATATAAAAAAACATATTATAAATATAAAAATTTTATTTTTAAGCTTATTCATTCTTAAAATTTTTTTTCAAACATTTAGAATATTGGAAGTTTTATATTTCATAATCTTAAATAAAGCTTCACTGTTGTAACATATAAAGGATATAATAGATCATTAGAACTATACTTAAAGTATAGGTAGAATTACAAATATTAAACCATGTAACATATAAAACGCTCCAAAGTAACAAAATATATGCATTAAACATTAATTTTTAGCTTATTATAGATGAAAAAAATATCGAGTAATTTTTACGTTTCAAATATCGGGTGCTTTACATTCGATAATTTCAAATTATATTTGACAGTGCCATTTAAATGCAGTATTTCTGGATAAAAATTCCAAAAGCTTGATTCGCAAATACGCTAGCGAGTTTTAAAATTTAAAGAGAGTTAACGTTGAAAATTCCTAGCGCAGGAAATCATTGAACTCCGAAACAAGTTAAGTTTTGGAGCATCCATTTTTCATCATTGACAAAATTTAGGATCAATTCTGTAACCTCGAAACAACATGCTTTTAGTTAAAATACATCCTGGTATTTACTATAGAACGCTCTCGGATGTTCATTTATCTTGAGTGACGCGCCGAATAAAAAATGACGGAAGGCCGTGAAAAAGTCAGCGAGGAACCGTTTTCTCTGATCGTTCTCCGATTACCTGGGAATACCTTCGAGATCATAAGATCAGGGAACATACCTCAGAGTGCCACCAGTGTCTATCATCCATCAATGTCGGAAATTCCGTCTTTCCCTAGACTCTCACTTTTCAAATCGTTTCCAGTTAGAAGTGTTAAAGATATTTTCGATCCGTGTAGCTTTTGTATGTGATTTATAAGCGAGCGACGTTATCTCTGTTGCCAAACTATAACTATTAAACTTAAATATTTATTTTTATCAATCAAAATGAAAGTTTGAAGTTTTTATTTAATAGATCATTTGATTTGCATAAATTAAATATTCTTATAGTGTATTATGGTTATGTGTGAATAGAAAAATTGTCTTTAATTGAACTAATATAAGTGTACATAGTTGTACAATTAATGTTACGTTGGCTTAGTGTTTGAGGAAGAAGAAATTAACACTCATTAATAAAACACCTTAACAAATATGTCTTGATTGAAGGATTTTATACAATTTTTTGCATAAGGAATACAACTACCGTTAATCAACGTATCATTAGCAGGTATGGAAGACTCTTCTAGACTCGGCCTTCGGTCTCGCAAAAAAATTTGTGTCGCTTTTCGTTTGTCTCGTATTGCTCCAAAATGTCTATCTCACAAGCAGTTTTTATTTAATAGATCATTGAGTTTTCATAAATTAAATATTTTTATAGTGTATTATGGTTGTATGTTGTTAATTTCTCATAGAAAAATTGTCTTTAATTGAACTAATATAAGTGTATATATTTGTACAATTAATGTTACTTTGGCTTAGTGTTTGAGGAAGAGTAAATTAACACTCATTAATAAACACACCTTGACAAATATGTCTTGTTTGAATGATTTTATACAATTTAATGCCTAAGAAATACAACTGGAATACAACTTATCATTAGCAGATATGGAAGATTCCTCTTGACTCGGCGTTGGTCACGCGAAAAAGTTGGAGTCGCTTTTCCTTTGTCTGGTGTCGCTCCAAAATGTCTATCCCACAAGCAGTTTTTATTTAATAGATCATTGGGTTTTCATAAATTAAATATTTTTATAGTGTATTATGGTTATATGTTGTTAATTTCTCATAGAAAAATTGTCTTTAATTGAACTAATATAAGTGTATATAGTTGTACAATTAATGTTACGTTGGCTTAGTGTTTGAGAAAGAAGAAATTAAAACTCATTAATAAACACAACTTGACAAATATGTCTTGACTGAATGATTTTATACAATTAAATGCCTAAGGAATACAACTTATCATTAGCAGATATGGAAGACTCGTCTAGACTCGGCGTCGGTCTCGCGAAAAAATTTCTGTAGCTTTTCCTTTGTCTCGTGTCGCTCCAAAATGTCTATCCTACAAGCAGTTTTTATTTAATAGATCATTGGGTTTTCATAATTAAATATTTTTATAGTGTATTATGGTTATATGTTGTTAATTTCTCATAGAAAAATTGTCTTGAATTGAAATAATATAAGCGTATATAGTTGTACTATTAATGTTACTTTGGCTTAGTGTTTGAAGAAGAAGAAATAAACACTCACTAATAAACACTGCTTGACAAATATATCTTTATTGTATGATTTTATACAATTAAATGCCTAAGGAATACAACTGGAATACAACATATCATTAGCAGATATGGAAGACTCCTCTAGACTCGGCGTCGGTCTCGCGAAAAAAATTGTGTCGCTTTTTCTTTGTCTCGTGTAACTCCAAAATGTCTATCCTACAAGCAGCGGATGCCAGCATCATTTTTTACCCTCTTTTTTTCCTCTAGTAACATCCTCATACTCTAAAAACTTCAGACTGCCCCCGGAGAAAAAACAGGGATCCACTCAAGAACGGATTGGTCAGAATCTCGCCAAACAAACGGGCCCTTCTATTGGTTGGGAGAAGAAGGTTCTTCCTAGTTCAAACCGGTCCTGTACAAAATGTCTTTCACGAAGGCTTACGAGAAGATGTAAAAGAATGTTGAATCACCGAATGTAACTTATTGTTACAATAGAGTATGAATACTAATTTATGTTGGTATTGTATTTGAGAAATATTTTATTTTTACTTCATTTTGTTATTATTCCATGCATTGTATATGTGAATATAAAAATTCTAGAAACACGTCTTCCGGTTTTTTCTGTGTCTTGTAACTGCGTTTCTATCTGTATTAAGTTGCCCATTGCAATATCGTACACTGTATTAAGTTGCTGCCTTTAAAGTATAATGGTCTTAAGGGACCGCGTACGGACGGTGGTAGAAGCCCTTTCCTGTGTTAAGTTGATAATTGCAATCTTGTACATTGTACTAAACTGCCCATTACAATGTTGTACATTGCATTAAGTTGCCCATTGCAGTGTTTTATATTGCATAAAGGTGCTCATTGTAATGTTGTACACTGAATTAAGTCCCCTCATTGCAATTTATTTCGAACCCTTTCTTTCTCTAGTTATCTCATTGTAGCTAAAAACGTTTTAGTATTCACCAAAAAAGTTTTCAGAATTTTTATATTGCATAAAGTTGCTCATTGTAATGTTGTACACTGCATTATGTCCCCGATTGCAATTTATTTAGAAACCTTTCTTTGTATAGTTATCACATTGTAGCTAAAACCGTTGTAGTATTCACCAAAAAAATTTTTCAGAATTTTTGGAGTAAACAATTCTGTGTAATTTTTAAATGAAGCAATTATTCTTTTTCCATGCATTATGGCAACAAGTCGACCATAAGCATCCTAAAGTTGGCGTGGGTATTAAAAATAAGATCAACTACCTTGCTTCTCTATAATATGTATAATTTTGCAATATATGCAGGTTGAAAAACCTGGAATACGAATCGAAGAAAATGAATTGTTCAAAGGTATTCGCTGGAAAAAAATTTGTAATTTTATAATAAAGTGTTTAATGCACTTGAATGCATAAAACTATCCAATAAAACTTATCTAACATAAGCCAATTAGTTTAGAAATGAAAAAAAAGGAAATATAATAAACAACTAAGAAAAAAAATGAACAAGTAAACATTTAAAATAAAATGATAATATTATTTTTGTTATTTTTCAAAGTTGAATTGCCATTTTCATAGTTGTGTTTACTCGTATGAATTTCAGTTACTTTTTTAAAATGTTAGTTTTCTAAAGGTAAGGAATAAATTAAATTAAAAAATAAAGAGTATCTGAACTGAAAAAGTAAAAAAAAATAAAGAATGAAGATAAAAATAAAGAAAAAATAAATAACAAGTAGAGAATAAAAAATAGAAAATGAACGAATAGAGGAAGAATAGTAAAATTAATGGATGAAAAAAAAAGAGAAAACATTTTTATGTAGCGCATAAAGTATATTTTTGCTTTCTTGATGGCTTAGCTAAGCATTCTCTAAATTAATATCACAATTACAGAAATTTTATATGTTTCAATTTTTTTTCTTTTACGTGTATTTGATAGTTTTATAAAAAAATAAAGTTCTAAGTAATATTTAAGATTAAACAAATGAAATGAACCGATTGAAAACTGGTAACGAATAAAAAATAGCAAGCATAAATTAAATTTGAAAAAAAAAGTTAATAATTTCTTTGCACTTGATTGTAAAGTTCAGATAGTATATTGTGGAATTATATTTTAGCTGTTCACAAACATATCGTTTCTTCTTTCTTAAAATGAAGCGAGTAAGTACCACTTTGAAATTTGGCAGCTGAAAATTTGAGAATGCTGTTCCACATGGATTTCTGCATCTCATGTGTACCCACATATACAATTCCAGAAGAATTAGACTGTTTTTAAGCCAATTTGTGAGTACTTAAATAGCCCTAATCAATTAAAAACCACCCTGACTGGGAAATACGGTCATTCATTCTATGTCATTCGAATAGATGTAAAGACGGTTGAAGTTTTCCGGAAGATCAATGATATGTATAGAAAATACTGAGGAAATACTAAGAAGTGACATGCTTTTAAAAAGGGCCACGTGAGTGGTCATAATGAGGAACTGCGTAATTCTCTGCTTTATTGAAGACTTGGTGTAGAAAAGTGATGCAAGTGTTCATGAGAATATGGCTCCATTTTTATCAAATACGATTTTGAAGACTCAAGAAGAAATTATGGGAAAAATTATATGGCAAGTTTGTTTTGAGTTGGGAATCGAAACTTTTAACTTAAGGCAGAAAACCAAACATTTGGTCAATGCTGAGGAAACCGTCAGATTTTCATGAGGAGAGAATTCAAAAGGCGGTGTTGCGATTTTACAAGAGTCATGATACTGATGAAATTAATGATAAAAAGTAGATTAGAAAACGTAACTAAATCTAAATATACTATTAATGGAAATGTATATTTGTGGGATTTTCATTTCAAAATGGTATAAAAAAAACACGGCTCCTATT
>CM063505.1:111772599-111782599 GCA_032207245.1 Pardosa pseudoannulata | reverse complement strand
ATTTCCATCAAATCGGTCCAATTCATAAGTTATTTATAATCATTTTACAATATCTGGATTTACAGCGTTAAAACAAGACTATGTCTGTCGGGTCGTCTAGTCTATATATCTATATATAAGTAACAATTTGTTAAGATATTGCCTACACTTAGTGTAAATGCTATATTAGTAAAATAGCCCTTATTACTAAAGAAAGGATAAAGACGCTGATTAAAACACGCATATAATTAAGTCAGTTTAATGTCACTATATAATTGTAATGTCACTAATGTTTCTATAATAATAACTTAATAACCATAAAGTAACCGCGCTTATGCTCCTGAATTTCAAATATTTCAAGTATAATCCTTCTCTCTAAAAACATTCTAGAACTGCTCTTGTTTATTATATGACCATTCTTATAATAATTTAATACAGATTATTATTTCAATGCTTAAGTCATAAATAAAATTTATTTCGTATTATTTTGTTTATATCAATTTATTAAGGATTTAAAAGTTTTTTTCAGTTTAAAAAATAACACATCCAGTTAAATAATTTATTATAATTTTCCTTTCTTTATTAAGTTTAGAACTGCTCTAATTTAATGAAGGACCATTATTATATTCATGTAACATAAACTGTTCACAGTTCAAGGTTATAACACTTCAACTCCGCTCTCCGCTAGGGGACGCCCTTAACCAGTTTTGTTTATGTATTTTTTATAGTTCAATAAAGAAATTCAAGCTGGTGCACTTTACTACTTCCCATAAACGTTTATTATAATTCTGAGATCATAATGAAGGTTTAATTATATATATATATATATATATATATATATATATATATATATATATATATATATATATATATATATATATATATATATATATATATATATATATATATATTTATATATATATATATATATATATATATATATATATATATTTATATATATATATATATATATATATATATATATATATATATATATATATATATATATATATATATATATATATATATTATATATATATATATATATATATATATATATATATATATATATATATATATATATATATATATATATATATATATATATATATATATATATATATATATATATATATATATATATATATATATAAAGAGACTTTTGGCCTAATATCGAAGTGGAATCCCGGGCGGTTAAAGCCGCCCTACAGTCGTGGAACTTTTTAACAAGAATAACAACGAAATAAAGACACTCGAAAATCAAACTATCGTAGTTTATTCATCTTACGAACTCAACTGTTGGACACACGCACTTTACCAAAAACTGTTTTTAAATACCATACATCTGCTTATATAGTTTTAGGTGCCAGCCAATTATTGATCAAAACGTGTCACATGGATGACTTAACTTTAGCTTCAGAACTTTAATTTTAGATATACAACTGGAAGGAGTCTACTAGGGAACAATCGAGAACATTCTCTAGGGTTGCTTGAAAAGAATTAAGCGAAAAACAGAATATGAACCTGTTGTGGTGTAGTACATTGTTATTTCAAAGCCACTAATAACCCAATTTTGCTTTATATAGTCTTTAATTATAGTAAAATGTCCCTGATCTATATTACAGTATTCATATATGGAACAAAAGACAAGGAAATATGCTAAAAAATATATATAAAAATTAAAAACTAAAAGAAACACTCCACGTGCTATACCTGAAAGAAAAGAATTGCCAAAGTCCATTATTTTACTTCCTTCAGAAATACTCCAGCAACCCTAGACTTTTTCCATTATCCTGTGCTGATGCGTTCATTGAACCCGGACTCTAAGAATGGTTCTGAATCGCCTCCTGGAGACCAATCACAATTCTCCAAAACTTGGTGAAGTTTTAGTGCAATCGTTTTCACACCATATGCTTCCTGGAGTCGATAAAAAAATACTTGGACATGCAACCCACTTCGTTCGAGTGCGGCGAGCAAATCAGTTTCATAAACCTTATGTCAAACGTAGCTGCTTTCTCACATAACCGAAACTGATAAAAATATCATTATATGTATTTATTACTGATAATTAAAATATTGTGAATGTAAAAATAACATATTCAACTAAATAATTTTAGTGTTCTTTCCTTTTTTAATAATTTCTTAAAAACCATAAAATGGATCTATTTACGCGTAGTAAGAATAATTGCTAAAAGTTCTGTTTAATATAAGCTTTTACAATAAACACAATACATTTAATGTTTTTTTTTATATTACTTTCATCATTGCTCTAATTATATTCATTTTCTAGAATTTGTTGTAAGGCACTGAAATTCTAAATTCATTTTTATAATATGTAGGTCATAAACAAGATATAATCAAGTAATTATATATTTAACCCTCATGAAATTAAAAACAAACACTATAATTCAATTGAATTATTTTAACGTTCCTTTTCTGTTTTTAACAATAAATTAAAAATCCCATAAAATAATCCCGTTTATGCACGCTAAACGAGAATGGCCAGAACTTTAATAAAAATTCCTTTTAAAAGCTTTTCATAACTGTTCTAATTTAATATATGACCCTCTCAAGTGTAGTGTTTCTTGACAAGATTTAGGTCATAAACAAAATTTAATTCATATTACTTCAAATTCAAATGTTTATCACTCATTTGAAAAATATCCCAAGTAAAAAAAGGGGAATACCCATCCAATTGAATAATTTTAATGTCCCTTTCCTTTCTTTAATAATTACTTAAGAATACCATAAAATAGTCGCGTTTATGCACGATAAGCATGAATGCCAAAAATTTAAAGAATAATCCTTTCCTCTAAAGGCTTTCCAGAACTGCTCTAATTTAATATATGACCCTCTGAAGTTTCAGCGTGTCTTGAGAAGTCACGGATTAGCGACTTTCCAGGTCTCATGTGTTCAACCCCACAACGTTATTAACATTTGGGGAAGTTTCTCCTTTCTTTAATATCATATCATGATAAAAGCAATTTAAGCTAATCGGAGTTTTTATCGTTCGCGTCGCAGTACGCCATAATTTACTCGAGTTTGGGGGAAAATTGAAGCCATTTAAGAATGAACTTAATTGTGAGATGATGTTAAGGGTTATGTTTTCCTCTTAAATAGGATTTATGTCCTTGAAATGCGCGAGAAGGGTTTAAAAATCCTTTTAAATTTGGGTGATTTCCAGTCACGAAGTTCTCTTAAGGTGTCTGTGGACTTTCAGCTGGGCAAAATATGACTGAAAAATCAACGATTCTATCTCGTTGAATTGTAAAACTACTAATGATAATAATTAAAACTCGTTTTATATATCTAGCATCCGATAAATGAATATAATTCTTATTATCACCCTAAACATAACTATTACTAATATCAACTTTAAGCTTTTTTAGCGTCTATAAACAGTTTTTAAGGCAAAAAATTATCTATTTTATGAATAATATAATTTTTACCTGAATGGTATCAGCATTTCAGCTTGCAGAACATAAAACATAAATTAATTAGTATTAATGTTTTAAAATGTGTTTAGTTCTGAACTAAGAACTATTCAAGCATAATTTGTGCAGCGAAAATTACTGATGTATGTACTATTCAACCGTTAATCAATTATCCTTATTTAAAAAATTATTAGGTGTTATTTATTTTTTAGTACTTATCACATTTCCTTAAGATTTTTAACTATGTTTTATAATAAAGTCTAAAAGATGTCTTACAAGTAAAAATGGCTATATAATGTAATAAGTAGAGGCATATAAAACATTTTTTATAAAACTTCTTTATAAATAATTAATAATCTATAGTTTTTAAACAAATGGCATTTAATTTAGAAATGTTATCTGTATGTTATCAATAATACCAATAATTTGATTACACATAATATAAATTAGTTTTTGAAGTTTACTTAACTAGAAAGTTTAGTCCTTACGCATATAAAGTCATAACTAAAATTACTAACAAATAACATATTTCAATAAAAGCATTAATAACAGCTTATATATCAAAAACAAAGTTATAATTCACAAATTAAAATATATAGTATAAATAAAATATTTTTACTACTGCTTTAAAATATTATTTAAACATGTTAATCGCTCACAGCAAATCACTTTTCATGCAAAAACACTTTAGTTGGCCGAGTAAAATCTATTTAGAAGCTTTTTAGGTGGAATTAGTTTTTGATTATATCTGCTAAAATAGAAGTTTCGGGTGAAATTAAAAAATAATAGGGGGCCATTTATTTTCTAGCTGATTATATAATTCTTGCACAGACTTTTTCCCTCTTTAAAAGAAAAACTACTCGTTTGTAATGAGTTACAATTTATTTTCTTCGCGCTTTTTTTTAAAGAATAAGGACTTTTTATATTGTTTCTTATTTTAAACATTCATTATATTTGATCAAATAAAGAATTCTCTTATTTAAAACTAAAAGAAAAAATCAAACACGTAATTTGATTTAAGCTTTACGTATCACTTTTTTTCCGCGATAGACTCTTTTATGTCTAAGATAAAACTGGCTCATGAAAAATATTTAATCTTTGTTTTCTATTTAAAAGAATGACTAGATATTTATATATTTATTAATCAGTTAGAAGCTCCTATTTTTCTGGTTTACAGTGCTTCAAAATAAGCATAATATTGATAAACATTTTAAGGTTCTGCATACGTTTAAATATGGCCACCCGCTTGTAATATTGCTTATAATTTTCACCTACTCCACTGGGGGATGTGGGATTAAATCCCACGTAAGGCCCGGGTGTAACAGTACTTTCCTTTCATAGGTTATATTTCATTGGTTATAGGGATTTAAGTTAACCTACTACTATGGTGCTTCCACAATAAAATAGTTATCAGTAACTGCTGCTTTGTAAGTCTATTCTTATGCTGACCCATCTGAAGATACATATCAGCTTTCAAACTAAAGACCAGTATGCCACGACAGCAACCACAACAGATACATAGCTGCTGTTGACCTACGAGAGTTCCGTCATGGTCCGAGATTAATTTTGCCCAACCCAGTAAGGAGCAAATTCTACAGAGGTAAGGCTCGGGTGTAACAGTACTTTCCTTTCATAGGGATCTAAATTAACCTACTAATATGGTGCTTCCACAATAAAATAGTTATCAGTATCTGCGGTTTTGTAAGTCTATTCTTATGCTGACCCATCTGAAGATACACATCAGCTTACAAACTGAAGACCAGTACGCCACGACACCCAACCACAACATCTCTAAAGCTGCTGCTGACATACGAGAGTTCCGCAATGGTCCGAAATTAATTTTGCCCAACCCAGTAAGGAGCAAACTCTACAGAGGTTAGACTCGGGTCTAACAGTACTTTCCTTTCATAGATATCTAAGTTAACTTACTAATATGGTGCTTGAACAGTAAAATGGTTATCAGTATCTGCGGCTTTGTAAGTCTATTCTTATGCTGACCCATCTAAAGATACACATCAGCTTACAAACTGAAGACCAGTACGCCACGACACCCAACCACAACATCTCTAAAGCTGCTGCTGACCTACGAGAGTTCCGTCATGGTCCGAGATTAATTTTGCCCAACCCAGTAAGGAGCAAACTCTACAGAGGTAAGGCTCGGGTGTAACAGTACTTTCCTTTCATAGGGATCTAAGTTAACCTAATAATATGGTGCTTGAACAGTAAAATAGTTATCAGTATCTGCGGCTTTGTAAGTCTATTCTTTTTGTTGCTCAAGGCTACAAGGAAGAGCGAAAGACCCGGTTCAGTCAAGTGAACCCCGGGCACGTGAAGCCCGTATATACTTTAAGAAGGTATACCCTTGAAGTTGTCTCTCATTTAGCACTACCCAGAAGATATTTACGGCTTGAGCGTTCTGCTGCTTAGTAAAAGGTGAATGCTAATAATAAAGTCAGGTACTCCCACTTTGATAAAAAAGAAAATTCAAATAAATCATCGATTATTAAATTTCTTTCTTTTATTTTTTTGTTTATAGCGTAAATAAAATAGTAATTACTTGATTTTACTTCAATAGTATTTTCTCTAAGTTGGGTTTTCCTTCAAAATATTATCTTGACTGAAAAGAACACTTTACAGAAATAGACGTTACAAAAACGCTAAAAGTCAATTTGGTATTTTTCGCCGATATACGTAGTTGAAAATATGAAATACTGTCTTTACTTGAGTATAAAACGTGCACTCTGTTTTATACAAGAGAAAATGCCAAAAATTATATCTTGTGTATAATACAAAACTAAAATTTTAAATGTACAGAAAATATAAGTAATAATCTATATTGTAAATAAATTTTAACCTGTGTACCTAATGAATCACGCCCCAGTTCTCTTTCGATATTATTTCATAGCTGTCTTTTATTTAATGAATTTCTTTATAAAATTATTTCATGTTTATTATAAGAGGAATCGTATTTTCTGTATTTCATTTTACTGCATAAAAATGTTTTTTTAACAATGGTTGGTAATAACACTATGAGAATTAATTAAAATATAGTATTTTAGTTCTAAATAGTTCAGTAGAAAACAGAAAATGGTAACCGCGAAAATTTAAATAGAAAATTTAGAGTTCAAATATAATAAATAGTTCTGCTAGCAGTATTGTATGGAAGAAGTGCATTGAAGAAATACAATTGTTAGAAAGTTATGATTAGAAAAAAAAACATGAAACGGGATAATTTTGAAGAATTTATATATATATATATATATATATATATATATATATATATATATATATATATATATATATATATATATATATATATATATATATATATATATATATATATATATATATATATATATATATATATATATACATATATATATATATATATATATATATATATATATATATATATATATATATATATATATATATATATACATATATATATATATATATATATATATATATATATATATATATATATATATATATATATAAATATATATATATATATGTATATATATATATATGTATATATATATATATATATATTATATATATAATATATATATATATATATATATATATATATGTATATGTATATACATATATATACATATACATATATATATATATATATATACATATATAAATTATATATATATATATATATATATATATATATATATATATATATATATATACATACATAGAGAGAGATGATAGATAGATAGATATTTACATGCTTATATACAATAGTTCAACGTACTATTGAGTAGGTTAGCTTAGTACCCTATGAAGGCAGATTAGTTGGTATATTCGTAACATAGACACTGCCATTTACATTTGATTCTGAATAGACTTGATTGCTTATGAAGTATTTTACTGCCATTCAGAGAGTGGAGGTTTCTCTTTTGAGAATTTATGTACTGTATATTTATTAGTTAATTTTGGGAAGATGGGTAAAGGTTTTTCTTATTAAATTTACATTATACACATCGTGCTTCTTAGAGACAATTCTCGATTCAATTCTTTCATACATCATATTTCATATTTACATCATATATACATCATATTTCATATATACATCATATTTCATCTTTCATATTTCATATCTTAATATCTTTGTTAAACACGTGTATTCATATGTTTTACTTAAAATATACGTATTTCCTTAAGCAAGTTGAGGTCTATTTGAGCAGAGTGCTATAAATAGAATGAAAAAAATAGTTAATTAATTTTTAAAAACATTTGAAGTAGTTATTCAATTTTAAAATATATGTAAAGTTCTAAAGGAAATCATACCGGTTAATATATTAGGTTTTAAAGTATGCTTAGGCATTGAAACTTAACCAGCCTATAAGAGGATAACTAGAAAACTGTAGAGGGAGTAACTGCTCATAAAAATTGAAATTCAATACTCCAATAATCCTTGAAATACTTTGAAATTCTTCTGTCAACACAGAGTATGCGGGACAGGTACTAGTACGTTTTCTGACGATTATACTTGAGCGCGGGTTACATACTAGTAAGGTTAGTGCAGCAACAGGTTTTGTTTATGAGAACAAAAATAACGGTATATGTAGGAAAACGAAGCCGAATGTTCTTGTCTACTACATAGATTCTGGTAAAATTTAGACAAATGAAAATTAGTTTTTACATCAGTCGATATGGAACCAGAGAATGGAAACGTTGATTAAAATAATCAATTTAAAATTAACTTTTTATCCACAATAAAATAGTTATCAGTATCTGCTGCTTTGTAAGTCTATTCTTATGCGGACCCATCTGAAGATACACATCAGCTTACAAACTGAAGACCAGTACGCCATGAAACACAACCACAACATCTCTAAAGCTGCTGCTGACCTACGAGAGTTCCGTCATGGTCCGAGATTAATTTTGCCCAACCCAGTAAGGAGCAAACTTTACAGAGGTAAGGCTTGGGTGTAACAGTACTTTCCTTTCATAGATATCTAAGTTAACCTAATAATATGGTGCTTGAACAGTAAAATAGTTATCAGTATCTGCGGCTTTGTAAGTCTATTCTTATGCTGACCCATCTAAAGATACACATCAGCTTACAAACTGAAGACCAGTACGCCACGACACCCAACCACAACATCTCTAAAGCTGCTGCTGACCTACGAGAGTTCCGTCATGGTCCGAGATTAATTTTGCCCAACCAAGTAAGGAGCAAACTCTACAGAGGTAAGGCTCGGGTGTAACAGTACTTTCCTTTCATAGGGATCTAACTTAACCTACTAATATGGTGCTTCCACAGTAAAATAGTTATCAGTATCTGCGGCTTTGTAAATCTATTCTTTTTGTAGCTCGACTACAAGGAAGAGCGAAAGACCCAGATCAGGCAGGTGAACCCCGGCCACGTGAAGCCCGTATATATTTAAAGAAGGTATGCCCTTCAAGTTGTCTCTCATTTAGCACTACCCAGAGGATATTTACGGCTTGAGCGTTCTGCTGCTTAGTAAAAGGTGAATGCTAATAATAAAGTCAGGTACTCCCACTTTGATAAAAAAGAAAATTCAAATAAATCATCGATTATTAAATTTCTTTCTTTTATTTTTTTGTTTATAGCGTAAATAAAATAGTAATTACTTGATTTTACTTCAATAGTATTTTCTCTAAGTTGGGTTTTCCTTCAAAATATTATCTTGACTGAAAAGAACACTTTACAGAAATAGACGTTACAAAAAGGCTAAAAGTCAATTTGGTATTTTTCTCCGATATACGTAGTTGAAAATATGAAATACTGCCTTTACTTGAGTATAAAACGTGCACTCTGTTTTATACAAGAGAAAATGCCAAAAATTATATCTTGTGTATAATACAAAACTAAAATTTTAAATGTACAGAAAATATAAGTAATAATCTATATTGTAAATAAATTTTAACCTGTGTACCTAATGAATCACGCCCCAGTTCTCTTTCAATATTATTTCATAGCTGTCTTTTATTTAATGAATTTCTTTATAAAATTATTTCATGTTTATTATAAGAGGAATCGTATTTTCTGTATTTCATTTTACTGCATAAAAATGTTTTTTTAACAATGGTTGGTAATAACACTATGAGAATTAATTAAAATATAGTATTTTAGTTCTAAATAGTTCAGTAGAAAACAGAAAATGGTAACCGCGAAAATTTAAATAGAAAATTTAGAGTTCAAATATAATAAATAGTTCTGCTAGCAGTATTGTATGGAAGGTGCATTGAAGAAATACAATTGTTAGAAAGTTATGATTAGAAAAAAAACATGAAACGGGATAATTTTGAAGAATTTATATATATATATATATATATATATATATATATATATATATATATATATATATATATATATATATATATATATATATACATATATATATATATATATATATATATATATATTATATATGTATATATATATATATATATATATATATATACATATATATATATATATATATATATATATATATATATATATATATATATATATATATATATATATATTTATATATATATATTATATATATATGTATATATATGTATATATATATATATATATATATATATATATG
>CM063505.1:111760099-111767599 GCA_032207245.1 Pardosa pseudoannulata | reverse complement strand
TTATTTATCGTAATCTTTAAATTTATATTCATAATAAATAACCCGTTTCAGAATGGAGAACTCAGATGTCTCAGTAATTAAAGATTTATTGGAAAATCCATGTCCTCTGCACATCCTGCATGAGAACTTACCGTACGTCACTGATATATATATATATATATATATATATATATATATATATATATGTAATATATCAAAATTATTTAACTTTAATATTTCTTCAAAAACCTCCTCTCTCCTATTTTAATTCATCTAAATATCTTTATCAGCCTCTAAATGATTTAATCAACGAAGTAGTTTCCACTTAACATTCCTTTCTGTCCTAAAGCTGTAAAGTTTCTGTCTATACAGCAATTACCCAGGTGTTGGCGGAACATGTTTTCGCGTTTTGCTGATTTGCAGTCAATTCGCTTATTAAGCTGTTTTTGTTGTGGGAAAATTCTTGTTGTCAGCGCTCTTGGATGTACTTGTGTGAGAGCAGAGTGAACTCTGTGGCTTTTGATTTTATATTGTCCAGAAGGACAGATGTGCCTTGTTGCCGCTCTGAAATAAAGTTTTAAATTAGACTTCTGAGTTCTCTTGAATATGAGACCCGACTGCATCTTTGTACTTTATGAATGCTAGCTGTTGAACTTTCTCCTTATAAAGGAGTTTTATAAAAAATTGGATTACATATATATATATATATATATATATATATATATGTATATATATATGTATATATATATATATATATATACGTCACACTCACACTCACACACACACACACACACACACACATATATATATATATATATATATATATATATATGTGTGTGTGTGTGTGTGTGTGTGACGACCGGTAGCCGTCACAACAGCAGCAACAACTTCGACTAAATCAGTTTATTCTTGTCTTACATCATTACAATGAAAACACACATCTTAACCTTGCGCTCTGTTAGCAAGGAACCGAACAACAAGAGCCACAGCGAATAACTGGATCAACAACGAATAGCCTCTCGAACCTTGGGGCTCGCCTATTTAAAAACATTTCAAAACCGGAATCGACGTCATGACTGACATCAAGAAACAGCTAATCATGCCGCATAGAAAGTTCTCGAGAATTATGAAAACCCAACCCACTGTCAGACAGTCGTGTGCAAATCCCAAAACTAGAAAAACGCCGCCATTTTAAAAAAAATTGACATATAGAATTTTGAAACCAAATCCAAAATATTTTTAGCAACGCGGCCAATTATTACAAATATATATATATATATATATATATATATATATATATTTATATATATATATATATATATATATATATATATATATATATATATATATATATATATATATATATATATATATATATATATATATATATATATATATATATATATATATATATATATATATATATATATATATATATATATATATATATATATATATATAATGATACGCATAGTCAATTATACATTATTTCTGCACTGAAATAAAAAATGATAGCTTTAAGTATTGAAAGTACAAAATATGCATTTGAATGGTTGAGCTCCTGTAACTCAATGATTACATTAGAAATTTCACTGATTACAAAGTTAAATAATTGAATTTTAATGTGTTAGATTATTTGTTAAAGTCACTTTCCAAATATAAAATAATTAGTAGATCCGTATTACAGCTAGGTGTTAGATATATATATATATATATATATATATATATATATATATATATATATATATATATATATATATATATATATATATATATATATATATATATATATATATATATATATATATATATATATATATATATATATATATATATATATATATATATATATATATATATATATATATATATATATATATATATATATAGTTCATCTATTACTGCCCTCCCATCTTCTCTCAGTATCTCTCCACAAATATACTTATATATAGTCAATTAGACACTATTTCGTACACTATACATTGAAATAAAAAATAACTTAAGTGTTAAATCTACAAAATATGTATATTACAAGTTTGGTCTCCGTAATACATTGAATACATAAGAAGACATAAATTAAATCATTGAGTGTTTATGATGTTACCTGTATAGGTCACATTCATAATATAAAAAAAATTTGCAGATCCCTATTGATGTTAGCTAGTAGATATGTTTATCTTTCATCCTCTTATGTCAGATAATATCGAAAAGCTTTAAATGAGTTCACATGTATTAACAATTATTATTGGAATAATACTACTGGAGTTATTTGATGGAACAACATTAAATAACAATTAACTTAATAACTTTTATATTCGTTTATTGATTTTAGACGTTTATCTTGATTTGTGACTTCTATTTTCTGTTATTTAATGCAGTTTAGAAAGAATCACTTCACAGCAGTAAACTGTTAATTAGATCTCTAGAAATGACACTGAGAGTCCAGTAAGTTCTTATCGATTCTAATCAGTTCCAATTAAAGACTTCTAACTCTTTAATTGGAACTGATCGTTAAACAAAAGAAAGACTTTTGTTTACCGATCTTTAACTACTTGTAGAAAACAGAAGACCATTTATTCTATTACTGGTTGCTGTCACATGGAATTTAACTAAAGTTATTTCTTGAAAGCTAGGAAATTGGTGAGAATTAATCTTTGATTGTTATCTATTTAAAGTTACGGTTTATTATGATATGAAATAATTCTTGAAAAAATACTATGATACCTAAATCAGTGTCTGAAAGTACGAAATTGGGTTTAAATTATCATAAATATTTATAGTATAAATTTATTTACAATTTAATGTTCTACTTAATTATTGAAAGGTTCTTCGGGAGTATCTTTATAAATCAAGCTTTTCTCCAATTTTTTCTTTTGATATGTTAGTTTCAATTATAAGATTTGTTTTGTACTATGTACACATATCTCAAGTCAACTGAAAATCTCTATAAAACACATTTTGCATAGTATGGACAATGAACTTGAATACAACGAAGGTGTAAATGAATTAGAGACTTTGCACCATTCAAATGACAAAAATCCAACCTTTCAATCTTCTGTGACCTAATAACGTTAAATATTTACAATGAAAAGTATGCTAACTTTCTCCTTATTTAAAAATGAAATAAAAGGAATTAAAAGGAATTATCACGCTACTTAATTGATAAAACGTTTATTCACGACTTAAATGTATCATTAATGTTTTACTGCAAATAGTGTAATATTTATTTAATAGTACATGAATTTTAATTCATATTATATTGCTTTAATTCTCTATACAAAAATGGTGCATTGTTTTGAACAAATAGATGAAAAAATGCAAAAAAATATTAAAATATTAAAATTAAAATTTTTTTGTTGAATTAAAAAAAGTTTTGATATAAAATCTTAGTACTCAAAGGTGGCTCAGGTGTTTAGTTGAACAGATTTAGGTGTTCATAATAAATGGTGTTTTAAGTTATAGAAAATCAAAATCAAAATGTGTGAAGCTAATTATTTTTTGAAATAGCAAAGAGTATGATTTCTCCCAAGTGTTACCGTAAATCAAACGTGATTGCATTTGACCGTACATTTGGTTGACACCAGTAGAAAATTCGGGAATAACTGTCAGTCATTTCTATACTAAAAAGAAATAATGACAATTTTTAGTTGAAATACCATTCAAAGTCTTTATATTACGCTAAACTTGTTACAAATTTTCCATGATTGATGTCAACCCAAGCTGATACTGGTATGGCTTCAGGTATAGCGAATTGAAATTCCTTTCCTAGCTTTGAATAACTGAATTTTAAGTCGTTCAAATTTAAATAATCAGGCTTGCTTTAAATATCCCTAATCTTGTAGAAAGCTAACTGCGTTGATGTCCGTCTTATCAATTACAATTTCAACTCAAACCGTTTGTGTAAAATATTTAAAATTCTTCGTTATATTTGATTGACTAAAAGTGAATAATAAAACTATATATGAAAATGTATATTTTGTAAAACCAAACATATCCGTTAGAGGAGAATCGTCATAACTGAAAAAGATCTAGATTAGAGAAAATGTCTATCAATTTATTCATGATAAATATACAGAAATTCGTAAAAAAAATTTGAAATTGTGTTTAATTTTTAAGAATTCCAACAATCTTTCATCATAATTTATTATCTATGGTTTGTAATTAAGAATTACAATTGCTGAATTGTTCTTAATTTCTAACCTCTTCACGTATCTTTAAAACCATTGAATTCTGACAGTTTTGCATATAATACAAATGAATTTTAGTTCTAATTATTCGACTCATACGTAGTTGAGTATAACTAATAATACAAGTCAATAAATGATATTAAAGAGAAAAATTTGTATCATAACAATAAATCAAACAAACGTATTTAGAATAGCGATTGTAGCAAATTGTAGCAAAGGTAAAGATTCAAAATTGTGGCTTAAGTGCTGGAATAATTTTCTAAAGTTAAAAACTTATTAAGATATTCTAATGGTTGAAGAAGTAAGTTTTCTTTATGACAGTTTTTCCTCATAAAAAGATTATATATCTTTCGTAATGTATTTATACAACATAAAAAAAAGAAAATATTATTTTTCGTTGTGAGTTTTCTTTCTAGATAGCAACATGTTATACAAAATATAATATCAAATTTATCTAATATAAAAAAACCGTTGGCTATTTGGTAATAATGTATTTACCCCGTACAAAATGGTAACAGAATTTTTTTCTATTTACTAGCAACATGTTATAGACAAAATGTATATCACGCAGAAAAATTAAAGCAGATTATATATCAATATAATTTTTACTTAAAATGTTTGGTTTTACCCAGAAAGAGTAAAAATATTCCATTTTGTTTTTTTACCTGCTTTTTTGTAGCTCCGTAATAAGTACCCTGATCCTATCAGTTAACAAAAATCATCCGTTCACGAAAAGAATGAAATTAGTAAGAGATTATTCAGTATCAATATAGCATTTTTATTACCTTAAAATGCGGTGGTTGATTGTTACCCAGAAAGACTAAAAATATTCCATTTACAAATATTTTTTTGTTTTTTTCCATGTCTTTTTTGTAGCCAGTAGCCGTAAGTAAGTACCCTGAATGCCGCTACAATTACAGTTAACAAAAATCAAGTCCGTTCACGAAAAGAATGAACGGGATTTAGTTACACGAGATAAGTATGACCAAGAGATATAACCACTACAATGGGAATATATATAACACGTTCAATGTGAAAGGATTTAGGTTACACGAGATAAGTATGACTATGCTAACACCAAACCATATAACCACTACAATGGCAATACATCGTGGTTGGGAATAAATATAACACCTTCAATGGGAAAGAATTTAGGTTAAACGAGATAAGTATGAAGATGCTAACACCAAACCATATTACCACTACAATGGAAATATATTGTGGCTGGGAATAAATATAACACCTTCAACGTGAAAGGATTTAGGTTATACGAGATAAGTATGACTATGCTTTCACCAAGACATATAACCACTACAATGGGAATACATTGTGGTTGAGAATAAATATAACACCTTCAATGTGATAGGATTTAAGTGACTCGAGATAAGTATGACTATGCTAACACCAAGACATATAACCAATACAATGTGAATAAATTGGGGTTGAGAATAAATACAACACCTTCAATGTGAAAGGATTCAAGTGACGCGAGATAAGTATGACTATGCTAACACCAAGACATATAACCAATACAATGTGAATACATTGTGGTTGAAAATAAATACAACACCTTCAATGTGAAAGTATTTAGGTTACACGACATATAACCACTACAATGTGAATAAATTGGGGTTGAGAATAAATACAACACCTTCAATGTGAAAGTATTTAAGTGACGCGAGATAAGAATGATTATGCTAACACCAAGACATATAAACACTACAATGGGAATACATTGTGGTTGGGAATAAATATAACACCTTTAATGTGAAAGGATTTAGGTTACACGAGAAAAGTATGACAATACTAATACCAAGAGATACAACCACTACAATGGAAATACATTGTGGTTGGGAATAAATATAACACATTTAATGTGAAAGGATTTAGGCTACATGAGATAAGTATGACTATGCTAACACCAAGACATATAACCACTACAATATTAATACATTGTGGTTGGGAATAAATATAACACCTTTAATGTGAAAGGATTTAGGTTACACGAAATAAGTATGACTATACTAATACCAAAAGATACAACCATTACAATGGAAATACATTGTGGTTGAGAATGAATATAACAACTTTAATAGGAAAGGATTTAGGTTACACGAGATAAGTATGACTATGTTAACACCAAGGCATATAACCACTACAATGGGAATACATTGTGGTTGGGAATAAATATAACACCTGTAATGTGAAACTACTTGAAATTAAATTTCTTCTTTACAAACTAAAATGTACAATTATAGTAATAAAATATAAAGGTTTAAAGATGCATATAGTTGTCCAAGAGAAAATACTTCTTCATATGGATGAACACACAAAGAACGCGCCTGTATTTAGCTATCTATTCAAGAGAAAATCCATTTATTATACTTGTTACGTTGAGTTTCTTTAAATAGACACGGAATTTTTAGTTTTTCTAAAATATCTATCAACAGCTCAAACCTTTCTATGTAGAGTAATAAGGGAGTATACATTCTTCTGTTTTTGTTCCCAAAACCTATTAAAAGTTGTTTTCCTAAAGAGCGCTGCCAAAAATATTTTTTAGATGAAAAGTTATTTCCTTAATTTGCGAAAAGTTTGTGTAAAGTAACATTCTTATGCATTGTTTAGGGAGATGTTGAAGAGAGTTAAGGGTATTTTGAGAATATCAGAAATTTAAATATTTCACCTACTAAATTTTTTATATCTTAAACTTTCTAGCTAAAATGTTAAAAACTGCAAATAAAATATGAGCACGTTCGAACAAGAAAATTTAAAGAAGCCGCAGGTAGAAAAGAAATTTTGATATGCGAAATTTCAATATCTGTAAAGAATTTTTTATGAAGCAAAAATTAAATTTTTATAGACTATAACTGAAACAATAAAATAATTGTTATTAATACAAAAATAAACAACTTTAAATTTACAGTAATTTTGTTTATAAATAATGCATGATTAATTTTAAGATATCTTTGAGAGCTAATTTATTCCACTTTAATCAATTACTTTAAAAAAAAAATCAGTATTTAATTAGTAATGCAGTATTATTTAGCGCTTAGCGTAAATTCGGATATATCACGCTTTTTCTGTCTGAATGAAAAGCATGAATGTTCATTTGTATTTATAATTAAAATTGAAAAGGTAAGTAGAATTTCTCTTTATTTATTATGTATGTGATTTTTCTGAATTTTATTATTGTGTTAAACTTGCATTTGTTAACAAAAGTAATTTTTTTTACTATACCCCCGTCCATGGATGTGTTTTGCTTTCCTTCTAACAAGAGGAGTAAAATGAAGGACAATTTTATCTGTTTTGTTATTACTCTATATGCATGTATGTA
>CM063505.1:111742599-111750099 GCA_032207245.1 Pardosa pseudoannulata | reverse complement strand
TGATATAGATGATGTTCCAGTGAGGGAGTGTAAAGTAAATACAGACGTAACTGCAATATATCCACGTAACTTGCAACAGTCACAATCTTTTCAGAGAAGGAAAACAGTCGATACACAAAGGTTATTACCATCTGGACTGTCATGCAATCAAACAGACGCAGTTTGAAAAATTGCACAAGGGTTAAAATGAGGCCGATAGAGAGTCTAGGCCAGCCGCAAGTACAAGTGGAGTACTCTTAAGAAAATACAAAATTGAAAAAAAAAAACTAATTCCTCCTGCTGAATTTTGTTTATTTTGAATATAAATAAAGGTCTAAACTGGAAATAAAAATGCTAATTAGGCCATTATGCCAATAGGACTACACTCGGTTGAAGATATGCCAAACATGGCGTCTCGCTGTAAAAAACGAATGGTGTAAAAACTCGTGCAGAAGAAATGAAGCTCCACACTCCTCTTTCTTGGTCTCTCTCCGAGGGGGCCTGAAAATCTCTGAAAAAGTTCGTTGGGCAGCGTTGTCTTGGCCAAAGAGGGCTACTCCACGGTTAGCTACCCCTCTTGACCAATGGATCGAATTAGGTTCACTCACTTGACTTTCGCCTCTAGGCCAGTTTCGCGCTGGCGTTGCTGAACTGTAACTCTTTTTTACAGTGCTGAAAATTAAGTTTAATAAATTCATGATGGTTTTCACATATCATTCATATTTATACGTACTCATATATCATTTTGATACAATTAAATCTATGTCATTTTTTCTAAGAGTATATTAGCCGTGAAATATGTGAGCATTATTTATTTTATACTCATTGAATATATTGTTATCCATGATGTATTATTTTAATAATATGAACAATAGAAATAGTACTACGTTTTGCAACAAGTATTACTGCTTAAAGTTCCGAATGATTCGAATATCCATTTATTTGAAAAGAACTCTGGTAGCACTCTACAATCAGCCATATTCACTAGCTATAATTGTGTCTTTTAGCTGTACTAATACTTTATTTTATCAGCATCGGAAACTGGTTAGTAACCGAAAATACCCTTTCAATAACCAAACGTAGGAAATAAACTGATACTTCCGGTTGTGGAAAGAAACTAAAGTTAAGCCCTTAATGGACAGTTTTTTTTAAAAAGGCCGACCGAAAAAAATCAATTTTTTTAATGAAGAAAATATAATTTACACGTTGTCTTGCCAAGAAACTTATGAAAATAAAAAAGTGATCAATTTTTTACTGCAATTTTGGATTTTGATAACGTTGCAGGAAATAGTCGAATATAGCTTATAATCAATTGTAAATGATAAATATCAATAAAATGATTGTTCTTTTTTGCTTTCACATTGTTATTTTCAATTTTCGATTGCATTCCAGTGTGAAAAATTATAGAAACATAAAATACAACTCTGCTGGAATTGTCTCAAGTGTGCACAGTTTGGCCAGTTTAACGCTCGAGTTAACTCGAGCGTTCACTTTAAGGGATTAAAACAGAAAACCACAATTGTGCAATAATGCATTCAAAATATGGAATTTTTAGGTCAAATCATAGTACAGTTATGGTGTTCAGACACACACACAAACAAACTTTTTTCAAACTCTGCTCTTTTTCAAAAGTGCTGAGTCTCTGCTCAGGTCCAAAACTTACTTATTTTACTAAATTGCAATACGGAGGTCGAGATTTGGAAGATTACAGTATTTTTATATACTATGTATGCGAAAAACTAAGTATTAAGTTAAGGACTAATAAAGACGGAAACATAAAATATTCTTTACATTTTTACTTGTCGTGTTGACTTTTATTTAAAAAAGCGATTACGGTTATGAATAATAATATGATTCATTTTGTAATATACAATTCGAACAAATATTCACCCTTTCTCGTGATGCAATTGAATTAAAGAGATAAAGTATCAAGAGATATTTAAATTTTTGCTTGCCATATATGCATCCAAAAAGGAGATAATGGTTATGAATAAATACTGACATGATTCATTTTACAAGATGCAGTTTAAACGAAATTTCATTCCATTTATAATGCAATGGAACTGAAAAGAAAAAAGTATTCAAGCAATCTTTATATTTATATTTGATTTGTTGAGTTTTATTTAAAAAAAAGTGATTATGAATTCTATGATGATTCACTTTGCAAAATAAAACTTGATGAAATTTGTCATCAAATAATTTCTAAACGTAGTTCTGGATTAGATTTTGGTTATACTGTTTTCCTTTAAATGTAAAGAAAGTGTTTTCAGTTTATTTTTCAAGCGAACAAATTCTTAAGGGCTGTAAAGCAAATAAAATTTTTATTGCTAAATTTAAATTAGCATATCAAATAAAAGCACAACCGTTGATTTATAAAGCAAATTAAAAGACGCGTGCAACAAACTTTATAAATAAATCTGATTTAATTTTTCATATAACATTTCCAGAGTATTTCGGAAACTTAAGAATAAATATTTGCACATTTCAAATAAAAATTCTTTTTCTTTGGTTCTTCGTAAATACAAAATAAAACAATGGGGCTTCCAGATATCATTTGTTTCGCCATTTGTAGAAGGCATTTCACTTCATTTCTTTTCCTTGTGACAACCTTTAAAAAAAAAGCACTTTCCCCTTCTAAATCCCTTGATGTAAATTTATAAATTAAGTTGAAATTTTCGAAGGCATATTTTCCTTTTGATTATCTATCATATTAATAATTCACAATTTATTTTTTCGCTTCTTTCATAAATCTTATAATATATTTTGAACTCGTTTGAAAAATTTAGAAAAAGAAGAAAAAAGTTCTGCGCATTTTAAAACGAGCGTTTCTTCTGAAAAAAGATAGTTTTTGTTACACATTTTTAAATCTGGGCTTTAAAAGTAAATAAGAATTTTTTTTTCCTCGAAGGAATCTTCCGTGAATCATAATCCTGTTTTAAGAATTTTTTCGCATTCTTTTTGTTTTCTTAGCAAACTCTAGCGATTGTTAATAAGTCGTTTTTCCAAATTAGAGATTTGTTTTAAAACTCGAATTAAGACTACGAGATTTTTAGAATTATATAAACACTGAAAAGCAATTTTTAAAATTATACAAACATTCTTTTTCTTTTTTTCGCATTCTTTTTGTTTTCTTAGCAAACTCTAGCGATTGTTAATAAGTCGTTTTTCTAAATTAGAGATTTGTTTTAAAACTCGAATTAAGACTACGAGATTTTTAGAATTATATAAACACTGAAAAGCAATTTTTAAAATTATACAAACATTTTTTTCTTTTTTAAATCATTCTCGCAGGATCAATTTCTGTGAATATCTTTTGAATCATAGTTAAACCAAAAGTGATCTGAGAGAATTTTATTTGTTAGAATACGTAATAAAGATTATTTAATATGTATGCACGACAAAAGTATATATATATATATATATATATATATATATATATATATATATATATATATATATATATATTATATATATATATATATATATATATATATATATATATATATATATATATATATATATATATATATATATATATATATATATATATATATATATATATATATATATATATATATATATATATATATATATATATATATATATATATATATATATATATATATATATATATATATATATATATATATATATATATATATATATATATATATATATACATATATATATATATATATATATATATATATATATATATATATATATATATATATATATATATATATATATATATATATATATATATATATATATATATATATATATATATATATACATATATATATATATATATATACATATATATATATATATATATATATATATATATACATATATATATATATATATATATATATATATATATATATATATATATATATATATATATATATAATATATATATATATATATATATAATATATATATATATATATATATATATATATATATATATATATATATATATATATATATATATATATATATATATATATATATATATATATATATATATACATATATATATATATATATATATATATATATATATATATATATATATATATATATATATATATATATATATATATATACATATATATATACATACATATATATATATATATATATATATATATATATATATATATATATATATATATATATATATATATATATATATATATATATATATATATATATATATATATATATATATATATATATATATATATATGTCAGGTTTGGAAAAGTAAAATAAATAATTTGTTGAGAGAGAGCGTCTTGAGAAAGGGTTGCTGCATGAACCTTAGCTGAGTAGGGTGCCTTTGTTACAGTGGTAGCTTTGCACAGCCATGTTTGATGGTTGACTGTTAAACAATGATGGTTGACTGTTATTATCAAGAAGTAATAGGACTTTTCACATGGCTGCAAAGCCTGACATATATACCTGCACACACACACGCATATACACATATACGTTTGTGTCTGTGTACGTGTGTGTATGCATGTATGTGTATGTGTGTTTAATTTATTTATTAAGCTTTGTGTCAGTAGTAGTAGAACAGCTTCATTAGTTGTACGGCTATGTGTGTAGGGCAGTTAGCTGATGTTTATTTTCTTTATCTTTCTTTTATGTTTAATAAAACTGTTTTTAAATGCTGCTAACGTTTGTCTTAATACTGTTCAGGATTGATAGGGCGAAATGAATACTTAGTAAGCAGTGTGCAATAAGTGAGTTTTATAATAATGAGTACTTTTCCTATTTTTGCGCATTAGTACATTGCATATAACATTTAATTCTTTTGCTGTGAGTTTATGTATCGCACTCATTAAGGAAGGACAATGTACGTAAAATGTTCTTAAAGCCAATATTAATGCATTGCAATATAGCCTCCACTTTTGATTTCGGTTGTAGCTCTGATTTAATGGTAATTGTTTCTAATAATTAACAGGGAACTACTAAGACTATACATACCAGCAGTGGTGCTGTAATATGTTTATTACGTATTAATGTATGGTATAGTAAGGTAATGGTACCGTATACGTTGGATACCGTTGACTACCGTAACATAACTGCAATATATCCACTTACCTTGGACCAGTTACAATCATCTCGCAGAAGCGAAACGACCAACAAGCAATGGTTAGTACCATCTGGATTGTTATGCAATCCAATGGACGCACATAGAAAAATTGTACAGTGTGCTGAAAATTAAGTAAGGTTGTGGTAGTTTTCACATATCATTCATATCTTTACAATACTTTTGAACATTTACTTATTACGGTACCCTAAAGTAGAACCTAACCGATAGAGCCATGTATTGGTCATAACCTATAAAACATTTCTACTACATACGAAATATCTACACTCGTTCCGAGTATGATTAGTTGGGAACAAGAAAGTTAATTATATAATAATTGACGGTGGGTGATATTAAGGAAATTTATGTTCCTTTAATTGAATTAACACTTTGAAGCTTCAATATAGGACACTTCATAAAATATAAAGCTTAATATATATATATATATATATATATATATATATATATATATATATATATATATATATATATATATATATATATATACATATTTTAAATTACTTTCACAAAAAGTTTTTCTTAACCTATAATGGATAGCAAGCATTCATAAGCAATGTTATAAAGATTATTTTAAGAGAATTGTACTAATGACTTGTGATATGCAATTTTAGACGTTTTGATGAATATAAAGTAAAATACACGAGGAATTATTATGAAACTTTATGCATGTAAAGAGTATGGCAAGTTTCATATATACAGATGCTGTTTTTTAAACCTTATAGGGAATCATTAAGTTTTCGTTTGGTATGGAGTTCTGTGGTCTAGTATTTGTTCACTATAGATAAAGGGACCGGGACCTACTACTTAATGTCGGTTCTGAATAGCGATGATCATTGATGCCAACAGCGGGATGAAAAATCGCAAACTCCTGTACCGAAGAACTGTAATCTACCATTTGGTTATCGTTCTGCGGAAGAGTTGAAGGGAAATTATTAACTTCTGACTGTAGAACAAGCCTAGATACTGATGCCTGCAATAAACTGTATGCAAAATTTCCTTTTATAGAAAATGTTATAAAATATTTGTATACCCTCTCTAGGTTTGCTTACTTTTGAGAACAGTGGATGTTGAGTTTATTCTATCGCTGATTTCTTTTATAATTTTCCACCTATAATTTTCGGACTTGCTTAGTTAATATGTACATTTAGTTAAAAAAGTACTAAACTTTCTAGTTTGGTTGAATTCACTGCATACGCACTGAACGTTGACAAACCTTTTTTTCATTGAATATTTATTATTTTTAATTTTGATGGAAGAGTAATTTTACCATATCGTTTGTCATGCTTTCTGAAAATGACATTCTTTTATTCAGAGACCTTTTTAAATTATTAGAAAAAAAACCTTTTTTCATATATGAGATTGTATGTACAGAATTCTTAATTTTTTCACGAGTTTACATTCTACCCACATGAAAATGAACAGAGTTTAAATCAAGCAGTCTTCCCAATCTTGTACTTGGCTTTTAACCTTCGATTTTACAGTGTTATACATATTTGGGTCTCATTAGCCCTCGAGTTGCAAAAATTAGACCATAGTTCTCCAAATCCAAACCAAACCTTAACACATTCGTTTTTCTTTGTATTTTTGTGATTTTTCTCATTTTGTGATTATCTCATATAGACTCCTAGGAAAACTTCTTCACTGGTATATGATGTCTACCATGCTTTTTGCAAGCCTAAAATTTTAGGATAGTTCTTCATGAAAAGAATCGAAGAATGCCTCTTCGTTTTCTAGAAACAAAAATGAGCAAAAATTCATAAAAATCAACAAAGAGTTGCAAGTAACGAGTCATAATTGGCTATATTCTATATATACTGGAGTTATACTTACATAAGAATTATTTTATAGTTTGTTCCATTCTATGTTATCTTGTAACTCAAAGTGCCTGAAACGTTATGGAAACGAAAGGCAAGTAACAAACTTAATACACAACTATAATTACGCATTCCATCATAACCCCATTTCCCTATATGACATATGTTGGACACATAACAGAAAACTAATTCCGTATCGAGAGCAATACGCTCGGAACGAGAGAATTAATTGGACTGTTATAAAAGATGGGAATAATCAAGGAAATAAATGGTTTAAAAATGCTATATATCAAAATAACATTTATATAAATTTAAGTATAATACTGAAATTCTTATTAATCATATGATTTTGTTAAATATATTTCATAACACACACACACACACATATATATATTATATATATAATATATATATATATATATATATATATCTATATATGTATATATATATGTATATATATATATATATATATATATATATATATATATATATATACATATATATATATATATATATATATAATATATATATATATATATATATATATATATATATATATATATATATATATATATATATAT
>CM063505.1:111727599-111737599 GCA_032207245.1 Pardosa pseudoannulata | reverse complement strand
TAAACACTGACTATAAAATTGGACGCGTAAATTTGTATAATTTGTTAAATGAATGTACAAACCCGGATCAAATATTTTATTGAATTACTTTCGCTGAAATTAAGTAAATTAATATATCTTTAAACAAAACGACTCTAAATTTGAGATAATTAAAAATTAAATTACTTTAAATTTAATTAAGAAATTTAATTAAGTAAAAAAGAAATGTAAATTCTTATTGTAGGATATTTTTACAGTGTTTTTATTTTGTACTTTGTTTTTATTAGGATAATTTTAAATTCTTAAAAAATACAATTCTCTCTTTTAAATCAAGAACTTTTAAATATTTAAATTAAAGTTGGATTTTAATTTTAAAATTTATATTCCATTAATTTATGTAGTTAATGTAGTTAATTTAAAGCTTAAATGACATATCTGAAGCTATAGCTATAATTGACTTTGTTAAGGCATATATATTTAAGAGATGTTTTTACGTCTAGCGTTCAGTCCAGGTACCCATAATTAGTGACGTATATTAACATTTTTGAAAATACTTTTGTGGTGTGAATTTCAGAAATTTCAGAAAAAAATATACTATTTAAAATGCTGTACATTATAAAGCCTTTAAACTAAATCTTTAACTAAAATTTAAAAGTTAAATATTTTAAATAAATCTTTAAAATTAAACTCTTAAACTAAATCTGTAAACTTAAGTTGAATTTTAGTTTTAAAATATAGACTCCATTAATCAATGTAGTTAATGTAGTTGATTTAAAGCTTAAATGAGATAACTGAAGCTATAGCTACAATTTATATTGTTAAGTTTTATATATTACTTTGTTAGGGTTTGCGTTTAATTTACGTACGGATAGTTAGTGACTTATATTTACATTTATGAAAACACATTTATGGTGTGAATTTCAGAATTTTCAGAAAATTATATCATATAAAATGCTGTGCAATATAACGCCTCTAAACTAAATCTTTAACTAAGCTTTAAAAGTTAAAGATTTTAACTAAATCTTTAAAATTTAAATCTTAAACTAAATATTTGAACTAAAGTTGAATTTTAGATTTAAACTGTAGATTCCTTTAATCGATGTAGTTAATGTAGTTAATCTAAAGCTTAAATGAGATAGCTGAAGCTATAGGTATAATTTACTTTGTTACGCTATATGTATTACTTTGTTAAGGTTTGTGTTTAGTCCAAGTCCGGATAATTAGTGACTTATATTTACATTTATGAAAATACATTTATGGTGTGAATTTCAGAATTTTCAGAAAAATATATGCTATATAAAATGCTGTGCAATACAAAGTCTTTAAACTGAATCTTTAACTAAACTTTTAACTAAGATTTTAACTAAGTCTTCAAAATTAAAGTCTTAAACTAAATCTTTGAACTAAAGTTAAATTTTAATTTTAAACTATAGATTCCATTAATCGATGTAGTTAATGTAGTTAACTTAAAGCTTAAATGAGATAGCTGAAAATATAGCTATAATTTACTTTGTTAAGTTATATGTATTACTTTGTTACGATTTGCGTTCAGTCTAGGTACGGATAATTAGTGACTTTTACATTTACATTTATTAAAACACATTTATGGTGTGGATTCCAGAATTTTCAGAAAATTATATCATATAAAATTCTGTATAATATAAAGCCTCTAAACTAAATCTTTAACTAAGCTTTAAAAGTTGAAGATTTTAACTAAATTTTTAAAATTTAAGTCTTAAACTAAATATTTGAACTACAGTTGAGTTTTAGATTTAAACTGTAGATTCCTTTAATCGATGTAGTTAATGTAGTTAATTTAAAGCTTAAATGAGATAGCTGAAGCTATAGCTATAATTTACTTTGTTAAATTATATGTATTACTTTATTAAAGTTTAGGTTCAGTCTAGGTACGCATAATTAGTGACGTATATTTACATTTTTGCAAACTCATTTATGGTGTGAATTTAAGAATTTTCAGAAAAAAATATACCATATAAAATACTGTACAATATAAATTAAAATATACCATATAATACTTGTCAAAATTTTAGGATTTAAGTATGTATTTTTCTGTTGAAAAAGTATTTATTTTTTGTATACAATTCAATTCAAATCCTTTTATCACTTTCATAAAAAATTGCAATAATCTTAAAACTTAATAAAAAAACTAATATTTATGTCCTTCTATTAATGGAAGGATACAATAAAAGACAAGAATTTCTAGTAAATCTAGAATGATCGTTATATGAAAATATAATTTTAATTTGTAGTTTCTGAAGCTTCATTGTACCACAATCACGATATTAGTTGACTTTAATTATTTATTTTAATTTCTTCTTTTTTATTTAATGAATTCTAAAATATTGTATTACAAAACAACCATATGATCTTATAAAATCATAATAATTATAAATAAACAACGCATATTTAATACTTTATAATTCAAAGAATAAAAATAAGAAATGTTACTTTATATATAGATATGTATTTATGAAAAATCTTCTAACATCCGGAATCTTTCGAACTGCCCTTGTTTAATCTAAAGTTCAGGCACATAAAAAATGCGAAATGGCTATATTTACACAATAAATGCCTTGACTGAAATAATTCCGAACGCAAATGTTCCGCCTTTATTTACCGAAGAATTCACATGATAGAAAAGATATTTATTTAAAACCCCGGAATTCAGTGGCTGCTCTCAAGCGATCTCGTAGCTCTCCATGTATCACTCTTATTCAACCAAAGATCAAGAATGATTGCAGCTATTCTCAATTCGGCCATTTGCACACTTTTCCTATCCGTATGTATGATAAAGGCAATCTATACTGCATCTTGCTTCACAAATAACACCATATCCAAACACCCGTTCTAAATTGCCCAATTTGTGCCGCGCTTCCTAGGTAAATTGCCCTCTGAGAGGAATTTCCTATCTTGAAGACACGTATGCTATTCATCACTGAAAATAACCGAAACTTCGCCTTCCTGGACACTTGCAATACATTTTGGAGCCACACGTTTACAGTATCTTGTAATGGCCTTAGTATTTTTCACTTCACCAAAATTTACCTGTAAAAGCGTGGAGCTTAGTCACAACCTATTTTAAAGCATTTTTAAAAGTTTAGCGTTAAAAATAAAGCTGCGCTTAAAAGAAATTTATCCGAACTTAATGCTAATCAAGGAATAAATGGGTGAAGATAACTTATCTGGGTAAACAGCTTGGAAGGAGTAGATGCTCTCTCTTATGGGAAGACGTTTACCTGGAAATATTTCGATATTAATTAAGATAACGTCTTCTTAATGCCCATTAACTTGTTGATTCTGGCAACAGTGTCTTTTCCCTTTTGTGAGGTAACTAATAATGAGTTTAATTAGAGAAATTTAATTTAAAGTAGTGTTTATTGTTAATTACAAAACTGTTGATATTTGATTTCTTTTTCCACTAAATTGCTAATATAGAAATTTAAGACGGGGAGAAATTATTCAAATTAAAATTCTTAACTTTAAGAATAGAAATCCTTAACTTTTCAAAGAATTGAGAACAGATATGTTAACGAATACATTTACTATTAATTTATTATTATATTATTATTATTTAATTAATTCTTAATTATTTATTAATTTGTCGAAAATTAGTATAATACAAAATGAAGTTACAACCTCAGTGAAATTTGATTTATTTGGTTCTAAATTGCTAATTTAAAAATTTAAGCATTTTAATAAAAAATGATATTCTTTTCAAGTCGAAATTGCAGAGAAATAACTTTTTTTTAAAAAATTGAGAAAAGAAATATTAAAGAATACATTTACTGTAAATTAATTATTCTTTTAATCATATTTAATTAATTTTTAATTATTTTCTTATTTATCAAGAATTAAAATACAGTAATTAAAGAATTATAGTAATTCAAAATAAAGGTAAAAATCATGATACTTGATTTATTTACCCTCCAAATAGCTAGCATAGAATTTTAAATCAGCATTAGATCAGAGTGGGTCAGATTTTTGAAATAGAAATTTGAATAGAAATCTTTCAAATTCTAAGGAATTAGGAAATTAAAGAGTTACGAACACTGTTATTATTAATTAATGTTTTTATTATTTTCTGTATGTTCCGAAAAAATCATAATAATCATAAACAGAACATTTTTATTATTTTGAAAATTCTAGATATAATAGACGGAATAAAAATACTTCTAACTAACTACTTTCTATACTAACTATAACTATACTTTCTATAACACTATACTACTACAGTATTATACTAACTATAACTATATTTTCTATACTACTAACTCTCTATACTAACTTTCTTTAGTAAAAGAAATGTTACGCTATGCATAAATATGTATTTAAAAAAGCTTTTATCAACGGGGATTAATAGATAATTAAGAATTAACTTTTAATTCTCAATTATTTATTTATTTATTTAGAATTAGAATACAGTAAGTTAAGAAAAAGTAATTTAAGTAAACACTTAATTCAGAAGGAGGTTTTTAAGTTAGTCATTTGGGTAAAAATCACTCTTAGCATTTTAAATTAGGAAAACTATTTACTAATAGTATCGCTGTTAATTGAAAATTGTTGATAGTTTAATTTTTTTCCCACGAGTTACTATTGAATTCATTTAAACATTTTATAACCTCAAGAGATAAAAAAATTCAGTAAGTTTTTTAATGGTTTAAAGGATTATAAAGGAAGATATGAACTGATATTTTATCTGATAATTACAAATTTTTAGATACATAATTTCCTGCCAATTGATATTTCATTAATTTATAATATTTCAATAATTTAAACATAACGAAACAAAAGTTTTTTAACAAGAGATTTCAATAAAAATAGTTTATTTTTACAAATTTAATAAAATTAAGAAAATAGCTATTTGTTGATATGTATTAAAACCTAAATATATAGTAAAAAATTATAGAATAAATGTTTCTAAATTGGAATTTTGTTCAAAATTTTCGTAATAATTTTTAATTGTATTCTTTCAAACTTAAAATCATTTAACATCTAAATCGGGAAATAGATGTTAACAAATCCGTTAGAAAATAAAGATTAACAAATATTTGAAACTATTCCTAAAGTGTTGAATTTCGGCTTCTTAACGTATTAAATTGGCTGTAAAATTAACGCTACATATGTATTTACTTTCATTATTTTGTATAACAGCGTGTATAGATTGTAGAATTTCAAAAGGGTTAATGCAGAGTTTCTAAGTTATTTCACCTAAATTTAGTAATTAAATAATTATAATAGTTCCCAAGAAACCAAATATTATATATATTTAAAATAGGTCTGGAAAACCTTCTTGTATAATCTATATTTTCACTTTATTTAAATTATTTTACATAGTAATTATCTCAAGAACACTATTCTACACAATGGAATAGAAATTTGTCTTGCAATAAGTTATATGTTTATTACATGAGAGTACGTTTTTAAATAACCTATAAAACGTAAAATTCAGATTTGTTTTTTTGAAGCAATTAAAATATATTAAAAGTTAAACGATTTATTACATGATTTTCATATAATTTTGTAAGTAAAGAATTAATTTTAAATGAAAAAAATTACTGTTCCAGTAAGATTATTCTTATTTTTATATACATTATAAAACCTATTTAATCTCATTTTATTCACACACAAAGTAATATTTAAAAGTATGTAAAGCATCTTGTGAAAAACTGTTTGCACATTTAAATATCTCGAGGGAATAAAAATATGTTTTTGAATATCGTTTATATTTTTTAAAAATTATTACATAAATATGCGTCTTTAAATATACGATAAAACATAAAAAACAAACTTTCACTCATGATACCGCAATGGTATAAAAATATATTAAAAAATTACATGATTTATATATAAGATCGAGCTGAACACTAACATTAATGAATTAAAATTCATCCATCCATTATTTCTATAAATAACAGCCCAGCTGCAAGTTACCTGTGTACATTCTAAAATGAACCAAAAAAAGGTTGCACATGCAAACTTTTCCCACTAGAAATTTTATGTTGTATAATATTTATTGATATGTAGATTAATATTTAATCTTTAATTTTTACTCCTCGTAAAAGACGAAAGAAAGGGTTTTTTCCTATAAATCATGTATTTCCTTTTCATATTTAACATCTTTTTTCAGATAAGGGGAGCGTTTAAACCGTGTATTTGACAGTAATTAACTCAGGTAAATTTTCTGCTAAAAAAAGGGAATGCTATTAGGTTATAAATCATACTTAATGTTTAGTCTTTAACGTTTTAATGGAGGAGAGTTTTTATCAGACTCAATATATTACTTATTTCTGTTATATGAGGATTAAAAAGAATTGTATCTAAAATATTAGATTCTATTAACAAATATATATTGAAAATTGCTACACTCACAAATCTCTCTATCTATTTCTCTATCTATCTATATACATATATATACATACATATACGTATATGTAATGGTATTTTAATCACTTTCGTTTCAGATTTGGCTTTTTTCTGTAATTTCTTTCCAGCAACCTTATAGAATGTCCTCGAATGTTCCCCTGCGGATTCCTTCCGGGTACATAACTAAAAATAGATTTCTGACGCTTAAGTTACGTCATTCATTGTAGAGATTTCTAATTGGCTAGTACAAACAACTATAAAAATATAATGTACAATGTTTGTGAGCAGTTTCTATAGAAGAGTTCGCAGTTTCTGTCAAAAGAGAAAACATGAATAAACTAGGATAGTTTGAGATTCCATTTGTCCATTTGTTGCATGACTGCAGGGTTGAGATATCAGCTCGAAACTCCTCTTCGAGAGGAGCCAAAAAGCCTCACTCCAAAATATATATATGTAATAATATCAATATCTAAGCACCTAATATCTTTCCAATATTATTCCTTTCTCCATTAGTTAATCTAAATCTTTTTTTTCTCCTTCTTCTGTTAACCATATTTTCCCAACCATCCAATTTGAGTCAGGAAGTTTTCATTCCTTCAACAGATCTCCGAAATACTTCCTTTGATTCTCAACACAAAAAATGATATTGCTGGCATTCTAATGAAGAAGTAATATCTCTCCCAAGAAAAATCTGTAAGGATCAGCAATTACAGTCATCTGGACATTGACACTTTGGTAGATGTCTCTAATCAAAAGTTACTCCCTTTAAGCAATTGACTGTGTTTTCAGCATTCTCCCATGACACTTAAGCCCCACATGGCATTTCGTCCTCTCTCGATATAGGTTTCCTTTAGAGAGCATTCTGACACCGTGCGGTTCAGATACTTATGGAGTTTGTCCTCTATTGTTAAGATGAAATAAAGATTATGTTCGGCCACGACGACTGATGTATTTCTTGAGGATAGAAGCTTAGGGCTCAATTTGGGGAGGGGGGGTTTGTCTCCCGTGGATAACACACACACATATTTATATATATATATATATATATATATATATATATATATATATATATATATATATATATATATATATATATATATATATATATATATATATATATATATATATATATATATATATATATATATATATATATATATATATATATATATATATATATATATATATATATATATATACATATATATATATATATATACATATATATATACATATATATATACATATATATATACATATATATATATATATATATATATATATATATACATATATATATATACATATATATATATATATATACATATATATATATATACATATATATATATATATATATATATATATATACATATATATATACATATATATATATATATATATATATATATATATATATACATATATATATATACATATATATATATATATATATATATATATATATATATATATATATATATATATATATATATATATATATATATATATATATATATATATATATATATATATATATATATATATATATATATATATATATATATATATATATATATATATATATATATATATATAATATATATATATATATATATATATATATATATATGTATATATATATATATATATATATATATATATATATTATATACATATGGTCGTTACGAATTTAGCTATAGACACTTGAGTCTATGTAAGTTAAAATTAAAGTAACAGACTGGATTTAAATGACGGTTTTTAAAGAAAAACTAGAAATTTTTTTTTATTTATAATTTCAAGGATTATAATGAAAAATCTCCAAAAGATTTCTTTTGTCTTTATAATTTGTGAAATAGAATATTTGTTCAACAAACAGGAAGTTACAGTAGTTTAAATGGATTCAAATTGTATAGAAATACTTAAGTTTTACTCTAAAAGCAGACTTTTTTTTATTTCATTCCAAATTAAAAAGCTGCAGAATTTTGAATGGCTATAATACACAATTTGTAAAAAATTCTCTAAACAATAACTCTAATTGTATTTACTGAAATTCTGTTTTGCATTTTTTTCTCATGAATTAAAATATGCAAGTTGCTTTTGGCATAAGAAAAGATAATCAGCTGTGCTCTTGGATTTAGGATCTTTTAATTGCCATAATACACTCACTTCCAAAAGTTAAGCTCGAAGATGAAAATGCCAATCAGAATTGATGGGATGTAATTCGATGCACAGGTAGATGGAAGTATGCAATTATGTTAGTTAATAGCCAATCGCGCTTTCATGTCAAGAAATATGCAAAAAGATCAGTCTTATAAGATGACATCTTTATGAAGGTTTACAGAAGTTGATCGTAAGTGCTGATAGAATGGTTTAAAACTTTCGTACAATTTGCTTTCAAGATATACGTGTTTCTATGAGTTCCTGAAGACGAATGGAAGATTCTGAGTGCTGTAGACTACACAGGAGTGCTGTCAGGCTCAGCACACCAGTGGAGCAGGACAGTCGATCACAGATGTTGCTATTTTCTTCGGCGTTCACCATTCTGTAATTTCACGTTTATGGAAACAATTCAAAACCACACAGTCAATTGTCAGAAGGTCCGTAGCCGGTTTCTCAAGCGTTACAACTCCCGCGGAAGATTGATATATTACTATTTTAGCCAAGCAGAATCGCAAAGCGACTTCCACACGTGTGACATCTATGGTTACAGCAGCCATTTGTAAGGAGATATCTGCAGCTACTGTACGGCGAAGATTACACACAAGTAGATTCTACGCCCGGGTACTTCGAGTTTGTGTTTTTCAATCCGCCGAATCAAGAGGAGTAGGATTAAAGTGGTGCTAAGAACATGTGTGGCATTGTCATGTTTACTGATGAGTAAAGATTTGTTTGGAGCCAGAGGACAAGCGTATAAGGATATGAATTGAACAAGGAACACTCAATCAGAAGTTAAACATCACCGAACATCACGCATTTCGAAGCTGAAACATTATGGTGTGGGCAGGGATTTCATTAGGATAACGCACCGACCTGCATATCTTTAAACGGGTTTCTCTGACGGCTATCCGGTATCGAGATGAAGTCCTAGAACCAATTGTGAGATTTTATGCTGCAGCAGTTGGCCCTAATTTTGTTTAAATGAACGATAACGCACGTCCCCATAGAGTTGACATCGTCGATGACTACCTGGCGAGTGAAGGGATTGAGCGTATGCCGTAACCAGCATATTCGCCCGACGTTAATTGCACTGAAAATCTTTGGGATGCTTTCGCCGTGCTGTATCTTCACGTTTCCCACCTCCAGCCACTCTTATTGAGCTGTAAATTGATCTACAAGTAGAATGACGATTGCTTAATTCTGCCGTAGTTGACCACCTAATTGAAAGCAGGGGAACAAGGTGTAAACTTTGTATACAGATGAGGGGGGATCACACACCCTATTTATGTCCTTTTTTACATTTTATGCTGTTTATTTTCACTTTATACATAATTTTGTTTAAGTCTCCAGTATGTCATTACCTGATAACTTACAAAAAATTCAATATTGTTTTCATTTCTCTATATAATTATTGATTTTGTTTCATGCATAAATATATATGCTACTTTCCTGCCCAATTTTGTATCAATCAAAGCAG
>CM063505.1:111720099-111722599 GCA_032207245.1 Pardosa pseudoannulata | reverse complement strand
AGGTTTCAAAAACCAAAATTTAAACAGTTTTTGTATTATTTTAAGTTTTTATCACTTTCAGTATGATACATTATTTTACAACCCTGAACAGATGCGATAAAACAGCAGCAAGATGGTGCTATTGAATAATCTCTAGTTTATACTTTTTTTATTATTCAAATCATGGAATGTTTATATGTGGATGATTTTGCAATTACTTTTTTTTTTCTCCCAAATCAGGATATCCTTTACATTTAATTTTAGCGTTCCAAACACAAAATTTTTAAAATCACTTTAAATTTTACAATTTATCATATAATGACATCAAAAAATTAACATGTACTTGACTTTCAATATAAGTTTTCAAAAAATTTTAAATTGACATTTTCATGAATTATGCATCAGTTATTTTATTGATATTTTCAACTTGTAAAAAAAAATTGCGATACGCTGCAAGATTCTTGAAAAATCTATTAACTTTTTTTTATTATTCAAATCATGGAATGTTTATATGTGGATGATTTTGCAATTACTTTTTTTTCCTTTTCTTTTCAGAAATTGTTGATTTAAATCTTGAATTTATTATTTATATTTTTAGCATTTGAAAAAATCCAAGTACCAGGTAAATTAATACAAAACTAACAATTTTATACTTCAATTTTTACATATGTATGCAAAATTACTGAATTATATTCTGAATATGCAAAGTTATTGATTTTAACTAATTCCTTTTGTAAATATTATTAAATTTTTTTTTCAATTATTTTATTCTTTCTATATTTTAGCATCTTGAATATGAATAAAACAATCATTTAATGAAAACAATTTTGCTGTGATGTATTTCATTTGGTATTCATAGAATTTATAAAAATAAAAAAACAAATAATTATTATGGAAAAGTAATTTTATCTGAAAATATAAAATTATCTTTTTTACTTTTGTTTCATCGAATGTTTATTATATTTACAATATTTTATATTATATAAAAGAATTTTTTACAAATTCTTATTCTATTCATCTATATATTTAGCATTTTCCTGCAGTAATTTTAATCTTCTGATGAATTAATCAGCATTAAATATTTATGCACTATTCTTCTAGTATTCATGAATTTATAAAAAAATAACAAAAACAAATAATTATTATGGAAAATAAATTTTATCTGAAAAAATATTAATTAATTTTTTTCTTTTGTTTCACCGAAGTTTATTATCTCATAAATATTTATTAAATGTTTTGCATATAAATATTAGTAAGAGAAATTATTTTAAAGAAAAAGTTTAAGATTACGAGTAGTGGTTAAAACCCAAAAATTTACTCATGTATCTTTATTCTTTTAATTATAATAAGATGAAAGTTTTTTTATGAGTTTCACAGTGAACTGATTACGCCAAGAGAAAATACGACTGTTATGATGTTAAAAAGAATGTCCTTTCTATTGTATTTCACAAATAACATATATTAATAACTGTGAATTTAAACGATTTTGCCATGTAGAGTGATTTGGAGTAATAAAACACTGCTGCTTTATAGTTTTCACAACTTTATATCATTTTATGGAGATGGTGTGCAGAATAATTGTTGCTAAACCAGACATCATGAGCGTTAAAAAATTAGGAAATAAAAATATCCTTCGATTACATTATCAGGGTATATTATACACAGGGTTGTTTGTTTCTGTTTTTTAGCATAAAACCGATACACTAAAGATAGTAAAGTAAAAGAAGTCAAAATTATCTACAAACATACTTTCAATTATTTGCACGTTTTCTACACTCACTTGCCTTGTATTCCACACATACAGGTTTATAAGACCCATATTTAGTATTCATATTCTCTTTATTTAGGCATTCAGTACATATTTTACACATTCCTTTAATATTTATAGAAGGTGAAGGTATGTTTGCACTAAATGATAGTTATCTTTGGAACATTACTTGCTGTCTCTAATTCTTTCTGTTTGGTTGATTTTCAGTCTAAAGCAAAATAACTCGTGCATTTATCGGAACAGTATTTACCTTTGAAAAAAAAGTATTTTCATAAGAAATAATTATTCTCAAGTGCATTATTATCTCTATCTGATTGCATTTCCGCTGAGAAATCATGACTGCTGTAATATTCCTCTCAATCTTGTTCTTCATTATTTTATTGAAAATTTCTACATCCAAGGAAACAGTTTTCAATAAATTGCATTTCCGCTGAGAAATCATGACTGCTGTAATATTCCTCTGCATCTTGTTCTTCACTATTTTATTGAAAATTTCTACATCCAAGGAAACATTTTTGAGTAAATTTATTAAGTATTTTAATTCCTCATCATGACTACATGCGGTATAACGACAAAACAATTTTTAAAACATGCCTTACTACCCAGATTTGTAATACAAATACACGTGCAGCGTATGATATACCAGCAAGTAATACTCTGCAGCTCTTCTATTCAAAGAATTTAGTCAAAATATCATTATTCAAAATATCTATTATAATTATTCAAAATATCTATTCAAAGAATTTAGTCAAC
>CM063505.1:111695099-111715099 GCA_032207245.1 Pardosa pseudoannulata | reverse complement strand
CAAAGATCTGTTTTATTATTTTGTTACATTACAGTCCTAACATTATTTACAAATATCCTCAAATTGTAAAATTTTTATTTAACATACATTTTATTTAAAGTATATTTGATGTAATTAAAATAAATTTACAAGGCGATGATGTTGCAAAATTTGTTACTTTTTAAAACTAATTTTTGTATTAAAAATGTATGTAAATTAAATCTTCTGAATAAATTGTAAGGAATATTTAAGAAATAAAATTATTTGCATTTTATTTTCCTAATTCTGGACTCAAGACAAAAATGTTATTTGAGATCTTTGGCATACTTTCGTTTGCATACATATTTTAGATGTAATATAAAAACTGAAAATATTTGGTTCAGATCATTTTCTATAACTGCATTTAAATAACTCAAAGATCAGTTTTATTATTTTGTTACATTACAGTCCTAATATTACTTACAAATAAAATCAAATTATATAATTTTTATTTAACATATTTTTTATTTAAAGTATATTTGATGTAACTAAAAATTAATTTACAAGGCGATAACGTTGCAAAATTTGTTACTTTTTTAACTAAGTTTTGTATTAAAAAAGTGTATAAATTAAATCTTCTGAATTAATTGTAAGAAAATTTTAAGAGATAAAATTATTTGCATTTTATTTTCCTAATTCTGGACTCAACACAAAAATATTATTTGAGGTCTTTGGCATACTTTCGTTTGGATATACTGTAACGGATTCTCGTTACATTAAATACCCAATTACAGACTTATCTACTACCTTGAGAAAAAACGGCATACGGTAGAAATAGTGAAAGCGTCCCTTGTGTACACTTGAACTGCTCTCATTTTTACCTTGTGACAGGACGTTGTTTCTCTCATAATAGGATGCTGAATAGAGGATTGTTAACACCGAGTACCATCTCAATCATTCTGTCTGAGAAATTCATTCGGATGCTGGTTAAGTGTTTCCAGGGCTGGTTTCAATGGCATCCCTAAGAAAGAGTCTCGCATGATAGAAATCCTCTACATTGTAAGGGAAGCAGCAATACTTTTCTATCTTGTTCTCCAAAGGTTTGACAAGAGACATCGAATAATGATGTCCTATAGATCCTCGAGATTGCTCCCGATTACTGCAAACTCTCTTTGGAACAGGGTTTACACCTGTCCGGCTATAGTTCTACAAGCGGTTCCTTACCACGTCATCAACCAGATGTCCGATCAGCTGAGATGGAAATCTGCGGGCAGACGTCGATATAAAAAGATCGGAGTTCATGGCTCGGAGTGATTTTTTGACCGATCGAGTTTCCTGTGAATTAACTAATCGGCTGCTAGTGTTGAGAGTGTGCTCTTTTTTTTTTAATCTCTGTATTTGATATTCAGAGCAGGGACGATTAGGTAGGTTCGTTCCTGTATGATCATCATTTCATTGTAAATAACATCCGTTCATCTGTCTTCATCATAACTTTAACATTTTGTGTTTTTAATAAATATCTCTAGTCTGTAAGTAGGCCTCTGCTGTCCTCTTTTCACCTTCAGTACGCTACAATATATTTTAGAAGTTGCGGTAACGCGCGCGCATACTCCATGGCCTTCTCGAACCACTGGCAGCAAACGTACATTGACTGTAACCGCCTGAAGAGGCACCATAAGGAGAGAGACAATAGACTCTCATACACTAACTGGAGCCATGTTTGGGAACCCCGTAAAGTAATATAAAAACTGAAAATGTCTGATTCAGAACATTTTCTATAACAGAATTTAAATAACTCAAAGATCGGTTTTATTATTTTGTTACATTACAGCCCTAATATTATTTACAAATATAATGAAATTGTAAAATTTTTATTTAACATATATTTGATGTAAGGAAAAAAATTACAAGTTGATAACGTTGAAAAATTTGTTACTTTTTTTGCTAGCTATTTTTGTCGTATAAAAATATATATGTAAATTAAATCTTTTGAATAAATTGTAAGGAATTTTTAAGAAATAAAGTTATTTGCATTCTATACATTAATGATTTTTATGTTGTTGATCATTACGTAAAATTATTAAGTAGAGGATACAGCAATGGTACAATATTTATATCTATATCAAATTGAATAAAAGAACCGAATAACCTTATTTTAAATCTTGATTCAATCTGTCTGGTGGAATATATGGCATATTTTATTTTCCTAATTCTGGACTCAAGAGAAAAATCTTATTTGAGAGTTCTGGCATACTTTCGTTTGCATATATATTTTAGATGTAATATAAAAACTAAATTCTTATACAAATGAGATTCACCTCCATCTATAGATATTTCAATAAGGTCTTCGGAAAATATCATACCATACTCCAATTTCATTACGTTAGACATTTGCTGAATTTAGAGAACTCTGAAGGGAAACAAAGAATCTATTTAATGCATATTCGATTACGCAAATGAATATATTAGAGGAAATATGAAAGAAATGCGATATGGATTTTTATGTTTTCGACACAGCAAAGAAAATGCAATTTCATGTAGAGGTATTTGCAAAGATTATGATTGCTCGCAAAATGTATTTTTCTAGCCACAACATCTAATGCAGAAATTGAAAGAGGGAAATAGAGACAGAAAAAATATGACCATTGCATTTCATGTAACATAATTACTTAAAACTTTTGTAATGGTACTACACTAAAAAAATGCATACAGTCAAAGTGTTTTATCGAAATTATTCTTTTTTAAAGGAAAATTATACAAGTATGATCATGAGGAAATATTATTATCAAAAATAATTTATTTATGTATTTTATTTTCAACATAAAATTAAGCTGTTCAACAATATTTATCTCTGTTGATAAAGTGATGATATAACTTGGTCTAATATTAGTTGAAAATAATATGAATCAGAGATTTTACTAAAGATCAATCCTATTTTTTTTAAACTGACAATAATAATTAGCTTTATCTGTAAAACTGCAAGCTGAAAACAAAGATGCATCAGATGTAACAATATGTCTTTAATAGAATATTTTAGGTTACAGTACACAAAATTTGCTCTTAAAAGTGTCTCAGGAGTCAGGTATTTGAGAAATTACATTTTAATTTTGCGCAGTACTCGAAGATATTAGAGTAACAGTTAATAATTTCCGTTTTTATACTCGTCGTCTTTTGTTATGTTGTATCGAAGTAATTTTTGGTACATCTCTATATATAATCCAGCATAAATCTGTAATGATCAAAATAGACGTCGTCATGTATCTTTGCATGCATGATATGATGATTATACTTTCTCTTTTGTCTCTAAAAATATCAGGATTTGCTAGAAAAACATCGATATGGACAGTAGTATATATGACAGATCGTATCCAGCTTTAGTGGAAAATATAAGTTTTTCAGTAGGTCTTTACAATTTCAGCACAAATGTTGCATAAAATCAGTATACTAACATTACAGAAATAATGCAAGGGATTTGTCTTATGAGCACGAGATGGCTTTCTGATTAGAGTGCGAGACTAAAACTCTGGGGTACTGAGCTAGAGTCTAAGCAGACACCTAAAACACTATTCTGTGTACTAAGTGGATATATAGGTTAAATTTTAGGGTCGGTAAATGGAAAAAAAGGTACGGAAGGAGGATTCAAAATCTCTCTTATCAAGGCAAAAATTTTCTCCTCTAATAATTTCAGAGATTCTCTAGTGTTGCATTATGAATTCCTCACACTTATTAAGGAAAGAAGCTCATAGGAAATTATCGAAAGTATTTAACTAGTGAGGATCTAGATTGAATTCAAACTGTTTCTTGCCCAAACGCTAATGCATTTAGGAATATATAAATACCCTTTTTCTATGCTCAAGCTTTCCTACTTAGACGTGGAAACTTTTAAAATAATCAACTAAAATATACGCTCTTTTTTGTTAATGGCTTTTAGAAGTAAGTCCCAGTGTTGTGTATTATACTGTATAAATATATTATTAGTGTTAACTAAAATTTTGGATGAAACATTTTTAGCGTCAGAAAATAGGATTGTTAGAAGGTTTTTCTGCTTTTAGTGATAGCCTTTCTTCTTATTAGCATCCCACTCATGTAAGCAACTCTTTATGCACCCACCTTGTGCACCAAGCATTATTACTAACATTTTGGAATTATAAAAGGCTAAACAGTTCTAAAAGTTAACAGTGTCTATTTTATTGTGCAACTATTTTTTTTCGCTCATTTCAGTAATAATATGCTTAGTGATGCTTAAGTGGGTTTTAAGGATGGATTTTGTGTTCAGAGACATAAACTATTTATAGATGTCTATTTTAATATTTTAAAATTTAAAATACAAATTAGCAATGTGCTGTTAGCTTGGTATAATATTAGAAGAATCTCAAACACTGGAACTTTTACTAAATTTTTAATCCTATTTTCTAATTAAAAACTGTCAATAATAAATTGCTTAATCTGTAAAGAAAGTTTATGAAGCATGAAGCAAAAAGTATTTGGAATTCAAAATTCTGTCATTTAATTCTTTAAGAATTTATAGTAGATTTCGAACCGAAAAGTCTTTAATATATTTAGTGATTTTTCATTCAGTATAAAATAAAAATATTGGCTCTATTTTCGTTGTTCATTAATAAGGATGAAACTTTAAAAAAGTTACTTAGTTTTGTTTTTCAAAGTAACAGATTTTAAAAGAAAAATGTAATATATAGGCTTGACTAAAGAACTGGGTTCCCCCGCCAACTTGACGATAATGGTTTATATATGGTCGTCTCACATTTTCTCCTGATCTCACCGTGTCCAAACAATCTGTATCTGTATTATAATTTATATGATATTTACATCCAACTCTCCTTGTGTAACTCTTTTCTAATATATTAAAAGCGAGCAATGCTTAAAAAATTAGATATAACAAACCATTAATGGTTCACTATGGCTGGTTTTTAATAATTTGGAGCTGTTGCGTTTGTAAACTGTTAAGGGATTAATTGCCGATAAATATAAATGTCCGGTTTTCTAGTCGTTTTCTTTAATTAAGTAAGAGTATCAAATTCCATTACGATGGCGCACTGTGTATTAATTAAAGTTGCCAGTAAATGCAAGAAATACAATGTTTCGATGTATTATTTTTGTGTTTTAGTAAATATCGCCAATAATTTCGCCAAATTTGCCAAGGGAAACCCTATTCTTAAGTCGTACCAGGCAAAATGTTAGACTACATGCTTAGAACTTTATCACCAAGTTAACAGGTGTACCCTGTTCTTATGTCAAACCAAATAGAGATGGACTTGTGAAGAATAACGATTGAAATTATTTGAATGAATATTTTTGATACAAAATTTAAAGGGTGAGAATATAGTTCAGGGTGCGATTATTTTGGCAATATTCTTTGACATCAATCGGGCCAATATGCCATTTAAGATCCATAAGAGCCATAAATATCCATAAGAGTAATAAAAATACAATAAAAATCTTAATCTATAAATATTAAAATAATAAAAAGCACAGTATATATAAAAATTATACACGGATTTACCAATTTTTAAAGTAATATAATATCGCCAATATTTTCGCCAAATTTGCCAAGGGGGACCCAATTCTTAAGTAGTCCCAAAATATATACCCCAAGCGAAAAAAATTATAAATCTGCTTACACATAAAAATGCATTCTTAAAATTAGAATTTTTTATGAGGAGTCAAGAAAAGGATTTAAGAGTAAAATCTTTAATCTCGAAGTTACCATGTCCCTTAAGGTAACAATGAATTTTCGAATGACTGAGAATTTTATATTCACAATAAATTTTCCTAACAGGATTAGTTACAACAATATTTGAACGTCTACAATACTTTTAAACGATAATGTATTTTCAAGACATTAGTAGTTAATTAAGAATGTTTTGAAGGATTTGCAAAACATTAAAATGTTGGAATAATAGAATAAATAAATCGTAATCAACTGCGACATAGCAAGATTAGTCTAAATTTATAAGTTTCTTAAATACGTTTAAATTATGAGTTTCTATTTATGATTTAGTATAATGATATGATATTATGATATTGCAGTTAATACTTCATTTATATGCCTGCAATCTTCATAACTTTAATAATTTACAAAAATACTTTGACACGTCTACAATTCACTTGAATAATTTAAAAAGTAGTCGCAAATAATTAGCTATATAATTTTAAAAGGTTAGTAGATTAATTATACCTTCAAAAGGTAATAAAATCAATCATTAATTATTTCATAGGTGTCCTATTCATATGAATAGAGATATGTATAAATTATGAATTTCTTTTTATAATCTAACTTAACATATACTTGCCTCTGAGACATTTGTTCAACTATACTGCAGTTGTTGTGACCCTTATAATAATGGGGACAATGCGTCGTGTGCGAACATTATATGAGGAGACAGCCCATCTAAGCATTAATTGGACTCATTTCATGAAACCTCATGACATTAGGCATCCTACAATCTCGAGATTATCAACATCAGAGTAGAATTAACTGGTATAACATGGAGATGATGAGAGAAAGCATGATACTGAAAATTACATAACTAGAAACCATAAACTTACGCAGATACAATTTCAGGGAAATATTCTTATACAGTGAGAATGATATTTAAAAGACTCAAGATTGTGAAAATGAAGTGGATGTAGTACCCGTTCAAACATTTTGGTTATTTTATGAAAATAAGTGTCTTTGTATAAGTATATTTGCTTAAATTATTTTTTGACATGTCTTAGTATACTTAGTGTTTAGTATATTGTAACCAAATTTTAAGACGTAATATTTTTATATCCGGGGACTACTGAAAAATTGGGTTCCCCTTGCAAATTTGGTGAAATTATTGGCGATATTTACTATAACACAAAGGTAATCCGTCCAAACATTGTATTTTTTGCTTTTTCTGGCGATTTTAATTAATCACAGTGCGTCATCGTAATAGAATTATATACTCTTACTTAATTAAAGAAAAGACTTGAAAACCTGACATTTATATTTATGGGCAATTAATACCTTAATAGTTTACAAAAGCAACTGCACCAAATTATTGGAAATAAGCCATAGTGAATCATTAATGGTTTGTTATATCTCAATTTTTTAAGCATTGCTCACTTTTAATATATAAGAAAAAAGTGACACAAGGAGAGTTGCATGCAAATAACATATAAATTATAATATAGATATAGATTGTTTGTACACTGTGAGATCAGGAGAAAATGTTAGGCGACCATACTCAAACCATTATCGCCAAGTTGGTGGGGGAACCCAATTCTTCAGTCAACCCTTATCTCCGTTATGTCTCTTTAAAATGTTTCTTTAAATTGTAAGAAGTCTTCGTTATTTCATTTGTCCCCATGCGTTTAAACAGTCTTTAAAAGAAGAGGAAGCAATAAATTAACCAGAAAATTTGCATAAAAAAGAAAAGGATTTTACTTATGTAGCTGGAAACTTTGAAAATAAAGCTCTGTGACAAAAGGTAAAGCTCAGTGAACATGGAAAACATTTATAATGACATTAATGTTCTCTAAATTTCAACTTAAATTATTAAATTTTGTTATCTATGCACTTATAATGTACAAGAAACACTTAAAGAAGAATTTTAAAAGTTTTTATTATGTATTATAATGATATAAATATGCATTTTATAATATAGTTTACCAATTTTTATCAGGAATGCAGAGTTTAGAAGTAATATTAGTAACTACACCATAAGGAATTAATTTTTAAAAATAGTTGTTAGTACAAAATATACTATTAATCCATATAAAATTTAAACGTTTCCTATTATAATTTAAATATGTAATCAGTTTAAGGATTTCTTAATTGATTTATCTCGGTGTCTTCTTTTTGCATATTTGTTGTATTTAGAATGATAAAACTCAAACTAATATGAATAAACTTGATTTACTTTATACATATTTACCTGCGTGTTTGTTTAAGAAATTTAGGGATGTATTTTATATGAATCTAGATAGACTTTTTTTAAATTTCAAAGATAAAACAATAATTTTTCTCCATCAATTTTTATCTCTAAAAACGTTATATTTTTTTAAAGAACAAATCATTTAATTTCTAAATTCCATACCTTGAGTTATTTAATATAGTGTTGGTAATATAAGAAAAATATAGTAATAAAATTTTAAGAACTGAATAAAAAGAAAATGTTTTAAAATTTCTAAAATTTTTTCTATTTGAATTTTTTAATAAAAGTAAGTTTTTAACGAAGTATTTTTATTCTTCTTCAAAATTCACATAAGTAACAATTTAAGATATATAAAGTATTATTTAGTAAAACAACGTTAAATAAAAATATTCACGAAAGGGTTCCAAGCCCCTTTCAGTATTAAGAAAACAATGTAAATACACTCAAAAGCCAAAACATTATGACCACCTGTCAATAACGAGTTGGCCCACCTTTGGCAAGCAATACAGCTTCAACCCACCTTGGCATGGATACCACAAGTCCTTGGTAGTTGGCCGGAGACAGATTGTATTAGATGTTTAAGCAAGGGTTAAACAAATCCGAGATATTGCGAATTGGTGGTCTTTGAACTCTGAGCTGCCGTCCCATGACATCCAAAATGCTTTCTATTGAATTGAGATCCGGTAAGTTAGGCGGCAAGGACATTAACTGGAATTCAGCATCATGTTTCTAGAAAGGCTCCAACACAATTTTAGCCTTGTGACACGGGGCCTTTTCCAGTTAGAACATTTCATTTCCCGCTGGAAAAACAGAGGTCATGCAAGGGTGCAACTGGTCCGCAATGATTTCAGAAACCCTGTAGCATTCATGGTCTGCACTACCACAGCCATGGTCCCAGAGATGAACAAGAGAACGTCCCCCAAAGCATAATACCGCCACCACCGGTCTGTGTATGACCTTCTGTACATTGATGAAGCAACTTTTCGCCTAGAAGACGGCGAACAGTTTGTATAAGTACTAACAACTGTAGATCGCGAATAAATCCCTAATCGTGCAGTTTCGGAAATACTTGTTCCGAGCCTTCGAGCCATTACAACCTGCCCTCTATCAAAATCGGTTAGATCCACAGCCTTTCCCATCACACACAGAAGTAAGTAAAGGGATGATTCTTCGTACTCTCCATCAGCAGTTAAATACCACTTCCACCTGATCACGTGCCTTCCATGTCATCCAGGCGAGTTCATTGCAAAATGTAGGGGTGGTCATAATGTCTTGGTTATTGAGTGTATTTTGATTTAATTCAATTTATCTGATACTTAGGAACATTTAGTCTACATGAACAATTCATTTAATTAAATGTTAACTTTTTAGAACTTACTTATCATTTTAAATATGATTATATTTTTTCCAAAGATTATTATTTTTACTTCAAATTTATTTACAAAAGTCTCTGCAAGGGATTTCATCTATTAACTTTAAAATTATATATTATAATTCTTTTCTACTTGGAAATCGAAAGGGAAACACAAGAAAATTTTACATATTCTAGTATAAATTTGCATAGAAAAAAATTAAGCATCTTATTGCTATCTGTATGCACAGTTTTATACATTGTCTACCAATAAGTATTTGGACATCTATGCAAAAAAAAAGTAATGTAATTCAACTTTAAATAATTGCGTAAGAAAGAAATAAAAATAAAATTTCCATAAAAGTGACAAAACGTCTGCATATAAAATGTTTCTATTGTAAAAACGAATTATATCTTAGTGAAATTAGAATGATTGTCTATATAGTATTATTGACAGAAACCTGAGAATTAATATTTTAGATGATTAAATAATCATTTATCCATAAGACAACATTTCAATATTTTTTTAATCATTTATCCATAAGATTTTATTCAAACTAAAAGCAATCAACAACTTTCAATAAAATATTTTAAACTAAAGGAAGATTTTAATAAAAATAATATCCGGTTTATAAAATTATAAACCGGATAATATATGCATCATAAAAAATTCTAATGATTTTATCAGTTTGAATTTCTCACTCTCATGCACTTGATAATTTTATCGTTATTTCTTACTAAGCCGTCACTAACATTGTAGTTAGGTACATAAATGATAATCTGTACACAAATTATATATAGAAATAAAAAAATAAAGGCACGTGAACTGAAAATCTTTCCTTTAAAATATTTTTCTAAATTATTTTAAAATGCTTATCATGAATTAATGCAATTACTATTAATTTAATGCCACTGTTATCTCCATTTCAATTAATGTAATTGTGTTTTTCCTTTTTTATCCTGACTCAGGAGGCTCACATTAAATTAACCTATCATTCCCGAAAGCATTAAGGCATGAAACAAAAAAAAATTAATCACTTTATGTCATATTTAATGCAATTACATACCACAGAAAACACAAAATTGGTTAATTAATACTCACGGTAGAATTAATTAAGCCCCTGTAAAACCATGGTCTTGAACTCCACAAGCTTTTCTGATGGTTATTTACAGGTGAGTACGCTGATAATTAGAATAGAACAAAGAGAAATTTTTCATAGTTACAAAAATGCTCGTAATCAATTTTCTTGCTGAAAAAAAATTACTTTTTTTATGAAGGCTGAATTATTCGCTCTACGAAGTCATTAGAGCTGCTTGACAAAAGTAACGTCAGGAATTTACAGGTATAAAAAGTTTCCCTTGTACCCACTCTAATGATTTATGCGGAGCAGATAACCTGCTAAGCGAACTGTGAAACGATCATCATGTGACTATCTACAGAAATATGTGAGCGGTATTAACTAGAATACAAACTATCCTATAACATGCTTCGAAATTAGATAACGAAATATTGTACATTCTGTATAGGTACATAAGCTATACCTACATTAAAATTTAGACGATATGGATTGAATATTTTTATCAATATATTTTAGTTTTTGAAATGTAGCCCTCTAAATCGATCATCATTTGACTATTTAAAGAACTATGTAGGCGGTATTAACTAGAATATAACATTTTACGAAATTAGATAGCGAAATATTGTACATTCTGTATAGGTACATAAGCTATACCTACATTAAAATTTAGACGATATGGATTGGATATTTTTATCAATATATTTTAGTTTTTCAATTGGAGCCCTCTAAATCGATCATCATTTGACTATCTACAGAACTATGTAGGCGGTATTAGCTAGAATACAAACTATCCTCTAACATGCTTCGAAATTAGATAACAGACCTAGAATACTAACTGTCCTAAAATCTGTTTAGGAATCCAGTTACTAAAAGATGTTACGGTACTGCTGCTATTGTACGACAGAGGATGTTACGATTTTACAAAAATAAGTATACTAAAATACAAGAATTTTTTGTAATGTATCCAATCTCATAGCTCCTTTCTTTAACTATCAGTTTACATCTTGATTGCCATGACAACAGATCATTTCTGAAAAAATCAACCTTGATTTTGTTCTATTCCTCCTTCACAATCTCTCATAATCCATTTAACATTTTGGAATATCATTTATAAATAACTTGGTTTAACGTAAAAATAAACAGTAATCCATTAGAAACACATCAAAGAGTTTGGGTGGGATATATTTAAAAAGAATAACTTCAATTCTGGTTTAATTTTTCGTTTTTTTTACATATACGGAGCAGTGTATTTAAAAATTTAGAAATATGGCTTGTAGTATAAAACGTAAGGAGAAATGTTTTCTTTGAAAACTGATGCTGAAACATATTTCTGACAGTAATTTTTCGATATAAAAAAATCTAACAAATACCATAAAAACCTTTAATAAAACTTTCATTGTTTTTTCTGAACCCCCTTTTCAGAGATAAATCAATCTTGTTTTTTGCAATCAAATAAGTGAATTTAAACCTCATCAGTTGTACCTATATATTTCATTTTACACATGCAAAATAACTTTCATACAAAAATTTGCACATCTTTCGCTGAGAAATATTTTTTATTACCTTTGAATCAGCAGATTTTATAATTTTATTCACAGCTCCTGGAGAAATACTTCAAATTTTTATTTTAGACTTTAGGAGGGGTTGTGGTGGTTGAGTTTTCTTTTAAAAAGTGAGATGTAACTTTATATTTAATAACGACTTTATATTTAATGTAAGTACCTTCATTAGGCATGCAATTTTTACATTTTCCTCAGTAAAATGTAAACTTAGACGTTTCTTTCCTTTTCATTAATCATATCACTTATTTCAGTGCTGAAATATCAAAACAATGCTTTTCAAATTATTTTTTATAATCGAAGAATAGTATTTGGATTGGCTAAAGTTGAGGGTACTCCCTGTCAAATTGGCAATAAAGAGCATAGGATTGTAGCCCCAGCTTTTTGATCCTCTCCTCTTCGTGTCATCTTTTTTATTTGTGTTTATTTCAGAGAGGGACTATTTATGCAACCTTTACATTACATATGAAATGCGCCTAATTTTCACTGGATTTTTAATTGATGAAATTAAATTCATTAGTTCTATGATCAACGGCAGTTTTACTGAAAATTCAAAGCGGTTAAACTCGTATTCTATAATTTCGTTTAAGATATTGTTTCTTACCCAATTCTCCAGCACCTTATTATGGCTAATTATTTTTATAATTTGGATAGTGTTCCGTCCAACAGGCATGATACTGGATCAGCGGCAGTAATTGCTTAATAGTTTTGTAAAGTGTGTGTATTTTGTTATCGTTGAGCGCAGCGCCATCTTCAGGGGGTTGGTAAATCAGCTACGATTTGGTTTGGTTTTGGAGCACTACGGTCTACTTTTTGCAACACGAGGGCTGATGAGACCGGGACCTACTGCTTAAAGCCGATTCCGAACGGCTACGAACATCCATGCCACTGTGGGATTCGAACCCACGAACTCAGGTCCCGAAGGCCAGCACCCTAACCATTTGGCCATCGTTCGGCGCAGCGAACCAAATACTGTGTTTTTTTCTTGATGTTTTTTTAAAGTGGATGGTTTGGACGACGTTTCGAGTGAAAATATTCAAAGTGATTGTAGTAAGTAAATTTTTAATTCCTTTAATCATAAATCTTATTGGCTTTTCATTTTCCCAACGCTGATCCATTCCATATACATTTAATTCTATTTGATTGTGTTTATGTATTATGTATCCCCCTCGTTCATATTATTCTTATCTATTGTACTGTGCTAAAATCTTAAATCTTACTTGTCATTAATTCTCTATTGATAGTAATATATTTGCTTTGTAATATCAAATTCTAATCTACAATAAACTGTTAGCAAATCCCTTTCCTTTGGTCATTTCTCAATCACAAAGTCTTTATTTTAGATTATATATTTAATTATACATTCCACTAATTCTTAACATCTCACACATAAATTAATTATTTTTAAATATGAATTCTCATTTTGTAAGTGGCTCCGATAGTTAAGTAAGTGTGTATTTATATTTTTTTAAAAGTGCATTCTCAAGTTTCTTAAATCGAATTTTCGGTCTGGGACAGTGAGGTCTAAAATTGGAACTTTATTAATTGTAACAATAATTACCGAGGATCAAAAGGTCCCCTTTAATGATATAAAGGTATGCACGTTTTTTTATATTAAAGTGATATTTTATGTTCTTTTCTATGAGAACTCTCTAGCGTGAATCGAAGGTTTTTTTTTATGACCGGGAGCTGAATTTAGCATTGTTTTATATAGATAATAGGGTTTAGTTTATTTTACTGTTGAAATGATAAAAAAAATTAAGAAATTGAGGAAAAACTTTATGTATTAACTGTAAAAACATTTACGGGGGATCCAGGGCAGCAAAGTCCAATTTGGTTAAAAAAATGTTTAATACTATAAATCGTAAATGAATCTTAAAACGTAAAAAATACTAACCTTTTATTGTCTTTTCAAAATTTGAACTAAATATGTGCGATTTTATTTATTACTGTTTTTATATCTTATAACATTGAATTTTTAATTGTTTTGTTTCTGAAGATCAGGAATTATTTAATCAATGTATAAAAACGAAACGAAGATTTTTTTTAATGTTTCAAGATTAACATCCGCTAAATACATTAAATATTTACAAAAAAGTATGAATAAACAAAATTTGTAGTAATGAATTATAATTTAATGCAATTTTGATATTAATTGCATCATTAGTATATTTTTCATTTTACTATAGTTTACAATAATTATAGCTACTTGATTCCTGCCGAAATTCCGCTCTTGCTCATAAAGTCAGCCTTCCGGTTACTTCATGCGAAAGGGTTGAAGTGGTTGGCGAAATTTAAAAATCCTTAACAGTACGAGGGGGTACCCGGTTCTTAAGTAAAACTGGTATGTTCTCCGTAAAAAGCAAAAATACAGCTTTAGATCATTTGTTTCCTATTTAACAACAGAACATTTTTAATACAGCACACTATATCTAAACACTATTCCCCTTCGATCCTAGTTGCGTTTTCATTTTTGTACACAAAATTAACCTTTTAATGGCTCCCATATATTTTTATATACAGTTAAAAATAACTTAAGAATATTTATGTTTTTTAGATCGATTTTTCCTTTTGAGAGCAGTTAGCCCTCTTGAACAAAACGGTAGACCGTAGCATTCAAAAGTAAACCAAACCAAACATTTCAAGAGTTGGTAGAGAGTAATGTTATAAACAATCTACAAAATTTTCAAGTAATTTCTGTTAGCTATAAATTTTCCATTTCGAATGACACTTTCTAATTTTTCGAACAGCACACCTAAATTTACATTTTTGGCAGGCGCACAGACTGAAAACATTACAAAATTACTTTTTCTATTATAAAACTATATTTTACTGCTCTTATTTTGTTTGTAATACCAAATTAATTTTCTTTTAAATAAATGAAGTTCTGTTCCGTGTGCATTATAAAAAGTACACTTGACCTTTTATTCTAATAAAAACCTGTAGTTTTAAACATGAAGACACAGCACCTCCATGTAAGAATTTTATTCCAAAGATTTCATAGCACTAACCATAATGGCAAAGTTGCCATACACAGAGAATAAACTTTATAAGAAATATGCATTACAAATAACGTATATTTAATGTTACGTTATACATTTTTTGAAGTCAGAATAACCCTCGAGACACATCGTTTTCCTTAGAGCATCCTATAGAGTTTAAAACGATAGCTGATTACTAACGTGACATGCTGTAGAATTCAGAGTTATTTAAACTCCATATTTATTTAATTATGTGCAGTCTATTATAATTTAGATTTAAGCTATGCATTAATATGTAATCGACAGAAATCGCTCTGGCATTAAAAGGCTAAATTATTGAAGAAAGTCAAAATCGTTAGATAAATATGAGAATAAGATATATCTACTAAAATTCAGGTAAATAATCTTCCCATTATTTTATTCCCACTTGCTTATTTATTCATACTAAACTAAACATCCCGGCACTACAGTCCAATTTGGAGGTCATGACCTAAGGTTACAATCTCCGTTTTCTTGACAAAGGACCCTGGAATGGGAAGCATATGTCCGGGTGGTCAACATTCAGCGGAACCATATTTAATCATAGTTCTTTAAAATGAAAACATGGGTATAACATCTTAATGTTGCTTTAAAAGATTGTAAATTAAATAATTGACCTTTGTATATACACGAAAATTTGCGAACACCTACATTTGCATGCATAATATCCAGTTCTGTGTAGGTGATAATTATCTAGATTATGAACCATCTTAAAACGTGTTTTGGAATTGAGTAATTATACGGATTCACTTAATTCAGAGTATGTACTTAAATTATGAAAAGATAAAGGTCTGATAAACCGTTTAGGGAATTCATTTCAATGTTTTATTTTGCTAATCATAGTCTATTAATATAAAATCTGATGTCGATACTACAGGATTTTTCTAGTAAGTTTTAAAATTTTCATATAAAATTTTAAAAATCGAAAACCATTTTTCATGTAATTTTTGCTTAAAATTCTGATTCTATAATGTTCCATTAGAATTACTATTTGCACATTTCCTTCGAGGTTCAGATTTAATTTCGTTTCTCAACGTAACGGTGTAGTCTGCGCAAAGCTCGAGTTCAGCGATTGGTGTGACATGCAGCGTTAACATCATTCCCACATAAAAAAAACCCTAGATGTATATACGTTAACATGCAAATACTTAGGATAGTTATAATTAATATTTATCATTAATAAATGTTTAAAAAAATATTTTATAAAATTAAAATTTTGCATTTTACTAATATTTCATTATAAGCCAAAATACTTCAGGATTATTATTAACTGTTCCTTTACGGAGTTGTAGTTCCTTAACTGCTTAACAAATTATGTGCGGGTACATTTCTTAGCGGAATTGTACCGGGAGCGGATGTTTAGCGTGTAAATTTAGTTATTCCGTTAAATCTCAATAGATCGAAAATTATTTAATTTTTTAACCAACTTTTCGTATTTTATACTGAAATATATAAATATACAAATAGAAATATATAAATAACAACCATAAGCCTTTTGTAAACAAAAAAATATTTTTTTGGTGGATAAATTTATAATAGTATCGTAAATATTAAAAATCAAATAGAAATATTAGTAGATAGTTTTAACTTTTTCGAATTATATTATATATAAACATTTTTACATTATACAAAAATGAAAAGAGCAATCATAACACTAATGTAAAAACTAGTTTTTATTTGTCTAAATTTTTTCAAAATCTACGTAGTAGACAAGAACATTCGGCTTCGTTTTCCTATATATACCGTTATTTTTGTACCCACAAACAAACCATGTTGTTAGACTACCCCGTACTAGTATGTGACCCACGTTCAAGTATCAATCGTCAGAAAACGTACTAGTACGTGTTTCGCATGTTACCAGGATGTAAATCAATGTGTTAACAGGAGCGATCTTTAAAAGTGCTGTTTCAACCGCATATAACTGCATAAATGTCTTGTACTGTTGCATTGTTATATTGTTGTAATTGGTGACCAACTGAAATAATATTCGTTAATAGACTTATTTCTTATATGGAGTACACATTGCAATAAAAAAAGGAAATGCACAACTATACGGTGTAACTGTTCTAAATATCACTTTGTAAAGGGAACCTGTAATTTATCTCAAAGAGTAAGAGAAAAATAAAAAAATTAGTATTTTTTCCATTTCACCAGAATTGTAATAGCCAGTCATGGTAAAAGAACCAAAAAAATATATATATATACAAATCTGAATTCAATTTTTTTTTATTTAGTACTAATTTTAAGAAAATGTTATATAATATAAAGTTATCACAAGTAAAACTGTGCACTATTAAAGTGCTCAATGTTTTTAAAATTGGAATCGTTATTGTTTTCAGAAAAATAATAGTTGCGTAAAAATAATTTAATTATAACATTATAATGCAACTGTATAGGAAGTTGTAAATAATACCTTCAGTAAAGTATTGTATTTAAAATTATTTTATTATCATGTTAAGGATTTCGTAAAAGTGGTTACAAATATTGGAATTTGTATTTAAAATGATTACTAGTTTTGCCTCAAACTGAAAATGTTATTATGTTCATTAAAAGTGTATGTGTACCTTCTTCCAGAAACTGACATTTTGTGTGGATTTATTGATTGGATTTAGTTTTGTAATTTTGTAATTTTAAAATAACATGTCTCAATAATGTAAAACAGAATTATTTGTTAAAAATTTGTAAATGCTAATTTTGAATTTTCTATAAAGAAGGAATATTGAATGAGGATTCCTTCAAAGGGTTTATAACTGCCTTTGATTTAGGGTTTACTGCGGTTGTGGTCGTTTTTTAGTCCTAAAAACCAAATTACAACATTTTACGGTTAATAATGTTTGCGTCATGCGAGATACATGCATACGTAAGTATGGATGTCACAATGGAACTATCCAAAACGTAACCAAAAATGGGAACAATGTATATTTAAAGTATAAAAATTACAATTTCTTTGTGAGAATATACAGGCGAAACATTCCAACGTGATTCAGTCATGGTGAAAGCGCTTATTTCCGTTGAAATCTGAACAAAGAAATTTTTCGTGATCAAAATGTTTCATATAATTTCTAAAAAAAATGACCAGTGGAATTAATGAGGTTACAATATTTCTTTTACTTTTTACAACAATATAAAATTCCGGGAATACGAATTATTTATATTACTTTAAAACAGTGTAAGTTAAATGAAAACTGGCTTGCTAATTTGTTTGTAAATTTACATATACTTAGATTGTTTTGTACGGGAATAATTGATAGTTGCTTTGCGATCATTCTAAGCATTCTAGAATATAAAAACATTGTAAGTAAACAAATTCTTAGTTTTACTTTTAAAGATTGTAAATTAAACGACAACTGGCCTGAGAATTTGTTTGTAATCTTACATGTACCTAGATTGTTTTCAACGAGAATAATTGATAGCTGTTTACAATCATTCGAAACATTCTACAATATTAAAACATTGAAAACAAGTACTTGGTTTTACTTTAAAATATTGTAAGTTAAAAGACAATAGGCCTGCGAATTTGTAAAGTTAAATATACTAAGATTGTTTGGTACTGATTAATTAATAGATGCTTACAATCATTCTAAGCTTTCTAGAATATTAAAACATTGTGGGAAAACCAATTCTGCCTTTTAATTTTAAAGATTGTAAGTTAAACGACAAGTGTACTGCGTATTTGCATGTTAACTTACATACACTTAAGTTTTTTTATGAGGAAATGATTGAAAGCTGCTTACAAACATTCGGTGAATTCTAGATTAGAAAACATACATTATATGAAACTCTTATATGAAATTATAATGTCATACTCTGTACAAAAATAAAGAGTTAATGTTTTCGAGATTATAACATTTTGCCTTTCACAAGAATGTAAAATTGCAGGGAAATATGTTCTTTATTTTACTTTAAAATATTGTAACTTAACCTACAACTGACCTCCGCATTTGCATGTAAACCTACACACATAGGTTTTTTATGCGTGGATATGAAATTGCTTTACAATCAAAAAGTGAAATAAAAACTCTCTTATACGTATTATAATGTTTTACTTCGTACAAGTACAAAGGGTCAATGTTTTCAAGATCATAACATTTTACTTTTTACAAGAATGTAAAATTGCAGGAAAACAAATTCTTTATTTTACTTTAAAATATTGTAATTTAAACCCCAACTGACCTCCGTATTTGCATGTAAACCTACATATTTTGGTTTTTTATATCAGGATATAAAGTTGCTTCACAATCAAAAAGTGAAATGAAAACTTTTAAACGTAATTATAATTGTTTTACTTCTTACAAGAATAAAGGGTCAATGTTTTCAAGATTATAACATTTTACTTTTGAAAGAATGTAAAATTGCAGGAAAATGTATTCTTTATATTATTTAAAATATTGTCACTTAAAATACAACTGACCTCCATACTTGGATGTAAACCTACACACATAGGTTTTTTATGCTTGGATATGCAGTTGTTTCACCATCAAAAAGTGAAATAAAAACTCCGTATTTGTATGTTTACACACATAGGTTTTGTATGCGTTTATATGAAGTTGCTTCACAATCAAAAAGTGAAATAAAAACTCTTATACGTAATTCTAATGTTTTACTTCGTACAAGAATAAAGGGTAAATGTTTTCGAGATTATAACATTTTACTTTTTATAATAATGTAAAATTGCAAGAAAACATATTTTTAGTTTATTTTTAAATATTGTAACTGAAACTACAACTGAAATCCCTATTTGCATGTAAACTACACACATAGGTTTTTTATGCATGGATATGAAATTGCTTCACAATCAAGAAAGTGAAATAAAAACTCTTATACGTAATTCTAATGTTTCACTTTGTGCAAGAATAAAGGGTAAATGTATTCGAGATTATAACATTTATCTTTTTACAATAATGTAAAACTTCAGGTAAAAATATTTTTTATTTTACTCTAAAATATTGTGAGTTAAACTAAAACTGACCTACTTATTTACATGTAAACCTATAGACATAGGTTTTTTATGTGTGGTGTTGAAATTGCTTCACAAAAAAAGTGAAATAAAAACTGTTATACGTAATTATAATGTTTTACTTCGTACAAGAATAAAGGGGAAATGTTTTCAA
>CM063505.1:111687599-111692599 GCA_032207245.1 Pardosa pseudoannulata | reverse complement strand
GACCAGAAAACGTGATTCATTGGACTATGCAACTTTCTTGCACCTTCTAATGTCCAGTTGCCGAACGCTGGCCGATTGGTTAGAGCTCTGAACGTCGGTACCAGAGTTCGTGGGCTCGAATCCCACTATGGCATGGATGTTCTTAGCAGTTCGGAATCGGCTTTAATCTGTAGGTACCGGTCTCATTAGCCCTCGTGTGCAAAACAGTAGATCGTAGCGCTCCAAACCAAACCAAACCAAATCTATTGTCCAATTACTATGTTCCTAAGCAGACGCAGCTGGCGATGACGTGCGGTCAGTGAAATGACATGTTTCGGTCTCCGGCTACGTAAGTCCATACGCAGCAATGTACGCGGTACTGAAACTTGAGAAATACTGTCTTGGCAGCCACTGTTATGGCTGGTGGTGATTTCAGGTGTTGTAGCTCTTCGGTCATGATGAACAATGATTAGAAATCCACACTCTCCTCTGGAATCAATGTACCTTAGACGAACCATCGCTGGTTGTCGACTTGTCGTTTCACCATACATACATCACTTGCGGTACGTGCTCATAACTGCATGTGAACGGTCCACTACAGGCACCCTCATTATTTCAACCTGTTTTTGACTTAATAAAAAAATAAAAATTAATGCAGATATATTTAGATTATTTTTCCTAGTGCTTTAAAATAAGGCTTTGACTTTATGAAAATTATTTAATTCTTTCTTATAGGAACGAATACATTATTTTGAAAACATATATATTATGCATTAAGTGAATAAATAGGACATCTACTTTTCCACAAAATAACTTTTTAAAGAATTTATAAGATAGAAACTATTTTTTTATATCTAAAAGAAGCTAAATATGTTTTTTTTACTCTGCAAATCTCAACCATATTAGAAGAAGTAATATATTTTTCTAAATATTTTGTAGTTTTTTTGTTAAGATATCAGATGCCTTTAAACTTTTAGATTTCGACTATATATAGATTTTTTACATCATTTTTAAAAACTTTTTAACATACATATTTAGAAAAGTTATGTTGCATGTAACTAAATTTTATATTTTTCATTTGGTGTATATTTCTACACCAGCATTTAGCCCGTCATATTACGAGATTAGTAAAATTTTTAATTTTGTAGAAATGTAAAGTACCCTATGAGGCAGTTAAAACACTAGTTTGTTTTTTGGATGAGAATTATCTGGTACACTCTTAATAATTTATTTAACTTCATACTCCTCTAAAGTCTCCCGATACTGTGAATGAAGTTTAGAATAATTTCGAATTCATGTAGTCAAACTGTGTGGTTATGTATAAAATACAATCACACAAATGAACAAACTTCTTAGTTTTCAAAGATATATAACTTAAACGTTAGATATTTATTATTCTGTGAAATAGATTCCTAGAATTTTATGAAAAGAATTTGTTGTTAATACTGGTGATAAAATTTTCATTGAGATAAAAAATAATCGATGATTAAATTTAAAATTATCACATATGTACCTAATCTATTATTTATGCCAAATATAAAAGAAAATTATTTACGTAATATCTAATTTCAATAATAAACCGTATGAAAATAATGCAGACGATATTTAAATAATTTAAAATAAGAAATGATTAAATGAGATGGTTAAAAGAATGACGTCATAATGTTAAAAATAAATGTTAATTTTACCTATTTATAATGTGATAAACTGAATAACCTGCTCTTAACCGAAGAAAATAGGTCTCGAAATAATGGCATTAAACTATCGAAAAGAGGGGTAGAGGTGGATTTCGAACGTTTTAAAGAATTGCTTTGAATTTTGCTAACCCCGACTCATCAAAAATCCAATATAGATGCCCCTATTCATTCGAGGTCCAACTGATTCATAAATTCGACGACAGACGGATAGATAGCTTAGGATATTATATAGGGGATTATTTTAAAATTTTATTATTTGGAATTATAAAGTTAAATAATTTTTAGTTAAATAATTAAACTTAGAGATTTATTAACCCTTTAACGGACAGTGGTTTCGTAGCAAAACCACCTATTAAACATCTTTTTTTTAAACTTTACTTTTTGGATTACTTTACTTTATCTTTTTATAATTATTTACTGCTCCGATCTCATACATCTGTGATATATGGAAGCCAATGATGTAGAATCAAGAGCTTTTGCAATTAAAAAAAACTTTTTGGAAACATGGATGAGTTTTTGATTATATATATATATATATATATATATATATATATATATATATATATATATATATATATATATATATATATATATATATATATATATATATATATATATATATATATATATATATATATATATATATATATATATATATATATATATATATATATATATATATATATATATATATATATATACATATATATATATACATATATATATATATATATATATATATATATATATATATATATATATATATATATATATATATATATATATATATATATATATATATATATATATAATATATATATATATATATATATATATATATATATATATATATATACATATATATATATATATATATATATATATATATATATATATATATATATATACATATATATATATATATATACATATATATATACATATATATATATATATATATATATATATATATATATATATATATATATATATATATAATATATATATATATATATATATATATATATATATATATATATATATATATATATATATATATATATATATACATATATATATACATATATATATTATACATATATATACATATATACATATATATACATATATATATATATATATGTATATATATGTATATATATATATATATATATATATGTATGTATATATATATATAAATATATATTTACATATATATATACATATATACATATATATACATATATATATATATATATATATATATATATATATGTATATATATATATATGTATATATATATATATATATATATATATGTATATATATATATATATATATATATATACATATTATACATTTTATATATTAAAAATACATTATATATTTTATATATTTTACATATTTTATACATTTTATATATACATATTATATTTTTGATATTTTAAATATATAACAGATGATAGTTCTACGTTTAACTTATTTCTTTTTCTATTGAAATATATGTATTTAAACTTTCTGTATTTGAACAGTCAGATTCAATTTCTTACTTATGACCTCAAATAAATGTATCTGTACAAACAACACTTTTAAGTTGTTAAGCTGTTTATTTATTATACCAGTTTAAGGATTATCATTTATTGTTCTTCCAGTATAGTTAAATCTTTAAAAAGGCATAATGTTCAAGATGGTAAAAGGGGAGGGGTTAGTCAGTTAAACCAGTTCTCAAACCCTAATTTGGTATCCTCTAAGGTAAACCCTTCTAAGGAATGTAAAAAAAATTATATATTTTACATATACAAGGCTTATAGATAACATTTATAAACAACTTACATTAAATTCCCATGAATTTATTTTGCTGATCTTTAAAGGGTTAAATAGCATGTAAAATTTATTTTGACAGAAGCAGAACTTTTTGTTATATGATAAATCAAAAAAGTCTTTTATAATGGATATTTTAAGTCTTAAACGGTACTATGTGCTCTTAGAAAACGATCTGTATGAACATATAAAAAGGCAATATAAATTCATATTTAAAGTCTTCAACACATTTCTTGTACAACGGGAAACACAGACAAAAATATAAACTGCAATGAAGTTGATATTTTTGTTTATGTATCATTTTGTTTGTGTTGTGACGAATTTCAAATGTACTTCTAAAATTTACGTACAGCATTTTTTTAAAATAAGTATGAAGACATATATAGAAACGTATGGCAGAATTTTTATGAACGATTTTTATTAACTGTCGAAAAATAATTTATGATATTTTTATTGCTGTTTGGATTTTGGAACTTTAAGTATATGTATTTTCTTTTTGGCAGTTTCAATACTTTTCCGCAAAGATTTTCCTCCCTTTAAAATTCGCTTCATACCTGAACTTTTATCAACGGAAAGCAAAATATATTCATGCCTGAGGTTACTTGCTTCTTTATTTTGAAGCTAGTCGAAAGAAATCTGTATTTCAAAGTTCGAAAAATGCTTATTTTACTGAAGTCTAAAGTGTTTTTATGATAAGAATATTTAAACATTTTAAATATTTTAGCATTTTATGTTGTGAATATTAAGCATCTGTTTGAATACATATCTGTGAAAAAAATACGAGTTATTTGAAATGAATAATTCTGTGAAATGATAAGAAGTAAATTTGTCCACTATAAATCTTTTCTAAAAATACATAAATAGTCCAAATAATGTCATATACGTTCAATAGAAGTTTTGAATAAATTTTAGTATAAAATTTAGTTTAATGAAATGTATTATATAATAATTAAGGTAAAATGACATTTCTTAAGCTTGTTTTAGTTAAATTTGATTTACATTGATTAGTTGTGCTTTATTTTATTGTTACATTTATTATCTTTCTCTGTACAATTTAATACATATTTATGATTTTCAAATTTATTTTCCAAGATCCTATGGCTAACGAGAGTAAGAATAATGTATAAGTTTGTATATATTATATATATGTATGTATTATATCATTTATATATTTGCATTGTATATAACTGTTTAAATCTTTTACTTATGTAAAACCTAAATACAATCTACATATTGTATTTGGTAATACAATACTATTTTTTCAAATTTAGCTACTAACAGAAGTAAACAGTTAAACAGCACTAATAACAGCACTAATAATACAGCAACAAAATATGAATATTTACGCACTGTACTTAAACCTTAATTTAAAAATAGTATTTTTCAATTGGATAATACTTTTATAGGAAGTGCCAACTTCTTATTCACAAAAAAAGTTTCTCAAAACACTTTTAGTTTATTTTTTAATGTGAAAAAAAAAGAATTAAATTATAAAATTTTTCA
>CM063505.1:111672599-111682599 GCA_032207245.1 Pardosa pseudoannulata | reverse complement strand
ATTTTATAATATTGATATAATAATAATATTGAAATATATTTTGTATGAATAATTTGAGGATTCAACGTAATAATTTCGTAATTTACTCAGATATATTAATCTTTCGTAATCAGTATTTAAGTCCTTTTTTAAAAATAGTAATAAACCAAGATACTTAATAAAAGATAAGAAAAAGTATCAAAAAAGTTTGTTAAAATGTTATGTCTATAAACTAATAGAAATGTCACAATTTATTCTAAACATTTCTCCATATACGGTTGGAATCATTAATATTAAAATAAATACAATACTTAAATTATTGAAAAAAATTAGCTTGTATTAAATAGTGCCTAAACTTTAAAAGAAATGAAACTCAAATCTCCTTAAGACCAAAAATAAAAGCAGATTCTAATGAATTGGTTACAACAACTATCATAAATTCTCCTTACCTTCCGTAAGAAAAAATGAATTCAATATGAATGATTATTTTTGAAATATATATAATATTGAAATAATAATATTGAAATGAAATAATATATAATAGAATAATAATATTGAATTGAAAATTTTATAATATTGATATAATAATAATAATATTGAAATATAATTTGTATAAATAATTTGAGGATTCAACGTAATAATTTCGTAATTTACTCAGATATATTAATCTCTCGCAATCAGTATTTAAGTCTTTTTTAAAAAATAATAATAATCCAAGATACTTAATAAAAAATAAGAAAAAGTACCAAAAAGGTTTGTTAAAATGTTATGTCTATCAACTAATAGAAATGTCACAATTTATTCTAAACATTTCTCCATATACGGTTGGAATCATTAATATTCAAATAAATATAATACTTAAATTATTGAAACAAATTAGCTTGTATTAAATAGTGACTAAGCATTAAAAGAAATGAAACTCAAATCTCCTTAAGACCAAAAATAAAAGCAGATTCTAATGAATTGGTTACAACAACTATCATAAATTCTCCTTCCCTTCCGTAAGAAAAAATGAATTCAATATGAATGATTATTTTTGAAATATATATAATATTGAAATAATATATAATAGAATAATAATATTGAATTGAAAGCTTTATAATATTGGTATAATAATAAAAATATTGAATTGAAAATTTTATAATATTGATATAATAGAATAATAATATTGAATTGAAAATTTTATAATATTGATATAATAATAATATTGAAATATATTTTGTATGAATAATTTGAGGATTCAACGTAATAATTTCGTAATTTACTCAGATATATTAATCTTTCGTAATCAGTATTTAAGTCTTTTTTTAAAAAATAGTAATAAACCAAGATACTTATTAAAAAGATAAGAAAAAGTACCAAAAAAGTTTGTTAAAATGTTATGTCTATCAACTAATAGAAATGTCACAATTTATTCTAAACATTTCTACATATAATGTTGGAATAATTAATATTCAAATAAATATAATGATTAAATTATTGAAAAAAATTAACTTGTATTAAATAATAAGGAAACTTTAAAAGAAATGAAACTCAAATTTCCTTAAGACCAAAAATAAAAGCAGATTCTAATGAATTGGTTACAACAACTATCATAAATTATCCTTACTTTCCGTAAGAAAAAATGAATTCAATATGAATGATTTTATAAATCAACGTAATCATTTCGTAATTTACCCCGATATATCCATCATTCGTAATTCGTCTTTTGGTCCTCTTTAAAAAATAATCATAAGCCAACGTACTTAGGGAAAAGGAGAAAGAACGTCACAAAAACAATTTGTTCTAAAGTCGTTCTAAGAATAGCAAGTACATAGCATCAGCTGTTCGCCACTTTTTAAAAATTATTCCAGCAGCTGCTTTCGATAAAGAACCTCATTATTTATTCTTTTATATAAACTCTACACATTGTAAACTTTTTTTCTTTACTTTCCTACATGATGTGGCAGCAAAGGAGGAAGAAATATTATGGAGCAGACAAAAAATGTTCATATGTATTCATTATGAGTCACCAGGTAAAAAAAAAAGCTTCATTCGTAAGATGGTCGAGCCAAATATGCAAGCCATTACATTATCCATAAAGAATTTCATAAATGTCCCATAATTTATCCATTGTGTTGTTGCTGATTGAGCCTTGTACAGTTATCTCTCTAGTAGTAATGGCAGAAAGAGAACAACATAAAAGTAGTTTCAGTGAAATTTATTTTGCTTCCCTCGAGCATATCTAGCGACTTAAAAAATGAAAGGAAGATAAGTAATGTCGCTGTGTATTTTTAATGTCGAATTTTATGCTACCACAGAAAAACTTTTTTTTGATAATTTAAAGAATGGGTTGAAGCTGGCTATCTGCAACGTATCAGAACTCCAAATTCTGGTATTTTAAAAACTATTTAATTTTAGCAGTTAAAGTGCAAACACAATTAAATTGCATTTAGACAATTTTATATTATATATCATAAAAAGATATAAATATATTAATTAAAAAGTATGGGAAATTTATTTCTTTAAAGATATAATGCACATTTTTATGGTATATATCTGCAACGTATTTATGTAAATGTTAATTACACTTTTTATATATTTTAAAGCTTTAATTTACATGTCAATATATTAATGTTTTTGAAAAGGTTTATCTCAACATTTATGCTGGACAGATTAATTAAAAATAAACAAGGTATCTAAAATATTTAACGTTAATAATGCTAATAATAATATTGAATTGAAAATTTTATAATATTGATATAATAATAATATTGAAATATATTTTGCATGAATAATTTGAGGATTCAACGTAATAATTTCGTAATTTACTCAGATATATTAATCTCTCGTAATCAATATTTAAGTCTTTTTTTAAAAAATAGTAATAAACAAAGATACTTATTAAAAAGATAAAAAAAAGTACCAAAAAAGTTTTTTGTTAAAATGTTATGGCTATCAACTAGTAGAAATGTTACAATTTATTCTAAACATTTCTCCACATACTAAAAATTTATGGTATATATCTGCAACGTATTTATGTAAATGTTAATTACACTTTATATATATTTAAAGCTTTTTTTAAATTTTTAAAAACTATTCAATTTAAGTAGTTAAAGTGCAAATATGTATATATTTATATATATATATATATATATAATATATAATATAAAAATAAAATAGTGTTTAAAATTAGGCATATATATATATATATATATATATATATATATATATATTATATATATATATATATATATATATATATATATATATATATATACATATGTATATATGTATATATATATATATATATATATATATATATATATATATATATATATATATATATATATATATATATATATATATATATATATATATATATATATATATATACAGTGCAATAGGTTCCGTTGCTCCAGGACAGTCTTTGTTTAACATTGCTTAAAAAATTACTTACACACACACACACTCACTTACATATAATCATAAATGTATATGTATACACATGTAAGCTTAATATATATATATATAATATATATATATATATATATATATATATATATATATATAAATATATGCTTAAATTTTTACATGTATCCATTCCCCATTTATATATACACACTATTGCTTGTGTATTTGTAAATCCAAGATACTTAAGTTAGCTAAGTTGAGAAATGCCTCGAACTCAAATCCATAGGGCTGACTAGGCCACTCAAAATAGATTTCTGGTTGATTCACTTAAAATACATCTTAAATATTCTCCTCTTCCAATTCTCATTCTTTTATATGTGTTTTACCAGCCACTATACCTCAGAATTTGAAGGAATGTTCGCTGCTTAAGTTCTTTCAAACCAGTCTCCCAAAGTTAACTCTGAAAGAATGCTAACTTTCTATCCACTAACCCACAGTTTTCAACTGTCTCAATCAAATGGTCCACTTTTCCAATGACCTAAGTTCCTTTCTGACTGTTAATATCACTGACAAGCTGCTCTTTCTAGAAAAGAATTAGGCTCACCTGTCGGTGTGGTGCCAAATTTGTAACTGAATATTATGTTCGTGTATCATTAATTGATCTGCTCTTTTTGGAGATACTATTCTTTTTCGTAGTTGAGAATGAAGTTGAAGGTCCACCACGGACTTCGTTGTTAGTTCAATGGAATCACGACTGCAACATAATTAGGCGCGCTCACTTCCGATTAAATTTGTTTTTATGCAACCCAACCTCTAAGGCCATACGGCAGAATCCTTTTGATGACCAATCACCACAACAGCGGCCCATAACGGCTAACAAGGCTTACATGCTGAGCAATGAGAAGTCCATATTCCAATGGTCCGATTTTAATGTGGTCTAACCCGGTAAGGAGAAATAATGCAGAAGTAAGCTGTAGACGGGGGCATTCGTATTGCGAAGCTAGAGGTGAAATTCTTGTACCGTCGCAAGACGAACTACTGAGAAAGCATTTACCAAGAAAATTTCCATTAATCAAGAACGAAAGTCAGAGGTTCGATGGCGATCAGATATAACCCTATTTCTAACCATAAACTATGCCAGCCAGCTATCCCACTATGTTCCACAAATGACACGCCGGGCAGCCTCCAAGAAACCAAAGCTTTTGGGCTCCGGGGGAAGTATGGTTACAAACCTGAAACTTAAAGGAACTGACGGAAGGGCATCATCAAGAATGAAGCCTGTGACTTAATTTGACTCAACACGGGGAAACTTACTTGGCCCGGAATAAAGGAAGGATTGACAGATTAAGAGCTCTTTCTTGATTCTGTGGGTGGTGGTGCATGGCCGTTCTTAGCTGGTGGAGTGATTTGTCTGGTTAATTCCGATAATGAACGAGACTCTAGACTACTAAATAGACATTCCGATCATCACTACCAGGAAGAACTCTAAGAAAAGATAAATCAGGTACCCTAGGTTCATGAAGTCCGTACAACCCTAAAGGAGGTGTGTATCTGGAGGTCTCATTGACTAGTAAGCCCGGGACATTAAAAATAATATGACCTTGTACTCGGTGGATTAATCTCGCTGTGTTACATACATATATGTGTAAGTGTGTGTGTAAAGCTATTTCATACCTTTTTTGTAGCAAAATGTGAAGTCGTTGAAGAGAAAATGTAATTTACCAATAAAGTATTAATTAGTATTTTGATAGTATTTTCATTTGCGGTAAAGTTCTTTAAGCTATTGTAAATACAAAGCTCATTCATCTGTAAAGAGTGCATTAACTTTAATCATCAAGGAAAAGAAAAAGTCGGAGAAAAATAAATTACTCATAGATAGTGTTATCAAATAAACGGGAGCGGAACGTAAGACGAATGTGCACGGGAATATATCTCGAGCGTTCTTCATATCGTTAATTAATCTAAAACAGATATAAATCTTTTTAATTAGAAGGATAATGAGAGAAAAAAAATCAACTCTTAATTCGTACGGAATGGACAGAAATGAATAAGTTTTATCGATTTAAAATAAGATTGTTCTGCTATATCGAGTAGGTAAGCAACATTAATCTAAAATTTAAAAAAAACTAACCTTGCTCTATTCCTCATCCTCTATCACACATTAGTTTTTTGTTTGTTTCGTGATCTCATTACAATAAATCAGGAAATCAACTTCTTCACATTTTATCAGGATTTATTTTCTTTTTAAATTTTTATTCGAGCCAAGATTTCATCCTAGATTACGTAGCATAAATAGAAATTTCTTTCTAAACGTTTCTATTTCAAGCTCCTATAAAGAGATTAATATAAAATTCCATGTCAATATGATTACAAATAAAAGTAACAACAGTGATTCAATATAATAAAAACAGAATATATTGTAGTTATCATAATTTTTGTGTAAGTTTTGACTTTATAATAATATTAATATTTTAAGAATACTGAATAAGTAGTACATGCATATGTATACTGTACATACATAATTTTGACTAAAACAATGTCTTTATTTTATATTTAGATTTTTTATGCCATGATACCAATTTAAAATATGTGACATAAATCAATTTTTAGAGTAAAAAAAATGATTCGAAGAACCGAACAAGAAGTTAAAAATCAGGAAGAAAAAAAATCAGGATATCAATTCCTTCTCGTTTCATTAGAATTTACTATCTTTTTAAATTATTATTCGATCCAAGATTTTATCCTAGATTATGTAGCAGAAATATAAATTTCTTTCTAAACGTTTTTATTTCAAGCTCCTATAAAGAGATTAATATAAATTTTCATGCCATTATGATTACAAATAAAAGTAATAACAGGGATTCAATATAATAAAAACAGAAAATATTGTAGCTACCATGAGTTTTGTGTAAGGTTTGACTTCATAATAATACTAATATTTTAACAATACTGAATAATTAGTACATGCATATGTATACTGTACATACATAATTTTGACTAAAACAATGTCTTTATTTTATATTTAGATTTTTTATGTCATCATACCAATTTAAAATATGTGACATAAATCAATTTTTAGAGTAAAAATAATATTCAAAGGACAGAACAAGAAGTTAAAAATCAGGAAAAATATAAATCAGGAAATCAACTTCTTTACCTTTTATCAGAATTTACTTTCTTTTTAAATTTTCATTCGATCGAAGATTTCAGCCTAGATTATGTAGCATAAATATAAATTTCTTTCTAAACGTTTCTATTTCAAGTTCCTATAAAGAGATTAATATAAATTTTCATGTCATTATGATTACAAATAAAAGTAATCAGTGATTCAATATAATAAAAACAATATATTGTAGTTATCATGATTTTTATGTAAAGTTTGACATCATAATAATACTAATATTTTAACAATACTGAATAAGTAGTGCATGCATATGTATACTGTACATACATCGTTCTGTCTAAAACAATGTCTTTAAATTGTATTTAGATTTTCATTTAAGTCAAGATACCACTTTAAAATATGTGACATAAATCAATTTTTAGAGTAAAAAAATTTTATTTAAAAAACAGAACAAGAAGTTAATAAAAAAGTTCATGTCAGTAAGTTCATAAATTTAACATATAACAGTATTTGAATTTAATGCATACAGTTTATATTTCAGCTCTTATTAATTTTAATACAAATATTTAAAATGAAGTGCAAAAATTACTGTCTAAGAATATGTTGTTATCTTGTAACTAGATAAAAGTATTTCCAGATAGATTATTATTTGAGTCAAGATTTTTTGTTTAAAAATTTAAAATATTTACCATCATATGTATACTAATATTTAAATTATACGGGATTTAGAGTAGTGTTAAAAATACTACTTACCTTGAGTGCTGTTTAACTTGTAATAGAACAAAAGTATTATTAAACATAATGTCTTAAACTAAATCATAATCTCATATTTCTTACTGACAAATTTTGCTTCTGAATTCATAATTTAATATATAAATAAATCAAAATTGATTGCCCGATTAAAAGTAATATTGACAATAACTAACAGTCACATATTTAAAAACACAAGTACAAAATTATTGCATATTCAACTAACTGATAGAATTAGAGTTTTCAAGTTTTAGATCCCAGTTGTTTCAAAATATCAATTCATTTAAACAAAGCCATGATTTATACGCACTTCTCTCCAACCGATAAAACATTCATTGGAACTGCAAACAAATTCCAATATTTTTTTGCTTCTAATGTTTATAGATTTCTTATCTGCCATTATTTGTTTTCTTTTGTTTCTCCCGTATTTATGAAAAAGTCGATAGTTCATTTTCCTCCTTTTTTCGAAAAAAAAACCCTATTTTTTTTATTGAAGCGAAACAATGATATACATAAAAGTGACATTTTCCGAATTGCGTATGAAAGAATTACTATTGAAGTTTTTAGTGATCTCAAATTCGTAACGCTTGTCATAAAATATTGAACTCGTGTTAAGTTATGTCACTTTCAGTTATTTACCCCGGATATTCTAAAATAATTTGATAAACATTTCAGAAAAAATATTGACATTTTTATTTATGTGTTGTATTTTTCTTTTTATTCATGAGCTGTAAACTTATTTCTATTTTAAATCCTCCCGATTTTTAATGTTAAATATGAAGCAATTAAAAAGCAAGCATTTAAAATTGAATTTCATTTATTTACCCCTGATATTCTAAAATAATTTGATAAACATTTAAGAAAAAAAATTGACATTTTTATTTATGTGTTGTATTTTTCTTTTTATTCATGAGCTGTAAACTTATTTCTATTTTAAATCTTCCCAATGTTTAATGTTAAATATGAAACAATTAAAAAACAAGCATTTAAAATTGGACTGATCAACATATTAAAAACAGTAGTGTTCTGATACAATTTTTTTTTTGCTTGAAAATGTTTCGGTATACTGATTTAAAAACAAAGAAAATTTTGACTTGTTAAAGTGATAACTAAATAATTGTTGAATGTTTAGAGATATTCAAATTCATTTAATATAGCGATTCTCAAGTTTATGTCAGTAAAACTTTGCAGACATGCGCTTTATTTTCTTAGAAATGTGGAGCAGTATTAAAAGCATTTTACTTTGATATCACGGTATTTTGAATTTTACATAAACTTTATTCTAGTAAATTTTTGATTGATTGAAAGTATTTAGCATAAACTTAAAAATAAATAAGGTAAAAGTTATATAAATATAACTGGCCAGATAAAAAAATTTTGTGTGCCTTTCTGTTTCAAAATAGCTAGATTTTACTGAATTTCAGTTTAGACAAATGATTATGGTGATAAAAATATTTTATTAGCTTTTCTTTTCAAGTTACACATCAGCCCATTGTTGTCATCGATTTCGAGTAAACTCAAGAAGAAAAAAAATTCTCTGTAATAAATATAATACAATAGATCCTATTTCATTAAACAATATTCATTTTTTAGCTTTATAAGAAAGGAGTCATCAGATTTAGTCTATTCATGTGGACATTTCTTTCTGGATTCCCCCCTTGTTTTTGAAATCCGGACCATCTCTTGTTACAATCCAACAGTATTTAGCGAGTATTGATTTGTTTCAACGGCCATAATATCTGAATTCCATTGTAGGTATATGTTGGTGAAATATTTCACTGTGGTTTTTGATGATGGCTTTAGATTTTTAACAAACAAAAATTATGATAGTAAAGGAAATAGATTTTAGAGACATATTTCATCCAAGATAATTTGTAGGAGTTAGTTTACAGTTGTTGGTAGTTATTTTCTTTACTGCTTCCCAGCAATACTCGGTAAAAACCTGTAAATGCTTCCCAGAATATTTTCTCTTTCCTTCTATAATTGTGTGAAAAGCATAGTCAAAATATTATGTTTTTAAGGACCGCAAAGATTACCTTCTGTGAATCCATCTCTCGCACGACCCTTCTATTTTGAATTGCTTGTCATGAAAAGTCTCAGGTCTTACGACTTATATTTCACAAGCTAGATCCTTTCCTTTTTCATCATAATTCTTTTCAATAACAGATTTTTAAGGCGGGTGAAGAATCAGTGGATCAGAAGAACTAGTAACTATCCGATTTTATGTTGAGAAGATACTCTTCAAATGGTTTCTATACCAAAGCTTTCTTCAAGAGGAGCATCATGAAGAAATAACAATAATTATTTGCTCTTTTTTGTACACTTTTCCACTATCGATAAACAAAAGTTACATGAAATATATAGGGTCCAAAATTTATCCTTCTCACCTATCTTAACACCGAAGTAATGAAAGTACTCTGTTTGATATAACAACTGGGCTGATTGCTCACGTCTAAGACAATTCCCCGTAAATGTAACAAAAGTTGACAATGGTAACATGGGAAAAGTGTACTAATACACACTTCCCTGACAACTCCCTGACATTTCCAAGCTAAAAATTACTGGCTTTTGTTGTATATTTCAATGTTGAAGTGTTAGAAATTTTTAAACTTCATTCCAGACATTAAATCGACTCAAACTGAGAGAAATAATAGCTGTCAAGAACACCGACACTCAAACATTCGATTTCTCTCAAATCATTCTCAATGACATTTTATTATTCATGTGGAGTTGTGTATCTTGTATCGTGTGAAA
>CM063505.1:111642599-111665099 GCA_032207245.1 Pardosa pseudoannulata | reverse complement strand
TTAATTTAAAGGCAGTAGTGATAGTCAAAATGCCTTTACCTGTAACAGAAATAATTCCACAAGCTTCAGTTTATGAAATTTTTTTGATTAATATGTATCTCCACTCAGTTGCTGACTAAAACTTGCTCTATAGGCCTTAATAACTATCTTAATTCTTTTACTGACAGAACATTGATTAGCTTATGACATTTCGAATCACAAGTTTAAACTTTCTAATTATGGGGTAAGTATTCCAGTATTAATGCAATTTCACTGTTTTTACTTTAAAATATTTTATGACTGAAGTAATTTCTTAAATAATCTTTTTTTTTAATTACGACTATCGCATAAGGGTCTTTATATCTCTCAGGCTGAGAAATTTCATTGTAACGGGCTATTTTCGAATTACTATAAAGAAGTTACGTTCTGTTGAAAACGTTTTTTTTTTCTGAAATCCCTAATAAGTATCCAACTTTATAAATATGATTTAGTTTTATTAAATAAGCTATACATCTTTAAAATAGGGTAAAATATGATCCTAAATAAAGAAATGTACTTACCTGCAAAGTTTCTAAATTAGAAACTAATTTTTTATATCACAAAGCAAATTATCTTTTTTTATTCTATAAATATTAATTACGTAAATATGAAAGTATATTTTGTTTTATAATATTATAAAGAAAACGTTTTAAACTTTTAATTTCTTAACAGATTTCGATTAAAAAATAAAGTATTAGTAATATATAAAGTTTTTGTTTGCAGAATAAAGCAGACATTTTAAAAACTTTGATATAAAAATTAATATTAAATTTAAGCATCTCAAATTATATTGAGATGATTTGTGAATTTCCTTTTATTCAACTTATTATTATAGCTATTTATGTTATTTTTAAAATCGTTATATTTGAAATGACACATCTCAATCATTTTTAAGGTAGAGTATTACAAAAAAGAAAAAAACTGTAAAAATTCATTCTTAAACAGAAAATTTTGTTTCTGTGTGAAATTTTAATACGAAAGACTGTGTGAAATTTTAATATTTTATGTGAAAATTTAATAATGAAAAGTTAAAAATGAAGTTCCTTAAATTTTATCCTAAACTAGTTTTTAGGATAGTTTGCGAATTTCATTAAAACGTTTTACTTTATCCGAAACACAAAGTTAAAGCTCTTCTTTGGTTACAAAATCCTCAGAATCAATTACTATTAATTAATTTACCTAAAAGCTGTGAATTTTCTACAGAGTGGGAACTGTGAAAGAACTCAAAAAGTAAAGTTCCTCAAATTTGAAACTGGTTTCTAGGATTGATTGCTCGATTTTAAATTTCAAAGTTGTTATGTCCACTTATATTCTTTAAATTTTCAAATTCACAAATAATTAACTTTTAAATATGATATTACCATACAAAACCTTTAAGTATTGCTATGTAACGAAAACAGAAAACACAATTTCTTCTGAAAAATTATAAAACACCGTTAACCAATAATTAAGCAAAACATTCACAGCTTACCAGTCAAGGGAAAATGGAAAATTCTGTATCGATTTTTTCATACAATAAAATGCTTACCATTCGAAACACTATATAAAACTGAATCCCCTTTTCTTTACGCCACATTTAAATTTTACTTAAAAGTTGATAAAAACGATGCTTACGTCTGTAAGGTATAATAATTTTTAAAAGAAAATTCATGTCAGAAAAAAGAATGGAAAAAAATAAAGATTTCCTGGATTTGCATGCCTCCAGATTTTTATCAGTATCCTAAAACACATTCAAAGAAGCGAGACAGCGTAGATCGATCCCGTTTTTGCTAAAAGTAAAAAAAAAGAAGGGCTTTATTTACATATTTTTTATCAACGAAGCTAAACGTTTTTTTCTCCTCTCTTTGATTTAGCACTTCAAAAAGATGAAAGAAGATATATGCTCAGGGCTTTTGGAATGTTACAGCAATTATTTTATTCTAAGAATTTTTATTTCAACGAAATATTTTTTATGCTCGCTACTTTAAATTTCCAAAAATATAACAAGTATTAGTCGAAAAGGACACTGAAAGTGAAAGTTAAAGTATAAAGAATTTTGCATCTCAAAAATGTTCCCTAAATTTAAGTATTTTAAAAGCATCTTTAGATAAAAATAGTAACTTATACTTACTATGTGCTAAAAGATATTTTAACATAGTTTCATGATACCTCTAAAGTTTAGAATGTTTAGGGTGATAACTTTTCATTGGATATCAACATTAGAAAACCAAATTATTTTAAGTAAAATCTAACACATTTTTTACTTTTTTCTACATTCTATTTATTTTGTGCACCATAATATTCGTAAAGGTTGAAAATTATTAAATTTTATAGGTCACATATTTAGAATTCAGAAATTACATGTAATTGGTTTTTTCATTAAGTAGACAGTGTTATTTAGTTTTGTTTTGGAGCGCTACGGTCTACTCTTTCCAACACGAGGGCTAATGAGACCGGGACCTACTGCTTAAAGCCGATTCCTAAAGGCTACGAACATCCATGCCGTAGTAGGCTTCGAACCTACGAACTCCGGTTCCGAAGGCCAGCCCCCGAACCATTCGACCATCGTTCGGCATCAAGACAGTGTTATAAACAATGTACCTTAAGTAAGCATTTACAGTCAAGAAAGTGCAACCAATCAGTTTCAACGGCAGCTTTCTTACTCTAGAAAAATATCGACAAATTATTTTCAGATACGGGTTCGAGCTATCCGTACTTAATTTTAATTGTTTAATTTGGGTCTTTAGGAGAAAACTGAATTATTTAAAGTAAAATCTAACAAATTTTTTTACTTATTTCTTCATTATATTTTATTTTATTTATTACAATTTTCTTAAAGTTTGAAAATTAATTTTTAATTTTTATTTTCTAGGTCCCACATTTTCTGATTCAGATATTAATTTTATTTTTTTACTTTCTGTAGTCGGAGTTATAAATAAAAAACCGAAAGTAGTTATACGGTATGAAAGTGTAAGTTATTAATTTCAACGACAGCTTTCTTAACCGAGAAAAACAAAACAAAATACATCATTTTCAAATACAGGCTTAAGTTACCTTTCTAATTTCGATTCATTTATTTAAATCTGGAAGATATAACATAATCTTTAATTGTACTAGTGTTCGAAAACGTGCTTTTTATTATTGTATCTTGCAATCAATATCATTCCAAAAAATGCTTATGAAGTTATGAAACAAAATTGGGCAAAATTAAAAATTCTAAGGCAGGAAGCAAAATTTCAAATTTTTCTTACCACTTAATAAAGTAATTATTAAGTAATAAGAAAACTTCTCAAAATTTTCTTATTACTTAATAATTTTGAATGGTATTTTTGATAAAATAGGAGGGTACTTTTTAAAGAAATAATTGAAATTTTATTAATTGATTGATTAATAATTTTATTTATAAAACTTGGAAATTTTCAATAGCTTTTAGAAGTAATGCAAACCATTTCCTTGATAATATAGGTAAAAATAAAGGAACATTTTTCCATGCTAGTTATTTCCTGCACTTTGGAAATTAATAAAAAAATTGATCAATATTTCATTTTAGGTTTTGAACCTCACAAAATTTATTTTTAAAAATTAAATTCTTGAATTTATTTTGTGGGCTATTTTCTTTCATTTCTCTAAATGAGATGTCAATTTTTCCAGAAAAAAAAAACACTGAGGATCTTTGTTATCTTTATGCCATTGTATGCAATTATTTCGACATTGTTGCTTTTACAGATCACAGTAGAGTCACTGTTTCAAAATTCTCCTAGTGATAAATTATAAAAGTGAATATCACTTCTTCAAGACGGTATCTTCACAAATCAACCGATGTCCGGTTTTCTATTGCATGTGTTACGTTTTTTACCAGGTCCTGGTTTTGAAAAAAAAAAACGTTAGTGATCCAATGAACTGCCTTCTAAGATATGTCTGCAGTAACATATTTCTTACCAAGCTTGACCTGGGAACTAAAAATTCTAGGCAATTTTCGAGTGTGATTGTTGAAGTGTATATTTTACAAGTAATATTTTTTTCAGCCAACCTAGATGCTCAGATTCTCTATTTAGTGGAAAATAATTGCTACATGGTAAGTCAACAAAGTATCGTAGGATACTTTGTTGATTCCCTTGACTTTGTAGATTTGGTCCTTGGGAAAGGAATTATCATGGAAATGGAATCGATTCAATGAATTCTGACATTTTGTGATGAGCGGTTCAGTAAGCAGTACTTAGGTTATATATACACTCAAAAGCCAAAACATTAAGATCACCCCTACATTTTGCAATGAACTCGCCTGGATGAAGTGGAAGGCACGTGATCAGGTGAAAGTGGTATTTAACTGCTGCTGGAGAGTCTGAAGGATCATTCTTTCACTTACTTCTGCATGGGTTGTTCTTTATCTAGAGTTGTTAGTACTTATGCAAAGTGGATGAATAACGGTGAAACCAGCAGTAGACGACATGGTGTTGGAAGTCCACGCCCTATCAAAAAAAAAGTTGTCGGAGACTGTCTTGCATAGTGAAGCAAAACCGGAGTCAGACAGATGACAACCCTGTACAATGCAGGGTTATGTAGAATAGTATCAGAGCACACTGTTGGATATGGGGCTATGCAGCAAACGTCCCACTCGTGTGACTTTGCTGACCAAGCGTCATCGTCATCTGCTCCTAAGCTGGGCCCGGGAACATCGCAACTGGTCCATGGATCAGTGGGAGAGAGTTGCCTGGTCAGATGAATCACGGTTTGTCATTCATCATGACGATGGCCGTGTCAGGATACGCCGTCTTCCAGGCGAACAGTTGTCCCCTCAGTATAGGTAGGTCATACCCAGGCCGGTGGTGGCGCTCTTATGCTTTGGGGGACGTCCTCTTGGGCTTCTATGGAACCCGTGGTTGTGGTAGAGCAGACCATGAATGTTACAAGGTATCTGAACGCCATTGCGGAGCAGTTGCACCCTTACATGGCCTCTGTTTTTCCAGCTGAAAATGGAATATTCCAACAGGACAACTCCCCGTGTCACAAGGCTAAATTCTGTTGGATTGGTTCATTGAACATGATGCTAATTCCAGTTAGTGTCCTGGCCACCTTACTCACCGGATCTGTATCAGATAGAACACATTTGGGATGTCATGGGACGGCAGCTCTTAGTTCAAAGACTACCAATTCGAAATATCTTGGATTTGCTTAACCGTTGCTTAAATATCTAGTACAATCTGTCTGCGGCTGTCTACCTAGGACTTGTGTCATCCATACCAAGGCGGGTTTAAGCTGTGTTGCGCTCCAAAGGTGGGCCAACTCGTTATTGACAGGCGGCCATATTGTTTCGGCTGTTGAGTGTATACACACATACACACTTGTGTGTGTGTGTCTGTATTTAATGCTATTTTAACAAAATTAATTAAAAAATGGTTTGGCCATTATATATCTCTTAATTTTTATTAAAAGTTTGTTTATTAAAATAGGGAGGCACAATGCTTGTAATTTATTTTTGATGCATCATATTAATTTTAGTTTTATGTTTCTACATAACGCTAACATTACTTCAAATATGAACATTTGTTACATAAAATTAGTTCATTATTCATCTTTACAATGCTTGGTAACGTTACTATGAATTTTAATCTCTCATTTACTATGACTCATTTATTTTTTAATAAGTATGGATGAGCCACATTATAAAAACTGCTCGGATCGTTAAAGGCTAAAAAGATTAAAATTTTATGACTGAAATCTCCCAGAAAATTTGCTCCTTTTTTATCATTTTAATCTAGAAACTCCAGGAAGCATAAAAATATCTTAAAAAATTATTCTCGTTAATATATGTGTTTCTCAGTATAAATAATGTTATTGTGTCTTAAAATTTAATAGGATTTTATAACTTGATTAAACTTGAAAATATACACTGAAATAAAAGGATATTATGTTGTTATGTTCATTTATTTTTAAAACTAAGATTATATATTTTATAAGCCCTTTTAAGATCAGCAGAAAACATTTACTTCAGTCAATATCAATAATAATATTTTGAAACAAAAGCCACCGTAAACTTTAATGTTATATCTGGTGCGATAATCTCAGATATTAACTGCTACTTGTAACTAGTTCCAGGACAAACCATGTCTATTATATTGTAAGGTATCCGAGTCCAACGATTCTGGTAGAATCTGGGTGTTGAAGTGGTAGGAGACACGACGTACAGCTCTAAAAATAACAAATTATTTATTCTGGAATAAATAAGATTATTTACAGAGTTTCCAAAGGAAACACCAAAGGGCTCAAGATGATCTGGGAAGGATAATTTAAAGGTCCCTGTTTCGTGGCGAACCTAAAAATAAATCGAAAGTCAGATGCCCGCGAGATATACAATTATACAGAGCATATTAAATAAAATTGGAGACAGGCTCTCCAGAAAACATAACATTCACCGTTCCTTTCTTGCCGATCCTCTCCTCCACTTTTTCTTTTCTCTCCGGATCTTACTGCCTGACATCACTCTTCGTTTGTCCTGATTCGCTTTCTCCTTCAAGTGAAACCGTCATGTTAGACTCCGATTTGTCATTTTGTTGGCGCCTCCATCTCATCTGACCTTCCAATTTCCTTGGATATCTCAAGACGTGCCGTAACGAAATTTTCTTTGTTTTTAGTGTCAATTGCCCAGACTGGCTGGTGTCTTGTCTGGATCTCAACACAATTTCTTTTGTGATGCTAATGGAGGGTAGCGACGTCACAATATACACACACACACACACACACACACACACACACACACACATATATATATATATATATATATATATATACACATATACTCAAGAGCCAAAACATTATGACCACCTGTCAATAACGAGTTGGCCCACCTTTGGCGCGCAACACGCTTCAACCCGCCTTGGCATGGATGCCACAAGTCCTTGGTAGATGGCCGGAGACAGATTGTACCAAATGTTTAAGCAACGGTTACGCGAATCCTAAATATTGCTAATTGGTGGTCTTTGAACTCTGAGCTGCCGTCCCATGACATCTAAAATGCGTTCTATCGGATTGAGATCAGGTGAGTTCGGCGGTCATGACATTAACTGGAATTCAGCATCATGTTCCTGGAACCATTCCAACACAATTTTAGCCTTGTGACACGGGCGTTGTCCTGTTGGAACATTCAATTTCCAGCTGGAAAAGCAGAGGCCATCTAAGAGTGCAACTGGTCGTCAATGATGTTTAGGTACCCTGTAGTATTCATGGTCTGTTCTACCACAATCACGGGTCCCAGAGAATTCAAGAGAACGTCTAGAGAGCCACTGTATGGCTTCAATGTTACTTCACCATGAAACACAGTCTCCGACGGCCTTTTCCTTTGACAGTGTATGGACGTCCAACACCATGTCGTCTACTGCTGGTTTCACCGGCATTCTTCCACTTTGCATAAGTACTAACAACTGCAGATGGCGAACAACCCACGAGTTGGGCAGTTTCAGAAATACTTGTTCCGAGACTTCAAGCCATTACCCTCTGTCCTCTTTCAAAATCGCTTAGATCCGCAGCCTGTCCCATGACACACAGAAGTAAGTGAAAGAAGGTTTCTTCAAACTCTCCAGCAGCAGTTAAATAACACTTCCACCTGATCACGTGCATTTCACGTCATCTAGGCGAGTTCATTGCAAAATGTAGGGTGGTCATTTATATATATATATATATATATATATATATATATGTGTGTGTGTGTATATATATATATATATATATATATATATATGTGTGTGTGTGTGTGTATATATATATATGTATATATATATATATATATATATTATATATATATATATTATATATATATATATATATATATATATATATATATATATATATATATATATATATATATATATATATATATATATATATATATATATATATATATATATATATATATATATGTGTGTGTGTGTGTGTGTGTGTGTGTGTGTGTTTGCATGTAATGATATCTGAACTATGAAAGCTATTTTATTTGCAATTACATACTGTAAAATTTTTAAGTGATTTTATGCGTAAAAGTTTACTTCTTTATGTTCTCTCGTGTAATTCTCATTCAATTTTTAAACCTAGTAATCCTGTTTTTGACCACCTTAGAGCTCACAAACTGGACTAATGAGTAATAATGACATGTTGAATTCTAAGAAAAAACAACTATAAAAAAGTATGTTTAGTTAAAACTTCCGAAATTCTATAGATGAATTGTAAACGTAATATGATAGAATTGAAAATATCACGCTTAATTTTGTCAGATAGATTTCATGATATTTAAAAATACTAGAGATATGAAAAATGAAGGGACATATATTTTGTCTTTCTCGTCTAAATCTTTCTCGTAATAACGGCTTTTGAATAAGTTGTTCAAGTTTTATAGGTTTGGATTTTTTTTTATAATTTATTTTTTCTATAATATTTTTTGTGTGAGTGTATCAGAAAGGCATTTTACATTTTTGTCAGGTGCAGCAAAACTTCTAAATTGGGCCTTGTTTGTAAAGTAGAAGCTAAGTTCACAAATATTCGAATTATGGGAAATTTGATGTACGGCAATCATTAGATAATGATAGTAAACAATCTTTGCCTCTAACACTTACAAACAGCAAAGTAGTTGAAAAATATGAACTATGAACTTCTTTATTTAAAGATACCCCATTTAATGCATAAATTAAATGTTTATCAAACTGTCACAACTTATATGAGTCAAATTTTACTATTAATTAAGCTTTTATAATCCAACATTTTACGAATAATTTGTGAAAATTTGTTGAGTACTTCTAGAGTATGCCTTGGTTGTAAAGCAGAAGTTAAGTTCACAAATATTCGAATTATGTGAAATTTGATGTATGGGAATCATTAGATCATGATAGTAAACATTCTTAGCCTCTAACACTTATAAACAGCAAAGTAGTTGAAAAAATGAACTATGAGCTTCTTTATTTAAGAAAACCTTTTCATGTATGTATTAAATATTTATCAAACTGTCACAACTTATATGAGTCAAATTTTACTATAATTAAAGCTTTTATAATCCAACATTTTACGAATACTTTTTGAAAATTTATTGAGTACTATATCATTACTTTTCTAAGGCATTTAGAATTTTTTAATGTTTCTCTATTAAAGGATAATCAAAGATATAGTGAGATAGAATGTAGTAGATTTTTTTAATTTATTTAGCATTTCAAAATGATAGAAGAAGATATATGCTCAAGGCTTGTGGAATGTTACAACAATTATTTTATTCTAAAAAATTTTATTCCAACGAAATATTTTTTTCTCCACTTTTTCCAAAAATATAACAAATATTAGTCGAAAAAGACATTGAAAGTGAAAGTTAAAGAATTTTGCATAGCAAAAATGATCCCTAAATTGAAGTATTTTAAAAGCATCTTTAGATAAAAACTTATACTTACTATATGCTAAAAGATATTTTAACATAGTTTCATGATACCTCTGAAGTTTAGAATTTTTAGAGTGATAACTTTTCATTGGATATCAACATTATTCAAGAGAAAACCAAATTATTTTAAAGAACTTCCCTTTCTTCTCGAAAGAAATTATCTTTAAGATATATACACTGGTACGATATGTTCTTAAACGTTAAAAGATTTTATTCTAAAGAAATTGAAATACTGAGTAAAAAATAAGATAATGACATTAAAAAAGCATCTCAGAATTAGATTTGTTAAGATAGACAATAAACTAATTATCATCTGTCTCTAAAGATGCAAAATTTAAAAAATAATTTTTTTTTACTAAAGATCCTATCTTCTTTTTTAACTTAATTAAACTCGTAATTTTTTTTTCTTTTCTGATTTCATTACCTCCACTTTTTTTGACGTTAATGAAGTTAATTTTTGCCCGATAACAATTAACTTTTATTAATTGAAATTAAATTCAATAGTTTTTTTTTCATTCAGTAAATGCATTATCACCATGTTAATATCTTAAAAACTCTAATGTAATTATTAGGTTCACTAGGGAAAGGAACGGTCATCAGTTTATTGAATGATAAAAAAAAATTATACTCCATTTAAAATAAGTTAAAGCTTTTTAGATTTCCCGTAAATTATAACAGATAATGACAGAGATTTTTAAAATGCCATTATCTCTATTGTTTGACACGTTGCGCAGTATTTAGTGTTACAATACACTCTACATTTTGAAGATAAGTACAGCAATTTCTTTGAGAATACGTTTTTTAAACCTCAATATACACCTTTTAAAAGATATCTTTTGTTATACATTAACTCTCCCTCTACAGCGAGCATTAATTAGCCTTATTTCACTTTCAAAAACCAATTTTCTTACAGTCCAGGAAAAGAAAAAATGGGGAAAATTTAGTTTTAACATTGTTTATAACACTTATTGCCTATTGCATTAAAATTTTAAAACAAATGGAGTCTTTAAAAAGTACGGAGAGTATTGAAGCTTTTATTGTGTAGCTTATCATTATTCTGTTCAGTTTTATTGATAAAATTAAATGCATGATTTTTTTTTAAATTGTGTAATGTTAAAGGAATTAATCATCGGACTTGATGAACAATGGGAGTGAAAGTAGAGAAGAAAGCTCCGATCCTCTTAATACATTTAATTGACTATTTCCTGGAAAATACTGGCAATTATAAACTTAAAATCAGGTTTTTGTGCACAACAATTTAGATTTCGCGTTATTGCAGAAAATATTTCTTCTTTGAATATAAATAATAGCGATGAATAAAAGTCCAAGAAAAATTAACCATTCACAAAATTTTGCAATATAGCTTACAACGCTTATATTTTAGTAAATATTTTGTTTACCATACACTTTCATTTCTTTTCTAATATGTTTTAAAGCAAATAAAATCATAATGTGTAACATAAAGCATCTCAGCTCCATTTACCTATTATGCTTGTATTCAGCTTGTATGTGTAAGAACTACACCTTTTTTTTTTCTCTCGTAGGTTGTCAAAAGAACTACAACTTCTACTTCGCGTGGAGAAGTTTTTCAGGTGTTGATTGGAATTGGGAAAAAAGTCGTTGCTCCGCTGTATGTTGAGTGAAATTATAAATTTTTGATTAATAAAAGTGTTTTAAAATTGAATGGTGATGTGATATGTTGTAGTTACATTTGTTATGCTAGTCAACAAATAAATAAGAATTGTCAATTCTTGACATATATATGAAATTTCCTATTATTTATTAATTATATTTTTTTGTGCCTGATCGGAATCATTACCTTTAATTAGCCAGCAGAAATAAAAAAATAATAATCAAAGAACAAAGAAGAAAACCAAAACCCAAATAAAAGTTAATGTCGAAATTAAATGGACATGGTCTAACTAATGAGATCATAACAAAGTGTTGCATATTTTACATGTTGTGAATTAGACATAACTGGGAATGGTAAATAATCAATTCAATATATATATATAAAACTTAATTATCTTTAAGGCTTCAACATATATTTTAAATAATTTCATATAATACCAGAAATGTAACTACAAAACTGAAAAAAATTCCAAAACATGTATTTTTACAGGTATGTTGAATAGAAAGAATTTTCCTTTGAATAACCATGAAACTTGAATTTTGGTTTTTTTTTGTCAATTAAATAGTATAAATGTTCAGCATTAATGGTAATCAATTATTGAATAACATAATTACTTACCTATATTTTTTATTCCTTTTGAATTTGATTTCAAGACTCTGTAGAAATCGAAATGATGAGCCAAAACAGAAGTCTATTGTTGAATGAAACTGTCTTTAATGATAAAACACATCATGAAGAATTAAAAGTACATAAAATTAATTTAAAATTTAGAATTAGACTTTAAAAACACAAACACTGAATTGTTTAACACTGAATATGAATGGATTAAACGAAAAAAATGAATAGAATTACACACACACACTGAAAACCAAGCTAACAGCCATCTTTTTTGGCCCTGAATACTAAAAACTAACAAAACAAACAAACAAACAAACAACCTTTACATGGTAATGCCATCTGTTGAAATACAAAAAGTTAGAACAGAAACCACAGACAATAAAGAATAAAAAAGAAATAACTATTGTGAATTATTTAAAAATTAAAATTAAAATAGTAAGTGTATATCTTATGAAGACTGATCAACAGAGGGCAATTTCGTATTATGACTTTATGTAAAGTTTAAATTCGTCTAGGAAGACTAAGATTTAAAAAAATATTATATCACTTCCTTTTTTCTTCAGATTCGAGCAAATATGTTGAATAATTTTTCAAAGAAATTAGTGGCATCGGTCAGGAGAATCGCAAAGATATTTCTTTTTTCCAGATAATTTCTTGATATTTTTATGATAGTCTTTTTTTATTAACAGCTCTAGACAGGTAAAAATAGATTTTAGAACTTTTACGTTTTCGTAGAACTCATTTTTCTTCAACTGTGTTAGATAGCAAGCCTATAAAAATGAGTAAATATTTTAGTATCATTTGTTTATAGTTTTGTCATTTTAATCGACATTTTTCGACCTTTCGAGTTTTCTATATTAAATTATTCTTCCATCAAATACATCGTCTAAAACCATAGCAAAGATAGCTGTATCCACTATAAATTGCCCTTTACTTTGTTGACATATGATACTATAGAAATCTCTTATTAAATTTTTTTGGAAAGATATCTATAATATTTAAAACGACCTCTGACCATTAAGGATAATATGCTCTAAAATTCAAAGTTTTTAAAATTTTATATTCGTTTTACTGTATGCAGCTGATTAAAACTTAAATATAAGATATTTAAGAACATATATTCAGCAAAAATTAGGGCATTAATGGGATAAGAGAGCACTCTGAATGGAGCAAGAACTTCATATCATGGAAATGGCATAAATACAAAGAGAAAAAAAATGAACTACGAGCAAACTTCTTAAAATTAACTTAGACCAAATTTCCTAGAAGTTCCATGACTTTTTTTTTCTTATCTGCACAACTCATTCTATTATATAGGCAGCAGAAGTTAAATAACAACATGGACATATGATTTTGCAGCATGCTGCTGTAAAGAAATACTACTTCCCTTAGACTAAGGCGATCACTCTGGACATTGCGAATCAGTTCACACATTCATTGTGACTTCACTTTGACGTCAGCTTAACCGTTTATTCACATAATGTTAACAATCTGACTTCAAAGTGAAGTTACAACGAAAGTTCGAACTAACTAGCAACTTTCAGAGTAAGACCACAACTGTTATTTCTAACGAAACTAAAAAACAACTACAACTTCTACTTCTAGTGTATTGTTCCACTCTATCATGAGCTGATATAAATTTATAAATTTATACTTAATTAAAGTGTTTTAAAATATTAATTAATAGAAAGAACCATGAATTCATGACAGACTTGGAATTGGTGGCAATAAGTTTTTTTTTGTCTTTCTCAAGATACTTTTTTCTAATAGAACTAATGTTTTGTTGTTAATGTTTTCAGGAAGATAGCGTAAACTTTTTCCTGAGAATTTCTAGAACAGGTTTCTCCATGTGGGGAGGAATAATTAGACTGTACTACTACTGCCCTCAAGAACTACTATTTCACTTAGACTAACTGCTACTGCTAAAGAAACTAAAAAATGAACTATAACTTCTACTTCTAGCATAGAATGTCCTTTCGATGGATGTTAGTGGTGTTAAAAAGTCGTTGTTCCAGTCTATGATGACCTGATGTAAATTTATAAATTTGTGCTTAGTTAAAATATTTTAAAAAATTGATTGTGAAGAGATTTGTTCGAGTGGCGTGTGTTTATGCTGGTCTAGACATCTAAAATTAATAGAAAGAACAGCCAATTCAGGACAGACGTGGAATATGTGGCAATAAGTTTTTTTCTCTTTCTCAAGGTGATATTTCTAATAGAACTGACGTTTTCTTGTATTTTCAGGAATACAAAGTAAACTTTTTCTTCAGGACTTCGAGAAAAGTTTTCTCCATAAGGGGAGGAATAATTAGACTGTAAAAAACTACTACTTCAGTTAGACTAAATTCTACTGCTAAAGAGACTAAAAAAAGAACTACAACTTCTACTTTTCGCTTAGAATATCCCTTAGATAGATGAGTGTGGTGTTAAAAAGTCTTTGTTCCCCTCTATGATGAGCTGATGTAAATTTATAAATTTGTGCTTAATTAAAGTGTTTTAAAATATTAATTGTGGAGTGATATGTTTGAGTGGCATGTGTTTATAGTGGTGTAGACATCTAAAAGTAATAGCAAGAACCGTCAATTCATGACAGACTTGGAATTGGTGGCAATAAATTTTTTTGTCTTTCTCAAGATACTATTTCTAATAGAACTGATATTTTGTTAAGTTTTCAGGATAATAATGTAAACTTTTCCATCAGGAATTCGAGAAAAGGTTTCTCCATAAGGGGAGGAATAAATAGGATATAAATAATTACTACTTCACTTAAACAAAACTAAAGAGGCTAAGAAAAGAACTACAACTTCTACTTCTCGTGTAGATTATCCTTTAGATGGGTGAGTGTGGTGTTAAAAAGTCGTTGTTCCACTCTATGATGAGCTGATGTAAATTTATAAATTTGTGCTTAATTAAAGTGTTTTAAAATATTAATTGTATAGTGATATGTTTGAGTGGCATGTGTTCATGCTGATCAATACATATAAGATGAATAAAAAGAACCAGTTCATGAAATTGCTGATGGTCTTATGGTTATTACGACATTTTCAAATCGTTATGAGTTTGTTTCGTAAGTGAACAAATAACGAGAACTTGTGGTACTTTGACTTTAAGATACATGACATTGATAAATGCGATCCAATCGGAAATAGGCTTAATCAGCACAACCGAACATAATTACCAAATGTATAATTAAACTTTGTTTGCAGTGCACTTTAACAAGCAAACAACCAACTGTAGGCCAAGTTTGAAAGTTCTCTGGACCGTTCATAGCTTTTCTCATACATAACATGTTTATTAATGTCTTGTTTAAGATCTGAAATATGAAGTGTGTCTAAAAACGGGGTAAGTCAAAAATGAAAAACACTAATTCTCCCTCATCTATTATTAACAAAAATGCTGTTTTCTATTTAAAGTTATAACAATTAAAAACAATTGTAAAAACATAATTTTGATTTAATGATATTTCTCGGCGATTTCAAACATAGTTTATATATTCTGAAATACCCTGGTTTTTATTTATTTTTTTTTTCTAATCTGACTTGCATTAGAACATATTTTTGAGATCTAAACTTTGACTTCAAAAATTTTACTTGACATTAAAAAAAAAGTCTTATGAAAAAATCGTTTTTGAAGTATGTCTTAGTCATGAAATTTAATCAAACATCAAAAAATTATTTCAAATATTCAATGCATTAAATGTATATGAAATATATTTTTATATTAAAGTCCTACTGAATGAGTTTTTTTATGCCATTGCTCCTCACCGGTTTTAATTATTATATTTTAAAAACAAAATTGACTCATTGTGCTATGAATTTATTCAACAGATCTGTATTTCCCTTTAAGGTTGGCTGGTGTAAACAGACTATTTTGGTTTTAATTTAACAGGGTTTTAATTTTAATATTTCAAATTAATCTTTTACAGCATATATGTGAATTAACTAAATTTATCTCTTTATTTAAAATAGCCAATAAAATTCCTTTAAAAAATAATTATTTACAAATTTTTGTCTTTTTGCAGAATACTTTTTATGGATTCTTTGGAACATTTGACTAAATTCTCTTAATTTACATTAAAATGTTCATCCATTAAAATGTCCATCTATGTTCATTATGTTCATCCGTTTTTATTATTGACTTTATACTATTAAGACTTAGTTTATAATTAGAGAAGTCCAAAAATGCTTAGGGAGTTATCCAAACTACAGACTATAATTTGTATAATTAATATGCAATTAATACACAAAATCATCATCAGCAGCATTGGCACGAAAGCTCTTTGTGGGCCTGGGCCTTCTTTAGAAGCTTTTCCCAATCTGCCCTTCTCCCAGCAATTGATCTCCAGTTCTTTACCTTTAAGATGGCAAAATCTTCATCCACACATTCTTTCCACCGTTTCTTAGGCCTTCCTTTTGGTCTTTTATTGGAAAGGAGTGCATTAAAACCCCTCAAAATTGTTCGTTCTGGGCTCATTCTCATTACATAATACACAAAATAATGTCCGAATATTTTTAAAATATACTTCTAAATATTAATAAGGCAAATTTAACAAAAAAAATTTTAAATTATAATATAAGAACGAATGGTTGATTAACAAATTTCAAAAATTCGATTTTGAGAAACGATTACAAAATTTAAATCTTTTAAAGTGTAATTGATTTAGTTATACATAAATTTATACTTATCCTAAGTTTCATATCATTCACTGCAAAGGTTATATATCCCCTTTGCAGCTTCTCACATTCCCACGTATTTAATAAGTTTTATGAATATTCCTAGAATCAAAAGAGGAGATAATATTAGTTATCCTAATCTCTTAAATTTGATAAAGTAATGGAATTAGCAAAACTCAAGACAATTGCAGATTATAAAATCAATCTTTGTGGGATTCAGTGATATTTTTATTTGAAAATTAGTTTTTACATACAATTTTCAGTTTATACGTATCCTAAGTTCATATTATTCACTGAAAAGGTAATACATTCCCTTTGCAACTTCTAACATCCCATTAATATTTAATAATTTTTATCCATATTCCGAGAACCAAAAGAGGAGATAATATTAATCATCCTAATCTCTTAAAATTGATAAAGTAATGGAATTAGCAAAACCCAAGACAATTGCAGATTAGAAAAGCAATGTTGTGGGATTCAGTGATATTTTTATTTGAAAATTAGTTTTTACATACAATTTTCAGTTTATGCGTATCCTAAGTTTCGTATTATTCACTGAAAATGTAATATATCCCCTTTGCAACTTCTAACATCCCATTAATATTTAATAATTTTTATGCATATTTCGAGAACCAAAAGAGGAGATAATGTTAATCATCCTAATCTCTTAAAATTGATAAAGTAATGGAATTAGCAAAATCCAAGATAATTGCAGATTAGAAAATGAATCTTTGTGGGGTATAGTGATATTTTTATTTGAAAATTAGTTTTTACATACAATTTTCAGTTTATACGTATCCTAAGTTCGTATTATTCACTGAAAAGGTAATATATCCCCTTTGCAACTTCTAACATCCCATTAATATTTAATAATTTTTATGTATATTCCGAGAACCAAAAGAGAAGATAATATTAGTCATCTTAATCTCTTAAAATTGATAAAATAATGGAATTAGCAAAACCCAAGACAATTGCAGATTAAAAAAGCAATCTTTGTGGAATTTAGTGATATTTACATTTGAAAATTAGATTTTACATAGATTTTTACAATGGATTTTTGCTTTTTGTTTAAAAAACAATTTCCTATAATTAAAATTATTTTGTGGCTCCTCCTAACAAAAGATAATATAAGCCAACTAACTACTGCACTCCTGATAAAATGGATCATACTACTTCTTTGTGAAGTGAGAAAAACTAAATTATAATAAAATGTTTGTGACTCAGGGATATCGACGCCTAAAGAACAAGTATTTTTGCTTTTGATTAAAAGAATGTTTTCAAATAACAATATTTCTTAAGTGAGAAACTACAAAGTTTGTAGCACCGTCTAACAAGAGGTAATATTAGCCATCTGTCTAGTGCAGTACTTTCATATTAAAATATCTAAAATACTTTTGTATGCAGTGGAAAAAGTCATGCCAGATTAGAATAACAAGATTTCCAGTATATACATTGCATTTACATCTAAAGATTAAATTTCTCATATATTTTAAACCATTTTTTTTTGCTCTTCAGTAAAAGAATAATTTCTGGAATTGATGAGATTTTATCCCTTTCTTGCAGACGATAATACTGCCCATCTCTATGGTGTTCTTTCAATAAAATACCCTTTAGACAAAAATAGAAAAAACCCAAGTTTATTTCAGATAAAAAATAAGTAGCTATATATCTCTCATTGTTCTTTTCCTGGCACATTTTGATATCTGATTCTTGAATTTCATTCAAGTAATCCTTTTCAATAGCATCAGTTCTTAAATTTAGATTAATCCTAGGATGGACATATGTCAGATATATAACACAAATAGATATCAAATTAAAAAAAATATCATTGCATAACAAAGCAATATTTTGATCTGAAGAACAAGTTTTTAATATATTTCTACACCCGACTTTTGCTTTTCATCAAAAGAACCACGTTCAAAGAGAGTTTTATATTTTGCAGAGATAACATTAGCATGATTTGGAGCTTTTTTTGTTAATTTTTAATGCAAAATTTAAGAATTCTCTACGGATTTCATGTTTTATTCCTCAGACCTTCTAAAAACAAGATCTTAAATTATGATAAGAATTACTTTCATGCAAGCAACAAAATTATGCATTTTCTACCTTTTTATGTTAACAGTTTATTCAGTATGTTGGAAATATTTTGTAAATATAAAAACGGAATTCCTAATTTTAGTGCATCTCAATAATGCAAATATTTACACCTCCCCCTTTTTTTATCCAAATATGTCATCAAATATTTCTCGGCGATTTCAAACATAGTTTAAATATTCTGAAATACCTTGGTTTTATCTTTAATTTTTTTTATTCTGACTTGCATTAGAATATATTTTTGAGATCTAAACTTCGACTTCAAACATTTTACTTGATATAAAAAAAGACTTATGAAAATATCGTTTTTGAGATATGACTTAGTCATGAAATTTAACTGAAAATTGACTTAGAAAAAAAGATTGACGATTCAGTTTGTGTTTCGGAAATATGAGCATTAAAAATATGTTCGATAAACCTCAGCTTTTATTTTGTATTTTTTTCATAAATTTTCTTTATTTTATACACTGTTTCCTTTTAATAATTAAATTTCTGACTCAATTTATTTTTTGAAATTTCTTTGCATTACTAACTTGCAATTATACGAGGAGTAAATTTAAACAATAAAATTTAGAAATGTGTTCTTTATGAAAAATGAGATTATTTTTCCCTTCTTTATATACAGACGTTCGGAACAAACATTTTCTCAAAAGATCACATATTTTTCTTTTAAGTTTTAAACTACAGAGTTTTAAAATTATATAATTCTTATGTTTTGTATTATAATGAAATAAGTAAATATTGCATTTTTCCCGCTATGTAGATTTCGCAGTTCACAGTTTCTACCAGGAGTTTTTTAAAAAAAAGGCTTATTATATTTAAATTTTGTTAGAATTGGCTACTTATCGATTAAATCTATCCAAAATTCTACATATTTGGAATTCTGTAAAAAGTTTTAATGAATTTTCTGCCATTTAAAAAAATTCATAAATACCAAAAAAAAGTATGACATTATTTTCGACAAAATAAAGAATGAATATAACAAAACGATTTTCTTTAACCTTCTAAGCGGTTCACATGTACAATTCCGCCAAACCGAGGAAGTCTTAAAGTACAATTTTAGACCTCCAAAAAGGGATGTAATGTACATTTTTGCTTTAGTTCTTTCACCCATAGAGTTTTGCGGTAGGAGGGTCAGGTCGATTGTTTAGGAACTCACCCCTCTTTGACTGACATTTGTTGAGGGATGCACCCCTACCTCCTGAGGCACAAAGACTCTGATAGCTTTTCAGGGTTCTGTAAATCTCTATTTCGAAGTATTTCGTTTGTGGTAACAAATGTATCTCTAATTGCACCACTTAAATATCTTGGATGACTTTCGTAAAAAATATAAACAAGTCTCTCAAAGAATATTTTTATTTGTACTTTTAGAATCCATTATTTCTTATGAGATGATCGAGACTCGACGAGCTTTATGTGTATTAAAAATTAGCAATCTATAATATCTATTTATATATCTATTTATAACGGGAAGTAAAGGGACAATAACGACTGTGGGTTTCCCGTATTCCATTCTAGTCGACAAAGGGTGAAGGAAAAATCATGGAACGCTTTGGCTACTGACACAGTTAAACTTTAGCGTATATTTTGGAGACTTTTTTTTTCTTGGTGTGTTCCACTCGGAGGGTTAAATTATACAATACTTAAATCTGTTTCTGAACAACAGTTTTATGAGCAAGAGCAATGTTTTTTCCTAGTATATTGTATATTACAATTTTTTATTGGGATTTTAAAAAGTTCTTCTCAGACAGAATATGCTTAAAAATTTGGAATCTCCAAGTATTTATAACTACAATTCTACTGGAATGCTTTGCTTTGAATTTTATGCATATCTGTGATGAAGTTTTGAAATTATGTATAAATTTTGGATATAAAATTGAGATACTTTATCACTTCGTGAATAATTTGTTACAGTATTTATTTACTCTAATAATTTTTTCCATCTAAATGTGCTATTGTGATACTTGTAGGTCCTTACAGGTACTTATAGGTCTTTACAACTATTCAAGTCCCATATGTGACTCTTGGAATTTTGTTTAGAACTGTTACGGTAAAATTTTTTTTTTTCACAATTTAAGATATTTTTAATAATTATACTAGTTTTCAAAACATTTTATTTCAATTTTCAAGTAATAAGAAAGAAGATGATTTCATTGTAGTATATTAGAGAATTAAATATTATTTACTTCCTTTAGATGTAACTAGAAAATAATTTCTTTCTTTAGGATTAACTATGAAATATTTTCTTGTGAAATATTATGGCTTAAAAATATAGTAAAAACCTAAAATTTAGCCTTAGAAAGAAGGATCAATTTCTCCATCAGTAAAGTTACTCCTATAACATAAATCAAGATAATAACATACACGAAAAATTCTTTAAAGACTTTTGATGAAACTCATAGAAAAGTTACAACTAAAAATATTATGGACATGTTAATTTAAAATATAGTAATAGTCTAAATATGGATGAAGAAAAAGTTTGCTTTTGTCAGCAGAACATATATCAGTCATGAAATATGAATCAAGTTCATAAATCTCACGACAAAACACCCCAATGTTGAATGAAGACAACATTTCAGTAGTAAGAGTTAACTCTTCTTTTGCGATATGTCTTAAAAAATAGGAAAAGCCTTCACTGAAGCCATGAAAAAGAAAACTTGGTTAACTATTAAAAAAATTAGCAAACATTTAAATATGAATCACACTATTGACTTTCATGAAAAACTCAAATATATTTATTGATGTCATGTATTGAGAACTAATTATAATTTGTTCTTGGAAGGGTTTTAAAAATATATAGTAATATTTTAAAACCCAACCTTTGAGTAAAAGTTCTTCAGAAAACTTACAGTCACCAAATATAAATTAAATATTTTAATCCCCCTCCCAAAAAAGAAGTCCTATGTTTATAAAAGACACAAACTTAGAAGTAACTAGTAAAACTTTCTCAAATTCCTCTTAATATAGCAAAAATCCAAAATCAAACTATTAAATAGAAATTTGACTTTTTCTCCAGAAAAGATACAATGTCCCACGGCAAAAGGATAAATTCCTTTTTCCTTATTTGCTGTTTTTCAAAATTCCATTCTACATTGAGTGTATATTTGTGACCTAGCACGTGACCCGCTGCATTTTCATTACATCTGCATAAATTAAATTCATGAAACATTTATTAAGAAGATTATTGTCAATTATAATTGTATAACAGAGATCAAGAAACAGGGGGTCTTCCTTCCTTTTTAATTCGAAAATGAAAATAACTGAATTCTGTGAGATTTTTATCTCTAAAGAAAATTAAAATATGCATAGTAAAGAAGAAACCTTTAATAAAAATGTAAATGGACAGTGTACGAGGAGGAAAAATATATTCATAGTAGGAAAAAGTTAGTTCTAATCTGAATAAATTTTAAATTTGGTTCCTGATGGAAGTAGAGAAAGAGGATGTGTAATTCATTTCAAATGTAATTTGATTCCTTATTTGTCACCATATGTTTGAAATTAAGTTTAAAATCTATTTTAAGATAAAAAGTAAATCACAGAATATTTATATCCTATAATCTATGTGCAGTACGACACATATTTTATTATTAGTATACGATTTTAAAGATTTTATATTCCATTTTCCTTTAAGCGGGATTCGTACAAGATAGGAAATTTTTATCTTTATATATATCTTTATTTATATATCAAATTAAAGGAAACAGTTTCTTAAATGTATGCATGATCTAAAGTTCTGTAAATTGTATAATTTAGCTATCAATAGTCTAATAAACAATATAAGAGTTCACTCTAAGATTTGTATAGCTGTACGAGGTGCAAACTTAATATTACACGAAACAATAAACAATAATGCTTTTTTAAATACTATTGCTCACATTTTCATATCAGCCTACCTTAAATTCCTGTTCATAATTTGTATTTGCATATTCTGAGTTACCGTAGGTATTAGAATACCAAATATTAATCTATTGAGCACAAATTTTGTAGCATACATATATCTTAATTTTTGTATTTGTGACCTTAATTTTAGACACCAGTATATATATATATATATATATATATATATATATATATATATA
>CM063505.1:111630099-111635099 GCA_032207245.1 Pardosa pseudoannulata | reverse complement strand
ATACACACATATATATAGTATATATATATATATATATATATATATATATATATATATATATATATATATATATATATATATATATATATATATATGTATATATATATATATATATATATATATATATATATATATATATATATATATATATATATATATATATATATATATACATACATACATACATATATATACACATACAAAGATAAATAAATAAATATATATATATATATATATACATATATATATATATACATATATATATATATAATATATATATATATATATATATGTATATATACATACAATATATATGTATATATATACACATATATATATATATATATATATATATATATATATATATATATATATATATACATATATATATATATATATATATATATATATATATATATATATATATATATATATATATATATATATATATATATATATATATATATATATATATATATATATATATATATATATATATATATATATATATGTATATATATATATATATATATATATATATATATATATATTATATATATATATATATATATATATATATATATATATATATATATATATATATATATATATATATATATATATATATATATATATATATATATATATATATATATATATATATATATATGCATGATGTATACAATTTCCTCAATGCACACAAATAAGTATATGCATCTAATCGTGTAGGTAAGAATGTATATATGAATGATATTGATAGGAATATGAATTTCCATTTGAATTTCTAAAAATACGAAATGTAAAGGCGTGTGAAAAAATTAGAGGCGATTTTAGAGGAGATGAGACGTTTTGTCTCTTCAAATAAACAGGTGACGTAAATGAGACACGATACATTAATTTTCAGCTGCAGGAAAAAAATGCTGAAGAATCCAGATACCATTTTCGGGATAACAATTTTAACAACATTAAGAACGGTAGCAAAAATGCTTGTTTAGGTAAATGATGCAGAAACGACGAAACCTACATAAATATTCCTCTCTCACGCTCGCTCAATTCGACGTGTTATTTCTATACCAAAGGACAGATACGAATATAAGTGAAGGGAATGTGTTAACGTACGGATTGTTGCTTCAGAGCATCTTGAGTGAAAGGGTGAAATAAATCTTTGTGACAGGAAAAATGAAACTGTTCCATAGATGCTGAAGGTGTGTTTCATTCGGGGTTGGGGAAATTCGGGTATACAATGCGTAACGGTTTAGTTTTTTCTTTTTTTATTTCGAGAAAGGAAATCCGAGAGCCTAACAGAAGTGTTTTGTAGTTGTTGCATTTTAATCATTGTGGAATATGTCTTATACCAAAATATGCTTCACAGAAAAAAAAATTGAAATATGCCAAGCTTTCAAATGATTTTTCCATCACGTTTTACTTGTAACTGGTATTTTATTTATCTTCTGCTATTTTCCAAGAATAAAGTAGATTAAAAATCCATGGTATTTAGACGGGAATGTGGATTTTCAGATGTAGTAAACTGTATTTTTTAAAATAATTTGTTAATTTCCAGAAGAAGATCTGAAGAGTATTTTGAAATACATTTTTTAATTGTTAAATTGCAATCATAGCGAAAAATTCCATATAAATTTGAAACATACTCCAACAACCTCCCTTTTCGTTCTGCCCTGAGTGGCAATGGTGTATACTCGAGAAAAGGCAACTGATTGTGCAGAAATCTTAAGCACGAACGCTTGCCTTATACTTGTAACATAAACTTGCAACGTCGTGCCCTATCGGCAATGATATTGCCGGTTATCGAAGAGAGATTGAAACTGAAAAGGGATTGTTTTGTAGTTATATTTTATAAATATTATCATTATGTGATTTCTATGTATATGTTAAGGCTTAAGGTTATCGAAGAGAGATTGAAACTGAAAAGGGATTGTTTTGTAGTTATATTTTATAAATATTATCATTATGTGATTTCTATGTATATGTTAAGGCTTAAGGTTATCGAAGAGAGATTGAAACTGAAAAGGGATTGTTTTGTAGTTATATTTTATAAATATTATCATTATGTGATTTCTATGTATATGTTAAGGCTTAAGGTTATCGAAGAGAGATTGAAACTGAAAAGGGATTGTTTTGTAGTTTAATATTTTATAAATATTATCATTAATTGATTTTCTATGTATTATGTTAAGGCTTATAATTTTATCGAAAGAGAGATTGAAACTGAAAAGGGATTGTTTTGGAGTTATATTTTTTAATTATTCTAATGTGATATGTTAAGGCTTAAGGTTATCGAAGAGAGATTGAAACTGAAAAGGGATTGTTTTGTAGTTATATTTTATAAATATTATCATTATGTGATTTCTATGTATATGTTAAGGTTATGTTGTGATTTCTATGTATATGTAAGCCAGAAAAACTAATCCAAGTTACTAGTACGATCTAAAAAACTCCTGTTTTGCGGTTATCTTTTAACTTGTTATCATAGTTAATTCAATCTGTTCCTGAAAAATGTAATTGTTCTATGGGTTTTTAAAAGTTTGAGAAATTTGAAGGATATATAATGGAACGTAAATAAATAATTTACTTTTGGATTCCAGAAAAAAAATCTGAGAATTGTCTTGAGATAACTTCTTTCCGTCACCATGGGGAAAAAGTTGTCTTATGAGGCAAATGTTTCAGAAAAAATTTCAAAAGTCCTAAATCATGAAAGCACATTTTTTGTGATACTGTTGTCATGGTCATGGCATTTAATTCAATCTGATTCTAAAAAATTCAAGGATATAGTAGATCGAAGATTTAACCTGCTTTGATATCGTCAAAGGAACCAATGCAAATAAAAATCACTGTAACTTGGGCTATTTCCGATGTTTTGGGCAGACACAGATTTTATTAAAGAACTAATAAAATAAATTATGAAGCAGAGTGGTATGTATGGTAAGAAAGGTTGAGCGGCATGCAGAATATCTACTCTTGATAGTTCTTGATTTAAACACATTTTATAAATATAAATATGTAGCCGGTATAGTATGGGCTATAAATGTAAGGTGTACACCGATTATAAATTAAGTTTATAGCCCAAATATTTAGATGTAAAGGCTGGCTTGGGAACTCAATTTTATTGCAGTTATGTTGTAAAAGGCAAATCGCTCAGACTCTAAGGTCAGGAAAAAATGCTTAACATCCTTTATTTTCATCTTAAAGGGGAAAAACCGACTAATGCTCGTTGTACTGACCAGAAATAAACGTGTATATGTTTGATTTGTGATAATGCCATTCTTAGGAGAATCAAATGAGGTGGTTATTTCTATATAAGAGTGAGACTTGTGGTTATATAGTGACTTGTTTACGCATTCGTGGTGGGAGAATTGCATAAAACGCTTGAAGATTGCCAAGACTCTCAGTTTTACCTGGAAGACACGACAGCAGATGCAGAAAGGGTGAGAAAAGGCCATACCCTTCATATTTCCTTAATAGTTCATCTATATAATAGTTCATATTTAAACACATTTTATAAATATAAATAAGTATCCGGTAGAGATTAGGCTATAAATTTAATGTGTACACCGACTGCACATGAAGTTTATAGCCCATATTTTTGACTGCAAGACCTGGCTTGCAACTCAATCTTATTGCAGTTATGTCGTGAAAGGTAACTCGCTCAGACATTAAAGTCAGGCAAAAAAATCTTAACATCCTTTATTTTCATCTTAAAGGGGAAACACCGACTAATACTCGTTGTACAGACACGATATAAAAGTGCATATGTTTGATTTGTAATAATGTCATCTCGAGGAGGGTTGAATGACGTGATTATTTCCATATAAAAGTGAGACTTGTAATTCTTTAGTGACGTGTTTACACATTCGTGTTAGGAGAATTGTATGCAAAAGCATGAAGATGGTTAAGACTCTCAGTTTTACCTGGAAGATTTGACAGCTGATGCAGAAAGGGTGAGAAAGGGCCCCACCCTTCATAGTTCCTTAATAGTTCATCTACCCTTCATAGTTCTTGATTTAAACACATTTTATAAATATAAAGAAGTATCCGGTAAAGATCGGGCTATAAATTTAATGTGTACACCGATTGCACATTAAGTTTATAGCCCATATTTCTGGCTGCAAAGCCTGGCTTGGCAACTCAATTTTATTGCAGTTATGTCGTGAAAGGCAACTCGCTCAGACATTAAAGTCAGGCAAAAAAATCTTAATATCCTTTATTTTCATCTTAAAGTGGAAAAACCGACCAATACTCGTTGTACAGACCAGAGATAAACGTGTATATGTTTGATTTGTAATAATGCCATCCCGAGGAGGGTCAAATGACGTGATTATTTCCATATAAGAGTGAGACTTGTAATTCTTTAGTGACTTGTTTATACATTCGTGTTAGGAGAATTGTATGCAAAAGCATGAAGGTTGTCAAGTTTTACCTGGGACACTTGACAGCTGATACAGAAACGGTGAGAAGGCCCACACGTGGCAGTTATTAATTCCTACTTTAGTTTTTAGAAATGTAGAAGAAAGCAATCTTAATTACTGATATCCTTCATTTCAATTTAAGTGGCTTAGAATTATAAGATTAGAAAAGAATGGACGTTAATTGAGAAAATCTTGAAGAAGTTTAAGGGTGATTTTTTATGTATTACTAACTCACATACATACATACATACATACATATATACATTTGTACATATATACATATGTATATATACGTATTAAGTAAATAGCAATACTTGAGAGATATGTCCAGAAAATATTTTAATATATATAAACACATGTACATATATTAGGATAATTTCTGGACATATCTCTCAAGTATTACTATTTACTTAATAGTTGATAAAACATATGAGGAATTACAATTTCAAATAGAAGCATTGTATAGATAAAATGGAGAAATTACATATTTGAGCTATCTAAAAGTGCAGCCTTAAAACAAATTATGCTTTTTTACCCTGTGCAAATTTTTGGTTAGTCGACATTTTACCTCTGAAA
>CM063505.1:111615099-111625099 GCA_032207245.1 Pardosa pseudoannulata | reverse complement strand
CATGCTAGTTATGACTAAAAGAACTGGGGAAATTTTCATTTAAGTTTAATTACAGTCAATTAAATTTAATTACAGTCATTTTAATATGACTTGACACTACTTGAGTAATTGAGGAGAATTATAAGAGAGAAAATTATGTCATTGTATATTCATTAAACATGTAAAGAATTTGAGCCCAAATTTAGTCTAGGAATCAAACACTGGACACCATTGCCAAAGTATGAATTGTGAGCTATAACATACACTCTCACGTAATATTGGAAAAATGAAAAGAACACGCCTACTTATACGCATCGAAAGTAAAAGCTAACTTATAACAGAATGGTGATCTGTGTCCGTTTTGAGGGACAAACAACTAATATCTTGATCACGAGGTTTTAAATTTGTAGGCTTCTAGCTTTTTAAATTTTTTATTCTTGTATATTAATGATGTATTAAAATACTTTTAAGGTGTTTTTGATCTTTATTTTAAAGATATGTTGTAGTATAGTTTAAAATGTTTTAATGCTTATATGTTTTCTGTTTGTAGAGTGAGTGGCTGGACTTATAGAGTTTAATTTCCAAGAGGCCCTATGTAACAACAAATATAAAGTCAAAATTTAACGATGATGATATAAGAAATATTTATATATATATATATATATATATATATATATATATATATATATATATATATATACTAGCATATAGCCCGTCATATGACGGAATCAGTAAAATTTTTAATTTTTCAGAATTTTAAAGTACCCTATGAGGTAGGTTAAAAAATATTAAAATTATCATTTATTTACCTAATCTATTATTTAACAAATATAAATAAATATTATTTATAATATCATATAAACGTATAAATCATAAAGATATTTAAATAATCTGAAATAAATATTGAATGAGATATAAAGAATGACGTCATAAGCAGAAAAATGTTTTTTTTACCTAGTTATTATGTGATAAATTGATAAATTTAATAGCCTGCTCCTATAATACTGATATAATGACATTAAATACTCGAAAATAGACGAGGTGAATTTCGAATCTTAATATACAGTATTTTTCGCTGTGATACGACGCTTATTCATACCAATTATTTTAGAATCGGATCTATAGTTTAGGAAAAAATAAACTTTATGTTTTAAATTTTGCTAACCTAACTCATATCAAATGCTGTATCCATTATATATCATAAAAAGACAACTTAGGCTATTATTATATAATATATATTATATATTATATATATATATATATATATATATATATATATATATATGTTTTTATATATATAAAAAATATATAATATATAATAATATATTCATATATTATTTATATAATATATATATATATATATTTTATTATATTTTTTAAAAGAAATACATAAAAAATTATATTATAATATATATATATATATAAATATATATATATATATATATATTTATGTATTATATTATGATATCATAAGCAAACATATGACTTACTTATTAAACTGAAAAGAAGTTCAAAAAGAAAACCAGTTAAAAAATTTCTTATTATTTGAAGAAGAAAAGAAACAGAAAATATGAAAAAAATTCAGTTTTCAAACACCTGATACGACTTTTGTTCTGTGTTGTCTTCAACTGTAGCAGTTACAATTTGATTTTATCTCCACAAACTTTTTTTAGAAACATCTGCTTTGATTCAATGTCAAAATGGGTTTATTCAAGGATTTCATTTTCCTTTGAATTGACTCAAACACTTGTATTTTATATGATAGTTAAAATCACCACCACCAAGTGTGGTTGAAAAGAAATTTGTTTTAGAATTTTATTAAAACTTTGAATTCATAGAGTTTTGACATTTTTAGAAAAGTTTGTATTTTCATTTTAATTAAAAAGCATATAATTATAAAATTAAATAAACGAATTGTGTTTTCTATTTATTTAATATTGCATTTTTATGATTTTTTTAAAAGAAAGACTAAAAATATTATGCTTCATAATTTAAAGCTACTGTTAGAAGTCATTTCTAATTTTTGATTTATCTTGCACCACAAAATACTAATTATTGCATCCTCCTCTTAATCTAGAAATGTGTGAAAGGGTGTAAACTCTCGAAATAAAAAAAACAAAATTTATGTATTATTTTGTGTTTCTGGGGAAAATTATTACAAGCAGTTGGTATCAACTATTTATCGTTTAGGTATGTATACTAATATAAAATACTAATTATTGCATCCTCCTCTCCCAATTTAGAAAAATTTATGTATTATTACAAGCAGTTGGTATCCACTTTTTTATCGTTCCGGTATGTATACTAATATACTAATTGTATGCTAATATAAAATACTAATTATTGAATTCTCCTCCCAATCTAGAAATGTGTGAAAGGGTATAAACTCTCGAAATAAAAGGACAAAATTTTTGTATTATTGATTTATTCTCTTAATTATGTGTAAATAAAGTTGTATAAAATTTTAAATAGACTATTTTATTTTTTTCTTTATTCAGTTATACACATCTTTAACTATGTATACAAAAAAACAATTAATATTAAAATGAGTGAAATAAATCTGAAATAAAAAACAAAATTTATCTTTTGTGAGTTTTTTTGTAAAAATTATACCGCATCCTTGCTACAAATTTGTATATTTATGTATATTTTTATATTTTATAAAAAAAATCTAATTTTATATTATAAAAGAAAAAAAAATAAAAAAGAAAATATTTAATATTCAAATATCAAGCAAATCATTTTTTCCTTGAGAAATACACATAACTGTATACTATAAATAGTACATAGATTACTATAATTTAATCAAAAATGAAACAGTAATGTATCTTCTGAAATAAAAATCGTTATGCTTATAATATGACTTTTCTGTTTGGGGCAAAACAATAAAAATTTAACTAAAATATTATAAAATTTTACTTTATTGAAATTTCATGTCTATTATAACACGATAAACAAGCAAATACATATATTAAAAAAACTAAACTACTTTTAAATATCCAGATTAACTATTCAGGAAAATCTATTTTGTCTGAGCTTGTTTCATGCCAAAATAGTCAAATAAGCTGTATACCAATTGTATGAGAAGTAAGTGGTGTTTTCATAGTAACTTCTTAAATATAATCTCATTTGGTACTCATTGCATGGAATAAAGTGTAAAAAGAAAGGACCCGGGGATTATAAGTCCTTCAAATAATATTATCTTCTTCCTTTTGCTTGGAGGCAAATACAGCAAAGCAGATTTTTTCAACTTAACAAAGTCGACTAATGTACATTTACATTGATATGCATTTCATGCAGCTTAGTAATGGATATTATTATTTATTTTGACAAAGTAGTTTTTTGTAACAGCATTATTCTTTAGTAGCTCGTTAAATGAAATGAATATGTTTTAATGTCAACAAAATTAATAAATTTAAATCCTAAAAATATTAGTAGGAAAAAGACTTTGTACTATATTAATATGAAATATTCTTCATTTATCTTTGAATTTTAATAATTCCCTTGCTGAAAGTATTTTCCGTCAACTGCATCTACTGTTACTGTATGGTAAGAAGCAGACATATTTTATCAGGCCTTCTTTCATGCCAGAATATTCGGAAAAGTTCAATACCAATTATATGAGAAGTAGGGTTTTCACAATAACTACTTAAATATAATCTCGTTTGGTACTCATTGCACCGATCGGAGTGTAAAAAGAAAGGACCCGGGGATTATGTATCCCTCAAATAATATTATCTTCTTCCTTTTGCTTGGAAGCATATACAGCAAAACAGATCTTTTCAAATCAACAAAGTTGACTAAAGTACATTTACACTGATATACATTTCATGCAGATTAGTAGCGGATATGATTATTTATTTTGACAAAGTAGAATCATTTGTTTTGTAACAGCATTATTCTTTAGTAGCTCGTTAAATGAAATGAATATATTTTAATCTCAACAAAATTAATAAATTTAAATCCTAAAAATATTAGTAGGAAAAAGGCTTTGTACTGTATTAAAATTGAAATTTTCATCATTCTTTATATTTTAATAATTCACTTGGTGAAAGTATTTTTCTTCAACTACATCTACTGTCACTGTATGGTACACAGCAGATATATATTTTCAGGTCTTTTTTCATGCCAGAATATTCAGAAAAGTGCAATATCAATTGTGTGAGAAGTAAGTAGGGTTTTCACAGTAACTACTTAAATATAACCTCTTTTGAGACTCATTGCACCGCATGAAGCATAAAAAGAAAGTAGTCAGGGATTATGTCTCCCTCAAAAAATATTGTCTTCTTCCTTTTGCCTGCAGCAAATGTAGTAATACCTCCACCTCCTAAGTTCCTAAATACATTTACATTGATATCCATTTCATCCAGCTTAGTAGAGGATATGATTATTTCTTTTGACAAAGTTGAATCGTTTGCTTTTTACCAGCATTAAAGCTTTAGTAGGTCGTTAAATTAGATGGATGTTTTCAAATTCACACAAAATCAATGACTTTAAATCTAAAACAAAAACATTACTAGAAAGATGGCCCTGTATTGTACAAAAATTAAATTACCTCAATTTTCTTTATATTTTTAATAACTCTTTTAAGGAGAATATCTCTCTACAATTGTATCTCTTACAGTGTACTTGTTTGTTATTAAGATTTTTTTATGTGGAATAACTATAGCTGCAAATGTTACTGTTTTCTTTAAGGAAGAATGATCCTCATTAAGAAAGTTGAGTGTGAGTGTGTATATGAGAATATATGAACTTAACAATATAAAGAAACAAATATTTATTTAGTGGGGATTGTTCAGATTGACATTTTGTTGCACTGTACCCATTAGATTATCACCCATAATATACTTCTTAAAGCCAATTTAGAACGGCTACAGGTATACATACGATTTGTAACACAAATCGCAGTTTCCATTTCTGAAAAATACCTTAATTCCTACACGATTGTCAGGTTAAAAAGAAAGTTTGTAGTTATAAAAAAATATACATTTGAAATAAACCAGTACCATTGATCACTTTTTTAGAATAGCTTAATTTCTATTATAGTCATCCGATCTATCTAACTTATCTATCTATATAAATATATACATACACATACGCATATGTATACATACATATATATATATGTATATATATGTATATATATATGTATATATATATATATATGTATATGTATATATATATATGTATATATATATATGTATATGTATGTATATATGTATAATGTATATGTATATATGTATATATAAAAATGTATATATAAAATATATAAATATTTAATATGTATATATATATATAATATATATATGTATATATAAAATGTATATATGAATAGTTATATATATGTATATATTTAATATATATATTATATATATATATAAATATATATATATTTATAAATTTATAATATATATATATATATAATAAATATATATATATTAAATATATATATATTATTTATATAGTTTTTATATTAATATTATAAATATATAAATTTTATATTTATATAAAGAAATATATAATATATCTTATATGATATAAAATATTTAAATTATATATAGTTTTTTATGATATATCATTTTTAAAAAAAAATATTTATATGTTTTATATATTATATGTATATATATATAAATATATGTTTAATAATTTTAAAATATATATTTTATAATTTTTTCAGTTTTAATGTAAAAATATAAATTTAATATGTAAAATATAAAATAAAAAATAATTTTGATTCGATTTTTGAAGTTTTCAGATGTGATGGATTTTTTTGAAAATGTATCTATTTTGCAAATCTTACGATTAAAAGTATGTGTTTTAAGAAAGTGGTTAAATTATAAATAGTATTTTGTTAATTTTATTATTTAATTAGTTTCCTCGTTTAAACTTAGATGTACATCAAAGGAATATAGCAGTTAAAATATTAAGAGAGTGAAAATAAAGAAAATAATTTGACGTCGATTTTTGAAATTATCAGATGTGATTGATTTTCTTCAGCGATATTATCTATTCTGCTAATATTAGGATTAAATATATGTGTTTTAAGAATATGGTTAAATTATAATTATTATTTTTTAAATTTTTAATTTAATGAGTTTCCTCATTTATATAAAGATGTACATTAAATTAATATAACAGTTATAATATTAATAGAGTAAAAATAAAGAAAATAATTCGTCATCGATTTTTGAAGTTCTTTGATGTGATGGATTTTCTTCAGAGATACCATCAATTTTGCAAAAATTACGATTGAAAGCATGTGTTTTAAGAAGATGGTTAAATAATAAATAGCATGTTGTTAATTTAAAAATTTAATTAGTTTCCTTATTCATATATAAATGTACACCAAAATAATATAACAGTTAAAATATTAAGATAGTGAAAATATATAAAATAATTTTTCGTTGATTTTTGAAGTTTACAGATGTGATGGATTTTCTTCAGCGATGCTATCTATTTTGAAAATCTTACGATTAAAAGTATGTGTGTTTAAGAAGATGGCTAAATAATAAATAGCATGTTGTTATATTCAAATTTTTATTAGTTTCCTTATTCATATATAAATATACATCAAAGGAATATAACAGTTAAAATATTAAGAGAGTGAAAATAAATAAAACACTTTTTAGTTGATTTTTTAAGTTCTCAGATGTGATGGATTTTCTTCAGCGATGCTATCTATTTTGAAAATCCTACATATAAAAGTATGTGTTTTAAGAAAGTAGTTAAATTATAAATAATATTTTGTTAATTTTCAATTTAATCAGTTTCCTCATTTATATAAAGATGTACATTAAAGGAATATAACAGTTAAAATATTAAGAGAGTGAAAATAAAGAAAATAATTTGTCACTAATTTTTGAAGTTATTTGATGTGGTGGATTTTTTTAGAGATACTATCTATTTTGCAAATCTTACGATTAAAAGTATGTGTTCTAAGAAAATGGTTAAATTATAAATAATATTTTGTTTATTTATTTTAATCAGTTTCCTCATTTATATAAAGTTGTACACCAAAGGAATATAACAGTTAAAATATTAAGAGAGTGAAAATATAGAAAATGATTTGTTGTCGATTTTTGAAGTTCTCAGATGTGATTGGTTTTCTTCAGCGATGCTATCTATTTTGAAAATCCTACATATAAAAGTATGTGTTTTAAGAAAGTAGTTAAATTATAAATAATATTTTGTTAATTTTCAATTTAATCAGTTTCCTCATTTATATAAAGATGTACATTAAAGGAATATAACAGTTAAAATATTAAGAGAGTGAACATAAAGAAAATAATTTGTCAATTTTTGAAGTTATCTGATGTGAGGGATTTTCTTTAGAGATACCATCTATTTTGCAAATCTTATGATTAAAAGTATGTGTTTTAAGAAAATGGTTATATTATAAATAATATATTTTGTTCATTTTTAATTTAATCAGTTTCCTCATTTATGTAAAGATGTATATTAAAGGAGTATAACAGTTAAAATATTAAAAGAGTGAAAATAAAGAAAATAATTTGTCGTCGATTTTTGAAGTTCTCAGATGTGATGGATTTCCTTCAGCGATGCTATCTATCTATCCACAGAAATATCCTGTACCATAAAAAGTATGACCCAGAGTGGACATTGATACCTCTAAATTCTTTTATTTTCTATGTAAAAGAAAGAACCCTTAAAAGTTTTATGGGATTTAAAAAAAAAGCGATGGAGGAGAAATAAGAAAAAAGGTTTTAAATCTCTCCATTACATCTTCCAAATCCTTGCTTCATCAATGAAAAATCTTCCAGAAAAGAGGATAACTTTTTAAAAGTCAAAAGGGAACATACATTTTTATTATACAGCAAACATTTTTAACTATTACTGCGGTAAAGGAAAGGTCAAATATATAAAATATTTTGAAGTAAATATGAAATATCTCTAAAGGATAAAGTTTGTAGGATTCGTAAATAAATGGAATGCTTTACTAAAAACTAATAATACTTCTATTCGCAAAAGAATATAAAAATGTTTCGGAGATTGGGGATTTCTCTAATTTATCACAAATGTTAGAAGTATTTTTAGAAATGTAGCGTGCTATAAAAATGATATAGCTATCAAGTTGAAATTGATATAAGTTATATTTATAAATGTGATGCAGTATTTTCTTTAACTTGGAGATCAATAATTTATTTATCAAATGATTGGTTCTTCTCAAAAGAATATTACTTTAAATTATTTTTAGATATGAAAGCTTAATTAAAATATTTTGTTAGAGGCTAAGCGGATGATAATTTTATTAAGGGAGAGAGATATATAAATGTTTCTCCTTTTAAAGTTTTTTTTATTAAAAATTTATTCAGGATATTTTCATTAAAGTGATTGAAAGATATAATTATATTTTCAATTGAGAGTAGAGAGTGACGCCAATAAATTAAAAAGCCTCGTAAACAGCATTTGAAATTCCATCTATTATTTTAAAGATAAATAATGAGGCAAAGGGAAAAATAGTTATTGAGCAAATATCATAATTAAAAGAAAAATACATAAAGGTATAATTAATTTTACTTAATTATTTTATTATATTGGTTTTCATTATATACGTTTGATAGTTGTTTGTCCTTGTATATTTAAAGTAAAGTAATAAACAGCAAATAAAAACATATTTGATGCTTTAAACATCAAATCTCAGAACGTGAGTGATAAAAATTAAAATCATACAAATTTCTTCTTTCACACAACTAGATCTAAATTAGACTGATTGACGTATATGTAAGTTTGAATTTATTTCATAGAGCTAAAGTTATCTTGTCTGCGAACTAAGAAATAATTTGCTTTTTATGAAGCTTTATAGTTTATCCAACACAATTCGTTGTGTCCTTTTTTCCGAAAGTAATGTATATCGAAAAGCGATACTCGCTGCTGGACTAAACCTAGGTTCGATTCCTCAAAGAAGATTCACTTAAGGTTTGATATTTTCTTCCATGTAGCTTTTTGAGGTTACTGTACCAGCAAAGAATAAATGAAGTAGTGAATGCGCATCCACATTTTACCTTCCTATACAAGAATGCCAGTGCCACCAAACATATAGATATCTCTGTTTGCAGGACGGTAGCGTAACCCAGGCCTCTGCAAAAACAAACCCATAGAGAGCTGTTATGCGTTGTGCAGAATCTTAACTCGTCACTAAAGAGTAAACTGCACCGATTTTCAACTTTCCAAGAATGGAGGCTTCGAGATAGACGGACCATCCTTAGAAACTGCCTCAAGTCAACGTATAAAGACCCATATCATCTAGTCACGTGTACAACACGATTTGTATAGATATTATTATTCCACACTCCCCAGCAATGTTTTGAGAGAGCTGCCTGTTATATATCTACAGAGCTGTGCATTTAAAGACCCATATCGTTATTCCAAAGATGTCTTCCAAGATGTCCAAACATACTTCTGTTGTCCTTCTAGTGATAGTACTAGTTGTCTGAAACAGTTGCTATAATCCGGATGCCACTATACGCGACACTTTTAGCCAACGAGCTACTTCTTCTAGTAGATCTACTGTTGACTACTTTGATGTTGTTTTCTTAAAAAATAAAGGGATCATACACACAAATTTGGTAGTTTTAGAAAAATGCTTTTCTACTTCAAATTCCAATTGCGTTTATACAAACTCCCACTTCAAAATTGCAGAGGTATTACAAGCATAAACTTAAAATATTTTACCAAATCACACATAATGTCATCAGATTTTAACTTTAATGCCATTGTATCTTTAATTTTTGACACAGTGTATTTATATACTTATATGTACATATATATACTATATATATTATACATATATATATATATATATATATATATATATATATATATATATATATATATATATATATATATATATATATATATATATATATATATATATATATATATATATATATATATATATATATATATATATATATATATATATATATATATATATATATATATATATATATATATATATATTCATACATGTATACATATAGAGATAAATATCTACACATGT
>CM063505.1:111592599-111610099 GCA_032207245.1 Pardosa pseudoannulata | reverse complement strand
TAAAAATAACGATAAGGCTAAAGTAAATTTAAGATATCTTAAATCAGAATTATTAATTTGTTTTTACAAATTTTTTTAATTGATATAGAAGTTTGGTTTGGAGTGGTACTGTCTACGTTTTGCAACACGAGGACTAATGAGACTGGTACCTACTGCTTAAAGCCGATTCCGAACGGATACGAACGTCCGGTTACAGTGTTCCGCATTGATATAGAGATATAAGGTGTATACATTATTTATTTCTTTTATTTTAATATGTAAGGATAAGATGAATAAACAAATATTTTTTAATTTAATTTGTATATACCGAGTGAATTAAGGATAAATTATGACAATGGAATTGATTATAAACTGTGCGAATAAAACGTTAAATAAATGGGAGCTTTACAGGTTTGAATGAATTGTAATTATTATTAATAACTGTGAAAGTAAATGAATAAAATGTTTAAAATGGATGGTACGATATGAAAATATAGTATAAACTGTACATAAAGTAAACTCAGCAAATAAAAGAATATATAAATTTAAATTTTTTTAACTGTATTGTATAAAATATGAAAAATTATGCAATGCATGAAATAAGAATGAAAAATTATGTAATTTGTTAAAATTAAAAATGCATATATTACAAAGAAATAAAAAATTAAAACCTTTGATAAATTAAACGTTGTGAAAAGTCAATAATAAAATTATGTAAAATGCTAGTAATGGTGTAAACAAAAACTTTTATGTTAATAATGGAGAATGTATTCAGAGTAAGAAAAAGTTAAATGTTTGTTTGAAAAATGTAACAGTTGTAAAAACTATTTAAGATTATTTGAAACGGAAGTTACTGTTGTAATATGTTCTGGAAATTCTTTAACGTTGCAGTAGTATGACAACAAAGCAGAAATAACGTTCTCACAGGATCACCGAACTTTATTTAGTTCGTGGTGGATGTGGATGTACCAGTTTACCAGGGCATTTGCAAATAAAAAACACATTTAGGAGCTGGTTATGTATCAGGCAATAACTGTCCATCTTCGCTATTGTTTCTAGTCTTTGCATGTGCTGTATCTTCTCTACCTGAGCAAGTACATAAGTCGTATAATACCTTGTGCTTACAATAATTCATTTTTAATACAATAATAAGTATTTAAATTTTGACTAAGCTTCATGTAATGCAGAAAAATTGGTACTGATTTTGGTTCGCGTTCGTTTTTGTGCTGTGTATACGTCCTCTGCTGTTTAATAGATATTTTTTAAGTTTCTGCGATTCCTGCGATATGTAATTTTGCGATGGATACTATCGTAACAAAATATCTGTTGGTTTAGGAAACACATCTCATGAGGAAAAAAATCAGTGTACCGTTTATATCACCTTGAAACATTTAAAGCGACAGAAAAAAATTTCTATAAAGTTTCTTAATTTCCACAAAAACTGTATTACCGGGAAGACAAAGACACTGGATTTAGATTTCGACAATGGATGAGGAAAAATCAGAGAATGATAAATGAGGTAAAATGACATTTATTCTATAGGAATGATTTCCCAATCAAACAAAATCGAGGGATAAATTTGATAAGGACAAATCAAATTTGCAAAGTATTTTAAGCTTTTTAATAAACATGTTATCCAAAACAGAGAAAAAATTCATTTTTATGGTCTTATAACAAAGGATTTTTCATTTTTATTCTAAAGTGAATAGAAATTTTATTTTATGATGAATAGGAAAAAGGCTACACAGCGAAAAATATTGGGTAAAAAATAATAAATTCATCTTAGTATAGCTACGACAAAATGTATTCGCATTTATAATCCCAAAATAAATACGAAATGGACTGAAATCTATGACAATTTCCAACGAATAAAAAAAAACATATTTTCAATTACTGCTTAATTCTAAACAAATAAAGAACACTTTTCACATTTATGCAAACTCAAACTAAAATATCGGCATTTACCAAAATATTTAATTAATATCTCATTTAGTATTGTAATCTTAATTAAAAATCATTTTATGTCTTTTTCAATTGAAGTCTAATGTTTCAATATTTCTTTGTTTTCGTTTTGTCTAAAATTTAGTAAACATTTGAATGAAGTATCTGAAAATTCACTAGATTTTATTTCTATATAGCTTTCTTACTTACAACCTTTCTTACTTAAAAACTTAAATACGGAAATCAATAATTTACTTTTCTGACGTGTTTATCTAAAAATTTTTAAACTACATTTAATTTAACCATAGCTATGATTTTAGTGTGTGTCATTATAGGAAATCCACGAATATTTTTTTAATTTAGGGATATTTATTGTCTATATTAGAAAAAGTTTGAAGTCCTGTAAAACTATTGGGAATTATTATATAAACTGCATATTTTATTACGTAAAAAGTTCATATAAACTCAAAATACCCTTATTAAATACTTCTTTATGTAAAAACATATTTTTAAAAACCGTTAAATTAGTTTTGTGGATCATATTCCAGCCGCGTAAACAATTTTTAAAGTAGATTAAAGTAGAACGTCAGACATTCTTTTGAAAACTTCTCTCTCCTACTGGTGCTCTCCGGTTTTTAAAGATAAAAATATATGCTGCAGCCATATTCGAAACTTGTTTTAAAAAATTTTTTCGGTATTGACGAAAATTTAATTTATGTTTCTTTCATCCCTCGATATTTATTTTACTTCCTATAAAGCAATTCAATCTGCCTTTGTAATGACATGAAGCTTATTCGCAAGTTCCTTTAACGGGATTTTTATTTAATGTCATGTTTCCGCTTCCACGTTTCAAATCTTGTCACGTCACACTTAGTTTTTAAAAGAAGGGACGAACTAAGTCAGCTTTAAGAATGAGAAAAAAAATAAAGCAGGAGGAAAAAAAATAACTTGAGTATACAGTGTATTAGCTGCTTCAACATTGGATGGGGGTCACATGTAATTTGAAACTTACTACTGTTCCTACACAATCTGGCATGGAATATCGAACGCTGGGGCTGGAAACGTGACAAGTGTGAAGAATAGAGAGGTAGCTATTTTTTTTTCATGCAGTCTTGTATAGGGTTTTATTCTGATTATTTTTAGAGGATTTTTGTAATTTCTCCCCGAAACAGCTTTTATTTGCAGTATTATAGTATGTGATAGAGTTCGTTTGACATTTGCAAAGATTTATTATGATAAAACAGCGGATCAGATTCTGACAGCATGCATTTCGAATATCACCTCAGGAATTAACGTTGTGTTGTATGCTTAGAGTTACTTCTGCAATACTGCAATAAAAATTATTGCATAAAAATCCTTGCTTAAAGGTAGCATTTTTTTAAGATCCTCTTATCGGATTTCATTACGTTCCAAGCATTTGAAATATCTATGCAAAATTTTTATGCTGTGATTTATTTTTTCATTAAATTTTACAGTATTATAAAAAAGCTATTTTATAAAAAACCCTGCTTAAATTTAACATTTTTTGATTTTGTTTGAAGTATTTGGAATTTCTCTGCAAGATTTTTACATTGTTCAGTCTGTTTACTGTAGCTTCTACACAATTGTAAAGAAAATTATTGCATAAAAATTTTGCTTAAAGGTAGCATTTTTTCCAGATCCTCTTATCAGATTTCATTACGTTTCAAGCATTTGAAATATGTCTGCAAGATTTTTATGCTGTGATGTTTGTTTGTAGTAATCTTTACAGTATTATAAAAAAAGCTATTTCATAAAAAACCATGTGTAAATTTAATATTTTTCTAGTTCGAGGATTTTATTCTGTTTAAAGTATTTGGAATTTCTCTGCAAGATTTTTAAGTTGTTTTGTCTGTTTACAGTAAATTCTACACAATTGCAAAGAAAATTATTGCATAAAAAACTTGATTAAAGGTAGCATTTTTTCAAGATCATCTAAAAATATTTTATTCTTATTAAAGCATTTGGAATATGCCTGAAAGAATTTTAGGCTATGATGTATGTTTACAGTAAATGCTACAGTATTGCAAGGAAAATGATTGCATAAAACCTTACTTAATAGTAGCATTTTTTCCAGATCTTCTTAGTAGATTTTTTTCTGATTAACTGCGTTAATGTGACTGTGATTAGTCAGAACTATTCCGATTGTTTTTAGAGCATTTATGTAGTACCTTCCTAAACTAGCTATAATTTTAAGAAATTAATTAGTGTTTACAAAATATTCTTATAATATAAAATATAATTATATAATTATACTTACATTTTAAAAACAGTTTTGCAGTTTTATCGTATAATTTAATTACTATAAAACTGCAAAGTAGATTAAGACAGGATTTATTTGAAACGTTTATGTTATTATATATATTTACAATAAATTTTGCTGAGATGAAACATAAACTGAATCATGAAATTTATCTCTTAGGGTAGCATTTCTTCTGCAGTATTTTATGAGATTATATTCTAATTATTTTTTGAGTACTCTTGTAATTTCTTCATAAAATAGCTTTTTTTTGTAAGATTTTAATACATTTTGTTTAGATGTAAACATAAACTGTATCATGAAATGTATGTGATAGGGTAGCAATTCTTCTGTAGTCTTGTATAGGATTATATTCTAATTATTTTTAGAGTACCTTTGTAATTTCCTCATAAAATAGCTTTTATTTGTAAGATTTTAATACGTAATAGTCTTCTTTAGACATCTGGAAAGATTTGATTTGATAAAACTGACAGAATACATGTAAATGCGCCGAACGGTCGAGCTGTCTCTATTTCGGTCGTCAGTCACACCCTTGTCATTTGGGTACGATTTCGCATGGGTATCTTGGAGTGCAGCAGAGCTTGATGTTAAATTATCAGAGCCATGGATGTTTCAAACTTAAGAATGTTGATTTATTGAAACAAACAAACAAACAAAAACATTTAAAGAAAAATTATACTATATGCACAGGCAACCTTTCATCCAGATCAGCCTACTCTCTCAGAGTTCAGCCGGGAGTCATTCCTGCTTCTTTTTTTCCCAAACAGGAAACCTAGGTTTTAGGGGAGATCGACAACACCGCCTCTTTGACCCTTGTCTTTGGGCGGCTTTCTTGCCTGGCCGATTCGGTCACCCAAAGCACAATTCCTTTTCTCTATCGGTGCGTTGTTAGACGACACGCTTGATACTTCCAATTTTCCAGTTGTTCATCGTTTGCAATAATCGGCTTCTTACAACGAACAAAACTTTGCTTTAACAAACGCTCGTCTAGACCACCGACAGAGACGGACGCGACTCTTACGATACATTTTGAATATTTCCGTAACATTTTACACTGTGGTAAATGTTTGCCGTAACTTCTGCTTTATTGTAAAGAATACATCATTGATTGGGCTTAAATTAGTTATGTAATCTCTTTCCAAAGTAGCTTTCATTTCTAGAATAATTGAATTTTTTAAGCATTCTAGAAATTAATTGAGATAAAACTGTAGATTACATTTGTGTATAATATATTAAAAATTTCCTGTCAGGTATTTTATACTACGATATATGTTAACACCAATTTCGGCTTTGTGGTAAACATAAACTATAGCATCAAAATCCTTTGAAAGGATATAACTATTTTCTGACGACTTATATAGGTTTTTACCGATTATTTTTAATAGTTATGTTATATCGTTCCTACACCTCCTAGTCCTGACTGTTACCTCATCGTAGTGTAGGGTTGTTCCGGAGTTTTTCCCCTGGTAGGTTGACCCAAGGCGAGAAGGACCTTCCGTTATGACCAGCTAATACAGTCAGGAACCCGGGGCTAAGGCAGTCTTCTCTCTTTGGTGCTCCGGGCTAATTGAAGCTGCTCCTTTTCCTTCACCACGAATCCTACTTTTATTTGAACACTCACTTTCAATCAGTGACAGAAGATATTTTCTGAATGCCATTGTTGTGTGGCTGACAGGGTACCCCGGCCCATATTTTAGTTTGCTTGGACTTTAAAGAGGATGAGATTCTTCGGGATCCTCTCTTGTTTTTCGGACTTTTCTGTATTTTTGTGTTTTATGGAGATTGTCTAGAATAGCTAGACAATCTCCTTAATTGTAACGTTCATGATTATCTAGCATAGCTAGGCAATCTGAAATTAGTTACAACAACAACAACAACATATCTTCATAAAATAGCTTTTTTTTTATCAGGATAATACTATGTTGTAGTGTGGATTTAAATATTTATATACTGAATATATGGTTTTGACTTTTAAATATTTAATATGATAAAAATGTTTATCAGATTTGAACACTAAACATAAATAAACTAAAATAAGCACTTCGTTTACCTAATAATAGTTAATTTTATTTTGAATTTTTTGTCAATGCAGACGAATGTTAAAACCTTAACTTAGCATTATAGCTCATTATTATATATTATTTCAGCGTCACAAGCTATTGAATAGAAAATGAAGTAGTGATCATTTCATTATAGACCAGTATACTATGGTAACGGGGCTTCATAAACCACTTAATGTCTACAAAGTTTTTATGCTACTAGTATCAATCTCTCATTTACAAACTAATTTTTATCTCTAGTCTCCTATACTATAAGAAGAAATTGATGCAACATGCGAACTGCAATTCATCGAACTGCAATTTACGCTAAAAGAAAGAAATCTAACCTCTCTCTATCTGATCTAAAAAGATGATTTGGTATTCTGGGAGGGAGATTCAAAGTAAAAATATTTTGCTTAGTACAGTTGTTTTCCAAATGTATCATTGATACTTTTGGAATCTGTCTAAATGTTTTGTGAATTCTTAAGTATGTCTGGTACGACCTTTAAATCTATTTTTTCAAGTAATCCTTTCAAACCAAGTTGGTTTTTCCATGGAAGAGTAGAATTTTTATTTACCACTTCACTTCACTTGCAATATTCTAGTAAAATGCACTGCTTTGTAGTATACAGCTCTATTTGGCCATTTCTTATTATTCCGAAAATTACTGAAATTGAGAAAGTTCTATAAAGTTAAAGATTTAGGTATTTTAATACATAAAATAAAATAAAAGTTTTCTATAATAGTAAGGTTTTCTAAAAAAGTAATATTTTATAATAGCATTAAAAACTGTAATTGGTTTGTTGGTGATACTATTGCTTACTTATAATTTTAAGAATGCTTGTGTGTTTATACTTATTATACAAGAATTCTGGTATTCTTTAATATATTTTTGGTAGTTTATTTATTATTACACATAGCTGTTTCATTACAATATACGTAAAAAGATCCAAATACAGATTTTCAGTGCATTTTAACTATGCAATAAAAAAATAAGGAATTTAAAAGATGCCATTATAAAGAGTTAAACTATCGTGAAAATTAATTATTCTATTTTACTGATTTATTGCATTTTGTTTTATTATATGCATTTCTAGGATGATCAATTAATCCTCTTTCCCTATATGTCTTTGTTAGGGATCATATCAATAAAATTCGTAAATAATACTCTATTAAAATGAAATCTTAACTTAAATTAAAAATTGACAATAACATGATCTTGTAATATTGCAGCTATTTGGTGATAAAAATTTTAATAACTTTTTGTGGCGCTTGATTAATTTATTACGTGACGATATAATTTGCAGACATATTGATTTTGTTTGATATCAAAACTACATTAATGGAAATTATAAAATTTCTTAACTTAAGAACATCTTGAAAATGTACATTTGTCACAATATTTTTCACGTTTCTTCTGACCAAAAAGTCGAAGTTAACAGAAATTGAAGACTTACAGAACTTATCTCCACATACGGAAAGGTATCTCACATATTTGATTCTCATTTTTATATCCATTTTTTATCATAAACATTTAATGATTTTATGTAATATGTGACGTTTAAGCAGTGTACATATATTTTAAATGAAAGTCACGTGTATAATTTTTAGTCTAAGTTTTCTTTCAAATCAAATATCATACATTAAATTCATTTATGTACAAATAACATACTTTAAATTTGGTAATTTGTGCAATATGATAAAAATGTGATATAAATCAAACTGAAATTGATATACTTTAAAACATTTAAACTTTATTATTTCTAGCTATTTTTATAAATATTTTAAGCAATAATACAAATTAAAGCTTAGCAAGTCATAGTGATTGGGATCTTTTTTAATACTGACCTTTTAAGAGTTCACTAAAAGTGTTAGATATTGAAAAATGTATAAAATAAAATAAGTTCACCATGTTCTCTGTAAACTGAAATTGATACACTTTAAAATATTTAAATGTTATTGTTGCTGGCTATCTTATAAATATTTTAAGCAATAATACAAATTAAAGCTTAGCAAGTCATGGAGTTTGGGATCTATTTTAATACTGACCTTTTAAGAGTTCACTAAAAGTGTTAGATATTGAAAAATGTGTATAAAATAAAATAAGTTCACAATATGCTCTTTAAAAAATATGCCTCGTTTTGTGTGTGTTGGGTGTTGTGTAGTTGTTATTATAAAATATTTATTATTAATGGGGGGGGGGGGGGGGGGGGGGAGGGGTGGGGGGGGGGGGGGGGGGGGTTTATAAGGAATAGATAACAAAGATAATACCTTTTTCTAAGCAATGTGTAGACATGTTTTCAATAATAGATGTAATAATTGATGTCGTTTTCGTGTATGTTTTTACAGGTTCGAATCCAATGAAATCAGTCAATTCAGATTTGCAATATTTTAATTTATAAGAAACATAAATATGAGCAGAAAACCTTTACAAAAATAAAGAGTTGATTTATATTGCTTTAGATAGATCAAAATATGCATCCTTCCCCGGATTATACACTCAAGAGGCAAAACATTAAGACCACCTGTCAATAACGAGTTGGCCCAACTTTGGTGCTCAAATCAGCTTCAATCCGCTTTGGCATGGATGCCACAAATCCTTGGTAGATGGCCGGAGACAGATTGTACCAGATGTTTAGGCAACGGTTACGCAAATCAGAGATATTCCGGATTGGTGATATCCCCATGACATCCCAAATGTGTTATATCGGATTGATATCCGGTGAGTTAGGTGGTCAGGACATTAACACTAGATTGCCCAAGGCAGTCATTTTGACTGTTTTTTAATTTCAATTAGAAAAATAATTATGAAACATAATGACACAATTTCTTAGAATTTGGTGACTTTTTCTATAACATATAAATGGGTTTATGAATAATTGTAGTTACTTCCGCCCTCCTTTATTATATAATATTAAAAATTAATTTTAAACAATTTTCTTTACATATTTGTTATTTTTTCACAATGCAGTCATTTTGACTGTTTTTGGGCAATATAGGTATACAAGAAATCTCGGGCAATCTAGTGTTAAGTGGAATTCAGCATCATGCTTCTGGAACATTTCCAACACAATTTTAGCTTTGTGACACGGGGCGTTGCCCTGTTGGAACATTCCATTTCCAGACAGAAAAACAGAAGCCATCTAAGGGTACAACTGGTCAGCAATGATGTTCAGATATTCTGTAGCATTCATGGTCTGCTCTATCACAACTAATGGTCCCAGAGACACACAAGAGAATGTCCGCCAAAGCATAATACCTCCACCACCGGCCTGTGTATGACCCACTGTACATTGAGGGAGCAATTGTTCGCCTGGAAGACGGCGTTTCCTGACACGGGCATCGGCGTGATGAATGACAAACCGTGATACATCTGACCAGGAAACTCTCTCCCACTGATCCATGGACCAGTTGTGATGTTTCCGGGCCCAGCGGAGGCGCAGTTGGTGATGGCGCTTGGTCAACAAAGGCACACCAGTGGGACTTTTCACTTTAAGTGAATAAGAAAACGAATATTACATCTATTGTGTGTCCGATAGAACACCTATTGGATTTCAGATGCTGTTATAAGATATCCACAAAGGTATGGAAGCTAACTTTCCCCAACAAGACAATTCTCAGAATTAAAGGTACAGATCGATATACTTAAATATTGTAATTTAAAAAAGTAGTTTGTTGCTTCTTATGTTTATTAACATAATAGCAGGAAATAAGAATAGGCTCATATACCGCAAATATTAATTTTGGGCATTTTTTATTGTACGAATATTATTTCACAAAGAAATTTATAAAAAGTCGGAAGAAATGTCCATATTAAGGCAAGGCAATAAAACATTGAAGCACTAAAAAATGCTTTCTTTTATTTCGTACAATTTTCTTACGCACTTTCTTTTCAGAAAGAGTTTCTCACTCAATGTCATTGTCTATAACTTCTTACACTGTGACTCATATTTCAGCATAAATTGTTGCAAATAAACCTTAAAAGTAATGTCACAAAGAAATCCAACACACATTTCATTAGTAAAATAAACACGGAGAAATGTCGCAATTTAAGTCTTTACTTTTCTTTACTTTATATCAGACGATGTTTGCTTAACAGTTGCTTTTGCTGAAGTGTCAGAAACAAGAGTAAAACAACATGCGGTTTAAGGAAATTGGTTATGCGAGTGTTATGTATATTAATGCGACCTGTGTTTGGGAAGCACTTTTTGTCACAGTTGAAAGATTTCGCGAAGTACCTTTCATCATAAAAAAAGTTGCAGTCTCTTGGAGAAGTGTTAATTTGTGAGGGAACACTTTTATGCAGATGTTTCGTTATCATTTCTGAAGGATAACAGACAAATGTGTCATAAATTTTCTAAAATAAGTACATGAAATTGTTTTCCCTGTTTGAAAAGTCCTTGAATGCTTGACAAATTTCATATTTTTCTAAGTAGACATTACACTTTTACCTCGTGTTTAATAAAAATGAATACTTAATTAAAATATTTTTACTATTTAGTTGAAGGAAAATCCCCAAAGTATTTTTCCCTTGAACTCTTTTAAGGTGCAAAACACAGGAAATTTATAACTGTATGTTATTTAGGAAAGTAAGAACTGTTTATTTTGTCTAAATTAGCTTTGTTCAAGATTTTTATTCACTTGCTGTTTCTTTATATGAAGTAAAGATTTTGTTGCACTTTGCCTATACTCAGAGGAAAGTATTTCCAACAGATATAGTATTTAGGAGAAACGGATTTACAGTTTCATTTGCAAGCGAAAGCAACTTTAAACTACACATTCGATCTTTTTACCAAGAGCAGGAATCCTTAGAAGTATATCCCCTTTATAGAAAAACATTACTTAATAAAATCCAGTCTTAATTAGCGTAGTCACAAATAAAAAACCTATAAAATTTGACAATTAAAAATGATGGGATGTCACTGTTTATCGTATGAGGGCCAAACAAGGAGAAAGCTGACATTCGGCCCAATACTAGCAAAACTCAATGTTACCATTGTGATAAAGCAAGTCAGAATTGAGTATAATCATTTAGTATATTTCAGTCAATTGAATGACATTGAATGTGAAGATAGAATACAAAATAAAGAAAATTACCTCTATATATCTCATGTTAGATTTGCAAATCTAAAACGAAAAATGAATGACATTTTTTTTTTACTATATATTTAAAGAGAGATAAAATTTAGATTTGTTGCCAGTAAATAATGGTACTGCTTATGAAAATTATACTAATTTAACATCTTGATTAGTTTATTCCTCTCTCCAAAATATATTACTTTAGGGAATAATAAGCACAGAACTTGCTTCTCTTTCTAACATTCTCTTCATAAAACTACAGATGGAAACAGTGCAACTGATTGTCTCTTTCACCAATCAGTTGCACTGTTTCCATCTGTAGTTTTATGGTTTCTCAATTCAATTTCTTTAACACTAAAGAGGAAGATTCTTTTGGCTACCAAACAGCTCAGTCGCATTTTACCGCCTACTGAATAATCTAGTATTTAGAATGTTACTTATTTGAAGCAAAGATGCCCATTTTCTTCCTTTTGGGTTTGAACGATAGCCGAATGGGTAGAGAGATGGTTCGGCACCGGAGTTCGGGATTTCAATTTCCACTGCTGGCACACGTGTTCAAAGACATTCGAAATAGTCTTAAAGCAGTCGGTCTTGGTCTCATTGATTCTCATGCAGCATGACAGAAGTCCGTAGTGTGAGAGTGCAGCTATGTTTAGGTTTGCGAAACTGATTTGCTCACCGCCCTCACACGTTGTGGTTTGAATGCCCAAGTTTTTTTCACAACTCCAGGAAGCGTGTGGTGTGGACAGGGAATATAATTGCACTTAAACTTCACCAAGTTTTGGAGAATTGTGATTACTCTCCAGGAGGCGATTCAGGACCATCCTTGGAGTACCGGTCCTTCTGGGCAGGACGCATTGTAAAAAGGCCAATGGAACAACGAACACATCAGCACAGGATAATAAAAAGTATAGGGTTTCCTGAGAGAAAGAAGGAAGGAAAAGAATGCAGCGTTCGTTCTCTTGGACATTGGCAATTTTTTTTTGGTCATAGCACGTGGAGTGCTTCTTTTCCTTTTTAATTATATATATATATACATATATATACATATATATATATATATATATACATATATAAATACATATATATATACATATATAAATACATATATATATACATATATAAATACATATATATATATATATATATATATATATATATATACATATATATACATATATATATATACATATATATATATATATATATATATATATATATATATATATATATTTTTTTTTTCGCATATTTTCTTGTCGTTTGTTCTAATTTTGAACATTGTAATATAGATCAGTGGTATTATACTATAATTAAAAGCAATTTAAAGCAACTTTGGGTTATCAATGACTTTGATAAAACAATGCAATGTACTACACCACAGCACGTAGAATTTCCAGTCAATGAAACTTTCTAACGTTGGCTTTTATGCTAAATTCAAAAACTAAGATTTCACCTCTTTGTATACATGCAATCTGCTACTGTATTATCCAATTATTTTATGATTCAAGTTTTTAAACACTTTAACCTATTACTGGCTAACAGTAGAATTAAACTGGTACGACTGATTAATTTTAATTTCTAAATGCTGGAAATATTTTTGCAAGCAGTGGGATTTCAATCCACGAAATTCATTATGAACTGGAAAAGCTCTATTTGTTCAATTACTTGTATTGAATAATTTATTTAAAAAATAATAGTATTATCAACTTTATTCTTAATTTACAATAAGGCACATAAAACGCCTTCATTGTCATGTAGACAGAAGTTATCTTTCATATGCCAAATATTTTAAATAATTTTAATTTAACTAAAGAATAATTAATTTTGTTTGAAATTTTGTGAGTTTTAAAACAGATAATTAATTTTCCATTACTAAATACAATTTTATCTTAGTCTGCGATATCAATAATACTAAAAATAAATATACGTTTTTTAGAATAACAACATTTTGGATTTCTACTATTTGAAATATTCTTGAGGAAATTTTACCTGCTATATGCCTTTCACACTCTTCAGATTGTATAACATTATAGAACAAAAATTAAAGTTCAATTCATATTAATATATTTCAAAGAGTAAGATTTGTTTATTTTACATTAAAAAAATAGAGTAATTTTGTAGAGGAAGAAAGATTTATTTTTGAAATTTTACTTTTTTACCTTTGTAGTTTACCCTAAATGATATAACATTATTTAAAATTACATTATTTTAAATTGTAATACATATCCTATAAAATATTCATTATATGTACAAAAGGAATGGTAATCAATTTTTAATTGGATACAAAATCAATATAATTTTTATATATTCAGTGGTTATAAAAGATAATAAAGTTTTAAAGGGTCATATTACAATAGTAAGGGTCACAGTAGACTTAAAAATTTATTATAACAACCTTTTCAAGATATCATAAAATAAAATGCTTTGCTCCTTTTAGAATTAATATTTTACAGGTCTTAAATAATAATTTAGCTTTAAAATCTATTCAATTTTGTCATTCAAAGTAGTAAAATTTTCACAAAGTAAAAAATGCACACGATCAAAAAAGAAATACACTTACATTCAAGATATTATTTGAGACCGTGGTCTTTAATGGTGGTTGGAGGACTTAAAATAAGCTCATGGTTGCAACTTACCTTCAAGATACCATTTGAGGCCGTGTTCTTTAATGGTGGTTGGAGGACTTCAAATAAGCTCATGGTTGCAATGACTAAGCTCTTGTTTCCAACTTACCTTCAAGATACCATTTGAGGCTGTGTTCATTAATGGTGGTTGGAGGACTTAAAATAAGCTCATGGTTGCAATGTCCTCCCAAACGACACCTAACTGGAGGTGGCAGGCCAACCCTCTGAGTCTTCGACTTAATCCCTGCTTCGAAATTCTTAGGATCCACTCTTAGAAATACAACATCTTGCGGTAATAGGAATCACCTTTCCATGAGAAGCCATATGACTTCTCAATAGATATGACACGAACAGACTATAACCATTGAAATTTGTATATTAAAAACTAAATTTTTATGCTAAATTAAAGGAAAATATTCATATTTTAAAACGTATCTGGTATTTTAAAATAAAACAATATTAAAAATTAAAAAATAAGTATTTATCATACTATAAAATAAAATTTATCTGAATTTCACAGAATAAAAATGATTCTATCAGGTATAAAAGATTAGTTTGAGTACAGAATACAATAGTTATTTTTCGAGTAAGTGGTTTTCTATGTTTTTTTAAACTTTGTTTATACATTTCGTATTTTTTAAAAGAAGAATTGCTTCATATGACAAAACTACATAATTCTTATAAAAAAAGAGCCTAATTAATATTACAATAAAAATTATTTTAAACGAGGATACAAAATAACGATACTTACATTCATATAGTACATAAAAATATAAAATAAAATATAAAATAATCTAAAAATATATAAAATAAAAATATAAAAATATATAAAATAAAATATAAAAATGGATATATGATGAAACGATACTTACATTTTATATTGTATTCGGTCAAATAGGTTGTTTTAACGTTGTTTTCTTAACTCAAAACATATTTGTTTCCATCTAAACCTACAGGTTTTATACATTTTACCTTCATTAGATTTTCATAGAAATAAACGTGCATCAGATTATGAAAGCAGACTTTAAAAACACAGAACACCGCTAAAATAGATTTAAAATTTTTAATACTTGTATATTTCAATAATATTTATAATATTAGAAACCCGTACCAGATATTCATTACTTTTGAGCGTCCAAAGCAATTTTTATCGATTCCGTTTCTTTGCGTATTCGCAAGAACTACAGAAATTTAAGAAGAATTTTAATTTAAAAGGATAAAATCTCCGAAAGTAATTTTGTTTCCAAAGATTTTTCCGGATCCGTCTCGCAGTTAGAATTTATATTCAACAATCAGCAACTTTCGACAAATTAAATTTTAAGTTCTTCCTTTTGAGAATTTTATTTTCTTCATTTAGGGTTTAACTTTATTGCGTTATACTTGGGAGTTTTCTCATCTAAGTTCAGACGGTTTATTGCCTGGGGTGTACAGAAAAACACGGAAAGTTCTTCCATTTTCATTTTTTTTACGTTTTCTTCCAATATTTTCTTGACATAAACTTGTCTTAGCCCATTTTGTATTTTGATACCATTTTTTTCTTAAATTCGAAATTGTCATGCATTAAAGGAAAAGCTAATGATTTTTTTTAAATAAAAAAATGAGATATTTTGTTTTATTTTTCATATAATATGCCGGAAGAAATGGATTATGTTGGAGATTTATTCCTTGTTTTATTGATAAGAGGTTTTTTTCCATGTTAAATTCTGACATTGTACGGTATTTTTAAATGTCTTAGATAATAAATATTTCTATGTTTGTGTCAAGACAAGCAAACACAACTGTAATATTGACTGTAGTATTGGCAGTTTTATTGTATACTAAGTTTTCTAACGTACCTTAACATGGCTTAATTTTTAATTAGTTGCTAAATAGTAGTTATTTTAATTAATTCATTTATTTATATACATTTGTGTCTATCTACCTACTTATCTATATATCTATCTATGCGTTCATGCACACACACATATATATGTATATAATTTCAAAAAAAATTTACAAAATGTATTTTAATACTGTATGGCATAGTGCAGGATTATTGCATAAGGGAATTAAATAAAAACTGTATTAGCAGTAGAGATTAATAACGTCAATTCTACTTTCTTATAAGATACTGAAAGTGTAATAAGCTTTCGAATCCTGTTATGTATATGGATGTAACATTTCAAACGTGAAAAATAAATTCAAAGATATATTTCAAGCTAAAATAGTGGGTAAATTACAATTTAATTGCATGTAAGGGTTATAATAGAACTGATTAATATTTAAACAGTTTATAGAACTAAAAGATGGAATCAAATAAAATTAAATTGAAAATCATGGCTTTTACTCAAATAGTGGAAACGAGGTAAATGTTTTAATAGGTGGTGCGTGAATTTCGGGCGCGTAAGTATTTCAAATACGGAGCACCCTTGTGCCTAATATTTACACAGAATTTGTAGGGGAGACCGGGGCACCTTGGGACACTTTTCAGTTAAACATTTTTATGAATTTTTTTTTAAAGCTAATTGAAAATAGTAAGTATGCATGCATATATTGTCATTATATCTGCTTCTTATATACATTAAACCTACTTAATATATCATTTAGTTAAAGAGCAATAAAAGAAATAAAATACCCTTCCAATGTCCCAACCTGCCCCACTGTATGGGGTAGGTTGGGACACTAAACAACAAATACAAAATACTGTTCAAATTATTTTTATTAACTGTGTTAATAAAAATAATTTGTTATTATGTACTTATGTTATAAAGGAGAAATAGCTGAAAATTTTTCAAGTTAATACATTTTTTAACAAATCTTATATTTGCAGCTGATTCAAGCATATTAGCATTTATAGCAGAATACTTTCTGTTTGTTTTTCTTGTTCTCATCATTTTTCTCTGAAAAAAAAATATTAATAAATTAATATTTTGACATGTTAAATCAATTAAAAATTAGGCACCAAAATATTAATTATTTTGCTTGAATTGATATTTGTTTACACTTTTTAAAATGTCCCAAGGTGCCCCATCTATGTGTGTCCCAACCTGCCCCATTTTACATAGTATTTTTTGGTAACTATTATATAGTTAGGTTTAACAATATAGTTTATTTATTAGCATAGAAATAATAATAAATGTATTTTCTTTCATAACAATATACTTTGTTTTAAATATTTAAATTAAAAAAAATACTTTTTAAAATGGACATTGATGTAATTTTGGGTTATTCAAAACAAAGAGAATGAAATTGTTCCTTACCTATAAGCACTATCTTCATCCAAATTCTTTGAGAAGTGAAGAGTAATGTCATATATCAATACACATGAGCACTAATTCCTGGCTGCAAATTAAAGCCTGAAAATAAAGGTTCCCAAGGTGGGCTATGTCCCAAGGTGCCCCACTATCCCCTATTGTATCTTTTATAATTCGCCAGAAATTAGCAATATTTTTTCTCCAGGTCGAAATTGTCGCCCAGTTGACCATGGTTTGAATGACATTTAGGATCTCGTATCTTCTAGAAAGTTCCAGACCCGAAGTTCTTTGGAAGCATAAAAGTGAGATTTAGGCTAGTGAGGACGT
>CM063505.1:111565099-111587599 GCA_032207245.1 Pardosa pseudoannulata | reverse complement strand
AGAAGAATTAATGTTTATAAAAGTGAAAAAAAAATTATTCACATGTTGAAAAGCAAAGTATACATTCTATAAGTATTGGCTTATACTATTACAATTTTCGGATGCTGGCTGGATTTTATTCAAAGCATTTTCTATTCTAGTAGAAGTGTCTAGTGGATGTATTTGCGTTTCCGAATGCATTTATGTTTTTGAATTTTTGCCGGTGTAAGGAAAATATGGAATGAGCAAAAAAATTCCCAACTCCCACTATTTATAAAATATTAAAGAATTCTAAGAAAACTGTTCTTACATATCTCTAAGATTTGTCACGGTGGATTCACTGTGAATTGTCAAGTTATGTAAACCATGACATAAAGGATGCTACTAAAATTGTTCGAATCAGAGTATTTGTGTATGACCAAATGGGATAAGATCAGCATTAATACTCATGAAAACTTTTTACACACTTTTATTTTTTGTTTACACTTATAAACCTTTTTTGTTTACTGTAAGAATAAGTTACATTCGGTTCAGATCTTTTTACCTCTTCCCGTGAGTCATCGTCAAAGACATACCAGAACAGGACAGGTTTGAACTAGAAAGAAACTTCCCTTCTCCCAACCAATAGAAGTGTCCGTTGGTTTGGGGGATTTTGACCCCCCTCCGTTCTGGAGTGGACCCTTGTTTTTTCTCCGCCAGGCAGTCTGATTTTTTGAGTGGACAAGGTTGTTAAAAAAAATCTTCGCCATATTGTTTTTTAAGTCTGACGCCGACTCGAGAACAGTCCTCGATATCTACAAATGATAAGTTAATTCCAGTTGTATTCCTTAGGCATTTATTTAATTGCATAAAATCATTTAATCAAGACCTATTTTCCATGTGTTTCTTAATAAATTTTAATTTTTCTTTCTCAAATACTAGGCCAACGTAACATTATTTTTACATTTAAATAGATGGTGAATTTTATGCCAATTTACCGCAATAAACTTTCGATTTATGCTGTATTTATTACACTGATACAAAGTATCTTAAATACAGGGCAACTTCAATCCGTTTAGTGTTGATGATATAGATTTTACTGTTTTGTTGATGCTTTTATGGTGGTTAAGAATTTAATAATTCTTTATTTCAATTAAATAAAATACTGCTGTTGTTGCTTGGGCCACTTGGTCAAACCAAGCAATACGATACTCCTATTAAGGTTAAGTGGTGTGCTTTTCGTTTTAAGGAGTACCTCAAGGGTGAAAGGACGGCTTCTTGCTCAAGTGGGTCCTCGTATTTTTGAAGCAGGCACCAAGCAGAAGACCCATAGGCTTGTCCTGCCACACGAGGTACTAATTGAGAACTTGGAGGACATTGTGACCACGAACATATTTTAGTGCCCCACTTTTAGAAACATGGCAGATCTTAGGCCGACTCGGTCTCCGAACCCGCAATCCTTCAGTTATGAGAGCGTTGCTTTTGCAAACTGAGGTATCGCGGATCATAAAAACACTGAATTCTAATTAGATGGTTCCTCATTACTAAAATTTAATAACCTTCTGAGGTTAAGTTAGATAGAGATAGACTAAAAGGGACTATCGAATACTGTAATGTGTTCTCTTAAGGCTTTTTTGAAAAGCTTAAAGTATCCGTCTAAGTTGAAAACGTTATTTTTTGCCAAAAATCATATATATATTTTTAAATTCCTCTGTTGTAAAATTTTAACTTTTAGGCTTCTAAATCTGTTTTTGTTTTGTCTGTATAGCATTTTAAAGAAAAGTTACAACTACTTAAACATCAGTGCCAGATGTCCAAACAAAACGGAAGTAGCGCCTTCGGAACCGGAAGTTGTGAATTTAAAGCTTTTTAAAGAACATTTTTTTGGATAAAATTTTTTAAATTTTCATAAAGGTTAGTTTAAACATTTTCCTAGTATTTTTAATAATTAGCAACTTGGCAATTAGAAAGTTTTGAAGCAAGAAAGTAGGGAGAATTTTAAACATGTATTTAAATTTTTTAATAGTTAAAGTCGCTTTCAAAAACTTCAAAAGTGTTTTTCTCAGAACGGTATTTTTAATAAAATGTTAAAACTTAAAATGCGATTTCTCAAAAAGTTCTTAAAATATTTTGTTGAAAATTTTTATGAATGCTTTTTGATAGTATTTACTAGGGAATGACCTAAAAGCTTTAAATTTGGATAATTTTTTATGATGTTGCACTCATAGTTAGATATAAAGGTAATGAAAATTCATTAAAAAGTCAATGTGTATGAATCTGAAGGGTCAAAATTTTTTACCAAATGTAAATTAAGCAAAGATCTTAGGTGATTCACTAGTCCAGTGTATAAGAAATGTGTGGCATCAAAAAATATTGAAATAATTTAATTTATTAAAAAATTACTACGTTTCTACGTTTAAAGAAAAGAAGTTCTCCGAAAGTAGATGGATACCTTAAACTGAACAGAGCTGTTAGATGCTATCTAGGTTTCATTATTATTTGTCTTTTGCATTTTCGTTTCTACTGTATGATGTGGTGTAGTACATTGCTGTTGTTACTTTACATACATTAATAACCCAAGTTTGCTTTATATCGTCTTTAATATTAATTGATAATATAAAAAATAAATCTAAAAACGTAAAAACATGAACTAGTTTCTACGTTTAAAGAAAAAAAGTTCTCCGAACTTAGACGAATACCTTAAACTGAACAGAGCTGTTAGATGCTATCTAGGTTTCATTATTATTTGTCATTTGCATTTTCGTTTCTACTGTATGCTGTGGTGTAGTACATTGCTGTTGTTACTTCACATACATTAATAACCCAAGTTTGCTTTATATCGTCTTTAATATTAATTGATAATATAAAAAAATAAATCTAAAAACGTAAAAACATGAACTAGTTTCTACGTTTAAAGAAAAAAAGTTCTCCGAACTTAGACGAATACCTTAAACTGAACAGAGCTGTTAGATGCTATCTAGGTTTCATTATTATTTGTCTTTTGCATTTTCGTTTCTACTGTATGCTGTGGTGTAGTACATTACTGTTGTTACTTCAAATAGATTAATAACCCAAGTTTGCTTTATATCGTCTTTAATATTAATTATAGTAAAATGCCACTGCTCTATATTGCAATATTCAAATATAGAACAAAAGATAAGGAAATATATAAAAAATTAAAACTGAAGGAAGAACTCCACGTGCTACACCTGAAAGAAAAAATTGTCAAAGTTCAAGTGCACGATGCGTTCTTTTTCTTCCTTCTGAATTCCTCCAGCAACCCTATACTTTATCCATTATCATGTACTGATGCGTCCGTTATTCCATTGTTCTGTGCACAATTCGTCCTTTCCCGGCTCTGTCCAGATTGACCGGGACTCCAGACATGGTCTTGAATCGACTCTTGAAGACCAATCACAATTCTCGAAACGTGGTGAAGTTTAAGTTCAATATTTCCCACAGACCACACCACACGCCTCCTGGAGTCGCTAAAAAATACCTGGGCCTGCAACCCACAACGTGTGATTGCAGCGAGCAAATCAGTTTCGCAAACCTTAGTTAAAATAAAGCTGTACTCTCACGCGGTATAAGGATATTACATATCATTTTCAAATTTACTGATGTGACTTGTAAAAAAAGGAAATAAAGAAATTTAATTTCAATCTGTTTAGAAATCGTTTGAAACATATTATACCCATGATAGTCTCAGGATCACATCTGCCACTGGCAAGAACAGTAACTACTCAGCAACATTACGTTTCTGTCAAAGCTATCAATGACACATACAATGCTTTGAAATAGATCGAGCTCTTAATCTGAAGCTGGTTGCCACGAATTAATGCATACGAACGCTGTCGAGGGTTATAGATTGAAAATCTTAACTTATTGCAGCCGAACATTAGTCGCGAGTGATAATAACGTTCCACATTTGTCATAGAGAAAACGCCACTGCAATTCATGGCAAATATTGTGCTTCGTTCCAGCGATGGAAGTGTATGGCGATCGATTATTATGCGCCTTTTGAATTATTTATGGATGAAGATGATAAATGCAATTTTCGCGAGTACTAAGAGTGTATTTTACTATTGTGCTACTTTTACCAGAAATACCTTCTCCGAATGATGTAAGTACGTTGAAACGAAATTTCTAATAAATTGTGGACATTCTATAAATTTATATCCTTGGTGATATTTTAAGGGAACTAGAAAATACCAAACCTTAAAAAACTCGATTTTTCAAAATTTAATTTAAAAAATACCCGGTGTTTTGTCCATTTTAGGAATTAATCATTTTTATAGGAATCACGACTTGAGTACAGATTAATGGGGACAAAATATAAACACACATAGTAACACACATCATGTAAAGGACATTATAAAACTATTTCAATATTTCTCAAAATATGTTTTTGCAGAATTTAGTTTCTTTCATCGAAAATCCATCTTTCTAGAAAAAAAGATTACAATTTCGTATGACTTCTATGATGTCAGTGAAATGAATAATCATTAATCATTTTTTATAAATCATATTAATTTTTATTGTAACTTTATTTTGGAATTTCGAAAATGTTTAATTCAACTCATTTTATAAAATATTAAATTCAACTTAATAGAATAATTAACATTATTTCAAATAGTAAATAAATTTTTATTAGCAGTGAAGTATATTTTATAAGGTTAAAAGCAAAATGAAAAATTTAAGGCGTGTCTTTGTGATACCATAAATTGTGCTAATTATAGTAAGTGTTATTTGTTTATTTTAATTTGATTAAAATCTGAGGATGATAAAGATATTAGCTCTGTACTATAAGAGAATATGCATCTGGTTTAGATTGTGAAATTTTATTTATTTAAAAATATTAAATTTTTATAAGCTAGATATTTTCATATAATAAGCCAAAAATATGTCTTCTCTTAATTATATTAGTAAATTGTCTATATAAATATGTATACTAATAGTAACTAGAAAACATGTATAGTGTAAAAAATTAAGGTACTTGATAAATGATCAAGCATCTCATTATTAAAATAAATCATCTTACGTATTACTGTATAAATACAAAGTATAGATTTATTTTAAGAATTCAACGAGCAATTGTTTAGCAACATTATTTATTTCTATATTCATTGAGGGTTTGGAATAGTCAGGAAGCTCCTGTGATAGAACTATTTATGAATGAAGATGATAAATGTAATTTTCTCGAGCACTAAGTGCGTATTTTACTATTGTGATACTTTTATCAGAAATACCTTCTCAGAATGATGTAAGTACGTTGAAACGAAATTTTTAATAATTTGTAGACATTCTATAAATTTATACAGTTGGTGATATTTTAAGGGAACTAGAAAGTTCAAAACCTTAAAAAAAGTCGATTTTTCAAAATTTAATTTAAAAAATAACAGGTGTTTTGTCCATTTTAACAATTAGTCATTTATATAGGAATCAAAACTTGTGTACAGATTAATGAGAATAAAATATAAACACTCATAGTCATGTAAAGAATATTATAAACCTTTTGGAATATTTCTCAAAATATGTTTTTGAAGAAGTTAGTTTCTTTCATCGAAAATCCATCTTTCTTTAAAAATATTAAAATTTCGCATGACTTTATGATGTCAATTAAATCAATAAGTATAAATAATTTTTTATAAATTATATTAATTTTTCTTGTAACTTTAGTTTGAAATTTCGAAAATTTTTAATTCAATTCATTTTATAAAATATTAGATTCAACGTAATAGAATAATTATCATTATTTCAAGAAGTAAGTACATTTTATTAGCAGTAAAGTATATTTTATAAGGTTAATAGCAAAAGGAAAAATTTAAGGCGTGTCTGTGTGCTACCATAAATTGTGCTAATTATAGTAAGTGTTATTTGGTTATCTAAATTTGATTAAAATCTGAGGATGATAAAGATATCAGCTCTGTACTATAAGAGAATATGCATCTGGTTTAGATTGCGAAATTTTATTTAGTTAAAAATATTAAATCTTTATAAGATAGAGATTTTCATATAATAATAAACCAAAAATAACTCAGTTATCATAATTACACGAGTAAAATTGTCTATATAAATATGTACACTTATAGTAACCAGGAAACATGTATAGTGTATAGTGTAAAAAACTAAGATACTTGATAAATGATCAAGCACCTTGTTATTAAAATAAATAATCTTACGTATTAGTGTATAAATACAAAGTATAGATTTATTTTAAGAATTCAACGAGCAATTCTTTAGCAACATTATTTATTTCTATATTCATTGTGGGTTTGGAATAATAATGAATCTCCTGTGATAGAACTATTTATGTGCTATTTTTTGTTGGCTATCGTGATTTTAAATTCCAATCACATTAAGATCTCTCACCAGAAATAAAGAGCCAGTTTTCAGGAAAAATATTATCATCAGGCTTTATATATATATATATATATATATATATATATATATATATATATATATATATATATATATATATATATATATATATATGCATATATATGTATATATATGTATGTATATATGTATATATATGTATATATATATATATATATATATATATATATGTATATATATATATATGTATGTATATATATATATGTATATATATATATATATATATATATATAAATATATATATATATATATATATATATATATATATATATATATATATATATATATATATATATATATATATATATATATATATATATATATATATATATATATATATATATCAGTATGCATCTCGAGAAACTCTTTATTGCCAGCTTTGACAGCCTAATGTCATGCTGTACCATATATTGGGAATTGTGGTAGAAACACAAATTAATAAAGAAAAATACATTCACAGTAGAATTTGTCGTTAAGGATTCAATAAGTTAAAGAAATTGTACATTAAACAGATTTCTGATACAGAAAAATACTAAAAGAAACATTTTTTTTCATTCATTTTCTTTATTTATGTCTTCTTTCCCTCTGTATAAATGAAAAAAATACATTTTATGATACATTTATCATATTTTACACGGACAGAAACTGATGACAACATCTACCAAGTTTCTTTGTTTTTATTTTAACCGTACGCAGTACTTTAGCAAAAGGCAAAATAAAAAAAAAATGTCTCCTAGTTCTCATCTTGGAAAGAAAAAAATATATATTCATAGAATACGTAGTTTTTCATAAGAAAAAATTCCCCACTTACGTACTTGTAGACATAATTTATTATATTTACTCTCGCCGGGCGTAATACCAAACACGTGCTTTAAAGATACACGGAAACTGTATTTGCGAACAACCCTGGAGGGTGTTTTGAAACGGCGGACAAAATAGATCTAGTCCAAAACTACGAAATAAAGGAAATGGAAAAGCCACCTTGAAACAAGAATTCTGGAAAAAGGGAAAAGAATATTTTCTTTTTTCAAAAATGGAAAAAAAAAAGAAACGAAAGAGAAAGGAATTTGACAATGGAACATATAATCCCAGGAGACAATATCAGCAGAAATGTCTGCTTTTTATTTCAAAACTTCTGATTGAAACTTCGGTCAGAAAAAAATATATAAAGTAAAATTTGGTGTTAGGATGTTTCATTGGAAATGAATTTAATTATCTTAACCTTACGAAGCAATACTTTATAAAAAAAAATAATGGTTCTTGGAATAAAAGTTTTTTTTTTGGTTTCACCTATTGTCTTATCAATTTTTTTCCCTCGATAATATGTTGGTTTGAGAATATTTTCTTCCTGCCAAAGCTATCTTATATTATGACATGACTTTGTCACTGACATTGACAGAGGCTCAACCTATGAATACTTAAATACTTTTGATAAGGGATAATTTCAACATTCAAACTAAATGAAACTGAAAGAAAAATCAATATATTTTCCTAGTTAAGAAAGCAGTAAAATGTTGGAAATGTTGTGAAAACTAAAAATGAATTCAATGAAAGGGAATATTGGTTTTTTTATAGACTTAATAAAAGAATTACTGTTTATACAAAATCATATATAGTTTAACTTTTCTTTTGCTTTATTAGACAAAAATATAGGATAAAACTTTATAAACACAGATATTATTCCTTATGAAACTTTATAAAAATATAAAAAAGTGATATTGGTTTGAGCTATGAATACCTTGTAGTTATTATCTATATTATTATCTACTCTAATCAACAAAACCATATTGTGTAAGTACTTTTAAAATTATCTCTTCAAGTATATTCTTGAATGTACTTTATGTGTATACACATACACATTTATTTGTAATGATATTTTTATCGCTTTCGGTTCCAATTCTGTTTTTTCCGATAATTATTTTCAAGCAACCCTGGCGAATGTTTTCGAATGTTCCCTAGTAGATTTCTTCCTGCTGCATAGCTAAAAATAGAGGTTGACGCCTAAGTTAAGTCATCCACTTGATTTGTAGGATAGTTAATTGGCAAACACCGACAACTATAAAAGAAGTGCTCCTACATTTGAGTTATCAGTTTCGATATTTTATATAGTTTTCTTTCATTATAGAAATTTAAAAAAAAACTACTATAATTTGAGATTTCATTTGTTTTTATTATATTGTCGCTTTCATCGCAAGTTCCACTACTACATAGCTTTAAAATCAGCTTGGAACTTCACTTCGAGATGAGGCAAAAAGACTAAAAAAGATATATATATATATATATATATATAATATATATATAATATATATGATATATATATATAAATATATATATATATATATATATAATATATATATAATATATATATATATATATATATATATATATATATATATATATATATATATATATATATATAATATATATATATATATATATATATATATATATATATATATATATATATATATATATATATATATATATATATATATATATATATATATATATATATACAGGCAATTATCAAAATAATTAAAACATATATTGATAAAAGAACTAAAAGATTGAAGAATTTAAAACTGCTCTTGATAAACATAATTATATGATCCTCTTTTATCAGTCTTTTCCCTCATTTTACATAGATTGAAATATGTATTTTAGATATCCAAACATTTAAATACTGGTACAATTAGGTATCAATTAAATATTAAATTTATTTTAAACCATTACTAGTATCTATCTTTTGAAGTAATATTATAATACAATGAAAATTCATATTTAGCGATCATATAAACATTTATGAGAGTATCATTTCCGAAAAGATATTCCTTCAATCATTCTCTCATCTTTAGTACTGTTCCCAATAAAGACAACTATTGAATGATGGATTTCTGAAGGCCATATTTAAAAGATTACCTTACTTTACAGTTAGTATTAATAATTTTCTGAAAATTTCTCTAAAAATTACTTCACAGGCACTTACAAAAATTCAATACTTCTATGACTTTTGATATGAACTAAGTATGTGCTGAAACACAAAAAACATATACACAGACATGCATTGATATCCTATATATATATATATATATATATATATATATATATATATATATATATATATATATATATATATATATATATATATATATATATATATATATATATATATATATATATATATATATATATATATATATGTGTGTGTGTGTGTGTGTGTAATATAGGAAAGGAATAATATTGTAAAATGTGAATACCACCCCCGAAAACAAAAAGTAATAAATGAAAAAACCCTACAAAGACCCTAAATATGGGAAACAAACAAGACCTGTAGGAAACACACAGATGTGAACTACCTGCGAGCAATTAAGAAGCAATTTTAATCCCCGTTTGAAGTGACAGAAATCGTAAAATCAAACGGGTAAATCCCCGTGACTTATAGAGTAACATAACTTGCGGGTGTTAATCCCCACGCCAGTTACCTGTAATCGCACAGGATAGCATCTCACGGTATCTGTTCGGCTAGACTAAAAAGTAAAAGGAAAAATGCAAGAGCCAATGAAGAGATTCAAGAACGCCCTAAACACGCCCTCGAAAATTCTAAATGGTCAGCCAGAAAAATACCTCCCAAAACCCCATAGTGTAAGATTTTAAATTTTCAATAAATGTTTAATATTCTGTATCCAGCTGTCAGTTAGAAAAGGAGACATTCTCTCCCCCAGCCGTCAGCTATCTAATTAGTATATTATCCCCGCAGCCGTCAGCTCGTCAGTTAATATGTTTCTGGTCACATTGTTATCGAACCATACTATGTAAAAGTAAGTGAGAAACAAACACAGTTAAGTTTGCATAAACAAGAACTTATCAGGACAAAATTGCGCAAAAGGAACAGTTGTTAATTGTGCCTAGGATGAAAGGAACTCCACTTGACTACCCTCATTCACCTGTAAAATTTCAAGTCAATGGACAATATGTTCAACAGCAGATCGTAACTGATCAGTTGAGGAGGCTTCGTACATAAAGCGCTATTTAGTTGTTTAAATTATTCAATGTCGCAATATCTCATGATATAGCAGACTTTTTAAATAACCCCATAACCAAAATCACAGTTAGATCCGACGAACGTAGAGGCCATTCATTAGGAAAGTAGTGACTAATAACATATTTCTCTGTGGAATTTTGGAGAATGGATGACACATGAATATGTTGTGGGAGCACCATCTTGCATGAAAATGGTCGATATATTTACCCGCATTTGCTATAGTTGCGGCACAACAAATGTTTGCGCATGTCATGGTACCGACTACGCTTAACGGAGCATGTGACAGGCCTACGTTTACTGATTTCTTTAAAGAAGAATGTCCCAAGGAGGAATGTTGCCGTGAATCCACTGACAGTGATCATTGGGGACTGAAGAAGAGCATCTAGTGATCCACATTAAGTATGGATCCGCAGATGTTCCTTAGTCCAAATGCGGTAATGGTGTGTTGACAGTCCTATTGAGGAAGAAATTAGCCTCGTCACTCCATAGTATATTCCAAGGCCATAACAAATCAGTTATTCTGTTGAGAAAACTGATTGCGAATGAGAGACGTTGTGGTTTGTCCCTAATATGCATCTCTTGCGTATGGCGGATATTGCATGGTAAGTAGTGCATTATGTTTCTGAGTCTTTTTTGAATGGTTCTGTAAGAATAGCCTGTCTGTCGAGAAACTGCACACGCGCTACTGCTTCCAAACTCTGAAGTCTATGTGTCGACAGCTGTCTTGGAGGCATCAACAGGAACCGATGTGACACGTTTACGACCTCTTCCAGGTTTAAATCCTAATATCCCCGTCTCTTTAAATCTCGTGGATATTCGTGGAACTAATACCTTTAGTAGACATTGGTCCACGCCAAAGGTTTTTGTACTACGAAATTCAAGAACTGAAACAGACGCATTTTCTTTGTTTTTGTAAAGCAGCCTCACCAATAATCATGTTCAGATAGAGAGACCGTCATTCGTACAGCTGGAAACATTGACTTAAACATGACAACCTCTGCAAACGTGTTAGACCCTAACTTGCTACGCATAAAATTTCCTCTTTTTCCTAAGCATGCAAATCTTGATATTTTTCTTCTGCAAATGACAAATTTTCCCGGTTTTCATTTTATTAAACATATCTTTTGTTTCCGATTGTTAATATTTTTTCTGTATTCCTTTTAGGTGGTTTATCGTGTTAAATTTCATGTTTTTCATGAAAAGACGCCCTCTAGTGGACATTTTGGAAATTTTTTTTTCTAAATTCCTTTAGAAGATCTGGTGTAAAACCCATATACAAGATTTCGGTGCACTTTTTTCACCCATTTGCGGTGTTGGATGCCGTTCATACGGGAAGCCTAATTATAACCACCAGGTACACACACACACACACACACACACACACACACACATATATATATATACATATATATATACATATATATATATATATATATATATTTATTTATATATATATATATATATATATATATATATATATATATATATATATATATATATATATACACACAACATTCATACATTTAGACAATTGCTGATAGTTTTCTTTCGTAATATTTAATTTTGAATTTCAAATTTAATTTACAAAATTATTATTTATTATTCAAGAATATAATTTTGTTTTCGTAATATTTAATTTTGAATTTCAAATTTAATTTACAAAATTATTATTTATTATTCAAGAATATAATTTTGTTTTCAAGAAACAGAAATACTTTCATTTTTATCCGAACCTATCAGACAGAAGGCAGTTTCTTCCCCAAAGAAAATCCGAGCAAGCAGATATATGATGTTGTTTGTCTTCAGTTGATACTAAAACTGAATTGAATCTGTGTACAAATAAAAAAATTCTTTGTCATGTCGGGTATAATTTTACTCCAAGGAAAAAACTGAATTCCCAAATATAAAACAACTCGAGGTAAAGCTTGTTTCACTGCGGCACTTTGGGATTCGCGTGCCTTTTATGTAGTAGACAGTATAAAAATGAAAACAAATAGAAACTGCTTGTGAAAGGGAATCTGTATATATTTATATGTATCTTGTGATTTTTTGAATTTTTATAATAACTAAAATTTAAGATTACACATAGGTTTAAAAAAATCGATATTATACATTTAAGCTATTTATCGGGTAACTATTTCTGAAACCTTAAGCAACAAGCTGTATAAAAGTATTTTTTTAAAAAAATTAGAATTTAATAAATGAAATTATTATTGCATCAATCTGTTATTAATATGGGAGGTAATGTTACTTGAAGGTAATGTTACTCATATTTTTCAGCAAATTACACACGTGATATCTAAACAGATTTTATATTACATATTTGAAATTTGGTACAGATATAATAGCTAAGATAAAAAGGATGATGTCAAAAATTATAGAAAAATATCAATATTTACTTTAGTTTAAAATTTTAGTTTAGTAATACGTGAATATTTAACGCAAATTTAAAATTAAATAAGAAGATATAGGAAATATTTTAATTATTATAAGAATTTTTTGAATAGTTATTCATTTTTACTATCAAATCAGGCATAAATTATTTTTTGAAGTACAAGATATATATATATATATATTTGATAAGTTATTATTATAAATTCTGTAAGTTTGCTAATGCGCTTTATGATACCATTTAATAGAAATTAATAATAACTCTAAATTTAGTAACTATTTATTTGTATTTTAAAAAACTTTGCTAGTATAAATTTTAAATTTTAATTTGTTTGTTGCAAAGCATTTAATAAGTTTTTGCAATTAAAAAATATGGAAAACTCTAGTTTAATGTTATACTTTTGCCATCTATAAAGTTTTAACAAGTATTGAAAATTCAATATATCCGTATTCAACAAACCAATACGTGGTAAATAAAACTTCTTGAAAAAGTCACTTGTTACACAATTTACACTGAAGAAGGTATTTAATGAACTGTAGAATTTAATCAACAACTGTAGATTTTTGAAGAAGGTTTTGAAATTGGAGATTTTTTAATTAAAAAAATGTGGAAAACTCTGGTTTAATGTTATATTTTCGGTATTTATAAAGTTTTATTAAGTATTGGAAATTCGATATGTGCTTTTTCAACAAACCGTTACAACTGGTAAATAAAATACATTACAAGTCGTAAATAAGGCATCTTGAAAAAATCACTTAATATACATTTTACACCGAAGATGGTATGTGATCAACAAATGTAGAATTTAATCAATAACTGTAGATTTTTGGTGAAGGTTTTGAAATTGGAGATTTTCGAATTAAAAAAATATGGAAAACTCTGGTTTAATGTTATACTTTTAGTATTAATAATGTTTTAAAAAGTAGTGGAAATTCGATACATCCGTCTTCAACAAACCATTACAAGTGGTAAATAAAACTTCTTGAAAAAGTCACTTGTTACACAATTTACACCGAAGAAGGTATTTAATCAACAACTGTAGATTTTAAGTGAAAGCTTTGCAATTGGAAATTACGCAATTAAAAAAAAAACTCTGGTTTAATGTTATACTTTTGGCATTTATTAAATTTTAATAAGTAATGGAAATTCTAAATATCCGTTTTCAACAAACCATTACAAGTGGTAAAAAAAACTTCTTGAAAAAGTCACTTGTTACACAATTTACACCGAAGAAGGTATTTAATGAATTGTAGAATTTAATCAACAACTGTAGATTTTTGAAGAAGGTTTTGAAATTGGAGATTTTTCAATTAAAAAAAATATGGAAAACTCTGGTTTAATGTTATACTTTTGGTATTTATAAAGTTTTATTATGTATTGGAAATTCGATATGTCCTTTTTCAACAAAACGTTACAACTGGTAAATAAAAAAACATTACAAGTCGTAAATAAGGCATCTTGAAAAAATCCCTTAATACACATTTTACACCGAAGAAGGTATGTGATCAACAAATGTAGAATTTAATCAATAACTGTAGATTTTTGGTGAAGGTTTTGAAATTGGAGATTTTCGAATTAAAAAAATATGGAAAACTCTGGTTTAATGTTATACTTTTAGCATTATAATGTTTTAAAAAGTAATGGAAATTTGATACGTCCGTCTTCAACAAAGCATTACAAGTGGTAAATAAAACTTCTTGAAAAAGTCACTTGTTACACAATTTACACCGAAGAAGGTATTTAATCAACAACTGTAGGTTTTAGGTGAAAGCTTTGCAATTGGAAATTTCGCAATTAAAAAAAAATATGGAAAACTCTGGTTTAATGTTATACTTTTGGCATTTATTAAATTTTAATAAGTAATAGAAATTCTAAATATCCGTTTTCAACAAACCATTACAAGTGGTAAAAAAAACTTCTTGAAAAAGTCACTTGTTACACAATTTACACCGAAGAGGGTATTTTTTTCTCGCAAAGTGGCATCACTAGTGAAAAGCAAATAAAATGATGTTTATAAAACGCGCAGGTATTGTATTTTCACGCTTGGGGGAAGCATCATTAGTCTTGCCTATCTTTCCCAGCGGATGCGAATCAAAGACAGCTTTACAGACTCTAAAACACCGGGAACGTGACGTGTGACGCTTATTTATAGATTTCATGAAAAGGGAGGTGTCGAAACATCCAGATGCGGAGGGAAAAGTTACGGCCCTTGGAGTGAAATATTTCCGTGAAAAATACTTTTTGAGGAGATAACACAGGATTCCGGACGCCTAAAATTCAAAGATATGCATGCGTGCTCTCATTTTAGAACTTTTGTAGGAGGGTTTTATGGTCGGAGAGAGTTCGGTAGGAGCTCGAAAAGAAACAAAGGAAGAATGAGGATTCTGCCTTTACTATCTTCAATATGGACGTAGCGTCTGTGAATATATTGCAAAGTCGTGTATACATTAGGAACTAAAAAATATTATTGTTGTATACCGTGTGTAACAAATATTTTCAAACACTCGAAAATTTCTGAAAAAAACTAGTGTTGCAAAACAATAGACCGCAGCACTCCAAACTAAACCATACGAAACCGAAAAAAAAAGAGTAAAAATTTTGTTTTCACCTCCATGATTATATACGATAAATATACACACATGAATATAAAGTAAAGTTTTCTTTAAGATGCCTGTATATATTGATAATTAAAAAAAATCCCACTGTATATATATATATCTATATGTATATATGTATATATGTATGTATGTGTATATATAAATATATATATATATATATATATATATATATATATATATATATATGTATATATATATATATATATATATATATATATATAATATATATATATATATATATATATATATATATATATATATATATATATATATATATATATATATATATATATATATATATATATATATATACATATATATATATATATGTATATATATATATATATATATATATATATATATATATATATATATATATATATATATATATATATATATATATATATATATATATATATATATATATATATATATATATATTATATATATATATATATATATATATATATATATATATATATATGTATATATATATATATATATATATTATATATATATATATATATATATATATATATATATATATTATATATATATATATATATATATATATATATATATATATATATATATATATATATATATATATATATATATATATATATATATATATATATATATATATATATATATATATATATATATATATATATATATATATATATATATATATATATATATATATATATATATATATATATATATATATATGTACCTTTGTACCTATGTAGTAAATTTTTTTTAAATATACATATACACATGGAATCACGAGTCAAATTCGTTACATATCCATACCCGATACCTTTTAAAAAAACAAAAGGATTGGGAATTTATTCTTTAATTTTTTTATTATAGACGTAGAAAATGTGAATGCAAAATTTTCTAAAATAAAGAGCATACATTTAGGACAAAAAATTATACTTTAGGATAGCATATTTTAACAAATTTTATTTTATTTATAGAATTCGGATTTGAAATAAAAACTCGAATTCACATTGTGATGATTTAAAATGTCATTACTCTATTACAACTCTCAGTTTCACTTTGATAAAGCCTCACGTTTTTATTAAATATATTTAAAGAAACTAATATGCTTTAAAATATAATAAAATAAATTATTGTCTGCCTATAAGTAATTTTTACTGACTAGTGGACTTAAAATTTCATCTTCTAACAATTCTCTTAGCATTCTAAATGGGCATCATAATAACTAGATGAGCTGTAATATTAAAAATTCAGCACTGTATAACTGTTTTAAATGATATCAAACTGTATTAATATATTTTTAATTTTACCCCTACCAAAGAAAAAATATCACACGTTCTGCTAAATAATTAAAAAAAATAAAAAATATACTTTTGAAAAATAAATATTATATAATAATATTACTGTTTACCTTAAATGTATGTCATTCAGGATAATAGAAACAAATATACTTAAATTTTTATATTCTAATTATTTTTAATAATTCTAGTTATATATTATTTAAAGAAAATCAGAAAATTGAATTATATGTAATATATAATTTTCGATTTATTTCTGAATTCTTTTAAATGATTTCATTTTTATTATATTTCCATATAATTAATGTAAAATTTTCACTTTATATTTTGATGAACTTTTTCTGTTTTTTAGATTATATATTCGTATTTATTTTATTAATGCATCAAAAGTAAAAGAAAAATATATGAATTATGTATTATTATTAATGCTTATCTATGTGTTATAATGCCCGCAAATCTTCAATGTAATTTGTGCATTATAAAGCAGTTATTTCTACAGAATAAAATTTCATAGAGTAAACTTTACGAATAGGGAAACAGATGCTTATGTGCTTAATTTTATTAAACAAAATAACCAAAGAAAAGGATTATATATTGTAACATTAACAAACTTCAATCTAGGAAAACTATTTCAGATTTTAAATGCATTAAGAATCACGAAAATTAAACAAATTTCATCTGTGTATAAAGTACAAAAATTATTTAAATACTCAAAGAAAACTAAATAAATGTATTTTTAATACAGATACGTAGTACTGAAATTTGTATTGGTGTTTGTATACTAATTTAAGTAAATTTTTAAACGCAAAAGAAATCAGAAATGCAACAATTATGCCGTAAAATTTAACTTTTAATTTTCTGTATACTAAAAGAAAATTTGGTTCATTAAAATTTAAATAAGTAATCATACAGTTATTAACTATTAATATATACTTTAGTTAATTTCCCAAAAGTTTAATGAATTAAAACATTTTTGAAATCGATGGAATAAAACGAAAAGATATTTTCATTAAGTTTAGAGGATGTAATAGAATAAATTGATAGAATTAAATTAAAATAACAAAGGAAATATTAAGAGTGATTATATATTTTCTCTTTATAATGCATTTTAAATTTTCAATAAATTGTTATATTTAAACGAGAATTAAAAGTTTCACTATTTTATTTTCATATATATATTCATTATTTAATAAGGTACTATTTATGAATGTTGGAATGAGAGACTACAACTCTTTGCACATAGTCAAACGTTTATAATTTGTTGGTATAAAGTATCTTTGCTGTGGTCAACTGTTCATTTAACTAACCTGAACCCAAAGTGCTAAGAACAATTTGAATTGAATTCCATTCATTAGGAATATCTTCTACAAATAGCTGTGTTGCCTAGTTAATGAAAGACAAAAAAATTAGATTCATTAAAATTTAAATAAGTAATCATACAGTTATTAACTATTAATATATACTTTAGTTAATTTCCCAAAAGTTTAATGAATTAAAACATTTTTGAAATCGATGGAATAAAACGAAAAGATATTTTCATTAAGTTTAGAGGATGTAATAGAATAAATTGATAGAATTAAATTAAAATAACAAAGGAAATATTAAGAGTGATTATATATTTTCTCTTTACAATGAATATTAAAACTTTCAATAAATTTTATATTTAAATGAGAATCAATAGTTTCATTATTTTATTTTCAATATATTTTTATTATTTAATAATGTATTACTTGTGAATCTTGGAATGAGAGACTACACTCTTTGCACATAGTCAAATGTTTATAATTTGTAGATATAAAGTATCCTTGATGTGGTTAACTGTTCATTTAACTAACCTGAACCCAAAGTGCTAAGAACAATTTGAATTGAATTCCATTCATTAGGAATATCTTCTACAAATAGCTCTGTTGCCTAGTTAATGAAAGACAAAAAAATTAGATTCATTAAAATTAAAAATAAGTAATCATACAGTTATTAATTATTAATATATACTTTAATTAATTTCCTCAAAGTTTAATGAATTAAAGCATTTTTAAAGGGTCAGAATAAAACGAAAAGATATTTTCATTAAGTTTAGAGGCTGTAGTATATGAAATTGACAGAATTTAATTAAAATAACAATGGAAACATTAAGAGTGACTATATATTTTCTCTTTGTAATGCATTTTAAACCTTTCAATAAATTTTTATATTTAAATAAGAATCAATAGTTTCATTATTTTATTTTCAATATATTTTTATTATTTAATAATGTATTACTTGTGAATCTTGGAATGAGAGACTACACTCTTTGCACATAGTCAAATGTTTATAATTTGTAGATATAAAGTATCCTTGATGTGGTTAACTGTTCATTTAACTAACCTGAACCCAAGGTGCTAAATACAATTTGAATTGAATTCCATTCATTAGGAATATCATCTACATATAGCTGTGTTGCCTATTTAATGAAAGATTAAAAAAATTATGTTCAATAAAATTATAATAAGTAATCATAGAATTATTAGTTATTAATATATACTTTAATTAATTTCTCAAAAATTTAATGAATTAACACATTTTTGAATGAGGCAGAATAAAACAAAAAGAATTTTTCATTAAGTTTAGAAGCTGTACTATATTAAATTGATATAATTTAATTAAAATAACAATCGAAATATTAAGAGGGATTATATATTTTCTCTTTACAATAAATTTTGAAATTTTCAATAAATTTTTATATTTAAATAAGAATCAATAGTTTCATTATTTTATTTTCAATATATTTTTTATTATTTTATAAGTTATTACTTGTGAATTTTGGAATGAGGGACTACAACTATTTGCACATAGTCCAAATGTTTATAATTTGTTGATATAAAGTATCCTTGCAGTGGTTAACTGTTCATTTAACTAACCTGAACCCAAGGTGCTAAATACAATTTGAATTGAATTCCATTCATTAGGAATATCTTCTACAGATAGCTGTGTTACCTACGATATTAAGCATTTATACACATGTAGTGTGCTTAATGAACTCAATCGAGAATATTTAGAGGGAAATTTGCAGGTGCATAAATGGATTATCGCTCTGTAAACTAAGGCCCCGCAATTTAGGGCACAACGTATATCTTTGAAGAGAGGCAATGTCTTGTAATTAAATAATAATTAAAGCTAAGCTCTGCTATCCCAGATAAAATGAATAGTATTCTCGATGATAAGATATGAAGGTTTTTAGTTTCTAAGTACTATTTCCTAAATATATTTTATCATACTTTGGATTCTGTACCAAATCAAGTATAAATTCTAGTAAAGGTGAAATATTTGCTAAAAAAGTACTTGAATTATAATATATCAGTGCAATACGATTAAACTAAGAAATGATTTTTTAACACTAGATTTACGGACTGAGCCAATTTGACTCATTAAAAATTTGATCACTATATATACAGAAAACTTTAATATCACTTTTCAAACACATACTTTGGTTTTTAGTTAAGTAATAAAAGATATGTAAAATTTCATTCCTCTTCCGGCAGACCCCTTCATTTCGCATTATCAAATGTGGTATACCTATTTTCACGGTTGTGAACCAATTTGACTCATAGAATGTATATGAAAATAAATAAATATAGTATAAAGTAAATATAAAGTATAAAGTATAGTATAAAGTAAATATAGAGAAGAAGTCGAGAACACTTCCATTCCAATGACAGAAATTCATACTACTGACGCACGGAAGAATTGTCAAGTTCAACAATCATGCAAAAGAAACAGATGTAGAAACCATTGTGCTAAATTTAATAGAAATGGTTGGGGGAAAATGTGTTTTATATGAAAAAAAATGTTTTCCATGAATATTTGATAATAAACATTTCATTTAAATTAATTTGGAACTATTTTCTTTGCAAAATACTTCAATTTTTTTGTATGAGTCAAATTGGCTCACTTCAGTAAAAATAGGTATATGATCAACATCCGTAAATCTAGTGTTAAGCATAGCTCAAAATTTGTTAAGCTTAACTAAGAGGACTAAAGAAAATAATTAAATAAGTATATTTTAAGACTTAAAAGTTTTAGTTTTACAGCTTTCTTTCATTCTTAATAAAATAAAATGCTGTACATCGTTTACAATAAAATTTTAAAAAATCTTTAATAACGCCCTATCTTTAAAAATGTACTAAAAATTTCCATTACAAATAATATTTTTAAATAACATAAGGAATATGCACTAAATGAAAAAATTAAACAAAATTGCTTGCAAGGTAACTTTTGAACTATATATATTTATATATATTATAAACTCAATTCTCATATTAAATTTATGATAAATCCTTTGTATTTGGTATACTTAAAACTATAAAGTTAATTTGCATTTTTAATATTTAAAAATATTACAAACTGTAAACATTAATATTTTAAAGAATTGCCTTTATTAAACTAAACACAAAATATGATGCTCGTATCAAAATCATTGAGATTCCCAGATCAAAATATTATTTAGCTGATTTAATATAAAATATGTTTCTTATATAAATGTTTAAAATTGTTTTCATACTTTAGAAGATTTTATTGAGTTTCTATTGTCATACATTAATATATATATTACCTTTTTATATAAATATATTGCGTTAAATAACAAAACGAAATAATTTATAGAATCTTAAACTATTGTAATCAGAGAAATAATTTTATTCTAAAGGGAGTAAAGCATTTATCTCATACGGAATTATATATAGGCTATAATGATTTTTTTTTAACTCGAAAGTTCCTTATTCAACTAAATATTCATAAGCAGACTTATTTCAAAAGTATTTAGAAATATTGAAATTAAGAATACACTGGAAGTAACAAATACTTTTTTCTAAGATATGAAGTTAGAATAATGAAACATTGTGCATACACAATGTGAATTATACCTAACTTAATTGAATTAATATTTGAAATCGGTTATTTAAAAAAATTAAAAATAAATTCCCAATTTAAACTGTATTAATTGAAAAAATTATCAACTATTTTTAATTAAACCAAAATTGTAATAACCTTTTTAATTTCTTACATTTTTCAACCGACGCTTTTACCATTTTTACCATGTTTGCTGAATAAAAAACTTTATTATATTCTACTGGCAAATTCTAAAGTTGATGCCAATTTTAAAATAGTATTTTTTATTCGTTTCATTGCAGGTTATAAGCCATTTGTCGAAGTTGATCATTTTCTTAAATTTAGAGCGTCCACTTTTGAAACGGATGCATATTCATTCTCCAGTAGAAGAACTGTTAAATTAAATTCTGTTGATGAATTTATTGCAATAAAAATTGTTTGTTCCTCAAATTTTCGCTTTTAGCACACTGTGTCTGAGTTATTTTTCAGCAAAACGTTTGACAATTCTAGTTAAATACTAAATCCCGTCTTGTATCTCAACTTCTGAAAAAAATCTTACATTTTATATTTGTCAACTGAGAAGACTCTTAAGAATAATAAAATCTTTAAGTTTCTGTTTAACATTTTTCTAAGGCTCTAGTAAGGCACTAAGGCTCTGCTTTTTTCTTCTTTTTTCAGATTTTCTCAAAGTTGTAAGTAGTCTAAAAGTAATGCCATGCATTTTTGTAAAGATTTCATTTGTAATCTTACATTTTATTAAAATAAAATATAACTACAACTTGGGAGATATGCGTTTTCAATAACTATCACATTAACTCTGTAAATGTTACTAAAAACAAATTCTGAAGTTTTTAAATAATTTCTAGTATGAAATAATTTAATCCACATCCATTAGTGAAATTATATATTTTCAGAGTTTTTGTA
>CM063505.1:111547599-111555099 GCA_032207245.1 Pardosa pseudoannulata | reverse complement strand
AGAGAATGGGATTCTTACATGCTTTCTTACATGCAAAACAAGGCTATATCGAAAAGTAAACAGCAAGTTTTCAGTGTTGCCACACCGCTTTTGCAAACTGATAGAAGTTTTAAAGATCGGCTAAGTAGCCGAAACAGTATCAAAAACAAAAGCAACACTATTCTGTCTGTAACCGTTTACTAATTAATGACTACTCCGTACTTAGGCGACAGGAATATTAATTTTTGTGTCTAATGAGCCTAAGAGCGGATTTTTATTTTTATAATATTACTAGGTAATTTTAGGTAATTTATTTCCTTTGACTATTCAGAGTAGAGGATTCCCACTATACATTTTACAAAATGAAATAGTTTGAAAATATACTTAAATAAGAATATCTAAGGGCGTTTAAAATATATTTAAAATTAAAGAATCAGTTGTAAATTCGGAATATTCATTCATACACAGACATCTGTTCAAATAATGCAAACAATTAATGCAAAAGAGAAACATTATGATAAAAAACCTATTTCATATTTCTCTATCGTTTATTTAAACTATAACACATTTTCAAATCGACATCTCTGAAATAAACTCGCTCTGGCGCTGTTATAACAAATGGATAAAATGAGGGGATTCGAATCAAGATTTATTTATGACCACTAAGGCACACGATTTCAATTACCGACCAATATATCTTACTTTAAAATACGCGAACAATGGCTTCTTTGAACATAAATCTGAATTAGCTTTCTATTTACGTATAAATAATTTTCAAATTTTTCTTCATTTGATTGCTGAGTGGTGTTTGCACGATTATTTTAGGATGTCAAACGGAAGCAATTTACTGGAGGAATTTTGAAAATTTAAGGCTTGTATGAATAATAAATAATTCGAGATATAGGCATATTGTTAAAAGATGCAGAAAGAATTAATGGGGTGAATTTGTTTTCAAAATCGAAACGTACAGGGGGAAAAAAGGATGTGGCCATAATTCTGAAATGTATTATTCCGTTTGCCTTAATTTTAGAAAATTTAAATCACTGGAGGAAAAATGTATTATCTTAAATTACTGTGATACTTCCGCTTTAGTTGTTTTACTCGAATTTATTTTAATCCGATTCTTACAACCTTCATTAGCCTTGTGTATTGAAGTATACAATAAGGTATTAGATTTATTAAGAAAGAATTTTATTTTATTATCATGGTATTTTTATCAAAGTGAATTTATTTTATAAAAATTGTAAGTAAATTATAACTAATTTTTATCCCATAATGCAAGCATTACAAATTTATATTCAATAGTGTAATATAATAACAATATAAAAAGGTTTGATAAAATTTTTTTAAGATCAAGGTTTTCTTCCATTTTTGACATCTTATAAGATAAATTATCTATTTTATGTTTTTATTATGTTATACAGAAATCGATAATAGTAGAAATTTTTAAAACACTTTTAGTATGTAAATGTCATCAAATACTAATAATTTAATTTTATATTTTATGAATTAATCGTTATTATTAAAATCTGCCTTACTTGGAATATATTAGTAAGTTTGTTATAAAGGAACATTGTTTTACATCATAACTGTTGAAATGCACGCAGAGCCTTGCATTTTTACAAAAAATTAAATAAAAATGAATGAAAAAATTATATTTATTTTGTTCTACAGAAATTTATAATAGTAGAAATTTTTTAAACACTGTTAGTATGTAAATGTCATCAAATACTAATAATTTAATTTTATATTTTATGAATTAATCGTTATTATTAAAATCTGCCTTACTTGGAATATATTAGTAAGTTTGTTATAAAGGAACATTGTTTTATATCATAACTGTTGAATTTTACAAAAATAAAAGAAAAATGAATGAAAAATATATATTTATTTTGTTCTACAGAAATTTATAATAGTAGAAATTTTTAAAACACTATTAGTCTGTAAATGTCGTCAAATGCTGATAATTTAATTGTATATTTTATCACTATTATTAAAATCACTATTATTAAACACTATTATTAAAATCACTATTATTAAAATTTGCTTTACATGGAATATATTAGAAGGTCTGTTATAAAGGGACATTGTTTTACATGATAACTGTTGAAATGCAAGGAGAGCCTTGCATTTTTACAAAAAATTAAAATAATGAATGAAAAAGTTATAATTATTTTGTTATACAGAAATTTATAATAGTAGATATTTTTTAAACACTGTTAGTATATAAATGTAATCAAATAGTAATAATTTAATTTTATATTTTGTAAATTAATCGTTATTATTAAAATCTGCCTTACTTGGAATATATTGGAAGGTCTATTATAGAGGAACATTGTTTTACATCAGAACTGTTGAGATGAAAGCAGTGCCTTGTATTTTTACAAAAAAAAAAAAAAATAAATAAAAATGAATGAAAAAATTCTATTCATTTTGTTATACAGAAATTTATAATAGTAGAAATTTTTAAAGAACTTTTAGTATGTAAATGCCATCAAATACTAATAATTTATTTTTATATTTTATGAATTAATCTTTATTATTAAAATCTGCCTTACTTGGAATATATTAGTCAGTTTGTTATAAAGAAACATTGTTTTACATCATAAATGTTGAAATGCATGCAGAGCCTTGCATTTTTGCAAAAAATTAAATAAAAAGGAATGAGAAAATTGTGTTTATTTTGTTATACAGAAATTTATAATAGTAGAAACTTTTAAAACTCTGTTAGTATGTAAATGTTATCAAATATTAATCATTTAATTGTATATTTTATGAATTAATCGTTATTATTAAAATCTTCCTTACTTGGAATATATTAGTAAGTTTGTTATAAAGGAACATTGTTTTACATCAAACCTGCTGAAATGCACGTAGAGCTTTGCATTTTTACAAAAATTTAAATACAAGTGAATGAAAAAATTATATTTATTTTGATATAAAGAAATGTATAATAGTAGAATTGTTTTAAACAATGTTAGTAAGCAAATGTCATCAAAACTAATAATTTATTTTTATATTTTATGAATTAATTGTTATTATTAAAATCTGCCTTACTTGTAATATATTAGTAAGTTTGTTATAAAGGAACATTGTTTTACATCATAACTGTTGAAATGCATGCAGAGCCTTGCATTTTTACAAAAAATTACATAAAAATGAATGAAAAAATTATGTTTATTTTGTTATACAGAAATTTATAATAGAAGAAATTTTTTAAACACCGTTAGTATGTAAATATAATCAAATACTAATAATAATTCAATTTTATATTTTAGGAATTAATCGTTATTATTAAAATCTGCCTTACTTGGAATATATTAGAAGGTCTGTTAAAAAGAAATACTGTTTTACATCATAACTGTTGAAATGCACGCAGAGCGTTGCATTTTTGCAAAAATTAAATAAAAAGGAATGAAAAAATTATATTTATTTTGTTCTACAGAAATTTATAATAGTAGAAATTTTTAAAACACTGTTAGTATGTAAATGCCATCAAATACTAATAATTTAATTGTATATTTTATGAATTAATCGCTATTATTAAAATCTGCCTTACTTGGAATATATTAGGTCTGTTATAAAGGAACATTGTTTTACATCATAACTGTTGAAATGCACGCAGAGCCTTGCATTTTTACAAAAAATTAAATAAAAATGAATGAAAAAATTATATTTATTTTGTTATACAGAAATTTATAATAGTAGAAATTTTTTAAACACTGTTTGTATGTAAATGTCATCAAATACTAATAATTTAATTGTATATTTTATGAATTAATCGTTATTATTAAAATCTGCCTTACTTGGAATATATTAGAAGGTCTCTTATAAAGGAACATTGTTTTACATCATAACTGTTGAAATGCAGTTCCTTGCATTTTAACAAAAAATTAAATAATAATGAATAAAAAAAAATGATATTTATTTTGTTATACAGAAATTTATAATAGTAGAAATTTTTAAAACACTGTTATTTTGTATATGTCATCAAATACTAATAATTTAATTGTATATTTTATGAATTAATCGCTATTATTAAAATCTGCCTTACTTGGAATATATTAGAAGGTGTGTTAAAAAGGAACATTGTTTTACATCAGAACTGTTGAGATGAACGCAGTGCCTTGCATTTTTACAAAAAATTAAATAAAAATGAATGAAAAAATTCTATTTATTTTGTTATACAGACATTTATAAACATACTAACAGTGTTTTAAAAATTTCTACTATAACTACTATATAAATATTTCTGTATAACATAATAAATAAAATTTTTTCATTCATTTTTGTTTAATTTTTTGTCTTACTTGGAATATATTAGAAGGTCTGTTATAAAGGAACATTGCTTTACATCATAACTGTTGAAATGCACACAGATCCTTGTATGTTTATAAAATTTAAATGAAACAAATGAAAAATTATATTTATTTTGTGTTTTTAGAAGAATTATCCAGATGTTCTTAGGCTATGTAATTTGGCGATATATGAAAATGCATGCATAATAATATTTATTTAACCTACTGTAGGTGTGTGAAACGAAGTAGCTCAGGCGGCAAATGCAAAGCTGTCGTAACGGGAAGGTTGCGGGTTCAGAATCTGAGCCACCCTAAGATCCGCCGTGGTCGTTAAAAACGTATTTGTTCATTTCAAAAATGTCATTTTTGAATTCAAAAATTATAATATTAGAATGGTTAAAATTTTCTCTTTAAAATCCTTAAGAAAATTGACAAGTCTTTCTTTCAACTTGATAAAAGTGCTAGTTAAAAAAAACCCACTAATTCGACAGAATTGTGTAAATCGTGCTTCTTAGTGACTAAAAAATTTGCAAAAACAAACAAATTATTTAAAAGATTTTCTGATTTTGCTTAAAAATATTAAATGGAGAAAAGTCTCTATGATTATAAAAACAAAAGAATTTATTAATTCGACAAAACCTTAAGACAAACCTTAACAACAATTATGTGGGTGTTGTGAGTTCTTTAATTATTAAAATCTATAAATCTAACTACTAATGGAAATTTGAAAAAGTCTCTCAATATTAAAAGAAATATTAAGAAATATTATTTATTAATGCTGACCAACAAAACCTTAAGACAAACCTTAACTCTGAAATTATTTATATATGCTGAACATAAAACACATTTATATTATCAAGTTTAGTATTTGGATACAATACAGTACTTCATTATAATTCAGGTAATTTAATTTTATCTCTTTCTTCTTTTCAAACCATTATATCATTTATTAGAATATAATTAAATTATTAAAAGAGAATTTTTGAAATTTTGTCGTGTTAATTGCAGTTTCTCCTGGGATAAAATGTTTAAATTTTCGAATACCTCTTGTTTTATTATTGCTTAATTTACCACTAAGAGGATTTACTTTTCTTTCAGTTTAAAAATTTTTAGTGTTTTGTAATTAGTTTTTATTTAAGTACTTTTATGGGAACTATGCATGCCAATTCTTACTTCTCCCTACGGAGTGGTTTTTTTAAAATTTCAGTCATTAAAATTTAACTACAATTAGTATTTTCGGGTTATTATAATAATAATCGGGGAATAATTAGAATATTAAACATATATTTAGTTAATTTAATTTAAGTAACATAATACTTTTCTTATACAAATTTTTCAATGAATTTGATGGTTTGATTTCAATTACGCTATTTAAAAGTTACATAAAATATTCATGTCTGCGGCGGTTAAATAATCCAAAACTAATAATAGGCAATTACAGAATGTAGAAAATTAAAAAAATATATATTTCATAAATTTTCTTAAGTTTACAGATGCTTTTATGGCTAATATATGCCATAAAATAGCTTTAAAGCATTAATAAGAGGCAATAACGTTGAATTTATGTCTAAAACCTATTTTTTGGAATTTAAAATGAAAGTCGATGATTTCTTCTGTATTCAACACATTTATATAATTCCATTAAATTTGAAAACTTTTAGAAGCAGAAATAGTATTATTACTATATATTATACTTATTATTATAGAAATATATTATACTTTTGAATGAATTTATCGTTTATTTGTATTAACTTGTATGAGATAAGTATCTTTATTTGCCACCTGTTGATTATACATTAAAACATTTATTGATGTAGTAATTGCATTTGGAAGACGTTTAGCAGATATTGACACTTACATTATTTCGTATGACTAATGCATATTTCAGCTTCACATTTAACATTTCCAAAAGAATACAAGTTATTAGATGATTGGTTAAAATTTTTTTTTTACCACCAATCAATGTACTTAATTAGTTTTCTTAATTATTTCTTTATATAGATTATAAGTTTTATCTTGTTTAGAGTTAAACATTAAAATGGGAAAAAAAGATAAAGTTTTCTCTTCGTAGCATTCTATAATTTTCATTGAAAAACAGTTTCAGAGACTTTCTCATATATTTTTATGACCTTATTCCAGCAGTTAAATAATTTAAAATTGTTAATCAGTAAAATGAGTATATACTTACAGTTATTTAAGAGAGAGTAACTATTACTTTCAAGAGTGTAATTACATTTTACTACTATCCTTGATATATCACTTAAATTGTCTCTTAAAACTGTTAATGACAAAAGTATGTTTTATGAATTTATGAAGAATCTTATTTAAGCAGTTTAATAATCTAAATATTAAATAAATTTTAATAAAATATTTTTGAAATATAAGAGTTCTTAATAATTATTTACCCTTTTTTGTGGTTAGGAAGCAATATAATTTTAACATTAATGAGGAATAATTATTTATAAGTGTATAATTTACTAATTTTTTCATACAATAACCTAACTACATTTTACTGCTGAATAGATATTTGGATGGAATTGTAAAAAGTGATATTTACTCCCTGACTGGAAATCAGTCCTTTACCATAAAAATCAGCTTTCTCTGCAGTGCACGCTCTTGTGTGTTCATGTAAATAACATACTTTGCTCATGAAACAACATGAACTATACTACGGACTTGAAAGCAATTCCAAATATTTTACAGTTTTGTCTCGAAATTTATTTTTAAATCTCTGCTCTACCATTGAAACTGAAATGGCAAAAGTTCATAATTTTTTACTCCAACTTATATTTTAGGTCTTTTTGAATTCTCTCTCTTTGATTCACTGAAAAATATTTTCAGTCTTATAACTTTTATTGTCAGTTGTGCAATTTGCTGACTCCATATTTGTAAATAAACCACATATTAACTTACTCTTATTATTAAATGTGTATAATATTTCTGATTATTTTCATTTTTTTTCTCCGACAATAGCCGAATCCTTACAACCCCACCATCTGTTACAGTGCTGAGCAACGATAACATCCCCCCTCCCCATCAAGCTATGTTTTATGATCGATGTCTTCCGTTTCTTCTGCAGCAGCAATATAAGTCAAGATGTTACTGTACATTTGTTTGTTGCCCAGCATGGGTAAGAACACATATAAGCCCAGACTTAGGGGAATTCATTCCAGAAGCCTTCGGAGTGCAATAACACCCCTGAACGTTTTATCTGTTTAAAATT
>CM063505.1:111517599-111540099 GCA_032207245.1 Pardosa pseudoannulata | reverse complement strand
ACAAACCTATTATTTAAAAGTTCGTATAATTCAGTTTTCAATTTACCTTTTTAGGCAATTTCAAGGATAAATATTTTAAATCATCTTTTATATATTGAAAGGGTAAATCGTATAGAATTATTTAAGACATGTAATGTATATTTAATTTGAAGACCAGTTAGACTTTTTTTGTTTAGTTCAGAAATGAAATAAATTTAAAAAAACTAGATTGAAATATACAATATTCCATGCAGAAATATCCTTACTGTTATTTAATCTGATTAAATTAGAAAATTCGTTTTTTCTGTATCTTATATTAGTAATTTGTACATATAATTTTGCATTTGTACTTCAAACTGTTTTATATTTTATTTACTGTATATTTTTTTCAAAATTATATGAAGTGTATTTAATTTCAATTTTTTTCAGTAATATGGCATTTAATATCTTTAAAGAATAACATAATTTTTTTGAAATATCCCAAATACAAAATTATGTAATTATTAAGATGTAAATCTTGTAGATTTATTTAAGACATGTAATGTGCATTTAATTTGAAAAACAGTAAGACTTTTTTATTTATTTCAGAAAGGAAATAAGATTAATAAAAACTAGACTCAAATATACAAGTTTTCCTTCAAAAATGTTCTTACTGTTATTTAATCTGATTAAATTAGAAAATTGGTTTTTTCTTTATCTTATATTAGTAATTTGTATATTTAATTTTGCATTTGTATTTTCAACTTGTTATATATCATTTACTGTAAATATTTTCAAAATTATACAAAGTGTAATTAATTTGAAATTTTTTCAGTAATATAGCATTTAGTATCTTTAAAAAATTACATAATGTTTTTAAAATATCTCAAATACAAAATTATGTAATTATGAAAATGTAAATCGTCAAGATTTATTTAAGACATGTAATGTGTATTTAATTTGAAAAACAGTAAGACTTTTTTTTATTTATTTCAGAAAGAAAATAAATTTAAAAAAAACTAGATTGAAATATACAAGATTTCATGCAAAAATATTCTTATTGTTATTTCATTTGATTAAACAAGAAAATTTGTTTTTCTTTATCGTATATAAGTCATTTGTATATATAATTTTGTATTTCCAACAGTTTTATAATTCATTTACTGTAATATTTTTATCAAAAGTCTATAAATTGTATTTAATTTGAATTTTTTTCTTGACAACTGTTCTTTCAGTAATATAGCATTTAGTATCTTTAAAAAAAGCACATAATTTTTTTAAAAATATCTCAAATACAAAATTATATAATTTTTAAGATATAAATATTGTAGATTTATTTAAGACATATAAAGTATATTTAATTTGAAGAACAGTAAGACTTTTATTTCAAAAAGGAAATAAATTAAAGAAAACTAGATTCAACTATACAAGCTTTCAAGCAGAAAGGTTCTTATTGCAATTTAATCTGATTAAATTAGAAAATTTGTTTTTTTCTTTATCTTATATTAGTAATTTGTATACATAATTTTGCATTTGTATTTTCTATATTTTTATATTTCATTTATAGTAAATGTTTTTCATAAGTATATAAAATGTATTTATTTTGAATTTTTTCATGGGAATTCTTTTTTCAGTAATATGGATTTAGTATCTTTAAAAAATCACATGCATTTTTAAAAATATCCCAAATACAAAATTATGTAATTATTAAGATATAAATCTTGCAGATTTGTTTAAGACATATAACGCATATTTTATTTGAAAAACAGTAAGACTTTTTTTATTTATCTCCGAAAAGAAATAAATTTAAAAAAAACTAGATTGAAATATACAAGCTTTCATGCAGAAATCTTCTTATTGTTATTTAATCTGATTAAACAAAAAAATTGTTTTTCCTCTATCTTACATTAGTAATTTGTGAATATGAGTTTGTATATGTATTTCGAACAGTTTTACATTTCATTTACTGAAAATCATTTTCAAAAGTATATAAGGTGTATTTAATTTCAATTTTTATGTGTTTCGTTTTATCAGTAATTTTGTATTCAGTAACTTTAAAAAATCATATCCTTTTTTAAAAATATCTTTTGTACAAAATATGTTGTATGTGTTATTATGTGTTCCTAATAATATTTGTTTTTATTACTCTAGTTACAACAAAATTCATTAGTCCATTTTACATTATCAATAAAAGTAAAAGTAAATTTTATATACTAAACAGTTTTATGATCTAATTATTGCATGGTCAGAAATAAGTTGTATTTAATTTGATTTTTGCTTTTAGAAGGGAATCATTATTCATTAAATTGAATAAAAATCATACAACAATTTTGACATATATTAGCATGTAGAATCCCCTATATAATAATAGCCTAAGGTGTCTGTCGGCAAATTTTTGAAGCGGTTGTACCTGGAACGGATACAGGCATCCATATTGAATTTTTTTAAGAGTTAGGGTTAACAAAATTCAAAGCGAGTTCAAAATCTAAGCCATCCCCCTTTTTTAGCGTTTAATGCTATTATTTCAAGCCTTATTCTCCCCCCGTTAAAAGCAGGCGATTAAATTTATCATTTTCGATACCATTCATATATACCACCAAATAATCACTGGCCCGTTTGGGTTTCGAAATCAGAAGTGTGATACTGAAGAATGTTCTCAATGGCGTTAATTGCTCAAAACAGACGCCATTTTAATATAAAACACTTTTTATTATATTTACGTATGCGAGATCTTTAAATGCACAGAAAATGTCACATAGAAGAATTTATGGCGTAAATAATATTAACATATTTAAGCACAAAAGCAACTCAAGAGCCATTTTTCTCGCATACGAAAGAACAGCCATGTTTTCACTAAACAAAATCGTTCGTTGCCACTCGCAACTTACAGAGGAAAAATAAAATAAAAAAGATAATATGTGGGTAGAGCATCAATTTTAACACACGATTTAACATTCTCCCCCCTAAGTTATCTTTTATTTTAAAATTTAACTTACAACTAACTACACAACAATAACAATAACATAATAGTAACAGTTCACAAGTCTAGTCCCCTATATAATAATAGCCTAAGTTATCTGTCCACGAATTTTTGAAGCGGTTGGACCTGGAATGGAAATAGGCTCCATATTGAATTCTTAATGAGTTAGGGTTAGCAAAATTTAAAGCGAGTAAAGTTTATTTTCTCCTTAACTATCGATCTGATTCTAAAATAAATTGGTATAAATAAGCTTCATATCACAGCAAAAATATTGAAATTCACTCCTTCCCCCCTTTTCGAGAGTTTAATGCGATTATTTCAAGCCCCATTTTCCCCCGATTAAGAGCAGGCGATTAAATTTATCAATTTATTATAGAATAAATAGATGAAAAAAACATTTTTCTATCATTATGACGTCATTCCTTTAACCATCTCATTTAATCATTTCTTATTTTAAATTATTTAAATATAGTCTGCATTATTTTCACACGTTTTATCACTGAACTTACATATTACGTAATTAATTTTCTTTTATATTTCTCTTAAATAATAGATTAGGTACGTATGTGATAATTTAAAATTCAATCAACGATTATTTTTTGCTGCAAGATAATTCTCAGCCAAAAAAAAGCCCATTTTTTTTAACCTGCCTCATAGGGTAGTTTACAATTCTGGAAAATTAAAAATTTTACTGATCCCGTCATATGACGGGCTATATGCTAGTAGTTATTAATAATAATTGATATGTTTATTATTTACAGTAAATTTCGTTAGTTCACAATAGAGCATTACTAGATATACTATTATATATATACATACATACATATATATATATATATATATATATATATATATATATATATATATATATATATATATATATATATATATATATATATATATATATATATATATATATATATATATATATATATATATATATATATATATGTATATATATATATATATATATATATATATATATATATATATATATATATATATATATATATATATATATGTATATAAATATATATATATATATTATATATATATATATATATATATATATATATATATATATATATATATATATATATATATATATATATATATATATATATATATATATATATATATATATATATATATATATATATATATATATATATTTTGAATTACAATCCTGTTTATACTTACTACTATGTTTACGATAGAGAATTTTCTAAAATATATGTGGTGTATTTGAGTTAAATTTGAGTTAAACTCGAAATGTCTCTTTCATTAGCTTTAGTTCATTTTAAATTCATTTTTTTTTTACTTTAAAATATTATTCAAAACTTAAGATTACTATAATGTACAACATTTTTTAACTATGTTTGAGTCATATTTATAAGTTACAATAAATATCTTGGCATCTATATATCATTAGTAATCAGGACAGTGTTTAACATTTTTAATAAAAGCAAACATTCTTAATTTGGAAAATTAAAGCTAATTTTTTATAATAACTTCATTATATACTATTTTGACTATATAATGAGAACTACATTTCTAACTATATTTTAGTCAAATTTACGAATTACAATAAATCTCTTGGCATCTATATATCATTAGTAATCAGTACAATGTTTTAGATTTTTAATAAAAGCAAACATTCTTATTTTGAAAAATTTCAGCTAATTTTTTGTAATAATCTCATTATGTACTATTTTAACTATATAATGAGAACTAACTTTCTAACTATATTTTAGACAAATTTACCAGTTACAATAAATCTCTTGGTATTTTATATCATTATTATTCAGTACAATGTTTTAGATTTTTAATAAAAGCAAACATTCTTATTTTGGAAAATTTCAGCTAATTTTTTGTAATAATCTCATTATGTACTATTTTAATAACTATAATGAAGATAGAATAATGCATAATTGCATAGTTTATTACTGCTTTATCTTATATATAATTTATAATTAAATGCGAAAATACTGAAAGTATATCCGAATTTCAAGATACTTAATGAATTTTTAAATTTAAATGTACACTCATAAAGTTTTTTTAACTGTTTTTTATCTGTGTTGAAAATGAACTATTTTATTCCAATTATAATGCTTGATTTTTGAAAAATTAACTTTATTGTACTATCATGATTTAGCGTCAGTTATTCGGTTAAGCTTAAAAACATCATCTTACTCATAAAGGTAAATTAAAAGTATAGGCAATATTAGTATTATCTGTTTATATTAACTAAACTGATATATAATTTTTAATTCAAATTATTAAGAATTAAACGTTTAAAAATTATATAACTCGTTTATGGGAAGCAGAAGAACAACATGTATTGTAATAAAAAAATTGCAAATAATTATCTTCTTTTAAATAGAATAATACATAATTGTATATATTGTTATTACTTTATCTTTACATAATTTATAATTAAATGCAAAAATACTGAAAGCATATTCAAATTTCAAGAAACATGAAGAATTCTGTAACTTTAAATGTACACTGATATAGATTTTTTAATTGTTTTCTTTTTATCTATACTGAAAATGAACTATTTTATTCCAATTATACTGCTTGATTTTCTTATGTATGAAAAATTTACTTTGTTGTATTATCATGATTTAGAGTCAATTATTCAGTTAAGCTTAAAAACATCATTTTACTCATAAAGGTAAATTAAAAGTATTAGCAATATTAGTATTCTCTGTTTATATTAACTTTAATGAAATATAATTTTTAATACAAATTGGTAAGAATAAACGTTTTAAAAATTATGTAACTCGATTATGGGAAACAGAACAACATATATTGTAATCAAATACTTTGTAAATAATTATCTTTGTTTATTTAAACTTGTACTTGTTTAAAAGCACAATTTAACTTTAAGATGCAAAACAAAATTTAACTAAATAAGATATTGGAGAATTCACTTAATCTGCAACCGCTTCCAAATCAGCAGTCCTGCCAGAATCCGATACTGTTACACCATGAAAGAGGCAAAAGAAATTTACTGTGGGAAAAACTACTTTCCCTTTTTTTCCTCTGAATTAAGCACTTATATCAGCTTAACTAAATTTCTCCATCTTATTCCAGCAAAGAAGTTTTAAAAATATCCCTCCAAGAATTCCTTAATTTTCCTTGGCACAAGATCTAGCTTGGGTCAGAAAATAAAAGTTTTCTCTCGAGATTTTAAAAGTAATTACCTTTATTCTTTATTTGGCAGGTCTTTGCTTTGATTGTCACGAAACATGGCAGAGCGCTTGGATTTCAAGTTATATTTATCTATAAATGTTCTTTCATTGGGAAATTTTCGTAAGTGCTTCAATATAGTTTGAAGTTAGACTTAATGATCCTTTTGCAGGTGATAAAGAACGAAAAGTTGTATATTCTTTGGAAGAATTGAACTGTCAGAGGTAGTTATAAGCTTTTGTTTTAAATAAAAGTGCAAAACTAATGTTTCGTGGAAGAATTTATTCTATACATGCCTTGCATTCTAACTACAATCACTTAACTTAAATTTAATAAGTGTACAGTTGCATTACCACAGATTCTTTCTACTCATGATATGTTTACGTTTAGATAAAGATTGTTTGTTAGACGATAATTGAATTAATTCTATTTTTCTTGAAGGTAACAGGGAACTATCAAAACTAATTGGTATTTATAAATAAATTTGATTAAATATTTTGTTTGCAGTTTTCAATATATTTAAATAAAAGTGATTAAACGTTTACGAAGTATTATACATTATATAGCATATAGCTCGTTATATGAAAGGATCAGTAAAATTTTTTAATTTCCAGAACTGTAAAGTACCCTATGAGGCAGGTAAAAAATGATGTTTTTTAGCTGATAATTACTGGTACACGCTCAATAATTTGTTTATCTTTATTAACCGTATGTTAATTGTCAACTTTAATTTATCTTCTCATATTAAGTGATAGGATGGGTAGCAGAGGTTTTAATATTGAAAGTGATTATTTGGCGTTATAAATGAATGATCTCTAAAATTTAATGAATCGATTACAAACCGTACAGTTATGTATAAAAAACAAACTCACAAACAAACTTCTTAATTTTCGAAGATATATAACTTAAACGCTAGATATTTATTAATTCGTGAAATAGACTTCTGACTTATATGAAAATAATTTGTAGTTAATACCGGTGATAAATTGTTCATTGCAACAAAAAATAATCGATTATTAAATTTAAAATTATTACATGTGTACCAAATCTTTTATTTAATCCTAATATATTAATATTATTTAGGTAATATCTATGATCAGTGATAAAACGTATAAAAATAATGCAGACGAAGAGTCACTTAATTATTATTTTCTTATTTTAAGTCACCTAAAATAAGAAATGATTAAATAAGATGGTTAAAGGAATGACGTCATAATGCTAGAAAAATATTATTTTCATGTACTTTAATGTCCGGTCTCACCCAAGTCTTTTAACGGCTAGTCGTGGTTAACTCTTGAAGCCAAACAATGGTAGGACGTAATTCTCCGTTTAAACAGAGATTAATCGTGGTTAGCGTGAAACGACTTTGATGAGACCAGAAACATAATGCGGTAAACTGATAAATTTAATCGGCTGCTCTTAACCGGAGAATTAGGGCTTAAAATAATGACATTAAACTTTCGAAAAAGGGGAAAGGGGTGGATTTCGATCTTTTTAAGACGGCAGTAGTTTCTGCTGTGATATGAAGTACATTTATACTAATTTATCTTAGAATCCGATCGAAAGTTTAGGAGAAGATAAACTTTACTCGCTTTGAATTTTGCTGACCCTAACTCATCAAGAATCCAATATGGTTGTCTCTATCCATTCCAGGTCCAACCGTTTCATAAATTCGAGGACATATGGACAGATAACTTAGGCTATTATTATATAGGGGATTTCTATCTAATAAATATTAACTTTATGAAAATTAGTTAAAAATAAAATAAGTGTTTCAAAGCATAATAATGTTACTTAACTTTGGTTTATGATTTCAATTAACATTTGCTTTATATACTGCAAGATAAACAGTGGATTTCCTCCCGTATTGTTCCGAATATTCATAACATAAAAAATTATTATTTCCAGGAATTCGGCTTATTTTTAGTAATATTTTCATTTTTGTTAATTTAACAATTATATTATTATTAAAATTATGTGTAACGAAATATCATTTTGCGTTTTATTCTTAGATATTTATAATTCAATGCGAAAAATGTACTGCGTGTTTAACAAAGTTTTAAGAATCATGAAGTAAGCATCGATTCCAAATTGGTTTTGGTATACTGTCATAATGTAGTTTCATTTATTACCATTTTGTACCTTTCTTTAACAGGTTATGTTGTTTTGGTATCGCCAAAATCTCCAAAGCATATTTTTAAATGTATATCAAACCAAATGTTCATAATAAAAATAAAAAATAGTTGTTTGCATATTTAAGAAGAAAATAGTCTTTAAATTTTACTTCCTAAAATATATTCAACTTTTAACTCTATTTTTTGTATGAGTATTAATAATATTCTTACATAAAAAAGAAGTCTTTAACATATATATAGCAAATCAATTTTTATTTGAATTGAAATTTTCCATTCCTCCAAAAATACTTAAGTCTTCTATAGCTCCTAGAATATTAGCTAATTGTCCTTACATTGTCCTGTATGTTAAGTATTTTTATAGAATTATTATCGGGTATAGAATTTTTCTTATGTTAAATATACAGTAAGCTTAACAGTTATTTTACATTTTACGGTGTTTTACCAATTATTAATATTCACTCGATGCAGACATCTAATCCGATGATAACGTTTAATCTTTTAAAAAAATAGCCAGAGAAAACCTACAGAAAAATAAGTTATAATGAATCTACAATAATTTTTAGTCATTCATAAAGGAAAATCTTTAAACTCAATCAAGCATCTATCCGTAAAAATTTCCAATTTTTGACGAAGTTTTGTTATTTTGATTTCGATTACAATGATATAGTATTGACATTTTGTTTGTAGAAAGTTATTTACAAGAAAATTGGCGGTCGTAGAATTCTGTTATTTCTACAAGCGTCCATTCTAGATTTAGAACCCCAAAATGAGAACTACTTGAGAGATTATAATTTTGAATTGAAGTATTTAAAGAAACTATCGGTCTTTTATAAAAACAAAGAAAGTCACCTCAGTATATTAGAGATATGACATGTAATACAATGTGTGAACAATCCAGGTACTAGCAAAAATATATGTAAACATTATTCTATAAACTTATGGAACCGAAACTGATTGGTTTAATAAATTTACTTTTTATATCAATAAAAACAATGAAATATAAATTAAATTAATATTTTTCTTGAGATAAAAGCAGTTCGAAATTTCGGATTGAAAATTTTATTCGTGAGCAAGAAGGGATCAGCCTTTTTTTCTTACTTAATGTTTCAATCTGACACTAGTACTATAGGAAAATATAGTGATCTGGAATTATCACACGTCATGTCAGAAATGTAATTTCGACCATTGTAAAAGTACTTCTATGTACCTAAAACTTCATAATTCAATATGATCGAATATGTAGGATATAAAAAAACCTCCAAACGTAACTCATCCATTGAAAAATACCAATCCGCACCTGGATATTGAACCTAGGTAACTGAAGGCAAGAAACATTTATTTTGTAAAGTTCTATTAGGTAGTGTTCTATTCTTGCTGAATCTACTTAAAATTTGGTTTAATTTTTTGAACTACTAGCATGCTCTAAAGTTCAACAGATAAAGAAAATTGAAAACACGTATAAAGTTCATATTCAGTAGGATTTTTGCTTCCCCATTTCCTATTTATATGTACTTCTGTTCATCACACTTTTAAATCATAACTGATTACTAAAAATCATTTATATTGATGGTATGGAATTATTACACATCATGTCAGAAATGTAATTTCAACAATTGTTAAAGTACTTCTATGCACTAAAACTTCATATTTTAATATGATCAAATATATTAAATATAAAAAAACCTCCAAACATAAATAAACACCATTTAACACCTGGATATTGAACCTTGGTAACTGAAGGCAAGATACATTTATTTCGTAAAGTTCCATTAGGTAGTGTTCTATTGCTGCTGAATCTACTTAAAATTAGTTTAATTTTTTGAACTACTAGCATGCTCTAAAGTTCAACTTATATAGAAAATTCTATACACCTTTAAAGTTCATATTCAGTAGGATTTTTGTTTCACCATTTCCTATTTTTCTGTATTACTGTACACCACACTTTTAAATAATAACTGATTATTGAAAATCACTTATATCGATCATTTTTAAAACATTTGGTTTATTTAGCTCCGTATTGCCAAAATGATTTAACTAAAAGCTTTATCACTATGATTTAAATTAATTACATAAAACATTCACACGGGTCTTACTTGATAATGAAGAATTCTAAAGCAACAAATACTTTTCAAATTTTCAGTTGCAAAATCAATGGGAAATGGAAGATTTCATATTTGGTTAATTCAATTGTTAGTCTAATTGGAAATAATTGATTCATTCTTAAATTGTTCTAAAGCATCAAATTTTCAAAAAAGAGAAAATTCAGGTTTATTTGAGTTTGAAAATTTTACTTCTGTGAAAGGTGAATTTCTGGAATGATTAGAACGGACTCTTTCAATCTTTCTTAGTTTTTTCAATGATTCACTTTTTAAAAAAATACTCTTTAATTTACATAAGAATCAAATTACTAATTTTTCTTAATAAAATGTGTTAATTTCGTATAACTGTATTTCACAAGCATAATTACCTTCAATCTGTTTTGATAATGTTGTAATGAAATACTTGAGAAACTTAATGTAAAATTTTTATGAACAAATTTATCATATGATTTAGATCCACTCGGCTATGAATAGCATTAACTTTTTTTTCCATGATGAGCATATTGCGTTTAGGAATATTTTCATGAATTATTCATTTTTAGATAAGAAACTGAAAGATGTTTTTGGTTTTAGTTTTCCTCTGAATTTCCCTTTCGCTATCCTTTTATTTACTTTAAGAAACTAATATGTTTGTTTAATAGCTTCTACTTGTTTTATTTCGACGACTCTTTTGGTTTAAAAATCTTGTGACTTTGAGCCTTTTGAAAGAGTTTTCATTTTTTTCTCTTCAATACCATTTCGTACCATTTGAGGAAATAAGAGTGATTTGTGTATTGATAATTTGAAATTCTGATTAAAAGAAAAATTTATGTAGATTACTTTCAATAAAGATAAATGAAAGAAATGCTTCTAGTTTTCGTTATACTTGCATACGTCGTTTGAACACTATTAAAAGGTAACGTTTTTTGCTCCCGTTATTAAAGAGTATTATTCAGTATTTGGGTAAAAATGTGTCTTCATTTATTTCTCCCATTTACAGTTTTATATTGCTCAGAAATATCCCCAGATACAATGCATACTTGCAGAAAGTTTAATTTTTTTTCTGGATAATATCTTGTTATAACAATTTGACTCTTGCAAGCTAGCGAAACTCCTGCATAAAGCAACCACTTCTTTGCAACTCTATTTTGCTTCAAACTGTGGCAACCTTGTCATGACAACCTTGAAGCAAGCGAAAATTCTTTGACTTGCTGCAGTCTTGTTTCATACTTGCAGACTTGTCATGCTGAACTTGCTGCAAGTTTTCAGGCGTGCAAAGCAAGAAGACTGCTGCAAATTTGCTGTAAACTAAATTTGCTATATGTGCTATAGCACAAAGGGTTTACTGAGTATTTTAATTCACTATATATACATACATACTTTTAAAGTTTTATATTGCTCAGAAATATTATTGCATAAAAGGTCTACTTGCCGGTTTAACTCGCAATATATACACATACTCAGATATCATGCATACGTGCAGTAAATTTGATTTTTTCTGCATAATATCTTGTCATAACAAATTTGAAGCCACAAACTTGCAGCAAAACTCTAGCAAGTTAGACGGAGCATAAAGCGACCACTCCTTTGAAACTTTATTTTGCTTCAAAATTGTGTCAACCATGTCATGGCAACCTTCAAGCAAGAGAAAATTCTTAAACTTGCTGCAGTCTTGTTTCATATCTACAGACTTGTCATGCTGAACTTGCTGTAAGTTTGCAGGTATGCAAAGCAACACTGATGCAAGTTTGCAGCAAACTAAATTTGCTATATGTGTTATAGCACAAAGGGTTTACTTAGCATTTTATTTCCCTACATATACATACATACGTTTAAAGTTTATATTGCTCAGAAATATTATTGCATAAAAAGTCTATTTGGCGTTTTAGCTCGCAATACATACACATACCGAGATAGCATAATATCTGGATAATATCTTGTCATAACAAATTTGACGCCACAAACTGACAGCAAAACTCCTGCAAGTTAGACGGAGCATAAAGCGACTTCTCCTTTGAAACGCTGATTTGCTGCAAAACTGTGGCAACCTTGGCATGACAAACTTGGAGCAAGCCAAAATTCCCATCATTGCATGATAGTTAAGATAACGAGAGCATGCGCAAACATTTCTCAGACAAAGACAAGAATGACAACATGGCAGACACGCCATTCCGCAAGCTGCTATGGATCTTTTAAAAGACATTTATTATTTTAATTATTCAAGTGTGGTTATTTTTTTAAAATAGCACTTCTCTAAAATTATCAACTATCCAAAATTTCTGACAAATGGATGTGTTAATTATATTAATTCACTAAGCAATGTTTCCGATTTCATGCACGTGTATAAATTCTTTTAGAACTCTAAATTTTGAGTCTTAATTCTAAAATTTCATTATTATTAATTTTTTTCACCACTGAAAATGTTTTATCTGCATGTGCATTTTGTATAATTTTTATTTATAGGATTCCTTTTGGAACATAAAATAAAATAGTCGTATAAAATACAGTTATAGTGAAAAATAAAATTAAAAATATAGTAAGAAAATAATATTAATATTAAAAATATTCATTCTTTCCGCAGTAAATTTTTAATTTTAAGAAAAAAAAAAAAAACAAATTTGCTATTGAAATCATTAATTTTAAATGAAATTTACTTTATCATAATGTTAATTATTATTAAATTTCGAAAGTGTTTGCTGATGAAATATACACATGAATAGTTGCAAATACGTGTTATAATAGAAATATTTTGCCATAAATTTTTTAAAGAAGTAATTAGTAATAGTAATAGTAATTAAAGAAGTAGTTCTAATCGTCTGTTGTGGTAATTATTATATACATTATGGCAGGACATATATTAAAACATTCTATTTAAATTTTGTTCTTTGATACTTCTTATATACATTATAAAACGACATGTATTAAAACAGTCTATTTAAATGTTCTTAGAAATTTTCATTGTTTAGTGAGTTAGAAATATAGAATTTTCAGTTAAATTTCGCTCTGTTAAAAGTCCATTGTAGTAATTAAAGAAGAAATTCCAATTGTCTGTTGGGGTAATATGACACGACATATATTAAAACATTCTATTTAAATTTTTTTCTTAGATATTTATCACTGATTAGTGTGTTAGAAATATCCAATTTTCAGTTAAATGTCGCTCTGTTAAAAGTTCATTCTAGATAATTAAGAAGTAGTTCTAATTATTTGTTGTGGTAATAATTATATACATTATGACACGACATATATTAAAACATTCTATTTAAATTTTATTCTTGGATAATTTTTATATACATTATGATATGACATATATTAAAACATTCTATTTAAAGTTTGTTCTTAGATATTTTTCACTGTTCAGTCAGTTAGAAATATCAAATTTTCGGTTAAATTTCACTCTGTTAAAAGTTCATTGTAGTTATTAAAGAAGTATTTCTAATTGTCTGTTGTTTTAATAATTATATACATTATGACATGACATATATTAAAACATTCATTTTTTTTTATTCTTAGATATTTTTCACTGATTAGTGAGTTAGAAATATTGAATTTTCAGTTAAATTTCTCTCTGATTAAAGTTCATTGTCCCCTTAAACCATTTGTTGCTAACACAACTTGAGATACCAAATCTTATTTAAATCTGCTTACTTTCACTCTAACTACCACCAATTTTCTTTTATTTCCGGCCTGCAATTTTGTGTCTTTGATCAATCTCACTTATTCCGCTCCTTTTTCAATCATAATTACACACAAGAACTCGAAAACAGATTACGTGACTTTAAAAAAAACTTCAGAAAAGTTCTACTTCCGAAAGTAAATAAAGCTATGATTATTCCGAAGCTTCAAATATGAGTATAGAATTTTTTTAAAGCAATTTCTCAAGTAAGCTAATTGAACAACTCATTGAAAAACATGAAAGCAAACGGTGAGCTAATATCAAGATAAAATTTTAATCTATTATTAGCGAAAAATTTAATTTTCCTTATCGAAATTTGAAAATGATTTGAACTATTGTAATTAAAGAATGTTTCTACCTATAACAGGCCTTTCATATTAGTATGCCTTAGGAATGGGATGATTGGTAGAGCGCTGTTATATACTACTTTATATATCTGCTTTATTACCACTAACTGTATTTTTTAATGTATTTTTAAAAAGTTTTTGGTATATTTTAAAACTGTTTGTTATATTGTCATTTTTCCGTTATTTAAAACTCTATTTTTGTGTATATAACACATTCCAACTATCACAAGTCTATCTATCATCCCGCTTTTGGAAAATTAATAAAATATAAAGAAATGAAGTTTAATTATATAATTGAAATTTTAATTCGAAACTAATTATTTCTATGTCTTGAATGAATGATCTCGCCTTTAGGGAAGCTCTTGGGGAATTCCCCAAGATCAGAGCACTGCGCACAGAGGTCTATTGTACCCAGGATGTCTTGCACAGTGATTGTATTTTAAAATTTGCTGTTCTAAATGCATCTGTTCTATCAGAACATATATTTGAAATTCATATTATTGAATGCACAACGGAAATCTTCTGCATACTTTCTTTTAATCAATCTAAATTTTATTAAGTAATTGGTCTATTGTACCCAGGATGTCTTGAACAATGATTGTCTTTTAAAATTTTCTGTTCTAAATGCATCTATTTTATCAGAACATATATTTGAAATTCAAATTCTTGAATGCGCAGCAGAAATCTTCTGCATACTTTCTTTTAATCAATCTAAATGTTAGGAACTAATTTTCTAGAGCCAAAGAAATTGTTCTGCATTTAAGAACATACATAGAGATTTCAAACGTAGTGATTTCTTTTCCAGCAACTCCTGACTAAGAAGGAAGAAACATAATTCAATGCTAGTATAAGCGTATTATAAGATATTGCTGGGAAAATACACACACATAAATAAATCAGAAATTATCAGCCATTTACCATTGCCATTACAGCCAAGCGATTTATCATTACTAGAAATATCTTTAACCGAAAAAAAATTCAAACTATGATATGAGGTTTTAGAATAATATAACATTTTATTCTATTTTTTAATTGGGTCTGTGGAATTAGCTTTCACACTAAATAAAGAGTGCTGTATTAATCATGCAAACAAATATGGCACATTAATTGTACGTATCTAAATACACTGACTTCACCGTTTTATGTACAACCAAATATTTTGTCCTAATACTAAAAGATTCAAATCAATATTTACTAATGACCCATACATCTAACATTATCTACATTTACTTCATTTTACCATTTCACAAACGTGAAATGTATTTCTTCTTCTCATCTGACACCGGATTCAGGGCCATTGATCAATATCACCTCCTTTTTCAATCATATCCGGACACAAGAATTATCGAAAGAACTCTGTAACTTTAAATGAAGTCCGTAGTTCAAATTAAAATGGAGTTCTAATTCCTCCGAAGCATTAAAAATTAATACAGCATGTGAAAAGAAAAGCAAAAATCAAGCAAAAATAGCTACTTATTAAAAAGTATAAAAGCAATTGGTGAGCACAGAGAATGAAAATAATCATGGAAATTTAGAGTAAAAAATAAATAAGCTTTTGTAGTTAATGTCCGAGTAAGATCGAAACCACTGCAAGTTAAGAATATACACCCAAGAGCCAAAACATTATGACCACCCCTCCATTTTGCAATGAACTCGCTTGGATGATGTGGAAGGCACGTTATCATTTGGTAGTGGTATTTAACTGCTGCTGGAGAGTCTGAAGGATCTTTCTTTCACTTACTTCTGTGAGTGATGGGAAAGGCTGCGGATCTAAGCGTTTTTGATAGAGGGCAGATTAAAAGGCTCGAAGGCTCGAAACATGTATTTCCGAAACTGTACGACTCTTTGGTTGTTCGAGATCTACAACTGTTAGTACTTATGCAAAGTGTATGAATGATGGTGAAACCAGCACTAGACGACATGGTGTTGGACGTCCACACTATCAAAGAAAAAGGTCATCGGAGACTATCTCGCATGTTGAAGCAAAACCGTAGACAGACAGTAACTCATCTGATAACCCAATACAATGTAGGGCCAAGTAGAATAGTATCGGAGCACATTATTCAACGAACATTATTGCATATGGGGCTACGCAGCAAACGTCCCACTTGTGTGCTTCTGCTGATCAAGCGGCATCGCCAACTTCGCCCACGCTGGGCGCGGGAACCTCGCGATTGGTCCACGGATGAGTGGGAGAAAGTTGCTTGGCCAGATGAATCACTGTTTGTCATCACGCCGATAGCCGTGTCAGGATATGCCGTCTTCCAGGAGAACAGTTGCTCCCTCAATGTACAGTAGGTCATACACAGGACTTGGTGGTGGTATTATGCTTGGGGGACGTTCTCTTGGGTGTCTCTGGGACCCGTGGTTGTGGTAGAGCAGACCATGAATGCTACAGGGTATTTGAACATCATTGCGGACCAGTTTCACCCTTACATAGCCTCTGTTTTTCCAGGTGGAAATGGAATATTCCAATAGGACAACGCCCCGTGTCACAAAACTAAAATTGTGTTGAAGTGGTTCCATGAATATGATGCTGAATTCATGTTAATGTCCTATCCACCTAACTCACCGGATCTCAATCCCATAGAACAGGTTTGGGATGTCATGGGACTGCAGAGTTCAAAGACCACCAATTCGCAATACCTCGGATTTGCGTAACCGTTAATTAAACATCTGGTACAATCTGTCATCGGCAATTTACCAAGGACTTGTGGTATGCATGCCAATGTTGGTTGAAGTTGTGTTGTGCGCCAAAGGTGTAATAACTCGTTATTGGCAGGTGGTCATAATGTTTTGGCTCTTGATTGTATATACGTACACACACACTCATATATATATATATATATATATATATATATATATATATATATATATATATATATATATATATATATTTATATATATATATATATGAATGCATAAGTGTGTATAGGACTACTGTGATAATAGGTTTTTAAAACTAATAAAATCTTTTCTACAAATTAGACTAAAAGATTTTTAACTGAATAGGTATAGCTTAGGATTAAGTCACAACTGCTAAAAATGTCTACCTATATACAGATAAATAGAAGTTAGTAAGAAATATATAAGTAAATTCAATCAAGGAATGCACCTCCGATAAGACATTATGAAAATATTAAAATGGAACACATGAAAAAAAATTCTGTAAAATTTCTCCTTATGAAATTTCATTCTATTACATATGTGGTATCAGCTTACATAGTAAAAATATCTGCATAAAACAGTCTACACATAACAGTTATGATCGAATGAAATTAACTACTATGCCTATTCCAATACTGAACCGCCGAACGATGGCCGATTGTTTAGGGTGCTGGCCTTCGGAATCAGAGTTCGTGGGTTTGAATCCCACTATGGCATGGCTGTTCGTAGTCTTTCGGAATTGGCTTTAAACAGTAGGTCCCGGTCTCATTAGCAATCGTGTTGCAAAAAGTAGACCGTAGCGCTCCAAACCAAACCAATACTGAACCATGTAATTTTCCCTTATTTTCACCCTCTGTAATCGGTATTTATTAACAAAAAATTGAGACAAGCAACGTTGTGAGCATCTCCTTTCTTTTACTTTTTCACAATCACGGGATGCATTTCTTTACTTCCTCTCACATATTTTAGGGTTTTTGATCAATCTCACTTGTCCCACTCCTTTTCCAATCATAACCAGATACAACTCGCGAAAAATTACGTGACTTTAAACGAAGTTCTTTCTCCAGAACGCAAATGGAGTTCTTTCTCCTTCTGAAGCATCAAAAATGAATTTAGCATGCAAAAAACGACGAAGCAAAAAGCAAGGAAAAAGAAGAACTCATTGAAAAACATGGAAGTATTCGTGGAGTACAGTAAAGAAAAAGAAATTTGAATCCGTTTTTAGAGTAAATAATCAGCCCTCATGCACGAAGATTTGAATAGGATTTAAACCACTGTAACTAAAGAATATGTATGCATGTCTTTTTTCGTCAAAGAGTGGGTCAACTAATGGACGTAGAATATATAAAACGTTTTATTATGAAATTAAATTTTCAGTTCAAAATTTTTCATTTCTATGTGTTGAATAGTGATTATTTTTTCAAATTTTCCCTAAAATTGAGGTATATTACAGAACGAATTTCTAAAATATTTTGAAGGTAGTAAAATTTATTTCTGTATGTATCAAATTTTTCTTTTAAAAAATTGGAGCCAAAATCACAAAATAACAAAATACAATAACAAAAGTGCATCTGCAAATCAGAACATCTGAAAGAAGCGTAGTAAAATTAGATTTCAATTTAATTTACCAGTGATCTCACATGGTGAATTTCATATAGAATATATTTGAAAGTAATATATTCAAAGATTATATCAAATAATATATGTAGTATGTTTTGAGACAAATAAGTGTTTTCTATCAATCAATATTTTGATATAAAATGTTCTCTTTCTCAGCTTGCACGTTACTGTTCAGTTGAACCAAATTATTTAGTAATTTTATGATACGTCATATTTGGTTTTATTTTCATGTCAAAATCCAAACATATTCTTTCCTCATTTCACCATCCGAAATCAATATTGGATAATGCAAAATCCAGACACCTGACAGTATTTACATCTGTTTTCTTTCACCCTGTACGGGGCATGGATTTTATTTCATCTGCTTTACTGACTTAAATATCTAGGTCGTAGGTCAGTCTTCCTTGTTCAAATCTTTTCCAATGGTAACCAGTCTCGACAAATGACGTAAGATAACGTGACATCCCAAGAACGCATGAACATGAATACATACAATGATATACATGAACATGATATACATGCAATATATATTTCACTTTGAAGTGTTAAAAAAAATTTAGCGTTCAACAAAGAATGAAAAAAGAAACAAGCAATAATCATTGAACAACATAAAATCAATCTTCAAATAAAACAGTTTTAATCTGCTTTTAGTGTACAAAATCACCACTATTACTTAAAGTAAGGACATTTAAACCACTGTAATTAAAGAAAATGAATGTCTACAAAAATTGAAGTGTAGAGTGACTCAAGAACAAATTAATATTTATTAGGTTTCTGTTCATAAAAATCCCTTTTATCAGAGTATACTTTAAGATTAAAATACTATATCTTCATGAAAAAATAATGCATACTTTATTAAAACTAGGAAAATATAAAGATTAAAAAGTCATGTATAAAGAAAATTTTCTATTTAAGAAAAATATAATCAGGTGGTGATCCCAGACATAGATACATACATGAATATATATATATATATATATATATATATATATATATATATATATATATATATATATATATATATATATATATATATATATATATATATATATATATATATATATATATATATATATATATATATATATATATATATATATATATATATATATATATATATATATATATATATATATATATTATATATATATATATATATATATATATATATTTATATATATATATATATATATATATATATATATATACATATATATATGCTCATGCATGAGTGTGTATAGGAATTATTGTTGATATATATTTTCAAAAGTATTAAAAAATTTTCCAGATAATTTTTAGACTAAAAACTGTTTAACTGAAAAAGTATAGTATAGGTTTAAGTCAGAACTGTTAAAATTGTCTACCTATATTCAGATAAATAGAAGTTAAGAAGAAATATATTGCTAAATACACTAAAGGGATGCAACTCAGATAAGACATTATGGAAAGATTAAAATCGAACGCACGAAAAAAAATTTCGGAAAAAATTTTTGTTATGAAATTTCATTCTATTACATATGTGGTATGAGCTTACACAATAAAAAATATCTACATCAAACAGTCTACACATAATAGTTATGATCGAATGAAATTAACTACTATGTCTATTCCAAAACTGAACCATGTAATTTCCCCTTAATTTCACCCTCTGTAATCGGTGTTTATGAACAAAAAATTGAGACACACAACGTTGTGAACATTTCCTTTCTTTTACTTTTTCACAATCACGGGATGCATTTCTTTACTTCCTCTCATATATTTTAGGGTTTTTGATCAATCTCACTTGCCCCACTCCTTTTCCAATCATAACCAGATACAACAACTCGCGAAAGATTACGTGACTTTAAACGAAGTTCTTTCTCCAGAACGCAAATGGAGTTCTTTCTCCCTCTGAAGCGTCAAAAATGAATTTAGCATGCAAAAAACGACGAAGCAAAAAGCAAGGAAAAAGAAGAACTCATTGAAAAACATGGAAGTAATCGTGGAGTACAAGAAAGAAAAAGAAATTTGAATCCGTTTTTAGAGTAAATAATCAGCCCTCATGCACGAAGATTTGAATAAGATTTAAACCACTGTAACTAAAGAATATGTATGCATGTCTTTATTCGTGAAAGAGTGGGTCAACTAATGGACATAGAATATCTAAAACGTTTTATTATGATATTAAATTTTCAGTTGAAAACGTTTCATTTATATGTGTTGAATAGCGATTATTTTTCAAATTTGCCCTAAAATTGAGGTACATAACAGAACGAATTTCTAAAATCTTTTGAAGGTAGTAAAATTTACTTATGTATGCGTCAAGCTTTTCCTTTAAAAAATCGGCCGAACGATGGCAGATTGGTTAGGGTGCTAGCCTTCAGTACCGGAGTTTGTGCGTTCGAATCCCACGGTGGCGTGGATGTTCGTAGCCGTTCCGAATCGGCTTTAAGCAGTAGGTCCCTGTCCTATTAGCCCTCTTGTGCCAAACAGTAGACCGTAGCGCTCCAAATCAATATGGGCATATTTATAAGAAAATGATTTTGGTTACGATTTCTTAAAGGAAATACTTAATACATACATAAACATATGTTACTACGTTCAAAAGAATTTACAGCAGAAATTCGTTCTGCTATATATTCACTTATAATTCACTTTGGAATCGGCTTTAAGGTGTAGGTCCCGGTTTCATTACCCCTCGTGTTGCCAAAAGTAGACAACTCCAAATCAAACCAAACCTTTAAAAAATTGGAGTTACAATACTTTTCTCCACAAACATGCACATCTTGACACACACAAGTATTAATATATAGATGAATGCATGCATACATATAGAAATATATATAATTTCATAATACTATAAATAAATGCATATATATAACATGAAAGAGTGGAGCAACTAATGGACATACAGTATATAGAATGTGTAAAACGTTTTATTATGAAATTAAATTTTCAATTGAAATTTTTTCATTTCTGTGTATTGAATAGTGATTATTTTTCAAATTTGCTCTAAAAGTGAATTATATAACAGAACGAATTTCTTGTGTAAAATCTTTTGAACGTAGAAAAATATGTTTATGTATGTATTAAGTATATCCTTTAAGAAATTGCAACCAAAATCATTTTCTGTATAAATATGCCCATTTTGGTTTGGTTTGGTTTGGAGAGCTACGGTCTACTGTTTTGCACTGGAGGGCTAATGAGACCGGCGCCTACTGCTTAAAGTCGATTCCGAACGGCTACGAACATCCATGCCATAGTGGGATTCGAACCCACGAACTCCGGTACCTGCGATCAGCGCCCTAACTAATTGGCCAGCGTTCGGCTATGCCTATTTTTACACACACAAGTATTTATATATAGATGAATGCATACATGTAACAACTATCTCCCTTTAGTCACAATAATTATTTAGCCCCTATTATTTTTACTTGCCCGGGCTACTGGGCAAGGAAAAAGCCTAAACCAGCTAGCAGTGATAACGATGCAGACGGGTCATTGAAAGAGACCGGCACAAGTTTAATTAAAACTTTACTTTAGGGCTGCTAAAATGGACATCTTTACTAGTCAACGACAGACAAAAGAAAGACACAAAAATATCTCTGCTCGAATTGAGGTGCACCCAAGATTGAAGACAAAAAGTGAGTTACTCAGTGAGTTTAAGTGTTAAAATCAGGAAGAACGAGTAGCCATTTGCCGGCGACAGCTGGAAAACGTGTTCAATAGACAGAAAATTTACATCTATGGGATAAAAAGATTTGGGAATTGTATCGAAATAAATTGTATCTAAGACACTTCTTTGATTAAGACATTTAGAGGCTGGGAAAAAGATTTTAAGGAATTAGAATGGGAGATAGGAGGT
>CM063505.1:111510099-111515099 GCA_032207245.1 Pardosa pseudoannulata | reverse complement strand
CTGTAATTTTTTGTGTTATACGTTAGTATTTCATCGAAGTAGGTCCAATTAGTAGAAACAGTCTAATTATCTGGTAGAAGAAATATTTACTAACGTATCCAAAGTAAAAAAGAAAACCAAGTCATTGGCTTGTGGAAAAACAATAAAAAAATAGGAAATATTTAGTTTAATATATGCACATAATTATATATATACACATAATTGTTATATACACATAATTTTTTACTGTTCCACCGCATTCAGGTTTATGTTCTATGCAGACGATCTATTTTCACATTTTCAAGAAATTTCATAGATCTCACAACAACATAAACTATTAAGGAGTTATATACAGTAATAACAATAGTACATTTAATTAATTAATTAGTAAGATTAGTAAGATTATACATTTATTATTATAGATTATTATTTATTAATTAGTAAGATAATACATTTTATTCGAACTTTTGCAGTTTTTTTAATGTATGTGTCTACGATTGGAGAACTTTTTTCTTTAAACGTAGAAACTAGTTCATGTTTTTACATTTTTAGATTTATTTTTTTTATTATCATAGAAGATTACACTTAAAAAATTTATTCTTGGAAAAGTTGTTATAAAATTTCTAATAAATGAAAAAAATTTAGTAAAAAAATCAGGTTTTATCAAAAGGTCTAATTTTTTAATGAATTAAATTATTTCAATATTTTTGATGGAACACATTTCTTATACACAGGACTAGTGAATCTCCTAAAATCTTTGCTTAATTTATATTTGGTAAAAACTTTTGGTCCTTTAAAATCATACACATTGAATTTTTAAAGAATTTTCGTTACCTTTATATTTAACTATGAGTGTAACATCATTAAATATTATAGAAATTTAAAGCTTTTAGGTCGTTCACTACTAAATCCTATCAAAAGCATTCATAATAATTTTCAACAAAGTATTTTAAGAACTTTTTGAGAAGTCGCATTTCAAGTTTCAACATTTTATTAAAAATACCGTTCTGAGAAAAACGCATTTGAAGTTTATGAAAGCAACTTTAACTATTGAAAAATTAAAATACACGTTTAAAATTCTCCACACTTTCTTGCTTCAAAACTTTCTAATTGCCAAGTTGCTTATTATTAAAAATACTAGAAGAATGTTTAAACTAATCTTCATGAAAATTTAAAAAGTATTGTCCAAAAAATGCTCTTTATAAGGCTTTAAATTCCTTTAATTAAGGCTCTAACTTCCGGTTCCAAAGTCTCTACTTCCGTTTTGTTTGCACAGCTGTCCCTGATGTTTAAACAGCTGTAACTTTTCTTTAAAATGCTGTAGAGACAAAACAAAAACAGATTTAGAAGCCTAAAAGTTGAAATTTTACAATAGAGAAAAAAAATTATGATTTTTGGCAAAAAATGACGTTTTTAACGTAGACGGATATCTTAAATGAATTATTAAGGGAAAATTAAGATAATTTGAATAAATTTACTTTATTTTGATTATTGTTTCTTTGATTTGTTTTTTATCAAACTCTCTTATATTAACCTGGCATAAACTTGTACATTCAGATGCTTAAAAAGTACAACTCTCTTATATTTAAACTGTTAAAATTTATACATCGTCTTATTATCAAAATACATCCGTCGTTCTCAGGTAAAAACAAAGATCGATAGGCATTAATTGGATTTTATGATCTTCTTATATTTATCTAAGGTGTATATAAAAAATCAATTATGTCTCTGGATTGAATAGTTAATGAATTTCGAATTTGAATAATCATGAATTTTAAACTTTGGGTTTTAAGAATTATTTTAAGTTTAAGAATTATTTTAATTTAATTAATAACTGTAAATGTTCAATAGTAATAAAGAATCAAATCAGGTAACTGCTTACCTTTTGTTTATTCTTGGGATTTTCATGAAGAATCTGTAGAAATTGAATTAGAGAGGAAAACAGAAAACAACTGTTGAACACACTTTCTTTTTTATATTAATGTTGTGGTGTAGTACATTGCTGTTGTTATTTCAAAGTCATTTATAACCCAAAGTTGCTTTATATCGTCTTTAATTATAGTATAATACCACTGATCTATATTACAATGTTCAAATATAGAACAAATGACAAGGAAATATGCAAAAAAATATATAAAAAATTAAAAAGTAAAAGAAGCACTCCACGTGCTACACCTAAAAAAAATTGCCAATGTCCAAGAGAACGCTGCATTCTTTTCCTTCCTTCTTTCTACTCAGGCAACCCTATACTTTTTCCATTATCCTGTGCTGATGTGTTCGTTGTTCCATTGTCCTTTTTACAATGCGTCCTTTCCCGGCTCTGCCCAGAAGGACCGGGACTCCAAGGATGGTCCTGAATCGCCTCCTGGAGACCAATCACAATTCTCCAAAACTTGGTGAAATTTAAGTGCAATTATTTTCACTGGCCACACCACATGCTTCCTGGAGTTGCGAAAAGATACTTGGGCATGCAACCCTCAACGTGTGAGTGCGGTGAGGAAATCAGTACCGGAAACCTTAGGTCAAACATAGCTGCACTCTCACAATTAACACGTCACGATAAATCGAGCAATGAATAAAAGGAGCAATGAATAAAGAATTATAATTTATGTTAGGCTTTAAATACATGTTTCATAGATGAATAAGTATAGAATGCAGGAATATGAATATCATTACATACATTTAAAAACCAAAGCCGAATCCTATTAGACTAGTCTATCACCCATATAGTTTGGTTTTTTTCTACAATCGCTGAATAGCGCCAACTAGAATTTGGTGGCGAAATTAATCTAACATACTCCGGGGGTTGCAGAATCAGCATCTTCATCCTGAAGAGGTAGAACAGCAACTTCAGACATTGGTAGGATGGCAACTTCTCTGGCAGTCTGGATGGTGACGACTCCGCAAATACCATCAGCTCCTGGATGGACAGCAGTTATGCGAACGAGTTTCCATACGGTAGCAGGGGCGATAGGGTCTTTCAGTAGGACTAGCCTTCCTACTGAAATAAGATGGTTTTATTTCCCTTATTTAAACCTGGATTGTAATGTGTTGAGATAAGATGTACTCCACTGTCTCCAGAAGTGGTATTTCAGTCTCCATTTTGGAAAGAAATATGTACTATGGAAAGAAGAAAAAGAAACAAGTTGAAAGTTTTTAAAGTAGTATTTTAATTTTTCAATGCATAAGATATATTGAAAATGCAGTATTTAATTATCTATTAATCCTCTAAGCGGTTTGCACGTATAATTCCGCCCAGCCGATGATGTCTTCAAAGTGGTGGTCACGTACAATTTTAGACCTTCAAAAACGCTCTGAAAATGGATGTAAAGTACATTTATGCCAGCGCCTTCGCCCGTGGAGTTTAGCGGTAAGAGGGTCCAGTCGATTATTTGGGAACTGAACCCGTCTGTGACTGATATTTAGTGAGGGATACACCCCTATCCCCTGAAGTGTATGCATTTATTCACATTTAACCTAAAAACTGCTTTTAAAACCAGATGAGTCAAAACACTTTTTTTCTGATCGGCATGAAATAGCCCAGTGAAAGCCTTCACCGAAAGAGGCCGTTTGGGTGAAACCGGTGACAATATAGATAAGACTATATTGTAAGGTTAATCATTGAAGACCCTGGTGGCAGTCTCTCTGGGAGGTTCACAGGAAGAGGGTGTTTCCCTTCTTTAATCCTACCTGAAAAAGGGGGTAGAAAAAATTCACCGAATGCTTTAGCTACAAACACAATAGAACACTAGTGTATTTTTGAGACATTTCCCCCTAATGTGTTCCACTCGGAGAGTTAAAGATACAAAATTTTGTTAACTTATAAGAAAAATTTGTCTGATGATTTGGCCAACTTTGAGATATAAGATAGTTTTCGCTAGAAATACTTTTATATTTCGAAAGGAATTCTAGTACATTCAAAGCATACAAAAGAAATGGATTGGTAGTTTGATAATATAATATTGGTAATATTGATAATTGATCCTGCTCTTCTGTATAAAATAAAAATAATTTATTAAAAAATAATTACGTTTTTAAAGAATATGATTACATTGAACAATTAGGATATTTAGAGCGATACAAAAAAAAATTCTTAAAACCAATGAATTGAGCAAATTAAGTTTTGCTACCATTTTAACACATTCTTGAGATTTGAAAGTATATATATATATATATATATATATATATATATATATATATATATATATATATATACATATGTATATATATATATATATACATATAATATACATATACATATACATATACATATACATAACACAAAAATATATATATATATATATATATATATTTAAATATATATATATATATATATATATATATATATATATATATATATATATATATATATATATAATATATATATATATATATATATATATCTTACATATATATACATATCATATACTATACATATATATACATATACACACAACACACACACAAAATTATATATAATATATATATATAATGGTGTGTTTTTGTGTGTGTAAATAAAAAAGAGAGAAATTAGAGAGAGATAGAAACGTTATATTTCTTTTAACTAAATAAATGTCAAAATTGTTTTCTTCATTTACATAATTTTGTAACAACACTAGTCAATGTTATTTTGACAATCTTATTTTTTATTCCACGTCTGGACATCAAACATTTTGAATATTTCTACACCAAGGAAAATTGTTAAACTATATTTTAATGGTATTTTTCTTAATGTGTAAATATCTAAAGAGAGAGATTATTCAGAATAGTTCACTTCTTCTGAGTCATTATAAAGGAAATAAAGTAAGAAACGATTATGTCTATACACAGAATTTACATCTCTGAAACGTAATGTTACTGTTTTTATTATGATTTCTATAAATATTTTGAGAGTACGAAGGGAAAATAAAGTAGTTTCAATCTCAATAGATTAAACATTTTTATTATAACTTTTTACTTGAGCCAGAAACTAATTACTTGACTCATAAAATCCTACTATAAAAATAATAAATAAATAAATA
>CM063505.1:111487599-111505099 GCA_032207245.1 Pardosa pseudoannulata | reverse complement strand
TTAAATACTTTAACCGAATTTATCCGATACAATGCATAAATAAACTATTCAGGTGTGTGAAATACCTTTTTATAGAAAACACAAAAAAATATCAAAGGCAGCTTATTTGGTTACAATGCATCACTGAAATAAAGGACCAAGATTCATTGAAAATTTTCTTTTTCCTGGAGGCACACACTCCGTTAGCTTGCAGAAAATGATTTTGTTCTCTTTCTAACTGTCAAGATGACTGCGAAGAAAACGTGCTTTATTAAACTGTCAACATCATCTGATGTAACTGCCTTTTATTGATTTTGTTCAATACTCTTCTTTTGCCACTCAAGGGGAAAAGCGCATAAACATTGGAAAATAAGTAAGGGATATATTGATTTTAAACGCATGTTTTCTTACAATTGCTTTATTCAAAACTAACATAAGTGTTTAAAATAATCACAGAGGGTTAGAAATATTTGAGTGATGATGCAGGTAATTAAATTCTGAAATTGATTTATGCTTTAATTTATTTTATTTGTTAATAAATATATCCAAAATTGAATTTTTAAATTTTTTCCATGATGCTTCCATATTTGATATTAAGTCAAATGAAAATATATGACAGTTTATTTTTAAATTTTATAGAATAAAACGAAAATATTTCAGTCATAGCTATATACCCAATCTTTGTTGCACAATATTTAACAAATTAAACTGGATTATTTCAAAACTCGGTTGTTATTAATCGTAAATACTTATTTTAATATCAAAGTAACAAGTAACATTTTAAACAAATTATCCAAGAGATTTTTTTTCCATTTTTTAAAATAGGTATTTTAATTTACAAAATATCATGTGAAATAAAAGATAATGAATTTGTTTTTTTTCAATTATTTTTGTTTGTAATTATTTTGTAGAAAACCAAGAAAAAAGTTTAAAATAATCATAAAGCATGAAAAATATTTGAGTTATTTTCCAGTTAATTAAATTCTGAATTTTGTATATCATTAAATTTATTTTATTTGCTGATAAATGTATTTAAATCTATTATTTCCACTTTTTTATAATGCATCTCTATTTGTTATCAAGACTTTTAAAAAGATACTAACGAAGTATATAAACTAATTAAAAAGTGAAGTATGATTCAAAAATACGGAAACTTAGATTAAATATTAGTCAAATTCTTAAAAAATAAAATATGGAGAATCATTGTTTGAAGGCGAAATGTGGTTCATATGCAAAATATTACAGTCAACATTTACATGTTCAAAGCATCTCCGAAAGACAGAATTTGCATGAGACGGATTCACTCGTCATAAGTCAATGGAGAGAGGTTGGGTGCATTTTCTTGAGTAAACACTGAATTAAACTATCAAATAGGGTTAATGATGGTACAAAAACACCAAATGGACATACTTCTGAAAGAAATAATTGTCGGAATAATGGAATCTAGACGATAATTAATCTACAAATGACGATCTGAAACCGAAATGTCTCGAATTTTCGATGATCCAGACTGTGTAATTTCAATTTTCTGACCGAGGTTTAAAAATACGAAAGATGTTAATCGATGATCAGTACAAGGTTGACAAACAATAACAACAATTCGTGCAGACTGATATTTGGCAATAACTGCTTGGTGCTATACGCACAGTTGTGCCGTATAAATATTTTCAGCGATCACAGCCACAAGAGGAGTATGGGTTTTATGGTTAATCATGTTGGTCTGTGGACATTAGCACTAGAGTATAGCACAGTATGCGAATGTGGTGTTCAGTAACGAGTCTGAACACAAATTCTTGTAAGAAATCGTTATGGGGAGAACGTAAAAAAATGTATTTATCCAGAATGATAAACATTTTGAGAAGAGTCATGGTGTAGGAAGGCATTGTTCTGGATGGCCGCACAGAACCCCTTATGTTTAAATCGGGGGCCTGTTACTTGTTAAAGGCATAGAGACAAAATACTTGAGTTTATACTGACTTTGAGGTCTGTGGACATTAGCACTAGAGTATAGCACAGTATGCGAATGTGGTGTTCAGTAACGAGTGTGAACACAAATTCTTGCCAGAAATCGATATAAGGAGAATGCAAAAATGTATTTATCTAGAATGATAAACATCTTTGAAAAGAGTCATGGTGTATGAAAGCATTATGCTGGGTGACCCACAGATCTCCTTATGTTTGAAATGGGGGGTCTGTTCCTTGTTAAAGGCATAGATACAAAATACTTGTGTCTATACTGACTTTGAGGTCTGTGGACAGTAGCACTAAATTATAGCACAGTGTGCGAATGTGGTGTTCAGTAACGAGTCTGAACACAAATTCTTGACAGAAATCGATATGGGGAGAACGTAAAAAATGCATTTATCCAGAATGATAAGCATTTTTGAGAATGAGTCATGGTTTAGGAAGTCATTATGCTGGGTGGCCGTACAGATCTCCTTATGTCTAAATCGAGTGTCTGTTACTCGTTTAAGACACCGAGACAAAATAATTGAGTCTTATATTTGCTTGTCTCAAGGTTCTGCTGGTCTAGGATTAATATTCATTGATGATGACATGTATTGTTACCCTGTGGTTTTGGTGGATAAGTTATTTGAAGGTGAATATGTCCAGCTCTTGCAGAAGCCCGCTTACTCTCAAGTTTAAAATAATCATAAAGTGTGAAAATATTTTAACTATTTTCCAGTTAATTAAATTATAAATTTGTTAACTCATCAAATTTGTTTTATTTCCTGATAAATGTATTAAAATATATTATTTCGACCTTATTATAATGCATCTCTATTTGTTATCAAGACTTATAAAAACACAATAACGAAGTATGTAAACGAATTGAAAAGTCAAGCGTAATTTAAAAATATGAAAATTGTGATTAAATATTAATCAAATTATTAAAATATATTTGTGGAGAATAATTTCAAGTAAAATATTACAGTCTACATTTACATGTGCAAAGTATCTCCGCAAGATAGAATTTGTATGAGACAGATTCACACTTCGAAAGTCAATGGAGCCAGGTTTGGGGCATTTTCTGGAGTAAACACTAAATTAAACTATCAAATAGGGTTAATGATGGTACAGAACCACCAAATGGACGTACTTCTGAAAGAAAAAATTGTCGGAATACTGGAATCTAGACGATCTGAAACCAAAATGTCTCAAATTTTTCAAGATGTTAATCAATGATAAGTACAAGGTCCTCAAAGAATAACAGCGGTTCGTCATGACTGATATTTGGTAATAACTGCATGAGGAAGGAGGCACAATTGTGCCAGATAACTGTGCTTGTTCATCACAGTCACCAGAGGAATATTGGTTTCGAGGTTAATCATGTTGGTCTATGGACATAAGCACTAGAGTATAACACAGTGTGCAAATGTGATATTCAGAAACGAGTCTGAACACAGATTCTTGTCAGAAAACGATATGGGGAGAATGTACAAAAATATTCATCCAGAATGATAAACATTTTTGTGAAGTGTCATGGTGTAGAGAGGCATTATGCTGGGTGGGCATTTTGCTTATGTTTAAATCGAGTGTCTGTTACTCGTTTAAGGCATAGGGACAAAATACTTGAGTCTTATACGTTCTGGGGGTCCAAAATTAATATTCATTGATGGAGGCGAGCATTGGTAATATGCGATCTTGATGAATAACTTCTTTGAAGGCGAAAGTGTCCAGACCTTGCAGAAGCCCGCTTACTCTCTTGATTAAAATAAACATAAAGTGTGAAAAATATGAGTTATTTTCTAGTTAGTTAAATTCTAAATTTCATATATCATTAAATTTATTCTATTTGCTGATATATAATATCTAAAATTATCTTATTGAGCATTCTTGGGATATGCTGCACAGACAACTTGCAGTCTCCCTGAACCCCCAAAACTCCGCTGCTGAATTGTAACAAGCTTTGTAACCCTTTGAAACCTTTGAGACCCCAACTCGTCTACGATCTGATAACAAATAATAGAAATACGCTGTATACGTGTTTTCAAGGAGGTGAATACACTCCTTATTAAACTACCAAATGGAGTTTTTCTTTAATAAACAATTTTTAAACTATTCTTCTGTATATATTTCTTTCTAAGTTTTCATTGTCTAATAGGGGTGGAAATCTATTTGGTATTGTTTACTTCTGGTATAAACATATTACACTTGTATTATATTTAACCTGCCATTCTGACTAGGATATTTCTTAAATGTTCACATAAATATTAGTTATCATTAACCATGCAATAAACTATTGCATAGGTTATTTTTTTAAGTTTTTGGAATAAAAATGAAACTGATTCAGTTCTAGCTAAAATTACAAATTTGTTATACATTATTTATAAAATTAAATTATGCTATTTCAAAGTTAGGGTTATTATTCTCAAATACTTTTCATTTTAATATCGACGTACCAAATATAATATTATGCGAATGAATCTAAACAATATTTATTATTTTGTAGAATAATAAGCAATTTATAAATATAAGATATACTTAAAATATATATGGAATGAAAATATATTGATTGAGATAGGAAGAATACTGTTATATATATAGTTTTAGGAAATAGACAAAATTAAATTTTATTACTTCGATTGTAGGATATTTTCTATTCTTAAACACTGCTCGTTTAAATGTGTAATAAATACAATATAAAAGATATTTTTCGATTTGTTGATTATAAGCATTTTATAACATAAATGATTCATACAATATTTCTGAAATAAAATAAAGAAAGTAATTTGGGTATAGCTAGAAATATAAAATTTTATTGTTCATTTTTAGGAAATACTCTAAAATAAATTATATTATTTTTCAGCCTGGATGATATTATACTTAAATGTTTCTCTTTTAAATTTCAACGTAGCTATAAACAAATAAAATACTATACGAATGAATCAGAAATGAATTTTTACCTCTTTTGCGATACATAAGCAGTTTACAATATGACAGTACACAAAATACGTCAATAAAATTGACTATCATAAATTAAATCAAAACGGTTTTTTTTTAAATACGAGTAAAGAATGATATTTAAATAATTTTCAAACTAATAACAATTTTATTAGATTTGAAAAGTATAAATATAAAAAATGAATGTAATTCAGCTAAATGCAAAATATATTAACAGTATAAATGTATTTTCTAATGAGAAAATAAAGTATTTTTGAGCTAAATATGAGCACTCTATTCATTATAAAATCAAAATAAGTAGAAGACATCTTAGATAAAGAGGAAAAAGAAAACATATTCTGATATAGAAGACATATTCTACAGTTTTAAAAATACCTTATAATTTTACTACTTACTATATATATTTTAAAACCATGGTATTTCACAATGGAATTTATAAATTAAAATTACATTTTATTCAAACAATTTACAAATTTTGAATATAATTTTTCAAGTAATATATTTGTATTATGCATAATTTCAAAAGACGTAAAAGCATCAAATTTATATAATTAGTACAAACAATTATTTAAAATAAAGATATAAACTGCAGTTGAAATGTTTTGGCAAAAAGCAATATGTAAACCATAATTACTTGCAATTTTTCGTTTGAAATATTACAGCATCTATTTACATATATAAATTTAATTTTTTAAATTTTGGTTTTCTGTCTAGATATTTATTTAATCCATTCATTGTTATACTTAAATTGACTATAATATAATAATATATATACTTGTACTTGATTTAGTTACCATTTCTCAGTTGAGATATTTAAGTACTTTTATCTAGTTAAAACCCGAGGTACACATATGTGTACCTAAAATTATTAGCCCCTAGCAGTAAAATTTTTATTTTCTTTAATTTATTATAACTTATGGAGATAAAATAAAAATTTGGAACATTAAATATTTTTTTTGGAATATTCTTTTATACTTCAGTAGTGAAGAGGATATACTAAGGAGAAAAAGTAAAATTAATATACGATATGAAATATAAAAAATTATATGTAGAGGATAAAATCTTAAATTTAGTGATCACACCTTAATCTTAAATAATTTGAAGTGACTAGAGTGATTTTAATTTGAAGTGACTAGAGAGGTGAAAAAATGACAGTAAGTGATTTATGCGTTAAAACAAGGAAATATATTAAAACGAGTTTAATTGACATAACCCTATTATTTCATTTATATATTAATAAATATAAAAAAATAATTATTACCATTAGTTAATAATAAGATAATTATATATTTAGTAAGGATTGAAAGTAAAACCAATATACGATATAACATATAAAAATTATATGTAGAGGATAAAATCTTATATTTTGCTGAGCACACCTGAAATATATTTTAAAGTGATTACAAAGGTGCAAAAATGAGAATATGTGTTTTATGAGTTAAAAGAAGGTACTATAATAAAATCGACTTTTATTGACATAGACATCATTTCATTTATATATTATTAAATACTAAAACAAATAATTATTGCCATTACTTAATAATACTATAATTTTATATTTAGTAAAAAGAAGAAGTAAAACTAATGTACGTTATAAAATATAAAAATGATATATGTATATATATATATATATATATATATATATATATATATATATATATATATATATATATATATATATATATATATATATATATATATATATATATATATATATTATATATATATATAGGATTAATATTTTACTTAAGTGTATTTTTATTTTTATTTTTGTAGACTTGTGTTTCACATGCATAAAGAGTAATCATTTTAATTTAGTCCGTATTGCTGTCGATTCTTTGAATTCAAGCATTATAAAACAAAAGAAATACCAATAAACCATAAAACTTTATATTTGTACATGTAAATATCTTTTCTATATTATCATTTTTATTTGAATCGTTTTGTATATGTTTATACGAATATAGTCCGTTTGTTTTATTTTGTATCCTTTTTGTATTACTGAATTGGGTTATTATAAAATTAACTTTCAATAACGATAAAAATTACCATTATGATGCATATATAACTAAATATAAATAATGATGGTTCCTTATTAATTAATATTACTATATAGTTAAATTATTAATGTAACTATAATGCTTGTAAAATAAGCAATAAGTGTGTAAGAGAAAAGAACTAATATACAATATGAAAGGTAAAAAATATTTTATATTAACTCATACATTCATACATGTTTTTCTCCTTTACTATCGTTATAATTTAAAAGTTTTATCTTTAAGACTTGTGAACAGGGATTATAGGAAACTGTTATTTTTATTTTAGTCCTCATTTCTCTTGTATTACTGCATTCGCGCACTATGGCATCGGTGCAAAAATACGCATTCCGTGGTTCGCGTCACTGGGTCAGGTAATCAGAGGAAATGGACCCGGTTCTTATCATCTGCCTGCTTTCCATTACGCGTAATGTAAATGAGTTACGGCCACCTTACATCCATTTGCAGTAATTGCTACACGTATTTAGGGGACGAAAACGACATAGTTCCCATTAAAAGCGCACCCATACCGCAAATCCAAAATATCCCGTGTTATGATTGTGCTCTCAATGCATTTTTATAACAGCTGATTAATCTTGCCATCATTGCCTTTTGCTCCTCAAAGTGATACATTTTTGCTTCAAAAATGTGGAATTTATAGAACTGACAATTTGTATTTTTCTTCTATTTCTGGAAACGTCGTTAAAATTTCTCAGTTGTCTCCAAATTTTATGCCTGTTTAAAACTTACCTGTTTTTAAGGCGATGTGGACTTTCAAATTGGCTGAAATCGACCGGAAATCCGAGTTTTCGATTTTACTGAATAGTGAAAGAATATATCATTAGGAATACAGAGCAAAATGATTTTTTTTCTTCTCATCATTTTATCATTACTTATGGTTATAGCAATAATAACTTCAAATGTTGTTTACTCAGAAGTAAAATTTCCATGTATTACAAATATTTAAAGTACTCCAGGCGCATTGAAACTAGATAATTGTCTCTGAAATTGCAGTATTATTTACGTTAGAGTTTATAAAATAAAATCTAGTTAAAACGGGTATATTTTGAAGCATATAATATGTTAGTTATGCATTTAAATCAACCACTATAGCTGTTTAATTCTGCCAAATATGGGTATCATCATCATAATTATTTTTTTCTCTTTGCTTTTTCTATGAATGTTTATGGAGACAACTACATTTTTTGTAAGGTCTATAAGGTGTACTTAAAATTCTTTTTATAATATTTTAAGCAAAATTGATGCGTCTGGAGAATTTTCAATTAAGTTAATTATGAAATAATTAATATTTAAGAAATCGAAAACTAATTAATATTTTGCCTTCAAATTTTAAAAATATTTGTATATCAAAAGTACTAATAACATAGTCAATCTTCAAGGAAATTCATTTAAAAGAAAAATGTTTTCTCTAAAGGTCCACTGTCGTCTTAAATACAAGTGCAAAACTACTGCTTCGTAGGAGAATTTATTCCATACATGTCATGCATTCTAACTACAATCTCTTAACTCAAATTTATTAATTGTACAGTTGCATTATCCCATTCTTTCTACTCATGATATGCCTAAGTTTAGATAAAGATTTTTAGACGATAACTGAATTACTTATATTTTTCTTGTAACAGGGAACTATCAAAACTAATTCGCATTTATAAATAAATTTGATTAAATAACTTGTTTGCAGTTTTCAATATATTTATATAAAAGTGATTAAAGCTTTACGAAGTATTGTACATTATATATCATATAGCCCGTCATATGACGGGATCAGTAAATTTTTTAATTTTTTTTAGAATTCTTAAGTATTCTATGAGGAAGGTAAAAATGGTTTGTTTTATAGTTGAGAATTATCTTGCAACAAAACATAATCATTGATTAAATTTAAAATTATTAGATAAGTACCTAACCTATTATTTGAGTAAATATAAAAGGAAATTATTTATGTAATATCTAAGTTCAGAGATAAAATGCATGAAAATAATACAGACGATATTTAAATAATTAAAAATAAGAAATGATTAAATAAGAGAATTAAAGAAATAACGTCATAATGCTAGAAAAAATTATTATTTTTAGATATTTATTATGTGAAAAATTGATAAATTTAATCACCTCTTCTTAACCGGGGAAAATAGGGCTTTAAATAATTGCATTAAACGCTCGAAAAAGGGGAAAGAGTGCATTTCGAACTTTTTAAAGATGACAGTATTTTTCGTTGTGATATGAAGCATATTTATATCAATTTATCTTAGAAACGAATCTAATTTTGCTAATCCTAACACATCAAGAATTCAGAATATGAATGCCTTTGTCCATTCCAGGTCAAAATGCTTCATAAATTCGATGAAAACGGACAGCTAACTTAAACTGTTATTATATAGGGGATAAAAGTATAAATTTGAAGAAAAAAATAATAAGATGTACTTTATTGAACAATGAATAGATTAACAGATTTGTCAAAGCATATATTTAACGTTTTAAATGGATCTAGTATTTTTTGAGTTAAAAAGTGTTCATATTAGCTATTTTTATCTAATATAAAAGATAAATTTCTGTTCTTTTGAGAATAAAATATTTCTTAGAATCTCCATAAGGTCAGTTATAATTTCTTAAAGTTTTTTTTTTATGAAATAAAACTTTTTAAAATGCATAACATATTGACACTAAACAAAAACAGACATCAGCATTTTTCCAAAATATTTTTTGATTCCTTTGGGTATCATTTCCAATCACCTCAGAAGCAATTATCATTTACAGACTATAAATTACTTTCCATACAGTTTAATTTCTTTTAGTTGCAAATTATCTTGTTCCAATACTAAAATTTATGATTTGGAAAGGAAGATCAAATATCTGCTGATGAAAAATCAGTAGAAATTCGATGAGAAAACTGAAAATTTATTTTGCAGAATATACTGCTTGCGTAGTTTTACCCATACCTTTATTTATTTCATAGCGTACTAATATATATATATATATATATATATATATATATATATATATATATATATATATATAATTTGTCTTAACTTTTTACGTCTTAGGTTACTGTATCTAACTATCTATTGTGTTAACCCTCCGAGTGGAACACACCGAGAAAAAAAGTCTCCAAAAAATACGCTAAAGATTTATTGTGTCAGTGGCCAAAGCGTTTTATGATTTTTTACTTCACCCTTTGTCGACTAGAATGGAATACGGGAAACCCACCCTCGTTATTGTCCCTTTATTTCCAGTTATAAATAGATATATAAATAGATATTATAGATTATTAATTTTTAATACACATAAACTCGTCAAGTCTCGAAGATCATCCCATAAGAAATAATGGATTCTAAAAGTACAAATAAGAATATTCTTTGAGAGAATTATTTATATTTTTTTACGAAAGTCATCCAAGATATTTAAGTTTTGCAATTAGAGATACATCTGCTACCGCAAATGAAATACTTCGAAATAGAGATTTACAAAGCCATGAAAAGCTATCAGCGTCTTTGTGCCTCAGGGAGTAGGGGTGCATCCCTCAATAAATGCCAGTCAAGCAGGGGTGCAGTTCCTAAACAATCGATCTTGATCCTCCTGTCTCAAAACTCCATGGGGGAAAACGCTGGCAGAAATGTACATTACATCCATTTTCGGAACGTTGGTGGAGGTCGAAAATTGTACGTGCGAACCGCTTAGAGGGTTAATTATTTGTCTTCAAATTGTACCTTGCTACTTATACTGAACAGTTATAAAATAAAGTTTTATGGATATATCATAGTAGAAAAATAGTGGAGATAGTAAAATAAAGGAGTTTTAAAGTATCAAAAAATTTATATTCCACTTATGTTGGACAAACCGAACCTATATTAAAGGCATTTAGTTGGTATTAATGAGTGGGAAAAAAGTGGAAGGCCCTTGTTACTCAAGAGGTACCATATACGTAGAAGATTGATTTGATACGCTATATATTGATGCAGACAGTTTGAAATGCTAATGAGTGAAAAATGAAAGTTTACTTCAGTTATGCAAAAATGAAGTAAAATCTAGATGACTTCTTAGTTATATTAAAAATTTACAAATTTAGATCTGAGTTCATGGATTGATCACTATATCTATGTCTTCACTATATCTTTGATTTTCTAACTTTCTTAATACAGTGGACTCCACTTAATATGATTAGTTTGGGACACCGGGATTTTGACAACAATATCCGATTGGTAACAATTAACAATACGCAAAATTCGATAAATTCCCCCAACCTCTAATTCATACCAAACTTATGTCTTAGAGCCTTTTCAACTTGGCCATCTTTACCAGCTCATTTTCATTTTGTATTTTCATTTTGTTTATCTTTTCTAGTAAGTTCATCATGATTTTTCCAAATTTTGCACAATAGAGGCCCTGAAATGCTTAACTGTGCTGCAGTATTGCACTGACTCATTTTTGGAAACCTGTCATAACGATTTAAAATTTCCATCTTTTGTCTTAATGTTAAATCATTTCGCTTTCTGGCTTCACATCCGCAACTGCATGTAAGCTAGCAAAGCATAAAATTGGAAAACGCTCCTTCTCAGTTCGGATAAGAATGTGTGTTGGCTAATAGGGGTGGAAATATGTTTTTGGTATTGTTTACTTCTGGTATAACCATATTACACTTGTATTCCATTTAACCTGCAATTATAACTACGATATGCCGAACGATGGCCGATTGGTTATGGTGCTGGCCTTCGGTACCGGAGTTCGTGGGTTCGAATCCCACATTGGCATGGATGTTCGTAGCCGTTCAGAATCGGCTTTAAGCAGTAGGTCCCAGTCTCATTAGCCCTTGTGTTGCAAAAAGTAGACCGTAGCACTCCAAACGAAACCAAACCAAGAATGTGTTATCTTCTGCTTATCTGACAACCATTGACCACCAGCTAGGTGTACGTATTTCTGAAAAATTCCAAGAAATTCTAAAACCGCACTCCTTTGTTCACCCTTTTCCCAAGGTGGAAAAGGGAGGATTCTGGGAAATTCAAACAGCGAAGTGAAAGAAACGATTGGGCTCCTTCTGAATACATAGTGAATATTCCTTTGCCAGTTAAAATCAGGTTCAAAAACTGATAACATAAACCGATGTAACGATCACATAAAGCGATAAATTTAACATGCAAATGAAAAGAGAAAATCTTGACCAAGGGATTTCAATAACAATAAGCGATTGATAAGATTAAACTCAATCACATTAAGCAGAGTCTACTGTAGTACACAGACATAAGTTAAACACTATCATATATGAACTCAATATTAAGTTTCATTTTATCAGGCAAACAAATAATTATTTTAACGAATATTTTAATTTGTTGTTCTATTGCCATAAACGTTACCATTCCCAATTCAACACATTTATTTTAGAATTATATTTTAGTGTAATGGGCAATTAATTAGTACGAATTTAAACTGCTTTTCATTCATTATTTTGGTTATTTAAGTTTCTTAGAAAGTTAAAAATATCAGAAACAAATCAAGCATTAAATACATAGTAATAAGTTAAACACTATCATGTATGAACTCAATATTAAGTTTCATTTTATCATTCAAACAAATAATTTATTTTAACGAATATTTTAATTTGTTGTTCTATAGCTATAAAAGTTACTATTCCCAATTGAACATATTTACTTTAGAATTATATTTTAGTGGAATAGGCAATTAATTAGTACGAATTTAAACTGCTTTTCATTCATTAATTTGGTTATTTAAGTTTCTTAGAAAGTTAAAAATATCATAAATAAATCAAGCATTAAATACATAGACATAAGTTAAACACTATCATGTATGAACTCAATATTAAGTTTCATTTTATCAGGCAAAGAAATAATTTATTTTAACGAATATTTTAATTTGTTGTTCTATAGCCACAAAAGTTACCATTCCTAATTGAACACATTTACTTTAGATTATATTTCAGTTGAATAGGCAATTAATTAGTACGAATTTAAACTGCTTTTCACTCATTATTTTGGTTAAGTTTCTTAGGAAGTTAAAAATATCATAAACAAATCAATCATTAAATACATAGACATAAGTTATATACGTACAAAGTTACATAAGTTACATAAGGACGTATAAGTTATATACGTAATATACGTACTTAAGTTACATAAATTAAACACTATCATGTATGAACTCAATATTCAGTTTCATTTTATCAGGCAAAGAAATAATTATTTTAACGAATATTTTAATTTGTTGTTCTATTGCCATAAACGTTACCATTCCCAATTCAACACATTTATTTTAGAATTATATTTTAGTGTAATGGGCAATTAATTAGTACGAATTTAAACTCTGGCTTTCATTCATTATTTTGGTTACTTAAGTGTCTTAGTTAAAAGTATCAGAAACAAATCAAGCATTAAATACATAAGTTAAACACTATCATATATGAACTCAATATTAAGTTTTATATTATCAGTCAAACAAATAATTTATTTTGTCGAATATTTTAATTTGTTGTTCTATAGCTATAAAAGTTAACATTACCAATTGAATATATTTACTTTAGAATTATATTTTAGTGTAATAGGCAATTAATTAGTACGAATTTAAACTGCCTTTCGCTAATTATTCTGGTTATATAAGTTTCTTAGAAAGTTAAAAAATATCATAAACAAATCAAGCATTAAATACATAGACATAAGTTAAACAGTATCATATATGAATTCAATATTAAGTTTTATATTATCAGGCAAACAAATAATTTATTTTAACGAATATTTTAATTTGTTGATCTATAGCCATAAACATTACCATTCCCAACTGAACACATTTATTTTAGAATTATATTTCAGTGGTGTTGTAATGTACTTACAACCTTTACACCAGTGTTCGTTAACAAAGGGGAAACACAGTAAGAATATAATACTTTATATTGAGATTCAGACATTTATTCTGTACATTCATTTATAAATTGATCCTTGTTTATCATATATCATAATCATCCATTATTTATGTCTTATATTTACACCATAATTACTACAATTCTATTTATAATGTCCAATTACTCAATCACAAGGTTAAATTATTAACAGAGGCTTAAGTGACTGTAAATATCATTTTATCTTTACTTCCATTAAAGACACAGGGGAGAGCAGGGGCTTTCCTCACGCGATGCTTCGGTCTTTAGTTGATACAGAGGGTCAGATAGAGGCTTTCCTTATGCGGTCAGACTGTCCGGGTGTTCGGACGCACGGCACGAGTCAGTGCTGGAGAGCTAGGCTTAGGATTTTTGTCCAAATTCTCTCGAATCCCGACTTCAACTTCTCTCTCCTTAACTTTGTTTCCAAACTCTTCACCTCGGTTTTAACGCCCCTTTTTCTTTCTTTCCAATCGCTTTTTTCGGGAAATTTTCCCACATCTGCATCCCCTTCGGGAGTGCAGGTGGGATCATAAAAATAGCCCCTTTTGTGCAAACTGACATTACTTTTTAGCCCCTGCCCCCATAACTCAAGGTTACGTCTCTGTACGGGCTTGACCGTTACTCTGCCATTCCGTGATCTATACCTTCTCTGCATGGGTCCCTAAACTCGACGTGAACAATCGGAATCCTAAATTCCTCTAGGAAATCTCTTCCATAGCTGTGCATGCACTTGCAGACCACCGTTGGAAAGTACCTTGGTACAAGTGGAATAGGCAATAAATTAGTACAAATTTAAACTGCTTTTCATTCATTATTTTTGTTATTTAGGTTTCTCAGAAAGTAAAAAATAACAGAAATAAATCAAGCATTAAATAACAATATGTTATAAAAAATTTTTAAGTGGATTTCACTGTTATAGCTTATAATTTTTTAAGAAATAAATAAGATTTTGTAAAAGGTTTTAAACGTGTAACATTTTTTATCGCTAGGTAAAATGTGCATAATTCATTGAAGCATAAAACTTTTGATACAAAATAAGCATATTTTCTATTACACAATGGCAAAAAAAAAAAAAAAATTCAAAAAGTTAATGAAATGTTACGGCTTTTACTATCTATAAAATAAGCCTTAAACAACAATATGAATCATAATATTTCATTAAAAAATTCCAATTTTTAAATTGTGCAGTTATTTATAGTCTACATACGTACTTAGATAAAAAAATAAAATAACAAGTGGTCTAACATGTGTGATAATTCATTTTTACGAATTAAGTTAGAGTGCATAAATATTTCTAAGTCAGTCAGAGTAACGCAGTTATTTGGAATTTTTTAGATAGTAAAATTCCATATCTATTATCGTAAGATAAATAAACGTTAAGTAATAATACCTATTGATATTTAAGCATGTACAAAAGCAATATGATAAATGAGTTATACAGTTAGATTTGTAATTTAAAAGGAAGGTTAAAAGTTCAGAAACTTTTTTGCATTTAACTGTCGTAAACACGCTTTTATTTATAATAAAATACAGGTAATATCTACCTTTTATGGAAAAAGCAAAATGCGTGACCAAAAGATAGAAAAAAAATAAGAAATAGAATAAAAAAATATTTTGATAGACGAAGTGGAAATCAACTAATTTAAAGTCAGATGCCGTTTCGTGACAAAGGAAATTAGGAAATTCCTTTCTTATATTTTTCTGGGCATTTCTCCGCCTTTTTCTACATCTAAAGTTGGAACTGGTTTAAAATGCGTAAATGAATAAAACTTTGAAATTTAGTTTGATTTATCAAAATGCTTGATCTGGAAAAAAAATTACATTATTTGAGTTTCGTTTCATTTTCTGATATTTGAGTTTTTATAGACTCAATTATAAAAAAAAGAACTCAATTTTTGCTTTATTTTATTAGATAAAGCAGCCAGACGTTATTGCTGTGGAAAGCAGAATTATGAGTTAGCAGTTAAAGAATTTCAGTTTAAAAAAACTAGCTTTTATTTCCAACCGTTTCTTTTTTTTCATTTGGTTGAAAGATCAGAAGATATTAAAAATGAAATAGAGAGTATTGTGTTATTAATTTTTTATATAGTTTAGGTAATGTTTCAGATATTTTACATTTTTTTCTTACCTTCAAAAATCAGAAAAATTTAATGAATTAAAAATCTAAAAATATTAGGAATTAAATCGATAGTATAATGTTATTAATTTCGTTTTTCTTAAGATAAAGTTTTAATTATTTAAAACTTTTCTGTTTTTTTTATTAAAATTTATGAACATTTAATGAATTGGAAATGCTCTAAATGAAATAAACCTGGAACCTGCATAAACAAAAGAAAATAAAAAAGATTAGATGAAAAAATAATAAACGGACTCTTATTTATGGCATTGGATGTGTAAATGCATTTAATTAAATTCAAAGCCACATTCGATAGAAAAAAAAACCCCAGAAAAATTAAAATATTTTATAGCTAATGCAATTTAATATCAAAAGATAAGTTTTAGTATTTTTAGTTATTCCCTAGATGGCATTAAATATTCACTTGAATTATATTCCTTTCAATCAAAACTGAATTAAACTCTATTACTGTGAATATTTATACAAATGAAAGCCTTAATTAGTTTTAAATATCAATATTTTTATTTATTTTAATAGCTTCGTTAATATATTGAGTTGCAAAGTCATATTTTTAAGAATGCATTCATGCATTCACATATAAAAACTTAATTAATCATTCAATTTTATTTCCTTTTTTACGCGAAAAATTACTATTCAAGTAACTATGGTCATAATCCGAAGCATGTGATCATCCTTTTAATCTTTTGTTATACAAAATATATAAAATACTGAAAAATTAAAAGAAAATTAAATCTCCAAGGTTTACCCCACGTAATATTGCCTCATAAAGAAGCTTTGACAACGAGCTCAGTGGCCGAATGGTCAGAGCACGAGATCCAGACCCAAACTTGTGGGTTCGGTGCTTACCATGGCGGTTGATCCAAAGTATGGGTTTTTAATTTTAAAAGGTTATTTATTATTGCCTTATGTTCTCAAACATTCTAGATATTTCTTTATTATGTCAATTAGTTATTTCTCGAATATTCTGTTCGGGTATAAAAGCTGATACCCACTAGTTGTAACTTCTCGATCTTGCAACGTTGCCAGTTGCTGCTTAGCTTCAATAAATGCATCTGTTATGCTAAACGGTGTGTTCATTCGAATCTTCGTGACAATATATACGTAAAATAAGAACTAAATAAAATGATCTTGAAATCTTTAACCCCTTCCGGTAAAATAACGAGTCTAGCTCGTCATTAGTTTTTCATTCCATACCGCACAATGACGAGCTATACTCGTCATGCGATTAAAGTTACTGTTAAATATGATAATTAATTTAGTTTAAAATTTCTAGTGTACTGAATTTGGAAACACATTTATCACTTGTGCATATTGTTTACTTACAATTTCTTGGTACAAGTCATTGCCAAATTAATGAGTCAGAATAAAAGAAAACCTACTAAGAAATGCTGTGTGTGTTACAAAAATCAAATTAAAAGTGAGACTACTTGGTGGTGTAAACAATTAAGAATTAATTTGCACTTTGTTTTGAAAAGTACCACTAGCTTGAACATTATTATCTGTGTACCTTATTAATGTTTTGCTTTGATATTTTCTTAATTT
>CM063505.1:111472599-111485099 GCA_032207245.1 Pardosa pseudoannulata | reverse complement strand
CTCCCTTTCTTTATATATCTTCTTAAGCTTCAGTAATGGACGCTAAAAGCAGCATAGTACGTGACTAGTGAGACATATTGGTAGAGGATCCCTCCAGGGATTAATTTTGTATCCAATATATTTATTGTTTGATGGGAACATTTTTGCATTAAATGATACACATGTCAGACGGAAAATGCTAATAAAGTTGTGGAATTTCAGGCGGTGTGAAAAGCAAGATGCATTACAGTTTTTTTTCTTTTAAATTTCCTGACATGAAATAGATAAAGTGATACTTAACACTAGCCTAAATGTGTCTGATAATACCACAGAAGGAGTGTAGATTTGTATATATATACATATATTGGGATAATTAATGCTTTTAACTGAAACTAATATTTCAGACAATATGTTTTCTTAATGGACTACGATTATGTATTAAAGACCTAGAAAAATTTCTTTTGAAATGAAAGTGATATACTCCGAATTTATTTTTTCACGGTTACAGAAATGGTATCCTTTTTTAAAATTTACTTTTATTTAGAGCCTTTTTTGAATGTTTGAAGGGAAATAATTAAGTAGATTATATTAGTATTTAGTAGAACATTTAAGTAGAGAAAAAAGGAGAATAAATAATAATTATTTTTTCCCTGCTGCTAACCATAAATAAGGTCAAAAATGGTTGACTCGTAATTGTACAGAAATTGAGCCCATTTTAACTACAGATAACAAATGCCAAAACCGTCGATTTTGCAGTATCTTAAGAGTAATCATGTTAAATACGTTTGGTTCCCGAGATGAGTCTACGGATCTGCGGAACAAATGCCGGATGTCCCCGTAGAGGAACCAACGAAATGTTAAGGGTTATATTTTCGTTAATTTGACTCAAATAAAAATATATTTTTGCTACTTTATTTCATTATACATGTTTTCACAACACGCTTCATATATATACTCTGCACACCTAGGATCATAAAGTTGCAATCTGCATCGTAACTTTAAGATATATTTCTTTATAAAAGAGAAATATTTTAAAATGTACTTTTACACTTTACACAAACTAAATAGTGAAAAAAAAATAGTAAATTTCGGTATAGAAGACATCAATTTCTAATGCAAGTGAGACGAAAACTAACAGAGTCATTATATAAATGTGCACACGTGTAAAAAGAGATAATAATGATTTTTTAAATATAGTCGAAATCAATGATAAGCATTTGTTCAATGTTATTAGGAATAGAGCGGGTTCATTATTTTTATCTATTGAAATTTCATGCGTAATTTTAAGAATAATCAATTTAAGTTGAAAGATAATAACAAGAAATATTTGTTGCATCCTTAAAATCATGCCGAACGATGGCCGAATAGTTGGGGTGCTAGCCTTCGGGAACCTGAGTTCGTGTGTTCGAATCTCACTGTGGCATGGATGTTCGTAGCCGTACGAAATCGGCTTTAAGCAGTAGTTCTCGGTCTCGTTAGCCCTAGTGTAGCAAAAAGTAGACCGTAGCGCTCCAAACCAAACCAAACCTTAAAAGCATGCTTATATTTAAAACCCTGATCTCTGGCGAAGAAAAGCATGTGTTTTAAACCATACTTATAATCCAAGAAATTATGTGAATCTATCATTCAGTTATCTGAATGTAATGACGTATATTTTAGATCTGATAACATTTAATCACCATTTATTTATTCCAAAGCGAATGAGATAATTATCTCTCTGTGGTTGTTTTTTCTTTAAATTTCACAGTAAAAAGTTACATTAAAGAGTTATAAAGCTGTAAAAAAACGTGTAACAAGATCTTAGACATTATACTACACGCCAACCTATCTGGGTAGGTGCCAAAGTACTTGAAATAACGCAGACTTTTCATGTCATCTAAGGGATCATAAGTGCAGGAAAAAAACTTTATTTCTTATTTCTTTGTTTTTATCTAAATTATGAAATCAAAAAAGTAATAAATCAGTAATCAAAAAAGTAAAATAAAAGTAGTAAATCAAAGCAATATTATTTTAATGCCGAAACGCATGTTGATTGTACTGAAATAATTTTCTATACACATAGAATTATTTTCTTACGGGTTACATATTATAAAAAAATATTAATGTGTATATATATTTTTGATTTATATATTATTATATCATAGTTTTTCATGTGTATATAAGAAATGAGTTACTACTTTTGTGTAACATTTAATTCAATAAAATAGGGAGATTTTTTTTAGGACTTTTGGAATAGCACCGAATTGTAGTTGTTAATCATTAACGCGTTTTATGTCATTTAACTTTAATGATTTAACGATTTAATCATTTAAAAATTATGTCAGTTAACCGTATCATCTAAGGGATCGTAAGTGCAGGAAAATTGTTATTTTTTATTTCTTTGTTTTTACCTAAATTACGAAATCAAAAAAGTTATAAATCAGTAATAAAAAATATTAAATAAATAAAAGTAGTAAATCAAAAATTATTATTTTAATATCACAAAGCATGTTGATTGTACTAAAATAATTTTGACTCACATAGAATTATTTTCTTACTGGGTAACATATAAAAAAATTCATATGCGTAAATATAGTTTTGATTTTTATATTATTATATCACAATTTTTCATTTGTATATTATAAGAAATGACTTACTGCTTTTGTGTAACATGTAACTGACTAAAATAGAAAGATTATTTTACGATTTTAACACAGCAACGAAGTGCAGTTGTTCATGATTAAAGCGTTTTATGTCACGTAAGATAGCGGTTTATGCTGTAATCACAAAAATAGACTTTACAGCCTATAAATACATACACGGCTTTTCCTGTCAATTTATTTCATCCTTAAGTTTTACTTAAAAGTCTGGGAAAGTAAAGATTAGAAGAAACAGAGTGTGTGTTGTCACAGTTTTGAGAAGATTTAGAGGCAAACATTTTGATACATATACATCTAGTCCAAAATAAACCCCATATATATGTGGTCAGCCAGCTTTTTGGGAAATAAGATATTTAGTTTTCTTGAATTAATATTTAATATAACATAGACATGAGAAATTACAGGAAACCAGTTACATATAAAAATACATATGGACTAATTAAGTAAAGGCTTTCTAAGAGTTCATTACTAATCACGTGGTAGATAATCTGAACCGGCTTTTAAGTTATTCTGCTCGTCATACCTTGTAACTGAAAATTTCGTCTCGCTTTTTGAAAATCATTTCCATCTTTTTTTCACATCCTTGTACTAAGATTTATACTAGGATTTTCGTCAGGCGTTGTGTTCCTAGTGAGAGACTTTCTATACATCATGTATATCAGTTCATTGGAAAGAATTTCCTGGTAAAGGAAAATATGAGCTATTTCTACCATGTGATTGAGGGAAAATGTTTTTACAGGTTACACACACATAATACATATATGTATATATATATATATGTATATATATACATATATATATATATATATATATATATATATATATATATATATATATATATATATATATATATATATATATATATATATATATATATATTATATATATATATATATATATATATATATACACACACTCATGTCCATAAATTAAGGATAATGAAGTTCAGGCAATGAAAGAGACAAAAGCAAAACAAATTTGACTTATTTGTAAAGTCTATTTATTAAACAAAAGGTAAAGAGCAAAAAAGATGCTATATGTTTGACATAATTAATAAAAATTGCGATTTTTACTCCCTGGAGCAAATTTAAAAAAATAACCTATTTACAGAAAACAGTATAACATGGTTAGTATGATGGTTAATACGGAGTATGTCTCCCGGACGATGCAATACAAGCGTTACAACGCCTACGCATGCTGAGTATCAGATTATCAATCTGATCTTGGGGAAAATTACACCACTCATCAAGCAATGCCCTCCGAAGTTCCGATAGACAGTTGGGAGGGGGTTGACGGGCTGCAATTCGTCGGCCAAGCATGTCCCACACATGCTCTATTGGATTCAAGTCCGGTGAGTATGCTGGCCAATCCATACGGGTGATATCCTCCGATTGAAGGCATTCGTCTACAATGTTTGCACGGTGAGGTCGGGCGTTGTCATCGATATACAGAAATTCAGGACCATAGTTTGCAACAAGATGTATGTGTTTCTACAAGGAATAAAAACGTATTTATCTAGATTGCTCATGCATACTTCAACACACGTTTCGTAAAAACCAAAAGATAAAAAAAGAATAGATTTTGAAATACTTTAACCGTAAAAATTATTTTCAAATAAGTAAAAAAATTTTTTCTCTAAACACTTAAACGATATTTCGTTAAGACTTTTTATAAATCAATATGATTTGTAATGTTTTGTATTTTTACTTGTGTAATTAAAAAAAAATATTTATGTCAACTTATTTGTGGATAAGTTAGAAATTTTTGAGATTAATAAGGTGTCTGAATTTTCTTTCAAATTTTATTTCACACTGTAGTCTTTTGGAATAAAATTGTTACTTAAATTTACAATACGCATTTTAAGTTACGCAATGCTAAATCTAACAAACATTTGACACATTCAACCAAGTTTAATTCGTGTTATGTTAAATTCTATTTCTGGTTAATTCTAACAGGAAATCTTGCAATTTAAGATCCTGTTACTGATTTTCGCTCATTTGAATACAAATTTCCCAATTTCTATTTCTGTATTTTGAAATACTTTAACTGTAAACATTAGTTTAAAAAAATAAAAGATTTTTTTTGTTCAGAGTTTTTATAGATGAATATGATTTGTTAATTACTGTATTTATACTTGTGTAACTTAAAAATATATATGTCTACATATCTGTAGAGGTGTTGAAAGTTTTTGATATTTATAAGGTGTCTGTATTTCTTTTCAAATTTTATTTTACAAAGTAGTCTTTTAAAGTAAAATTTTTACGTAAACTTACAATACGCATTTTAAGTTACGCAATGCCAAATCTAACAAACGTTTAACACATTCAACCAAGTTGAATTCATGTTATGATAAGTTCTATATCTGGCTTCTTTTAACGGGAAATCATGCATTTTAAGATCCTATTACAGATTTACACTGATTTGAATTCAAATTTCGCAATTACTATTTCTGTATTTTGAAATACATTAACCATAAAAATTAGTTTCAAAAGGGTAAAAGATTTTTTTCTTTAAACACTTACGTTATTTCGTTCAGAGTTTTTATAGATGAATATGTTTGTAATTTCTTTTGTATTTTTACTTGTGTAGTTTAAAAATATTTATTTCAATTTATCTGTTGAGGAGTTGGAAGTATGTGAGATTCATAAGTTGTCAGAAATATTTTGGAATTTTATTTTACAATGTAGTCTTTTGGAGTAAAATTGTTACATAAACTTACAATACGCATTTTAAGTTTCGCAATGCTAAATCTAATAGACACTTAACACATTCAACCAAGTTTAATTCATGTTAAGTGAAGTTTTATATCTGGTTTCCTCTAACGGGAAGATCCTATTACTCACTTTCGCTCATTTCAATTCAATTTCTTTTTATGTACTTTGAAATACTTTAACCATAAAAATAGTTTCAAATAAATAAAAGATTTTTTTTTAAAAACACTTACAATATTTCGTTGTGAGTTTTGTTTTTATAGATGAATATCTTTTGTAAACTTTTGTATTTTTATTTGTATAATTTAAAGATATTTATGTCAACTTATGTGTTCCACAGTTGGAAGTTTTTGAGATTTATAAAGTGCCTGAAATTTCTTCGAATTTTATTTTATAATGTAGTCATTCGAAGTAAAATTGTTACGTAAGCTTACAATAAGCATTTTAAGTTATGAAATGCCAAATTTAACAAACATGTAACGCATTCATGCCAGTTGAATTCATGTTAAGGACTATATCTGGCTTCCTCTAACGGGAAATCATGCAATTTAAGATCTTATTACTGACTTTCGCTCATTTGAATTCAAATTTAGCAATTTCTTTTTATGTATTTTGAAATAATTTAAGCGTAAAAATTAGTTTCAAATAAGCAAACGATTATTTTAAACACTTACGATATTTCGTTCGAGTTTTTATAGATGAATATAATTTGTAACTTTTTGTATTTTTACTTGTTTAACCCATATTGGACCGCTGTCCTACAAATAGGACAGCAAATAAAATTCCGTTTAATAATAAAGTTATAAGTATTTTCTGAGTGGATTTAATTTTAATACCTTTAAAATAGACACAAAGTAACAAAAAAACAAAAAAAAAACTGAAAAATCAATTATATTGTATTGTAAAATTTATTTTCAGCAACCTCTTAAAAATTGTCATTTTTTAATCTTTAATTTTATATTTATTATTTTTTTTCAAACATTGTGAAGGTTACTTTTAGTTTAAAAACAGAGCTAATAATGTAGCTGAAAGTTTTTGTTGAAAAATATATTTTACACGTGTATTTTGTAAGTATAAAAAAGTGCCCTAAAATTAATACAACGGTCCAATCCCGATTATTTTTCCATGAATTCGATATTGCATTGATTTATTTTCTTATCTTTCAATAAAAACCAGTTCAAACACCTGTTCACACACCTCGACACAACAAGGGGTAAATGGATGTCTATTCTATTCAGAAAAACTGGAGATTGCAAGATAAACTTACTCTCTTACTGCCAGTTCAATAACTGCAAGGGAAAACCAACAACAGTATGCTTAAAATGTAATGTTGGACTTTGTTTTGAGTATATCCCCAAATTTGATCTATGAATCAACCTAATACAATGTAAGTAATATATGTTAAGTTTTAGTAGTATATTGGGCCATTGTTCTATTTATAAAACAGCCAATTACATAAAAAAATAAAAATATTTTTTTGTAAATTTTGGTTTTGTATACTTAGTTACACCGTATTAATGATATGGATTAAGTTTTAATAACTTACAGAAATATTTAGTTGGTGTTGTACAATATGTTCATTTAAAAATATTTATTTCAAATTATCTCTTCAGGAGAGGGAAGTTTTTCAGATTTATAAGGTATCTGAAATTTTTTCGAATTTTATTTTACAATGTACTCTTTTGAAGGAAAATTGCTACGTAATCTTAGAATATACATTTTAAGTTACGCAATGCTAAATGTAACAAACACTTAACACATTCAACCAAGTTTAATTCATGTTATATTAAGTTCTATTTATGGTTGTCTCTAATGGGAAACCAAGAAATTTAAGATCCTGTTTCTGAATTTCACTCATTTGAATTCAAATTTTGTAATTTCTTTTTCTGTATTTTGAAATACTTGAATAGTAAAATTAGTTTCAAAAAGAAAAAGATTTTTTTTTCTTTAAACACTAACGATATTTTTCTTAGATATTTTATAAATGAATATCATTTGTAAATTATTGTATTTCTACTTGTGTAAATTAAAAATATGGATGTCTACTTATCTGTAGAGGTGTTGGAAGTTTTTGAAATTTATAAGGTGTCTGAATTTCTTTTCAAATTTTATTTTACAAAGTAGTCTTTAAAAGTAAAATTTTTACGTAAACTTACAATACGCATTTTAAGTTACAGAATGCCAAATCTAACAAAGGTTTAACACATTCAACCAAGTTGAATTCATGTTATGATAAGTTTTATATCTGGCTTCTTTTAACGGGAAATCATGCATTTTAAGATCCTATTACAGATTTACACTGATTTGAAATCAAATTTCGCAATTTCTATTTCTGTATTTTGAAATACTTTAACCATAAAAATTAGTTTCAAATAAGTAATAGATTTTTTTTTCTTTAAACACTTACGATATTTCGTTCAAAGTTTTTATAGATGAATATGATTTGTAATTTTTTGTACCTTTACTTGTGTTATTTAAAAATATTTATTTTAACTTATCTGTTCAGGAGTTGGAAGTTTTTGAGATTTATAAGGTGTCTGAAATTTTTTCGAATTTTATTTTACAATAGAGTCTTTTGAAGTAAAATTGTTACGTAAACTTATAATACGCATTTTAAGTACTTCAATGCCAAATCTAACAAACACTTAACACATTCAACCAAGTTGAATTCATGTTATATTAAGTTCTATTTATGGTTATCTCTAATAAGAAACCCTGCAATTTAAGATCCTGTTACTGAACTACGCTTATTTGAATTCAAATTTTGCAATTTCTTTTCTGTATTTCTTTAATTTGTATTTCTGTATTTCTTAATTTTCTGTATTTCTGATATTTTTAATAGTAAAAAATAGTTTCAAATTAGTAAAAGATTTTTTTTTATTTAAATACTGAACACTAAAATATTTCGTTCTGATTTTTTATAGACGGATATCTTTTGTAAATTTTCTGTATTTCTGATATTTTTAATAGTAAAAAATAGTTTCAAATTAGTAAAAGATTTTTTTTTATTTAAATAATTAACAATAAAATATTTCGTTCTGATTTTTTATAGACAGATATCTTTTGTAAATTTTTAAATTTTTGTATTTTTACTTGTGTAATTTAGAAATATTTATTTCCACTTGTGAGGAGATGAAAGTTTTTGAGATTTATAAGGTGTCTGAATTTCTTTTCGATTTTCTTATGCACAATGTAGTCTTTTGGAGTAAAATTTTTACGTAAACTTACAATACGATTTTAAGTTACGCAATGCCAAATTTAACCAAACACTTAATACATTCAATTAAGTTTAATTCATGTTATGCTAAGTTTTATTTATGGTTGTCTCTAACGGAAAATCCTGCAAATTAAAATCCTGTTACTGAATTTCGCTTATTTGAGTTCAAATTTTGCAATTCCTTTTTCTGTATTTTGAAATACTTTAATAGTAAAAATTAGTTTAAAAAAAGAGAAAGATTTTTTTCTTTAAACACTAACGATAAATACGTTCAGAGTTTTTATAGATGCATGTCACTTGTAAATTTTTCTATTTATAATTGTGTAATTTAAAAATATGTATGTCTACCTATTTGCAGAGGAGTTGGAAGTTTTTGAAATGTATAAGGTGTTTGAATTTTTTTCGAATTTTATTTTACAATGTAGTCTTTTGGAGTAAAACTATTACGTAAATTTACAATACGCATTTTAAGTTACGCAATGCCAAATCTAACAAATATTTAACAGAGTCAACCAAGTTGAAATCATGTTATGATAAGTTCTACATCTGACTTCCTCTAAAATCATACAATTTAAGATCATATTACTGCTTTTCGCTCATTTGAATTCAAATTTCGCAATTTCTATTTCTGTATTTTGAAATAATTTAATCATAAAAATAATTTCAAATAAGTAAATGATTTTTTTTTACTTAAACACTTAACACTACAATATCTCGTTCTGAGCTTTTATATAGACGAATGTCATTTCTAAATTTTTGTAATTTTACTTGTAATTTAAAAATATTTATTTCAGCTTATCTGTTCAGGAGATGGAAGATTTGATATTTATAAGGTGTCTGAAAATTTTTCGAATTTTATTTTACAATGTAGTTTTTTGAAGTAAAATTGTTACGTAAATTTAGAATACGCATTTTAAGTTACGCAGTGCCAAATCTAAAAACTCTTAACACATTCAACCAAGTTTAGTTCATGTTATGTTAAGTTTTATATCTGGCTTCCTCTAACGGGAAATCATTCAAATTAAGGTTCTATTACTAATTTCCGCTCATTTCAATTCAAATTTCGCAATTTCTATTTCTGTATTTTGAAATACCTTAACCATAAAAATGTTTTCAAATAAGTAAAAGATTTTTTTCTTTAAACACTTACGATATTTAGTTCAGAGTTTTTATAGATGAATATGAATTGTAATTTTTTTTGTATTTTTATACTTGTGTAATTTAAAAATATTTATTTCAACTTATCTGTTCAGGAGTTGGAAAATTTTGAGATTTATAAGGTATATGAAATTTTTTCAAATTTTATTTTACAATGTAGTCTTTTGGAGTAAAATTGTTACGTAAACTTACAATACGCATTTTAAGTTAAGCAATGTCAAATCTAACAAACACGTAACACATTCAACCAAGTTTAATTCATGTTATGCTAAGTTTTATGTCTGGCTTAGTCTCTACGGAAATCATACAATTTAAGATCATATTACTGCTTTCCGATCATTTCAATTCAAATTTCGCAATTTCTATTTCTGTATTTTGAAATACCTTAACCATAAAAATGTTTTCAAATAAGTAAAAGATTTTTTTCTTTAAACACTTACGATATTTAGTTCAGAGTTTTTATAGATGAATATGAATTGTAATTTTTTTTGTATTTTTATACTTGTGTAATTTAAAAATATTTATTTCAACTTATCTGTTCAGGAGTTAGACGTTTTTGAGATTTATAAGGTGTCTGAATTTCTTTTCAAATTTTATTTTACAATGTAGTCTTTTGGAGTAAAATTGTTACGTAAAGTTCCAATATGCATTTTAAGTTACGCAGTGCCAAATCTAAAAACTCTTAACACATTCAACCAAGTTTAGTTCATGTTATGTTAAGTTTTATATCTGGCTTCCTCTAACGGGAAATCATTCAAATTAAGGTTCTATTACTAATTTCCGCTCATTTCAATTCAAATTTCGCAATTTCTATTTCTGTATTTTGAAATACTTTAACATTAAAAATTAGTTTCAAATAAGTAAAAGATTTTTTTTTCAACACTTACGATATTTAGTTCAGAGTTTTTATAGAGGAATATGAATTGTAATTTTTTTTGTATTTTTATACTTGTGTAATTTAAAAATATTTATTTCAACTTATCTGTTCAGGAGTTAGACGTTTTTGAGATTTATAAAGTGTGTGAAATTTTTTCGAATTTTATTTTACAATGTAGTTTTTTTTGGAGTAAAATTGTTACGTAAATTTAGAATACGCATTTTAAGTTACGCAGTGCCAAATCTAACAAACACTTAACACATTCAACCAAGTTTAGTTCATGTTATGTTAAGTTTTATATCTGGCTTCCTCTAACGGGAAATCATTCAAATTAAGGTTCTATTACTAATTTCCGCTCATTTCAATTCAAATTTCGCAATTTCTATTTCTGTATTTTGAAATACTTTAATCATAAAAATATTTTCAAATAAGTAAAAGATTTTTTTCTTTCAACACTTGAGATATTTAGTTCAGAGTTTTTATAGATGAATATGATTTGTAATTTTTTTTGTATTTTTATACTTGTGTAATTTAAAAATATTTATTTCAACTTATATGTTCAGGAGTTGGAAGTTTTTGAAATTTATAAGGTGTCTGAATTTCTTTTCAAATTTTATTTTACAATGTAGTCTTTTGGAGTAAAATTGTTACGTAAAGTTCCAATATGCATTTTACGTTACGCAATGCTAAATCTAACCAAACAATTAACACATTCATCCAAGTTGAACTCATGTTATAATAAGTTCTATTTTTGGTTGCCTCTAACGGGAAATCCTGCAATTTAAGATCCTGTTACTGGTTTTCGCTCATTTGAATTAAAATTTTGCAATTTCTATTTCTGTATACTTTGATCGTAAAAATTAGTTTCAAATAAGTAAAAGATGTTTTTCATTAAACACTAACAATATTTCATTCAGAGTGTTTGTGGACGAATATCATTTGTAAATTTTTGTATTTTTACTTGTGTAATTTAAAAATATTTATGTCTATTTATCTGTTGAGGAGATGGAAATTTCAAAATAAAATTTGAAAAGAAATTTAGAAACCTTATAAATCTTAAAGATTTATAAGGTGTCTGAATTTATTTTCAAATTTTATTTTACAATGTAGTCTTTTGGAGTAAAATTGTTACGTAAATTTTACAATATGCATTTATGTTTACATAGGTTCCAGATCTTAGAAAACACTTAAACTCATACGAAATTAAGTGAGTTGAATTCCTGTTATGTCGATTTCTATTACTGGGTGCTTCTAATGGGAAATCATACAATTTAAGATCTTGTTAATGGATTTTCGCTCATTTGAATTCGAAAACGTCATTTATGCATACATACACTAAAATTCTTGAATAGGAGACACGAGGTGAGCAGGCATACCTCTCTCTCTCTCTCTTTATATATATATATATATATATATATATATATATATATATATATATATATATATATATATATATATATGAATGTGTGTGATATATATTTTTGTAGAGAAAAGCAAACATTTACAAGAGGGAGAGACAAAATTAAACATATTAAAGCAGAAAAATATTTTAAATTATCACATGTTTGTCATACCGTCATACATCCCACGTCGCATCTCATTTTCAGCTTATCCAGGTGGCGCCACCTATAATTTATTATATAACCTGAAAGGTTCATTATAATGAGGAATGCACAAACCCAACCCCCATATATATATATATATATATATATATATGTGTGCGTGTGTGTGTGTGTATCTATGATATTTTAAGCTATAATTTACTAAAAAAGCAAAAAAAAAAAAAAAAAAAAGAGAGAAATGAGTGCGAACTTTATCATAGTGAAACAGACTTATCTAAAAAAAGAAGTTCTCTCTTTAACAAAAAGTTCATTAAGGACCAACACTAATGTAACCAAAGGTTACTGAAGGGAAGGAAT